>CM052437.1:82708293-82766083 GCA_028533085.1 Varecia variegata
GGAACTCTCTTACACTGCTGGTGGGACTGTAAACTAGTACAGCCCTTATGGAAAGCAATATGGAGATTCCTTAAACAGATTCAAGTAGACCTTCCATTTGATCCAGCAATCCCATTATTGGGCATCTACCCAGAAGAACATAAGTCATTCTACAATAAAGACACCTGCAGCCGAATGTTTATAGCAGCACAATTCACAAATGTGATTATTAATAGCTCCATGCTCAGCATGCAATTAACACTTATATATACTTGATGAATTAAGTGAATAAACATTTCCCATTTTGCTTCATTAAAATAAAATGGTACAGTGTGGGTCAACTCCTTTATTCACCTCTCACACCTCCTTAAAATATGAGCAACCTTTAATTTGGACACCCTATTATTAAAAAGATGGAATGATAAATTTTTCCCAGGTCTTCCCTGTCATAGTATTTCCTGGGAACATATTTGATTAAAACTTGACATGAGCAAAGTTTTATTTTATACAGGATGAAATATATGCAAAGGACCATGACTATCATAGTTTGTGTTCTTGAAGTTTGCATCTAATTTTTGATTTAGATACTTTGCCCCCAATGAAATATTATATGTTATAATGTAGCAGCTAATAAGATCTGATACAGTGACTTTAAATTAAATTTAAAAAAAATAAGAGCATAAAATGTCTTCCTAATAGTCTTAATTAGGGAAAATGGAAAACCATAGTATTTCTATATTAATGCACTAACTAAGATAATTGGGATAATATAAAATACATAGTGAGAAAAATAGGAAGTCTGGAAGCCAAAGGAAAAATAACCCACTCTTTTCCAGTTCCTGGTATTTTTGTTTCTGACCAAGGAGGCTCACCAGATGTCAGGCATAACGTCTGGAAGTAATTATTCTCTTTCATGTGTACAAGTCAGTATTGTCTTGTTTTGTAGTGACTGCAGCCCTTGTTTTGTAGTGACTGCTTCCCTGGGAAAGGCATTGTTCTGAATCTTACTGCTTCCTAACAACTGCCACTTGTTCTCCTGATTAGGGCATTGTATGAAAACAGTGCATTCATCAGAGGGTTCTCACTAATCTCTCTCCTTTCATCCAGTGCCTCCCAGTTTCTCAGAGAGCTCTGCCTTTGTATTTTTAATTGAATGCTCCTAAAAGTTGATATTCATGTATTCTGCTTGCCTGAAATCTCTGTTCATACTTCACTGTGAAGGTCTTATCTTTCTCTTTTATATTTCAGAGTGGTTGGGGAGTGAAATTAAGCTCGGTTCCCTAATTGGAAGCCACATGGGGCATCCGCATGATGATAACTTGTACCAGAACTCACTAGATACCCAGCACTCTGAAACAGAAGGTCGCCATTTTGTAAAACCAGAGAAAATGCTACTGGGCATCTTGCAGAATTGTCAATCAGGATAGAATGGACACTAATTGCTTTTCCCACAGCTGTTAACATTTCTCTTCAGTAGCCAAGCAACCCAAGACAGGAACAAACTCTCTAAGACATCTGAAAGTTTTCTACAAATCTAACTATAGGCTTCCGAGGTGACACCTGTGATGAGTTGTCCATTGATTAACATAAGTGAAGAGCTAACACTTCTGAACAAATAAAATATTTTATTTAGACAGATCTGATCTGATTCTATCGAAAGGACATAGTGATTATATAAATAAAATTGTCTTTTGTTTACAATTTTTGAGAGCGTATGTGTCATTATGATGTTATATATTGCTCTATTACAGTATTTTCCAGAGTAGACTTAGGCATATCCAGGTATAGACAAACCAATTTAGTGGGATATGAGAGCCAGTTATTAAAACTTGTCTTTCCACTTATTTTTATCTAAACATTAAGAAAAAATAGAAAAAACTTATATAACTCAATAGCAACAAACCAAATAATCCAATTAAAATATAGGCAAATGACTTAAACATTTTTCTAAAGAAGACATACAAATGGTCAACAGGTATATGAAAAAAATGCTCAGCATCACTACTCATCAGGGCAATGCAAATTAAAACCACAATGAGATATCACCTCATACTTGTTAGAATGACTATTATCAAAAAAGATGAGAGACAATAGGTGTTGGTGAGGATCTGGAAAAAAGGGAATCCTTGTGCACTCTGTTGGCAAGAATGCAAATTGGCACAACCATCATTGAAAACACTATGGCAGTTACTCAAATAGTTAAAAAATAGAACAACCCTATGATCTAGTAATTCCATTTCTTGGTATATATCCAAAGGAAACAAAATTAGTAGCCAGAAGAGATACATACACTTCCATGTTCATGGCTGCTTCATTCACAATAGCCAAGACATGAAAACAACAAGCATCCACCAACAAATAAATGGATAAATAAATTGTGGTATATATATGCAGTGAAATATCATACAGCCATTAAAAATACAAATATCCTGCCATTTTCAACACATGGATGGACCTTGAGGGTATTATGCTAAATGAAGGAAGTCAGACTGAGAAAGGCAAATACTGCATGATAAGTGACTGCATGTGGAATCTAAAATGTCAAACTCACAGAAACAGAGTAGAATGGTGGTTGCCAGGAGCTGGGATTTGGGAGAAATGGGAAGACATTTGTCAAAGGGTACAAACTTATAGTTATAAGATAGAATAAGTTCTAGGGATCTAATGTACAGCATGGTGACTATAGTCAACAATATTGTATCATATGCTTGAAATTTGCTAAGATTGTAGATTTTAAATGTTCTCATCACATACACACAAATGGTAATTAAGTGAAGTAATAGATGTGTTAACTAACTTGATTGTGGTAATCATTTCATACTATATGCTCATATTAAATCATCACACTGTACACTTTATATAATTTTATTTGTCAATCACAGCTCAATAAAACTCAACAAAATAAAGATTAAGAAGAAATGAGCTGAGCATGGTGGCTCATGCCTGTAATCACAGCTACTCGGGAGACCAAAGGTGGAGGATTGCTTGAGGCTAGGAGTTTGAGACCAGCCTGGTCAACACAGAGAGACCTCATCTCTCTAAAAAAAAGAAAGAAAGAAAAAATGTAAGCTTTACTAATATTTAGTTTGAAATAGTGTAGTTTGAATTGTAAATATATATATATATATACACATGTATTGAGAATGCATGCTCCAAAAATTTTTACTAATGTGAGTATGTATTAGTTATCTATTGCTGTGTAACAATTGTTCCCTCTCCCCCCACGCAAAATAACTGTTTAAAATAGCAAACATTTATATAGGTCAGAATATGGGTGCAATTTAGCTGGCTGCCTCTAGTTCAAAGTCTCCGGTGAACTTGAAATAAAGGCTGTTGCCCAGGGCTGTGATCATACTGAAGGCTGAACCGAGGGAGGTCTAGTTCAAGTTTACTCATTTGGTTGTTGACAGGATTTAGTTCTTTGCAGTCTGTTGGACTGAGGGCCTCAGTTCCTCACTGGCCGTTGGCTGGAGGCCTTTCTCCTTTCCTTGCTTTTTTATAAGGCAGCTCACAATATTGCAGCTGGTTTTCCTCAGAGAGATAGAGAAAGAGAGAATGTTCTAGGGATCTCCAGATAGAGAGAGAGAGAGAGGCAGAGAGAATATCCAACTCAGAAGCTCAAGTCTTTTTATAACTAATCTTAGGAGAGGTATTACATCAGTTTTGTCATATTCTATGCAGCAAAATTGAATAGAAGCAAGTCTGTTGCATAGAATAGAACAGAATACGCGAGTCACCAAATCCAACGCATGCTCCCTAGGGGCGTGGATTATACAAGGCTATGAATGAATACAAGGAAGCATTCTTCCTTGTATTGATGAGTCTCTTAGAGGCTGCTTGCCACAGAGCACATGATCGAAAAGTCTAGAGACCACTTCTCTAGAGCACAAATTAGCAAACTCTTGTCTATAAACATCAAGATCATAAACATTTTAGGCTTGGCTGGCTACCTGTGGCTTCTGTTGAATATTCTTTTGTTCTATGGCCTTTAAAAATATTTTAAAAATTCTTAAACTGAGAGCCATAAAAAATAGGCCACATCCCAGATTTTACCCATAGACCATGGTTTGTCAACACCTGTTTTACTGGACTGGCAGGCAAATTTCAGCTCCAAATTTGAAATAACTCTAACAATTAAGGCTATCCAATGATAGAACCAGTTTGCTCCAAAATTAGGGTAATTCCCTTATCCATGGAATTATTTAAGCAGATTTATAAAGTTTTCTTACATTAGGTGAAGGATAGTTGAAATTGAGGGATAAAGCCAGAGAAATGGACAAATTGAGTTCCACCCAATGTCAGAACATGAGCTTCAGAAGATCTGGCTCAATAAAAGTGCATCCTAGGTGACTAAAATTGGAAATGTATTGACTATATTTAATTTTGAGGGAAACACAAAATATTATCGTATCAAAGTTGTTGAGAAGTAAAGAGTTGTTTGATTTTGTTTTCTCCAAACTTACTTAACCAAGGAATCTCTCATTCCTTTTTGGTTTAGTAACACTCCTTACTTTTATTCCATGGAATAAGCTGAGGAAATATTAGATTAACTGACATGTAAGATCTCTTCTTACTTTCAGAGTTCATGATTCTAGACTTGTGAGAAGTTATTTGGCTCTCTTAGTTAATACTTTCATGTATATCTACCTTCCTAAAATGTTTAGTTCATTTTAACACATATTTACCTAGTATATACATTAGGCCAGGCCCTTTTGCTAGGCATGGAAAGGTAAAGATGATCTAACTCATGTCCTTCAAAAGCAAATTAATTTCTTCTGGGCTATGAACTTTACCACAGTGCTTTTCACACAGGAGGAACTTAGGAAAGTTTTATTGAATAAATGAAGGTTGAGAAAACATAGCCATTTGAACCATTTGAGATTATGGACACAGAGAGGAATTCTCTTTCTCTCTCTCTTCTCCTTCCTCCCTCCCTCCATATATATGGAATCAATGATTCTGGATAAAAAGTAACAATGCAATCAGTTATCCTGATGTTTCCATAAATCTGGATATATGTTCCTGAGCACTTAAACTAAGTTTATCACCATTATAAATTAAAAAGATTAAACTAAAATTGTGCTTCTGAAATTCAGATTTATATTAGAGCCTGCCACTTTAAAAATAATCCCTGTGGACTCAAGTTGACGTCTTTCCACTAGATGGTTTGATATGACTGTGGCTTTCATCTTTGTATAATAGAGTATTATCTGGTTACAACACATAATTCAATTAACATTATCCTTTAAATTTCTCCATCCTTTGTTGAAACGCCTAAATTTATTCCTCTTTTATCCTTGCCTCTCCTTTTTCAATCTTGAAGACTACTGTCATTAATCTATATCTTTTGAGGTTATCATTTCACTTTAGCTGGGAAGCATTTCATTCTTATCAGAATCCACAGTGCATCATCTGGGCTGTTCTTCTCTATATTGTGTATTGCCATCAATATTCCATCCTTATATATTTTTAATCTCAGCCAAGAATGTTGTATCATCTTCATTTCTGATCCGATAAATAAATGTTCCATTCGATATGTAAATGATCCTGTAAGCCAGATGAATTTAGGAGGTTTCGCTTCCAGTGTTGAAATAAGATCTTTATCCTTAAATCAGACAGTATGAAAACAAATGAAATGTTACATGCGGACATATTTTTAAATGCTTTTTTTAAAACCTCCCTATGGAAAAAAAAATGGCATGTGCAACTTAAGATTTGTTCTGGAAAATGAAGTCTTTTCATTTATTTACAAAAAAGGAGGACCAGAAGCACTTAGAGAAGCTCTCATTTTTTGTCTGTCGCTCCAGCTGTCGGGGTACAATAGCATTGGCCTCTGCTTGCCTGGGCTGGAAGCAAATGGATGCCCCACAAAGCAGCCTGGGAAATCAAATCCACAATGTTTTCACTGGAGGAATCTAAAATGGTATCTGGTCCAACTCTCTGTTTTTATGGTTGAAGAAACTGGGCCTTAAGGAGATTAAATGAATTATTAAGGGCCACGTAGATCTCAATACTTGTTAAACGGCAGGTTTCCTGACTCTCAACTCAGTGCTCTTTGTAATTCACCACATCGTAGTACCTTCTCTTCTTCAAGTTTTGCTGAATAGTTAACTGAGGACATCATGAACAGATCACAGTTCTTAGTAACAGATGCCCAGTGGGACTGCCAGTAGGAATATTAAAGCAAAGAAGACCTTAAAATAATGGAATGGAATTTTGATCTACAACTAGTAGGTAGGTCTACTATGGGAAAGTCAAAAGTATAAGCATAGGAGAGTTACTGGTATCTAAGTTTCCCACAGTGTTGACATTACTGTTTGCATTAAGGCATTGTCAAGTCCACAGAAAGGAAAGCATAAAGAGGTAGAATGTTTGAAAGTTTCATATCTGATACTCCTGCCCAGAAGTGTAATCTATATGCATTTTAATTGCATTTTAGAAATGTATTTAAGATATTTTGAAATGTTTAAAGAAATAAAAACAAGTGATTTGTATTTAGATATATCTGAAGGATATTGTCTTTTTGTCATTTTAAAATTGACTTATTAAAGATCTGAGAAAAATTTCAGATAATTAATGGAACATAAAACAAAAGCTCTGAAGATTATCAATAAAGAAGTCAATAGAAAGCAATCTGATACTGAGAAGCAAATTGTGAGAAAAAATTCAGATTATAACAAATGAAGTAATTTCCATTATGATTGTGTGTCCATGAAAACTAAATCTTTGATTTATGATTGTAGATGGCTGATGGTTGGAAGAATTTGCCACACACAGACTAGCTTCTGGCATCTTACATTTCAAACCCCATTTCTTCCCTGATACCCATACTCTTCCAGTTGTGGGTGCCTTAGCTCATGTTGCCATATGACTTTTGGCCCTGCACCTCTCATGTCGTGAAGTCAGATTAGTTGGTGCTTTAGGTGGTAGAAGCTCCTTAAAACCATCCCTATAACTTAACTATAAATGGAAGTGACCGTGAACAGAGCCAAGTAAATATATCCTCCTAAACCCAAACTAAATTGTCCACAAACAACTTTTTCATCTCTAAAGAAAAGCAGAGACCCAGGGAAGAAAAATCACATGGCTCTGTTCACCAGCCAGTTATTAACAGGGCTAGGACTAGAACCCACATCCCTGGGTGCTACTTAGGTGGCCCTTCCCCTGCTTCGTTCTTGGGCACCTGGGCCTTTCCTGGGCTTCCCCACTATGCTTCCTTGGGGCACTGAGAGAAGGAGGCCTCAGGACTCTTCCCACTTTTCCAAATGCATGAATGGCCTAATATCAATGTTTCCTAAAGAAAAACAATAATTTCATCATGCTCTTTAGATGAGAGATTGTCAATAGAGTTCCATGATTTTGATGGCAAAGTTGAAGAAAGGTTCCTAAGTATGGAAATTCTACTTTTTCACAGTTTGGCCCCTGCCTGGCTCACTGGTCTTGTCTCTTGCCCTTCTCTTGGGTATATTACAGATACTCTTTGTTTAGACATTTTTGCAGTTCTCTGACTTTTTTTTTTCTCCTTGCTTCTGTAACTGTGTTTCTCTATATGGAATGCGCTTCTGTTTCCTTTCTGCCTGGCTAATTATTTCTAGTTTCAGCTTGGGATATAGATGAAAAAGTTGTATATCTCTTACCAATTTTCCAGTTTCTAACAGTCTCCAAACAAATTATATGCAGCACCATGTGCCTATGAAATTACCTTAAAGTGTGGCAAATGTTTGCATTAAAATATCGCCCTTTAGCCCTAAGAGGGGACTGTGCAAATATTCAAAAGCAATGGTTTGTAGTTAGTAGGCAATACAGTGAAAGCCAGCTCTTGTTTTTAAATGTTATGCCCAGAAGAGATCTTTGAAATTTTATAAACAGATGGATTCTTTTTGCTTGATTCACTAATGTTTTACAATTAACTAATTAACAGGTTTATTGCCAAAATTAGCAATAAAAAGTGTTCAGGAGCTTCGACCAAAGCAGTCTTTTGCAATTACATAGATACCAAAACAATCTGCATGATAGTTTGAGGCTAAACGTTGCTCAAATCAGAATTTCACCTGCTGTTTTCAAATAACAGTTGACAAATACGAAAATGAACCCTGTAGATTTCATATACACGAGCCTGTGCCTTAATTAATAATAATTACAGGTAACACAAACTATAGTTAGAAGGCTTAAATATACCCGGATTGCTTTCAAGTGTGCAAAAATGCTTAGTAAACACAGTTCTGAAGGACTATCAGGAACCATTTTTATGTAAAGTCCATCTGCTGTTCTCTAGCTAGCAGGACCTTAAATGACCTATTCCACCTTATTTCCTACTGTTCCCTACCACGAGCCAGGTCAGTCTCCTGTCTTGGGAGTTCTCATCAGACTGCTCCTCTGATCTCCTCCTCCAATACACTCCAAGCTTCTGCTATAGTCAAATCCTTAGAATTCCTTGAACACGCCACACCGTATCTTGCTTTGGCATGAGCTATTTTTCTGCCTGGAGTGCCTTTCAGACTCCTTCAGGATTTAATATGGACATTACCTCTTTTGAGATGTATGCCCTGATGAAGCTCTTACTCCTGTCTCCAGAGGGTGGAATTAGGTTTAGGAGGGAAAGGAGGGTTCTCCTTTTGGTGTTCTTTCACTGAACGGTAAGGACTTCCAGTGAAGGAATATGATTTTGATTTTTAAAAAATATCTAAGGTCAATGAATACCAGTTAGAAGAAAGGAAGGAAGGAAGGAGGGAAGGAAGGAAGGAAGAAGGGAAGAAGGGAAGAAAGGAAGGAAAAAGGCAAGGAAGAGAAAGATTATTTTCTCCATCCAAAGTATGATGTAACATGCCGGTAACGGAAAAGTAAGGAATGGAGAAAAAGAGAAAGTTATGCTTTTGCTTGTTTCTATATCCTTAGTTCCAACTGTTTCCTCTGCCTTGAATCCTTTAGTCTACATTTCTTGGTCCTTTCTCAGAATGCCCATGGAAGTTTCAGTTTGTATCAAACCACTACCACTTACTCCTACTTTTTTTGAGCCTTGTTTTAGCCCTTTACTTTTTTTATGGCTTGAGAAATATGCTTCATCAATTAGGTTTTAAGCTTCTTCAGCTGGAAGGTGTCAGAAATGGAACCTCAGAACTCACAGGGGCTTAGAGAAATGTGACCCATTCTAACTGCTTCCCAATGTGGAAATTCCATCAGGCGCAGTTCTGGCCCTGCTGATAATTCTCTTGAAGCTTCTGTGGTGTCCAGCCCTTGGTAAGCACTTTCTGTGCATGACTAATTAATTAAACATTCTGTGCTTAATAAGATTAAATACTGTTCTTATGACTTAAGTGATTTATTAAATTAATCACTTTTGTATTTATAACCTGCCATGTTCCAAAAAATATACACAGTTGGATACAAATCGATTATGATCTCTTAACCCTGTGGTGTGGCCTTGGCAGTGAATTCAAGTCCAGCCTATGTCCCTTTATTTACTAAGTTCCAAGGTACAGTTTAGTTGACACTTCCTCTTGGAAGCCCTTCCCAACTTCTCCACCAGGAGATAGGTGTTCCTCATCTGTACTTCCAAAGCACCATTGTGCATACCTTTATCACAACACTTAACAGACTTTGTATACCAATTTTTCATCCCATGATTTTACCTGCCTCTCCCACTAAACTATAAGCACCTAGAAGGCAGTGACAGTGTCATCTTCATCTTGGTGTGGCCACAAACAGAGGGTCTAGGACATGGCACCTCCCTCCCAATTCCACCTCTGTGATGCTGTAGGAACTCTCCTCATGATGGAAACAAACCTGCACCCAATACTCCCTGCACAAAAACCTCTGAAGGCTCTGTATCTTCTGTAGGAAAAACTGCAAACTCTTTAGTTTGGAAGAGTTTGCACTTGGCCCAATCTACCTTCCAACCTCATCTCCACACATATTGCAGGCACTCTGAATCTTTCCGGACTTACATGTCCATTTCCCATGTGTTACCTTATACTTTGGATGGCGAAAACAGTCTTGATCTTCATTCATCCCTCCTAGATGAATATTTTTCCACTTGGAAATGTCCAATTCTTCCTTCAAGATCTAACTTAAATATTACCTACTTCTTGGTATTGCAACAATACTTTGACTTAACCAACCACATAGTCATTAGTCAACTAAAATTTCAACAAGCACCTACTGTGACATGGAGAACGGGGACCAGGGACTCACTATGTGAACACAGAATCTCTTTATTTGTTCACTTCACTCACCGACTTAGGCAGGAATCCTGATCATTCTGTTCCTGTATTTCCCTCTAAGGAAGCACAGTGTGTGGCCAATTATGATAATTTGGATGAATACATTCTTGGGCATTTCTTGCTCTTTGATTTGTCATCAACCTAATGTTAATATTCCATTTTAACAAGTAGCCATTTTACATATTATTTATGAAAATGCAAATGACTCTAGGTAGAAATTCCACAGATGGAATTTCACAGAACTCTAGAGAACTCTCTATATTAATTCTAGTAGTTGAAGATATCTTCTTGCTACCATCTTTCTAATCTGTTCCTTTAGAATTCCATTCTGTCACTTTTTCATTTTCCTATAGTTAATATTTGCATTAACATTGTCTTTGACATTGTATTACACATAATGCTTTAATTTTTTTCACATAGTGTATGGAGAATTAGGTATACAACTTCCCTACTGATGATGGTAATACTGATACTAGCAGTTTCAGTGCTCAAATTCTTTGGATATTTTATTAAAGTGTATTTCATCCTAGTTTCTTTAGGAAGCTGAGGAGACACTATTCAAGCAACTTTAAAATAAACACAAGCCTTATTAACTATCAACTTGTTCGTTAAACAATAACCTGTTGCTGTGCTTTTCATGAAGGAAAAATGCTTTACAGGAAGAGATATAGCCCATAAAGAGTGAAATTCAGTAGCCACATGAGAACTAAGGCAGTTAACACATACACTGTCTTAACAATGCAGGTGTTGCCGTCAGACAGATCCGTATCAAAGATTCAAAACAGTTTCCAAGAAATCAAACCAAGAGCACTCAGTTCTACTAGGTCTCCTCTCCTCTCCTCCCCTCCCCACCCCCCCTCCGCCCTCCTCTCCTCTCTTCAGGAAGAACACATCCAAACAGATGTATATAGCCAGAGTGGTACAACTCTTGACTACTCTCTACTTAATCAAATTGCTGGAGTTATGTTTTTCTGGGTTGATGGATGTCCTGCATTAATTGACATTCTCCATTCCTTCTCTAGAATGTATGTGCTGACAACCCATACTGATTAATGCTCATAGCATTTTGAATATGTAGCATTAACAGGCCATGTTTTTTAAGTCGGTTTTCTGGTAGTGTATTTATTTTTGGATGAAATATATCATACATACAAAAGAGTACTTAAAAATTTATGATTCTTTTAAAAGACAATAATAAAATAAGTACCTGGATACCCACCATCCAGCTTAAAAATAGAAACCTGCATGTCGTGTCTCATTGTGTTCTTCTCCCTGTCCCTCCGTCTCCCTGCACTCTCCCCAGAATAACCACTACCCCAACTGTCTCTAAATTACTCTTTAACTTTCCATTATCACTTTATATGTACACCTAAAAATATAATTTTTCTTGATGTCTCTTTTTACCTTGAGTATGCAGTCACTGGGGGATGAGCTCTGTAGGGGTTGTCTTCACAGTCTCCTTCCTTGGGAAGATCCTAGATTTTAATTCCTCCACCCTGCATCCTTTGCAGCATCAAAGCAGAAGCTCAGGAGCTCCAGGGTTTACCAGAAACCTCTACATATAATCTGGATTTGGTATCTCCTTATCTTTCAATGTCCCTGCTCTCACTTTGGCTTTGGCTTTTGTGGATTACCTTCCTTTTGTGCCAGCTTTTCAGAAGATTGAATATATATGTTTTATACAATGATTTAGCTCTTTCAGTCAGGAGTTTGCTCAAAATTATCTAGTGTGTTATCCTTCCAGAAATAGTCCTCTTAGACCACCATGCACATAGAATTACACCATGCACATACACCTTTACCCATCAAGCTGTCTGCTTACCAAAGTTAGAGGTTTTAGATACCAAACTTGCTTAGGACTTTTTTTTTTAATATAACTAATCTATAGAAATATCATCCTGACTAAAAAAATGAGTAAGAGAGGTTTTTTTTTACTATAAAATAATGGTGACAAGTCTCAATAAAGATGAGTTGTTTCATAAAATCAGTATTAAATTAAACCTGGGAAAAACAACAGTAAAGGATTTGGAAAAAAATTGTAAGACTCTAGAAGGCTTCTGTACTCAGATTACTTTACAACTATTTTAAGCTCCTATTGCACTTTAAAGAAACCAAAATGGAAATGGATGCTGCATTACAGGTATGGTTTATGTAAGAAAAATGGCAAGGAAGCCAACTCTGGGAGCTTCACTTAAAGAGAAGGCATTGGATTCACATCCAAAGATTGGTAGATAAAAATACCTTAGGTAAGTATGTATCATTTTTATGATTCCTCAATAAAACACATTTTTCAATAAACCGGTCTTGACTGTGGAAGAAAAAAGAGAGCTTTTAATAATCTCCAACCCGTATATTCATATTAGTTAAATGGTAGCAGACTATGTATATAGCATACATTTTTGGAGGTGTTTTGTTGTAGTTTTGGATATAAGAAAGGCAATCTCAGCATTGCCCAGCACATAGTTTTTAAGTTGATGTTTTATATCCTTCATTCATGAAAATGTTGTTGGGACAATTTTTTTTTAATCAGTCCCTTTTTGGGGAGAGGGTTCCTAATTCTTAACTTCTTCATAGTGTCTCTCTTCTAGGATCTTTCCTCCATTTTTGGATTCTGGACTCAGATCTATCTTTTTATAGTCAAATATGATATTGATCTATTTTTCTTAACAAAGGCAGTTCTCATCCTCAGGGGGAATTTTGTGTTTGATTTAAAAATATTTTTTTCTTTATGACTGTTATTGTTTATCTATTTTATGCCCTTTTAATTTGCTATTCTCTTCTATACAATATCTTATTTAAAGTCTCAAAACAACCCTGTCAGGAAGGTATTATAGTTTTCATTTCACAGATAAGAAAATAGAAGACCAGAGAAATTAACTTACCCCAGGCCATGAGCCAGAAGTGGTTGAATTTAGTTTTGAAACTGGAGTTGCCTGACTCCTATGCTCAGGTTTTCTTATTATAATATCACAGTGCCATTTACCCTCTTTGTTATAACTTGAGCTTGTCTAGCTCTAAACCACCAGCATTGTCTCATTTCTTTCAAAGCCAAACTAAATGCAGCCCAAACAATCCATGTTTTCTACTGTGAGGGGTATTTCAGATTAGCCTTTCCTCTTCAGTCAAATCAGACTTAATGAAGCTTCCTCTATAATTTTCCTCTAGGATGACTTTAGTTCAGACAGTGAGTTCTCTCTTCAGCATGATCACCAGGCTACTAGCTCCAAAATAACAGTTTTGTGTGTTTTTCATCTTTAGATCTCCAATATCTACCATAATGACCAGCATACAGTTGGGATTCATTGCTTTAAACTGAACAGCTCCCTTCTCCTTCTTGTTCCAGCTTATGACTTCCCTTAGATTTCTTCTCCAACCC
This sequence comes from Varecia variegata, assembly GCA_028533085.1. Lineage (NCBI taxonomy): Eukaryota > Metazoa > Chordata > Mammalia > Primates > Lemuridae > Varecia > Varecia variegata. Next base: position 82,721,869 of record CM052437.1, read on the forward strand.
TCATTTATACTAATGGCCGTCTTCCAGGTGACTTGGCCCATGGTGTAGGGTATGTCTTAACTCAGAGTCTCATAAAATTCTAAAAAGTGTTGCCCTTCAAGAAGAGACAACAGAATATCATTATGAGGTAAGTCCCATATATACCTATTTTGTTAAGTGTCCTTATCATAAAAGAGTGCTGACTTTTGTCGAATGCTTTTTCTGTGTCTGTTGAGAGGATCATATGGTCTTCGTTTTTACTTCTCTTTATGTGGTGAATTACATTTACAGATTTGTGTGTGTTGAACCATCCTTGCACCTCTGGGATGAAGCCCACTTGGTCAGGGTACTAACTGATCAACACTAATGTACACATATGGGAAGCAGCATTCACAGGGTGCTGGGCTGGTGGGAGGGGGGGAGAGGGGATGCGTAAAAACCCACAACTAACGGATATGGTGCACGCTGCCTGGGGGATGGGAGCATGTGTCAGGTGGTACAAAGGCAATTCATGTAACCAAAGTGCTTGTACCCCTGAAATACTCTGAAATAAAGAAAACTAAAAAATATCCATGACTATTATAATAAAAACTATCTTTAAAACCTTTGAAAAGAATTTATTATTAAAAATTATTAAAAGAAAAAAAGTCATTCCTCATTACCTGGGTTGTCCCTGGAAATGTGTCCATATCTCACTCTCTACTTAGTCTTTCTTCTGTGTGGCTTTGGGCTTTGGAGTCCTTCCTCATTTTATATTTTTCCAAAATATTGTGGCAGTATAAATGCTTTTGGTTACATGTATTGATTATGTTATGCTTGAGTCAGGGTTATAAGTATGCTCATTACCCAGATATTGTTCATTGTACCTTCTAGGTAGGTTTTCACCCATCCCCTTCTCCCCCTCTTCCCTATTTGATTCCCACTGAGTTTTACTTCCCTTTGTGCACATGTGTGGTAATCAGTTAGTTCCAGTTTAATAGCAAGTGCATGTGGTGTTTGTTTTTCCATTCTTTAGATACTTCACTAAAGATAATGGTCTCCACTTCAATCCAAATGGTTGCAAAAGGCCTTAAAAATTGATCTTTCTTCATGGATGAGTAGTATTCCATGGTATATATATATCACATTTTGTTAATCCAGTCATGAATTGATGGGCAGTTGGGTTGATTACACATCTTTACAAATGTGAATTGTACTGCAAGAAACATTTGAATACAGGTTCTTTTTGATAAAATGACTTCTTTTCCTTTGGGTAAATACCCAGTAGTGGGATTGCTGTCTCAAATGGTAGGTCTACTTTTAGTTCTTTGAGGAATCTCCATACTGTTTTCCATAGAGGTTGTATGAAGTTGTAGTCCCACCAACAGTGTATAAAAGTTCATTTCTCTCTGCTTTCACATCAGAATCTACTGTTTTTGGACTTTATAATAAAAGCCATTCTAACTGGGGTAAGGTGATACCTTATTGTGGTTTGAATTTGCATTTCCCTGGTAATTAGTGATGTTGGGCCTTTTTGTTTGTTTGTTTTTCTGTATGTTTGTTGGCTATTTGTCTATATTCTTTTGAAAAGATTCTCTTCATGTCTTTTGTCCACTTTTTAACAGTACTATTTGTTTTTTTCTTGCTGATTTGCTTGATTTCTTTGTAGACTCTGGTTATTAGCCCTTTATCTGATCTATAGCTTGCAAATATTTTCTCCCATTCTGTAGGTTGTCTCTCATTCTATAAAGCCAGTATCACCTTGACACCAAAGCCAGGAAAGGATACAAGAAAAAAAGAAAACTACAGACCAATATCCCTTATGAATGTAGATGCAAAAATCTTCAATAAAATACTAGCAAACTGAATTCAACAGCATATTGAAAAAATGATTCATCATGACCAAGTGGGCTTCATCCCAGGATGCAAGGATGGTTCAACATACATAAATCAATAACTGTGATTCACCACATAAACAGAAGCAAAAACAAACACCATATGATCATCTCAATTGATTAAGAAAAAGTGTTTGACAAAATTTAGCACACTTTCATGATAAAAACGCTCAACAAACTAGACATAGAAGGAACATTTCTCAAGATTATGAAAGCCATACATGATGAACCCATTGCCAACATCATACTGAATAGGGAAAAGTTGAAAGCATTCCCAAGAAGAACTGAAATAAGACAATGGTGCCCACTGTCACCACTTCTATTGAACATAGTGCTGGAAGTCCTAGCCAGAGCAATCAGGCAAGAGAAAGAAATAAAAGGTATTCAAATCATGAAAGAGGAGGTCAAAACATTGCTTTTTGCTGATGATATGATCTCATATCTAGAAAATCCCAAAGACCAGAGACTCCACCAAGAGACTCCTGAAACTGAAAAAAATATTTAGCAAACTCTCAGTACTTTGTTAAAAATATTTAGCAAAGTCAATGTACACAAATCAATAGCATTACTATACAATTCCAATAACAGTCAAGCTGAGTGTCAAATCAAAGACTCAATACCATTCACAATAGCTACAAAGAAAATAAAATACCTAGGAATATACTTAACTGAGTAGGTGAAAGATCTTTACAAAGAGTACTACAAAACACTGAGGAAAGAAATCACAGATGACACAAACAAATGGAAAAACATATCATGCTCATGGATTGGTAGAGTCAATGTTGATAAAATGTCCACACTACTCAAAGTGATTTACAGATTCAATGCAATTCCCATCAAAATACCAATGTTATATTTCACACATCTAGAAAAATAAATCTATGCTTCATTTGGAACCAGAAAAGAGCCTAAATAGCCAAAGCAATATATGCAAAAAGAACAAATCTGGGGGCATCTATACTGCAAACTATACTACAAGGCTATAGTAACCAAAACAGAATGGTACTGGCACAAAAATAGAGACATAGACCAATGGAACAGAACCCAGAACCCAAATAGGAAACCATCCGCATTCAGCCAACTGATCTTTGACAAAGAAGACAACAATATACACTGGAGAAAAGAAGCCCTATTCAATAAATGGTGCTGGGAAAATTGGATACCCCATGCAGAAGAATGAAACAGGCTCCATATCTCTTACCACTCACAAAAATTAATTCCAGATGGATCAAAGACTTAAATGTAAGGCATGAAACTATAAGAATACTAGAAGAAAATGTTGGAAAAACTCTTTTACATATCAGTCTAGGCAAAGAATTTATGAAGAAGATCCCAGTGGCAATCACAGCAACAACAAAAATAAATAAATATGACTTTGTTAAATTAAAAATCTTCTTCATAGCTAAGGAAATAATCAACAAAGCAAACAGACAACTGTCTCCATTTCTTTTTCATAGTTTTTCAGAAATTTCACATAGAAAAAACAGGTGTGTGTGTGTGTGTGTATGTGTATGAATAAAAGAAAATCCCCAAATCCCCCCAAACAGGGACATTTCCAATGTTACTGTGCCCTTAACAAGAACTTGGTGAGCCAGTGCTCCTGAAATATAACTTATCCCATTTTCTACTTGCTAATAAGGCCAGCGATCCATGAAGTTGATTCTTTTTTGGGTTTTGGTGTCTGAGCTAAATTAATGGTTTGAGAGTAAAGTCTATTACTATATGCAGCATAGCCAGCAATTGTTTGAATTCAGAATAAACTATGGATAGACTTATGTTTTCAGTTTTCAAGGTGCCTACTTAGCACTGTGATTGGCAACACAACATTGCTTTCCTGTTCCCCCTTACAAGGTGTCGCCAGAAACACAAATCTATAAGGGCCTCTGCCGCTTACCATCTGCTTGATACTCAGGGTCTCCAAATGGCCCCAAAAGGTGGTAGCTGTTTGCAGCGCTTGGACTTTTGAATTGCATTAAGTACCGATCTGAATTTTCTATTTGGCTGACCTCTAAAGAATGGCAGAGGAGACCAAGGCAGACATCAAGTGCCCAGCAAAGGAACCTTCCGGGACAATGGTTGCTCCCGTCCCGGATGCCAGTGTGACCAATTCAGCAATTGTGTCTTTCCCAGGGATAAAATGAATATTGTGTCAGTGAAGCTAGAATCATCGAGTGATGATCTGAGAATCAGTGAGAAGGAAGACACTGACCTTGGAGAGGTTTAAGAATGCCTTACGAATAGCTATCTGGAACATAATTAAAGGCATTTTAACATCATAAGCCTTGAAGAATGCAAACCATCACTGCTGCACACTAGGGAGTGAAAGATATTGCTTTTATAGCTGCAGAGCTTATGGTCAGAAGTGATATGAAATATTAGAAATGTGACAGTTTTATAATAATTTTATTCTTGCTCATTGTGATAATTTTCATTTGCAGCTTTTTACCTTTGAATATCTTGAATTGCATTAAGCCTTTCTCACTCCATCCTTGTCCTGTGACATTAGAGGCTGTGGTTTTAAACTGAGGAATTACAGTAAATGCTACAGGCACAAGCAAACAGATAATGGTGTTTATGATGGTTGTTATTTGAAGAATTAAAAGTTCTGAGTGAATTTGTCTCTTAGTTAATACGAGTAATAGAGCCCTAAATGAAATATTGCCTCTTCTTTCTTTTTATATTGTCACTATCTCTTCTTATATCTTTTCTCTCTCTGAGTTGCTGTTTATTTGGGATATGGGAAGGGAGGCCAAATCATTTCTCTCAAACAATTTATTCTACTTTGGTTTTTTTTCTTGTCTATATTCGTCTCCCAAATACCATATGTATTCTCTTGTTTGAATAACCAAATTAGCACTAGAGTTCATCTGGTTTAAATATTTCCATTTCTCAAATGAGGTAACCTACATCACGAGGCCCGGCAGCAGTCGAACTAGGGCCAGAAACTGCACCCAACACCCCAAGAACAATAGCTGACGTTCACTGAGCATTTGTGAGGTGGCAGGCTAAAGTTCTTAACACTTGACATGCATCAACACTTTTAAGCCTCAGAGTGTCTATATGACATAAGTTCTGCTATTCTTGTCACCCCATTTTATAGATGAGTAAACTGAGGCACAGAAAGTCTAGGTAACTTACCCAAGGTTATAGACTTAATGGGAGTTTCTGTCTGAATAAACCAGGCTATAAGACCTAAACCTACATACTCTGCTGACTTCTACTGCCTAAGGATCTTCGCCAGGTTCTTCCCTTTCTCTTCATTTCTGGGTTACTTTCTAAGAAGGAAAATGTCTGGATGAGCATGTAGAATCTCATGCACAGGCATGTGCCCTGACCTTATTTTGATGGTGATCTACTAACTGGTTCTCTGTTCAGGGCTGACAATGCTGTTTAGCACCGAGTGTGGTCTTTGGAGGGGCTTGTAAAAGAAACTGCTGATATGGTCCTTGCTTTGAAAACATTAAAATTTAGTTGTGGAGTCAAAGCTATTACAGTAAAATCAGATCAAAATTGACTGAGGCATTTCTGAGTTTTTTAACCCTCTAAAACAATTTTTCCAAACCTGCTTTCATTTTGATTTTTGAAAATCACAAATAAGTTGGCAATGTGATACCACCTTAGATGTGCAACTAATTAATAAAGGACTTGATGGCTACATCTCAGGGGACCATACCCAACCATCTGTTGATGGCTGGCAGATTGCTTTACTTTTGGTGAGAATCTTTGTGTCTGTGAAAGTTTATAAATTGAATGTTCACAAGTGAGGATTTTCTGGATTATACATTATGGGTGATACAAAGATTACAAAAATATTCAAAGCAGAGTTGCTGTCTTCAAGGAATAAAGAATACAATTAAGAGACAAAGCATAGTAACATTTCTAAGATCCCCTTCTGATTATTCTATGAATTTATACAAGGATTATATTACTTTCTAATAAGTATATTACTCAGGATCTGTCAAAAGGTGAGCTGGCAAACGAGTGGCATAGATGTGCACCATGTGATCAGAATGAAAAGAATTATCTGAGCAGATGTCAGACAGGAGAATGGGTTTGAGCTGAACCCATTCAGCTTTAGAAAGGTGGAAAGGTGGGAGAGGAAACAGATTGACCATTCTATCTCAATGTCAAAATCAATGATCAAGTAAACCACAGCAGGACCAAACTTTACTTTTCTTTCACTATTCATCCTTTTTGCATTTACCCTCAAAGAAGAAGGAGCTAATACGATTGGTGAGATCCCAACATGCTCATGGGGGCCACACTGTGGTTACAAGCTTGGCTAAAGTCCTTAAAGGTGGACATGGCATCTGCCACTCTCCCTTGCGATTTCTCTTCATGTCATAAGCAGATCTAGGCAGGACTGACATGCTAGATAATTAGGTTCCTTATTTTTCATGACTGGGTAGGGAACTCAGGCCAGGGTCTGCTCTCTGTATTTACTCCTTATTCATTTTCTCTTTTTCATCTCTCTTTCTTCTCTGTCTTCCACCCCTTCCTCCATCCCTTCCTCCATCCCTTTTCCCACAGATTTAACTGTGTATAATTGTCTCAAAATTCAGGTTTACAAGAAGAGTTTAATGCCCAGCTCAGGTCTCCAGACAAAAGCAAACTTGCTCTGATTCTGTCATGGTAACAAAGTAAAATGGTATGAGGATCTTGTCCTGCTATTAATTTAGTGGTTCTTTTATTCAAAACATCCTGCTTTTGTATTTTGCACATACCTTTCCTGAGAACCTTATGGGGAGATAAGGATATTTTCAGGGTAATACTTGAGAATTTTTAAGTCCTTGGCTATCAAACATTGACCCTTATTCCCTACCATTAATATAGCAGTTATTCTGGAAAATGGTGCCTTAAGTTTATCTTTATTATAACAGTAGGTTTTGCAATATCAGATGGCTTGATTACAGCAATTTGGAGTGGTTTTAAAAAGTCAGCATTTAGAAAAATTTATGTCTCTGGTATACTTGATAATTTATTTGCTAAGTGATCAAGTTGAGATTCTTAATGGCTCTGCCCCTGTTAAATCACTGGGCTAGTGTGTGTTTGCATTTACCAACTTCATGCCGGTCAATGTGGTAATGTCACCTTGATTTATGTGATATCTAACTATTGTATAACTTTGCATCTGAAATATAGGTTTTAAAGGAATCCTCCTTTAGGCCAACTTCATAGTTACCTGCAAAGACAAAATTTTATAACTTAAAGTGAGAAAAGGAGATGCCAACCAAACAGCATCTTGATTGGTGTTTCTCAAATTGTGTCTGTGGTCTATCTACATCAGAACTACTTGGCACCCACGTTAAAAATGCAGATTCATTTCCTTTAACCCAGATCTACTAAATACATATTTTGGGAAAAGTTAGAAGAATCTATGTTTTTGACATGTTCCTTATGACCACCTAAGTTTGAGAATAAATGACTCTAAACTATGTTTGTATTGAACCTATACATCTAGAAGGGTAGACATAGCCAAGTCTGGAGAGATCCAGAAGAACTGGTTAAACAACAGACCTGTCTCCACCCTTTGCCATAATGTGTGATGTGGAATCTGTCTCTTCTCATTGGATAATTCTTCCAATAACTTTTTTTCATTGCACCCATAATAGCTTCTACTATGTCTGTAGTCTGACCATTTGCTTGAGTCTGATGGGATGTGATAGTGACACTGTTAATAAGGTTTCCAAACATTAATTTCTTAAACTTAGCAGATATCAAGGCAGGGGCACAGCCCAATGTACAATGTGCAGCTATTTATGCATTACAAATAACTGGTAGAGTGGACAACTTCTGTAGCAAATATTTAAGTAAATTAGAAGGACTTTGAGACATTCGGATAAGCCCTGAAATAGTGCTGGCGAATTGATCTAAATTCTTGACCAATGTTTCATTTCCCAGGGAGTGTTTGCTTCATTTGACAGGAAAATGCCAGATATGTTTTAGTTTTCCATTGTGTTTTCTGTCACCATTAGCAGAATCAATTTGAAGCCACAGCTAAAAGCTAAGCCAACACTTTATGTAGTTTGGCCAAGATAATAAGATGTCTGCTTTCTGTAATGTTGATTCTTGAGCGTATTGAAAATTGATTCACAGTGCCTTCTATCATCCAGCTTTATTTTTATTCATACTAAAATGCAGTACTTTGGAAGGTAACAAGCAGATGACCAGCAATTTTCAGAAACCATGCTTTATTAAATGATATAATGTGTATCAAATATTCAACACAGAACCTGATACATGGTAGAATTGAATTAAACAGTAGTTACAACTTTGTTTTCTAAAAATAAATTGACCCATCTTATTTTCTCTACAATACAAGGTGAAAATTCAACAAAAATTCAGAGGATAAATAAGCATATTTAGAGAAGAATTTCAGCATTAATCTGGCCACATGAAAATTACAGAAAATGAAAGAGGGTTCCTGAAAAGACTGATGCACCAATCCCATTATTGGGCATCTACCCAGAAGAACAAAAGTCATTCTATAAAAAAGACACCTGCACCTGAATGTTTATAGCAGCACAATTCACAATTGCAAAGATGTGGAAACAACCCAAATGCCCATCAATTCATGAATGGATTAGTAAAATGTGGTATATGTATACCATTGAGTATTACTCAGCTATAAGAAATAACGGTGATATGGCATCTCTTTGGTTCTCCTGGATAGAGTTGGAACCCATTCTATTAAGTGAAGTATCCCAAGAATGGAAAAATAAGCACCACATGTACTCACCAGAAAATTGGTTTCCCTGATCATCACCTAAGTGCACATTTGGGAATAATACCAATTGGGTATTGGACAGAGGTGGAGGGTGGTGGGAGGGGATGGGTGTATGTCTACATGATAAGTGCGATGCGCGCTGTCTGGGGAATGGATACGCTTGAAGTTCTGACTCGGGGGGATAGGGGGGCATGGACGATATATATAACCTGAACTTTTGTACCCCCATAATAAGCTGAAATAAAAAAAAAAGACTGATGCTTAACCAATAGCATCACCAGCCCTCTTATTCCTATCCTGTGGAGACCTCCTTCCAAAGGCTACAGAGGCTGAAATGCCAGCTCCTTGCTTGCCTGGCCTCCCTTGCTGCTAGGGCATTGGCTTCTGTTCCAATCCTGACTAATGGGACCTAAGACCAAAGCTGTCGAGGGTGTTGTGAATGACTTTCCACCCTGATAGAAGACAAAGATGAACAGGGAACACATCTTCTCCCACTTTTCCTACTTTAGATATTGTGTGTGTGTGTGTGTGTGTGTGTGTGAGAGAGAGAGAGAGAGAGAGAGAGAGAGAGAGAGAAAGGGAGAGAGAGAGGATGTGATGCTTGGAGTTATGGCACCTATCTTTAGACCATGAGGACAGGTCAGAAAAGCTGACACAGAGTCTTGCTATTACTGAGCCGTTGAATGAATGCTGTGTCCACTCAAACTCCTTTTATGGGTGACAAACTTTTATCTCAAAGTCTCTTATTTTTTGGTTCTTCTATGTATTGAAAAAAAAAGCATCCTATCTGATGTACCTTTCTAACAGTTATAGTTTCCTTTTAGAATGTAAGGCAGGTACCATGAAGGCAAGGACCAAGTCCAGATAACTCCAAATTGCAGTGACTTCAACACGATAGAAGATTGTTTCTTTCTTACACAAAGCCTGAGCTGCTGTGGTGGCTGTGTGATCTTGTCATGTGAACAGGCTCCTTTTATCAAGTTGCTGTGTCATCCATGGGATGTTGTCCTTATCCATGAAGTCCAAGATGGCTCCCCATCAAGTCTGCATCCCAGCCAGCAGAAAAGAGAAACAGGGGAGAGGTGGAGCCTTCCTTTAAATGTACCACCCAGAAGTTGCACACATCACTTAGCTTAATATCCTATTGGTCAAAATTTAGTCACCTGCTTCAAGTGCTAGAATAGCTGGGAAATAAAGGCTTTACTTTGTATAGTCATATGCCTAGATAAAAATCCCACTATTATGTTTGAAACAAAAAGTGGATATTGGGGAGCAAATAACAGTTTCTGCCATAGCATCATTAATAGAATAAGTATAAGTAATAAGATAAATAGATTTGAAAAGATAAAAATTGAGTGCTTGTTTTATGCAGGCACTTCACTAAGTTCAATCACTCTTCACAATAACTTTACAACATTATTTCCACTTTTCAGATATGGACAGCAAAACCTACAGAGTTTAAGCAAATTGCCCAGGGTCCTACGTTGAATAGAACTCATATTGAAGTCAAAGTCTCCGCTCCTGAGGCTGTACCCTTTACAGACCATCTGACTCACCACCACTTGTCACCACCCCAATGGACACACCCTGATCCTACATTCTGTTATGTTTAACATTCTTCACATTTTGTTTATGAATTCCAAGGGTTTACATTTTTTTTTTTTTTTTACTATTACTTCTCATTCCAGTTTTCTGCTTCTCCTGAGTTTTATTCTCTGTATCATTATAGCACCTGGCCCAAAATGGTACATGCCTTTTGCTCTCCTTGATTACTGCCCAGTGCCAGTTGTTAAGTAATCCTGTCCCACTCCAAACTAACCCTTCTCTACTCCTCTTTGGGATGCTGGGGCTGGGATTGGACTTGGCCATCACTTTTCTGCTTTGTCTTCTGATCCCTGGTAAGTCCTGCCAGGAGGAGGCGCTAGAGAGAAAGAGACTCTAGAAGGGGTGGAGGCACCTACTCCTTCCTGATTGTTTCCTCTTTGCTTTATTGAACTTCTGGTTCCTCTCCGTATCGCTCAGAGGATGCTTCTTCATCCTAGCAGCTCAATGCATATTAAAGTTTTTTTTAACACTTGAAGGACCGGCCTTACCACATACCCACAGAGACACCAGCTCCAGCCAAAGAGCACCCCCTTCTCCTCATAAGCCTGAGTTTCAGCCTCACGAGAACTTCTTCTGTTTTGTTTTAATGATGCCAACTTTTCCCCTTAGTTTCTCCAGTCCTGAGGTGGTGGCTATGTGGTGCAATTGCTATTTCCATAATACTTTACAGTTGTTAACTAAACTTCTCCCTATACTCAACTCCTTTAGAAGGCAAAAGTGACTATAGTCAGTTTTGGTTTAACTTTATTCCTACTCAATTATATGTTGGCTTGCTTTCATTTTTCTGAGTAGTTCTGTTGTTTCCATTCCTAGAGAAATCAAGGAGCTGCATAGATAATCCTTGATAGAGGGCAGGATCCCATTCTGCATCTCTGTCTGCACTACACCGAAATGGGCACAGTCTGGAGGGCATGGTGGGACTTTGATAAACACTTGCATATATAACTCATTGCCCAGAAGCTGTTTGGTTTTCAGTTGACTGAGTTGATTGATACCATGCTTGTGCTCTGGTCATCTCAGAAGCATTTCAAACCTGAAAACACCTTTATCCTCAAATATTTCTCTGAGGAAGGAAAAGGCACTCACAACTCTGTCCACTCAATGGAAGGGAAAACCAAGGTAGAGCAAGGAAGTTTCAAATTAGACTGCAGTAGAGACAAGAATCTATCAGATTCTTAGACTGCTTTCTCCTAAACCCCCTAGACATGGGAGGACAAAATTGACCTTTGAGGGCAGGGTTCCTTTTCTGACCTCTCTAATTGGCAAGTACAACCCTTCATTCTCCTGGCCTGCTCTTCTGGCACTTTCCACAGGCATAAAATTCACTTCAGAGAAGGAAACTAAAAGTAAGATCAAAGGCTCATATAATTTCAATTCTCAGGGGGAGAGGAAACCTCTGCTAGCAGCCTGCTTTCCAGGAGTTATCCAAACCACCCTGCCTCTATTGTTGACAGTGAGTTGGAAGCAAAGGAGAGAACTTGGTATTTTTTTTTTTTTTTCCATCACTAGCGACACCAAGTGTGGGTTAGGCAGCCGAATAAATAACCACTTGTAGGCACTAGGAGGTGAGAGAGAGCCATGGGACTCCCACCAAAGGGATGGGGCGGCACACTGAAGTCCTTGCAGGTTGCAGAGAATCAGAGCCCTATATTTATTTGGTTTAAAGTACTTGTTTGGTTGTTGTTAGTCAAACAGCTATGTCAGAGCCTTTCACCAGGTGATGCTCCCTTGATGGTGTCTGGCACTGTAGATACTACGGCTCAGTAATTGACTGATTGCATCTCCAAGCCTAGTACTTATGTCAGACTATTTTTATTTTATTTTATGTTGTGACAATGGCAGATCTTCCTACGGGAGGGGCTTGTTGATATGATAAGTTGCTTTGAAGATTGAGTGATATTTAATATTTGGAGTGACTGCATCTTGTCGAAGCAATTGGGCTCTTCAAGGACATGCTATACATGTTTAAAATGGTATGTCTGGGGCTGCCACAGCATAATAGACTGTGAAATAAGCCCCTTGGAAAGGACAATTACTCCTGGGTCCTCAAATGCAAGTCAAGTCTCCAGTGGCAGCAAGAAGGAGGATCGCTTTTAGTCAGGAATGAAAATGACGGTTACCTTACCGCACAGCATTGGCTCTGTCTGCTGTATAAACCCACTACCCAGCATTGCAAAGATGTAGGCACAGACCAGACGATAATACAGCAACAGATCAAGTATGAGTGGCTTTTATGAACAAGCCATCTATCCATCAATCCATCCACTTATCCTAGAATTAATTAACTACCCCAAAACAGTTATTGAGAACCTCTATGTGCTAGGTAAACATACAGGTACTAGGAACAAAGAGACATCAAGTACATTCTTTAAGCATACTGTTAAAGTAGAAAATCAGAGAGAAAGAGGGAGAGAGAGAATTAGCATTTATTAAAAGTATACCGTATGCCAGAAATTATATAACTTATGAATCTCTTCAACCACTTTATAAAGTGAGTGTCGTGTCCATTTAACAGAAGATGAAACTGAGATTTAGAGTAGTTAAATCGCTAGCCCAAAGTCACATAGCTTGTAAGGGACAGCACTGGGATTCAGCTCAGGTGGAATGCATACGTCCTCACTGCCCTGATGGTGCATCCGAGAGAAGCTTAGTTATTAGCCATGAAGTGATTGAGACTTTGGTTTCTCACAGTCACAAATCTTGAAAGCCTTACTACTAATGTGGCAATTTTTCTTTCCTTCTTTCAATGGAGACATTTTTTTCTTTTCCTAAACACATCAGGTATTCTAAAAGCTGCTTGGGAAGTTTTAGAGAAAGGTACATACTGAAGTCACATCAAATTAGATGCACAATTACAATGACAGTTAGCCAATACCCAAACCTGAGGCACCATATTGAACAAACCCCATAGAAATGTAAACCATTGCTGGACCTAAAACTGCAACTAATGTTTGAAATGCCAAATTAATTCGTGAAATCCCCTGGATGGCTCCAAGATTCAGCAAGGCACGGTGTAAGATGACAACTGTGGGCAGTCCTTCTGAGCTGAGGGATGCTTTTTCCTTATCAGTATTTCATTGTTCTCTTCTGATAAATGCCCTTATCAGTCATAAAGCAGTTTTCTTAAAACACACATGCACACACACCCACACATATGCACTCCAAAACAGGAAAAATATATAAATACTTTATTGTCACCAATAAAATCTCTGATTAATATTTAGTTCACAATATAAATTAAATCTTTTTATTTGTTTATGTTGGTTTCTCTGTTTTCAGACTCTAGTAATTTCATCCTGCGTATGGCTGTGGAATAAAATTTCCCATAAAACTGTCAATTTTATCCTCACTTTAATGCTATAATAGGTTTTCTGGATATTGTGGTTTGTATCATTTAAACCTCCACCTTCTTTCTAGTTGGAGAGATTAAAAAGCTGAAAACCACATTAAAACAAGTTTTCTAGAATGCTTTCTAGATAGGGCTCTGGATTTGAATTAATTTCCACCAGTGAGTGGTTTTGTACAATATTTGGAAGGTGCCAACAAAGTGGAGGCCATTTTTCTGCCCTTCTCGGGCAAGGGCATGGATAGGTAGGTGTTTCTGCAGCGGCGTTCATCACCCACCATCCGCTTCCTGGACATCTGGAGGCAGCTATGGTGGAACAGCAGAGGCAGCAGCAGCTTCTTGATTCTGGCACAGCTCCAGTGCTCTCAGATATAATAGGTCTCCTGGTGGACCAGTTCTGAGTTGATCCAGGAGCTGTTCCCAGAGGACCAGCTTTGAGCCATCTCTTTCAGAGCTCCAAAAATTCTCTAAGCTCCCAATTTCCTATATTCAATCCCTTCCTGACTAAAATACCTGAGATGGTTTCTCTTTCTACATTAAACCCTAACTGATACTGAAGTCTGGAAATGCAGGAAAGGATCACTTTCTTGGCACCACCATATGGCTCCAGCTTATTCTTTAATCTTAATTCCAAAATTGCCATTTTCTAATTTTCACTTAATGATTCCCTACTTCCCTACTTTCATTTTCTCTGCTTGGAATGTCCTTTTATTCTTCCATCAAGGCACAGTTTCAATGTCACTTACTGGGAGAGTTTTTTCTTATAGATTTAGGGGAAAATGAGATTTTTGTATCTTAGATAAATATATTCTTTGGACACTGATTACACAGTGGCCTAGGGATATGGTGATGAAAGACAGCCTCTGCCTTGGTGGGGGCGGGGGGTGGCTTTTAGCCCAGAGTAGGAGTTAGATGAGTAAATATATAAACTCAGAGACACACTACCATACTATTATATTCATATGTCTCAAAGAGGCTGGCACCATGTTGGTGCTAATAAATGTCTGCTAATATGGTTGCATATGACACACCTGAGTGAAATCATAGATAGTGAAATTCACGTGGTAGTATCGATGCCATGAAAGAAGCACTGTCAGTTCCACTTTGTGGATTCAGAGTCCACATTTCATTTCACCAGCTCTAGAATAATGATTTGCCTACTGCTTTGATCCCTGGAAGCCACTATTAGTTTTTTTGTGGAAAGAGAATGTTCTGATTCTTTCCTTTCTGCATAAAATTCAACATTCCTTGAATTAATTTCTTTCAGATGACGTCCCCCAAAGCTCCACTTAAGTATTTTTTTTAAATGTACCTGATTAATCCCCAGATTAGAGTACCTCCCCTAGCTAAGGAAGAAAAATGTTAAGAAGTTGGGATTATTACTTACTATCCCTGTTTCATAAAATTAAGTGTATATTCATGAAAGGTTTAAATTGAAGTTTTATTAAAACAAACATAAAGGAAACCAACAGAGGAAGATATTTGCAATTCCTCAACTTGCCTGCCTAGGAACATGGCCACCTGCCAGAGTGAGCCACAGTCAAACACACATACAATTCAGAGTGACTTACAGTAGAATTTCTTTAGGGCTTCCACCTGTGCTCAATTAAGGAGCTGCAGAACTTGAAAACTGCTTTCCTTGAATCATTTTCTTTGTTTCTTGTTGGGCAATCTACTCTTTGCCTGGCAAATGGAATATCCAAGTAATATCCATTGCATGTGGCAGCAACTCTACACCTGGCCCCACCACCCCCAGTTGTGCCAGTTAAACTCTTCCTTTCCTAATAACAATGCTGGTTTATTCTCTGGTAACTTTTATTCCTAATTCTTCCAATTTGATGATCCCCCCTGGGGCCACGAGATAGCTCTGACTTAATTTTTGGTTTTAACATCGAATTTAGCCCTTCTTATCTCATCTTCTTACACTTCCATACTTTGGATTCTTGATTTTGCCCTCTTGCCAAGACACCTCCTTGAATTTGAAAGTGGTTATTGCTCTCCTGTTCAGCAAGACATCAGGACCAGCCAAATCAGAATATTTCTTATTGTGTGTCCCCACCCAGCAAAGAGATATGTTGAAGTCCTAACCCTTGGTATCTGATACCCTTGCTTAGAAATGGGATCTTTGCAGATGTAATGAAGTTAAGAGGAGGTCTTACTCAATTAGGGTGGGCCCTAATCCAATATGATTAGTATCCTTATAAGAAGAGAAACAAGAGAAACCGGGAGGAGAATGCCATGTGTAGATACAGAGACACACAGGCACAGTGGGAAGTCGACCATGCGAAGATGGAGACTAATATTGGAGTTATGTTGCTAAAAGCCAAAGGCCACCTGGGACTAATAGACGCTCCAAATGCAATGAAGGATACTTCTCTAGAGGGTTTGGAGGGAGCTCGGTTCTGCCAACACCTTGATTTTGGACTTATAGCTTCCAGTCCCATGAGAGAATAAATTTCTGTTGTTTTAAGCACCCATATTTGTGTAATTTATTACTATGGTCCTGGGAAACTAATATAGAAACTCAAACAAGATGTGGCCCAGTTGGCTCTATGGTTGGGTTCTGGACATCAAGAAAAGCAGAAACCATCCTGTCGTTCCAGCTCTCTGTTTGGAAATGCTTCCTCACATTCTCACATTACATTGAAGTTCACAGAATAGTTTCCATGTATGCTCTCTTCCAAATTCTATGAGTCTGGTATGACCCTCTGGATTTTACAGATGAGGTAACTGAGGCTGGATGTTGAGTGACCTGATCAAAGTGACATAGCTGATGGGTGGCAAAGCCCAGCTCATTCTCAGTTCTTTTGACTAAAAGCCCAGGGCACTTTCTGCTATCCCACTACCTAGGATTGCAAAAAGTCCTTGGAATGAAACTCATTTCAGTCCTTGCCACTGTCTGCCTGTGTGCTGCTGCACGGGTGAACTCAGGCTAAAAACAAGAACTTAAGCTTAATCAGATCCATGAAAGTAAATACAGGCCAGTCCTATTTATGCAGCTAAAAGTGTGTATGGCGTGAATTCTGCCCATCTCTCTCCATCTCTGCTGCTGTAACCCTGGTCCAAGGCACCATCATCTCTCACCAAGGCCACTGCACTAACTCCTGTGGGCACTACTGCTCTTGCCCTGGCCTGTCTACTGGCCTCTGACTTACAGCTCACGTCTTGTTTACCCTTTGTATACCGTGTTCCAGCCTCACTGTCTTTTCCCCTTGAATATATCAAGATTATTCCCATTACCGGCTGTTGCACCAGTTCTTTCCTATGCCTACACATTCAGGTGGAAACTCAGATATTCCCTCTTCAGAAAGGCCTTTTCTGAACAACCTACCTAAAATAGTAGCACCATCCCAGTATTTCTCTACCCAGTCTGCTTGGTTTTGTTTTCATCGTAGAAATTGTTACTATTTCAAATTATCTTGTTTAGAATTTATTTTCTTGTTTATTGTTTGTCTCCCTTAAAAGTCTCTAAGATTCATGAGGGCAAAAACCTTGTCCACATTTTTCTTTGCTGTATTTCCAGCATATAATGCAATGACTGATAGATAGTAAATGCTCAGGAAAGATTGGTTGAATGAACATCAACTTAATACGTGATAATAGGTAAGTTTTCCAGAGCTTACTATGCGTAAGGTACTGATCTGATCCTTACATAAATAAATCTTACTCACAGCAACCCATGGGGATTCCTAATCCCCATGTTGGAGACAAGATACCACATCTGAGAGAGACTAAAGGACATGCTCAAGGTCACACAATTAATAAGTATCAGAGGTGGGATGTGAACCCAGGTGTGTGAATGTCATGCTTGCTCTCTTGCACCAATACTCCCTGCTTGTAAATTGTGCAAAAACTCTAGTGGCTTCTTTCAGGGCAGACAATGACCGTTTCAGAAAGCAAATGTTAGGTATTAAGGCAACGACCTTTTCTTTTTTATGAGAGTTGACCAGCTCAGTTCTCTGATCCAGGGCCATAGTTTACTACACAGAGTCAGGAAAATGGCCCTATTCTCGCAGTCTCATCGGTTTTAGGGCTTCATTCTGGCATCATTTACGTTAGTGCTTTATGGATTCAGGGCACACGATCCAGACACATCAATGGCTCCCTTGATCGTAGAGGATTCTTAGAAACAAAGGGGTCATGGCAGAGCTTTGTTCAACGCTTCCCTTCCTTCTCAGTTGCCTCCCATTAATTTCCACTTTTGCATTAGCAGAGCTGGCTGGGATGCAGGCTCCATTTAGCAAAACGATGAAACACAAACGTTTATTGAGACTGCGCTTCGAATCAACAGGGTTTTCCTCAGATTGAGTTGCCGCCAATTATCCTCCATGCAATTATGGCGATCCCAGAAGCAAGCAGATGGGGAAGAGTTTTGTTTTCAAATGGAGGAGAAACCAATATGTAGGAAGAAAAGGCAGCTTGTTCATTTGAACAGACTCCAGGTGGCTGGTCGCCAAAAGGCAAAGAGCTGGGGAGCCAGGTCTGGCCGGGGATCAGTCCGACTGTCCGCAGACCAGAGAAACCACAGAGACAAGAGGGCTCTGCCTCCACCACTCTTGTCTGCCATCGGCCGGGCTGGCTGCGAGTGTGGAGGCCAAGGGAGAGACAGCCCACAGGGGCCCTCGCAGGTCAGGCTCCCAACCTTGATGTCATTGGAACAGCAAGTCAAGTCCTGCTATTTTGTTGTTGTTCAACAGCGACATGTTGGTGCAATTTATTAGAGAAGAAAATTCAAAAAAAGGCATGCAAAAGCCCAAACCATATGGCAAACCTCCTTGGACAGATTTGAGCATTTGAAGTTTCACAAAACCTCAAAGATGTATTTCTCTTTTCTTAAGTATTAGATAGTACCAAACTTCTGGCTGGACTCTGACTCTTGAGGGTACCAATCACAAGAGAACAGAGGATGCTGCTGAATGATTACCATAATTATTTCTGTCTAGGTTTTTTATTTATAATTACACAGTGCAACTAGGACTCCATCAAAAATAGTCAATAATGCCAGCTCCAGGAGCATCAATGCTTAGAGGGGATTTGTTCCCCTTTTGACAAGAAGGGAACATTATCAGATTGAAATAAATCCAAGGCACATGGAGTGTGGAAATGATATTTACATTTACTTGGTAAATTAATTGAGGTAAGAAAGGTATAATTAAAGGAGGGAAATTTTCATGCAAAAATCAGCCCAACTCATAAGCCAAGTGAAGGTGTTTGAATTTTAGTTTATCATCCATGTGGCAAATAATGATTTGCATGCCAGTTTCAAAAAGAGTAGCCATTTCCCCTACATAAATAGGTGCAAAAAATGTTTATATGACCTCAGTTTTAGTCTCTGTCCAGTCCTACCTATAGCTGTATAATTTTGGCCAAATTACTCATGTACTCAGAGACTTGTTTTCTTTCTCCAGATTAAAGTAACACTCCCAAAGTCTGGAATAAATTTCACTAATGGATCCTGAAGTGTGCATTTTTGGTTGGAGGACAAAAATAATGCCCTGATAAATTTTGTGCTTCTTAGGGGCTGATTCACTCTGTACACACCTAAATGAGATTGCCAGAGAGCATGTTGATGATTTCATAAATGATCACAACTGTTAGACACCTCTTACCTCTTAGTATTGTGGGAATAGACAGGGATATGCAAAACAGAATCTGGCCCTATAACAACATATAGAGTTGAATGGTGTCTATTTTGGTAGTAAGGGGAAAAAAGCCCAGGAAACCTCTTAGAGGCAGGAAACAATTTCGGAAGTGCTGAAAAAGACAATGATGTTGTTCTTGGTTTAATAGGTGATCTGCCCCATGAAATAAAGCTGCAGGGCCACGTTTGTCTTGGTTAATAATGTCAGTGGAATGAGGAGGTTTAGCTGTAATAACAGTAATAACTGTGTCGATGTAACCACTGGGGCAGAATTTCCATCTGCAGCCTCGTAATATATGACCTTTGTTATGCCTTTACCTGTTGATTTTTTCGAGGCAAAATTGGCTTGTCTGTTCTGTTCAGGGGATGGAGGCTCAAATAGTCCATTTTCCCTGGATAAATCAAAGTCTTGTGGGTGGTAATTTAATCTCCCAACTATCCTTTTGGACTTGATTAAAATTGCAGAGAAAGAAAGTTGGACATTAACAAACACATTGTTTGTTTGATACTGAATTAAGTGGGTTTAAAACTGGAAATTTTATTTATTTAATTCTTGTCTTTCCTTTCATTACCTGTCTTTTATTTTTTCCATAAAACAAATACTGACACCTGTGTTTTCTTCCTATGATGCTCTCCCCGAGTTTCCCTGACCTCCCCTGATAGACTTAACCATTCTGTACTCTAGGAATGTGTTTTCTTATTGCACTTGTCCTACAAGACAAGTTGTAAGACATTTGTTAACATACCTTGTTTCTATCATTGGCCTGTGAGTTCTTTGAAGGTAGAGACTAGGTCTTGTGTATCTCTGGATCTCTCACATCTAACATGGAGCTCGCTTAATGCATTCTTTTTTCAAAATATTTTCACATAATATGCACTCATTTTGTTCTCATCTGATGCAGTGGTTAGGAAAGGTAATATATCAGAAGAGAAAACAGATTAAGTGAGGTAGGTCAATAAAAGGTTAGTTGATTTGCTCAAGATCTCTTGACTAATCAGTTGTGAACACAGGTCAGAGCTCTTGTTTTCTAATTTTTAACCTTGAGCTTGGTCCAGTGCATGTGGGAATGGTAACCTCATTTTTTCACCTTTTTCCATTTTGTTTCTTTCACTACCACTTTCTTTTGCCCTCTTTTTTTTTCTTTTTCCCCATTTGAGGTCTTAAGCCTGGTCAGTGACACATTCTGAAACTTATTACTTAGCTTGAAAACAATGTTGAGAGTTTCCCTGGCAGGTCTCCTCTATATGATTTATATTTATTCCTAAGAAATATTTGGGAAGCCTAAAAAACACATGTGAAAGGGCTACCAGACAATTCGATCTGGACGCATTGTAAACACTTGATAAATTTATCAATTATATTTGGCCCCTGTCTTTGATTGTCTTCTCTCTTCTTCAGTATCTTAAGCCCAGTCTGTCTTTCAAGGCCCAGTTGAAGTTTCTTCTTCACAATTTTATACCAGTTTCTCTCTGGAGGGCTCAATGTCCTCTGAAATCATAGAGCTGTCTATCCAGACCCCTCCCTCATCCTTTATGGAATCAACCACATTGTCATTTTCAGTTTTGTCTATTTTTGCCCTGTTTTCTCAGCTACACATATATAAAACATGTTTGAATATTCACGATGTGCAGCACCCAATGCAATGCTAGGTGGGGTCCCTGACCTCAAAGAACTCATGACCTTGGAATACTGTCAGTTTTGTTCATATTTGCTTAGTACTTTCTAATGGCTTTCCTCTGTACCTTTGCCTCATTCCTTTCTCCACATTTACGTTCCATACTCTACAAGGTGAACAGGACAAAGTTCAATATCCCCGTTTTACTGAAGAGCAGGCTGATCCTCAGAGAAGTGAAAGAAATTGTTCTAGGTCATATAACAACCAAAATGTAGTTATGATGATGAGAGTGATGATGAAGAGGAGGAGCAGGAGAAGAGGAATGACATATTATTTGCAGGGAGACACTTGTTGGTGCCTTGGTGTGGATTCTTTTAACCAGTGAACTTCCCAAGGGAAGGCTTGAAAAGTTTATTTCTATTCCAAGTTAACCACCAGTTGATGAGATGGTTCACGGTTCTCGTTACCACCCTGATATGACAGTGAAAACTCCAGCAGGAGAATCTGCCAAAGATTCCAGCCAAAATCTGACAATAACTATTTGAAAATCTAATTCTGATGCTGATTTTAGCCATAAAAACGACTACACTATCATGGACCATTGCACAGAAAGAAACAAGGAGGCCAGAGAAAGAGAGTGGACAGCAGGAAACACAGCAGGAAACAGCTATGATGCAAAATATTTGTATCTAGTGCTTTTGGTCAGTTGTCCCTTTTAAAGCTCATATTGAGAGAGTTTCCTCTATCTCAACGTTCAGAGTTTTGTACTCTTCTAATATCAGACATTTAAATCTTTGTTCCAATTTAGGTCAAAATCACTCAAGCAGAACCCTGAGTTAATGTGTAAATTTTTCCCTAGGGTACCCTTTTTTTTTGGAATGAAAGGCTTAGTCCCTTCTTAAAAGAATTTCAGATGCTGGACAATGGGGGTGAGCAAGATGAACTTTTCCAAGTATTATTCCAAGAAAATATTATGCATATCAATAGAGTATACTCTCTTTTGTCCTTTTTGCGTTTCAATGTTTGTAATATTCTCTATTATTCAACCATCTGTTTCTTAGTCTGTCATTTGTAACGGGAGGAATAGGACTTTGTTCTCTTAGGTCTCTTTCAGTCTTTACGTTTAGCACTCTAGGAGTCTCCTTTTGCTTTATCTACTCACTGTGTTTTCCAAACTCCCAACAACTTTGTGTTTATGCTGCTATTATTATTTTAAAATTATTACATAGCAGGGTTAAGCAAAAAGAATTAGAAGTCTCTCTCTCTCCTTCCTTCTCACTTCCAATCCTTGCATCCACTGTTGACCATGTCTTGAACCATCAATCACAAGCAATACCTATTGATGTCCCCCCAGTACACACACCTCTGGAAAGGTGAGAAATTAGGTCACTATTTACTCCCTCTGCACTCCTCTTCCCAGTTTTTTAATTAGCAAGATATTAATCTTTAGTTTGCCTATTGGTTACCCTTATAACTTTAAATAATATGCATAAACTTCTATTTCTTGGTCCATCAACTCTAATAAGACGAGAACTCTTGTTTTTGTTTTTGATGCCATTGGTAGAAAATCGTCTCCACTGGAGTCATCCTAGCAAAAGGCCAGGCCTGTTTTTGGTACTGTGGATCAGCACATCCAGGAAAACTACCTGCCATTAGGTTGGCAATAAAAACTTTGGTGGCAAAGACACATTGGAAACTAATACCATAGATGGTTTAGTAAAGTTAAAACTGATAAACGCAGGGCAAAAAAAATCAGCATGATAAACAGTAATTGGGAAAATCGCTCACTTAAAAAAGAAACACTATCCAACAATTAGCCGAATTAGCACCTCTATTGATTCTTGGAAGTATTTTCTCCCATTTAAACTACTCAGATCAATTAGCTTGGCATCTGCCTCCAACTTCATATATCAATATAACTGTTTCCTTCCCAACTAACTGCTACTCAGGAGATAATGGGAGGGGTGGACCATTTTACAAGACAATAACACGGTTCCTGGAGAAATAAATCCACAGACTGAAGGAATCAGATTTATTTCCAAAGAAAGCGATACACACTTCCCATGGTGCCTAATACACCAGTGGTTAAACAATTAAGGTTATTTTTGGATACAAAGTTAATTACTTTGAAAAGTCAGTGATGCTGCCATTGACATATACTACCCTTAAAACCCTCAGAAATAACAAGGCAGTCACTCAGAACAGCTAAAATGGCAACATTTGACATTTGTTATTGCAGGAATTATGGTCTTCCTGCAAAGTTACCTGATCTTTCTCGTCTTAATTGAACCTTACCAGGGCAGGCTTTAGAAGTTATCTGGAGGTGGAGACTAAGAACCCCACTATTTTCCTTGTTAGGCCCAGGGAATATTCCCCAAATGACTGTTTGCCTCGATTAGCTGTCAAGCACCTTTCTCTCAATTGTTAAATCCCTTGATTTTAAATTCTATTTAGAAACTAGGCTGGCCCCAAATGTCAGAGAACACCATCATAATGGCCAATGAATGAACTGAAACTTGGTTTGCTTTCTATAAAGTGTAGATCCCTGTTAGAAGCAGAAGTTCACAAACAATAGGGAAGTATTAATAGTTGAACACGTGTAATACATGTAAGATTTACAGAGACATTAAAATAATGTCCTCAAATAATATTTAATGATAATGAAAATACCGGCAATATGTAGTTAGGTGTAAAAAGGCAGGGAACAAAACTACCCTGGGAATCTAATTTTATTTACAATAGTTGCATATGTGTCACCACTAAAGAAAGAAAAGACTTGAAAGAAATATAGTATGTTTATCTCAGGATGGTGGGTTTATAGATGACTTTTATTTTTTCTTCATACTTTTGTGCATTTTTCCAAACAAATATTCATTTAAAAAACATATCTTTTATAGTCTAAGAAATAAACTATTTTTAAATAAATAAAATAAAATGACTAATTTTAAATAAATTCAAGGGATGCGAAAGGTTTGGAAATTCAAGGTTTCAGACTCTTTTGCTTTCAGTCTTTTTCTACCTGCTATTTCAGGCAAAGAGCCAGATATCCCCACATCTTTCTTCTTTTTTGTAGTTAAAAAGGCTGGTACCTACCTTTTTGCCACAGAAGGACATAGGAAAGGATGACAGAATGATGCCTGCTATGGTTTGAATGTGTTGCCTCCAAAAGCCCCAATACCAGTGATGGTATTTTAAGAGGTGCGGCCTTTAAGAGATGATTAGGCCATGAGGGATCTTCCCTCGTTAATAGGATTCAGGTAATATTCAGCGATCTTTTTGCCCTTCTGCCTTCTACCATGTGAGGACACAGCAAGAAGGCTGTCACCAGATGCCAGTACCTCGATTTTGGACTTCCCAACCCTAAGACTGTGAGAAACAAATTTCTGTTCTTTGTGAATACCCCAATCTGTGGTATTTAGTTATAGACACAAAATGAACTAAGATAATGCCTATAAAATTTTCCTTTCCATAGAGAAAAAAAAGTTTATATACTCTTTTAATATTGTGTTTCCTAAGTGACACTGGGTCAGTTAGAGACACAGCAGGAAACAGAACATCCCTAAGGGATCATGGAAGAGAGTTTAAGAAGGGGCTCTTACAAAGGTGATGGCAGACTTAAGGGAAACCAACAAGGAAGCATTTCCCCAGCTGGGGAAAATGCTAGTTGTAGGGAGGACCAGATGGCAGGAGTGACAGTGTTTAGTGTGACAGGCATACAGTGGAATACTGCACAGCCGTAAACGTAATGAACTATTGATAGACTCAACAACATAGATACATGTCTAAACGGTCAGGGTGAACAGAAGAGTTCATACTCTATGATTGCATTTATATTAAATTCTAAGGAAGGTAAAACTAATCTATAATGACAGAAATCATATCAGTAGTTGCCTGGGGCTAGGGAGGTGGGGACGGATTGCAAGGGGGGACTAGGTAACATTTCATGGTGATGGGACATTTTCCTTTTTGATTGTGGTGTATACATTTCTCAAAAGTTATCGAACAGTACAAGTAAAAGGGATTTTACTGCATGCAAATAAAGTTGATTAAAAAAATGAAGAAGCTCCCTCTAACAAGCAGTCCAGCAGAGTTGGAAACCAGACTGGAAATGCCAGCCTCCCTCAACACCCTCTGCTCTCTTTCATGGCTGCTCTGCCCAGAAGCCATAGGACAAGGGAGACTGTTTGAAACAGGATCTCGAGGTCAGCCTTCTGGGGCCCAGAGCAGAATAGAGAGTAGATTGATAGGAGCAAGTGGAGAACAACCAGCACACATTCAGCCAACCCTTAATGAACTACTGGGGAGAAGAATATTGGGTAGGAAAGTACCTCTTGGTTAGAAGACTTGCCGATGGGACAGTTGGCAACACAGGGAAAGCTGATGGAGGACCCTGTCTACACTAGGAAAGTGTAATGTGGTGTTGTAAAAAAGTCATCCATGGTGTGACACTCTATTTCCTCTCACCACACATAGAAAGAAAAACCCAGAGGCTGCAGTCTGAGCCTCCTTTCTCAAGTGGTTATATGCTCTACTGCAGACCCTCTGCCTGCTGGTCCCAAGGGACATGCTGAGCACAGCCATGCCCATCTTTCTGGATATCAACATCAAAGGTTAGGGTTGACTTCACACAGCCTAGTGTCCCACAGTGACTCATTAGGTGTCTGCAATCCCTTTATAGGCATTCGTTTAATATGTTATTTGCCTGCTGCCACCAGGTTAGAGGAATTTATATTTGAATTCAATAGATGACTGAAATTGACATCATATATAATCTTAATGCCAAATAACAATAATGTTTTTTTAAAGTTGTGGAACACTTCCAAGTTTAGGGAGATAAAATGTAAGACATAATTTTAGCATTTTTGGAAAGATTCCGTTTAATCAGAACACTTACATAATTCTATAAAATAGTGATGCTAGTGGGAAATACACGACTGACTTCCTCTTTATTAATTGGCCTCAGATTGCTGTTAGTATTTTTTTTGGGGGGTGGACTTTGTCTAATTTGTTGTCCACTGTCTTCTTTCCATCAGACTAGTATTTCTCAGTACTTCCAGCTTGTCTGAACCTAATCTTTAGAGGACTAAACAATTAAATATCCATCTTTGTTAGAATTGTGTGTAAACTGAAGGTAAATGGGCACCAAAAGGCTGAAAGACACAGTGCTGATGAATAAACATTGTAACACTGATTTTTGTTTTTAGTAGACTTTTCTTTTAAGGTTTTCAGATAAGCTTTGGATTTTTAAATTCCTTTTCAATTATATATTTCTACATTTCCATTTTATCCATGCAAATCTCAGGCTTACAAGGTTCTTATGCTTATTATCTATTTTATGAGGTAGTGTTTTAAGTTTACTTCTCTCAAACTTTAAGCGATTCTTAAGTGTTTAGGAAATATGGAGAAAATGTTTATGATCTATACATATCCCAATTCATTTTGTTCAATTTCACTGTAGTCATGCTTAGTTAGGGATTCCGGCCTGCAGAGTTCCATCTTCTGACATGAGTCACTCGCTTTTTTGTGGGAACCACATAGTTGACCTTCTCTGTATTTTCCCATTTGATGATTCTGTTTTTGAAGGCATGACAAACGTGACCATAAATATTTTTTAGTTTCTTTGGATTAGTAAATCTCAAGCTGGGGTTTGGACCGTATAAATCCTTACTTAACAAGGTAGATACCATGATGCCTATTTTACTATTAAAGAAATTGGGGACCTGGAGAGAATTTTGCACTTCCTCAGATCTCTTTGTCAGTCAGTAGAAAGCCAAGACTTATACATAGGTTTCTCTGACTTGATACTCTATTTAAAAAAAAAAAATCAGATTTTTATTAAGTTCTCTTTCACCCAGAATTCTATAGCACCAACGTGACTGACATGGAGACCCCCATGAAGGAAGACTACTGTGCGCCCTCCAGATTGGAAGCTCTGATTTGCAGTAGGACACTGTATCACATTCACTTTCTGACACATAATGTCACCACAAAAGATGGTTGTTTGAGTAAGGAATCACTGATTTCTATACTTATGTTCTTATAGTTTCAGGTTGTAGAATAAGCTGCTTTTCTAAGTCTCTGAATTTATGTCTTTTTTTTTTTTTTTTTTTTTTTTTTTGAGACAGAGTCTCGCTCTGTTGCCCTGGCTAGAGTGAGTGCCGTGGCGTCAGCCTAGCTCACAGCAACCTCAAACTCCTGGGCTCAAGCGATCCTACTGCCTCAGCCTCCTGAGTAGCTGGGACTACAGACGCATGCCACCATGCCCGGCTAATTTTTTCTATATATATTTTTAGTTGGCCAGATAATTTGTTCCTATTTTTAGTAGAGACGGGGTCTCGCTCTTGCTCAGGCTGGTCTCGAACTCCTGAGCTCAAAAAATCCGCCCGCCTCGGTCTCTCAGACTGAATTTATGTCTTAACTCTCACTAAGGAGCCAGAAGATAGTCATTTGATCACTCTAAGAATATTCGTTGAGGGACATTAACTGCTCTACATCAGTTATCTATTGCTGTGCAAGAAAGTATCCCCAAAACGTAGTGGCTTAAGACAAGTTCATTATCTCAGAGTTTCTGTGGGTTAGAAATCTTTGAATGTGTTACCTGGGTGTCCCAGACTCAGTGTCTCTCACGTGGCTGCCATCAAGGTAACCTCCACGGCTGCAGTCATCCCGACTTCAACTGGGGGAGGACTGCTATCCATGCACAGGTGGTGGGGAGGTCTCAGGCCTACCACCTGGATGCTCACTAGTGGCATCAGTCCCATGCCATGTGGGCCTCTCCTTAGGGCTGCCCAACATTGTTTCAGAGAGAGAGAGAGAGAGAGAAACTTGAGAATAAAAGACAGGAGTCACAGTTTTGTTTTTTTTTTTGGTAAATTAATATTGGAAATGATATACTATGATTTCTTAGGTATTCTGTTCTTTAGAAGCAAGTCACTAAGTCCAGCACACACTCAATGGGAGTAGATAATATTGGGAAGTGGAGAGCTATTTGAGAGCCTGCCTATCAAGGTCAGTCTCACTCTCTCAATGAGTATTTGGTGATTGGGGATCAACTATGTGCCCAGAATTGATAAGGAGACTTTTCATGGCTGTGATGAGTTAGCTATATGGCAGTTGAAAGATGAGAAAGAGTCATTTCCTCTGCAAGGAGATTGCAGGGGAGTTGAGGAGATGGTCTATCACCAACAGAAATAGTTAAGACTGGGCTGTATGTAATGCTTTATAAAAATAAGTGCATCTTGCCCTCAAGGAGTTTCTTATTACAGATAGAGCATGCATCAGAATACCTATGATTTAATGTAGAAAATCAGAAGTGCTGCAAGAAAGAGATTATATAGGAGTGCAGAGAAAGGGAAGATGTCTGGGAAATTGAGGTATTATTAATAGTTAAAACAAAACATTTACCTGGAAACCTGGTCATAGTTTCTAGGTTTCAAAAAACACTTTCCGATTACTTTCATAAATGTTAATTCATTAATTATTCACTGTGCACCCTCCACATGTGAGACACAAAGCAAAATATTACAAACAGCATCTCCTTTTATTGACACAAAAACCTTGAAGTTAGTTGTTACTACTTCCATATTTACAGAGGAATTTAACTGAGATTCAGAGATGTAAACTGGTGTACTCAATGACAGAGTTGAGATTTAAGTTTGCAAGGCCATGTTGTAAGTTTAATACTACTCATTCTTTTTTTCCTTTAATTTATTCAATAAATATTTGCTAAGTACCTACCATGTTCCAGGAGCTACTTAAGACCTTGGAGATACAGAGATGAAGGCAGAAAAGGGCCCTCATGTCTTATGGTTTATGTTGTAGTGGGAGAGAGGTAGGTAAACAATTAAAAAAATGTATAAACCATAAAAATAAAGAGATAAGTGATTATCTGTATTTCCTTATTGGAACGTAAACTCCTTGAGAGCAAAGACCTCATGTGTCTTTTCGCCACTGTCTTCCCAAGTGCCTGGAAGAGTTTTCAGCACAGAGTAGAAGTTCAATCAATATTTTCAACTGACCAAAAATAAAATAGCAAGGAATAGAAAATACCAAGCAGAAAATAAAACGATGTGATAAAGAGGGACTGAGTGATTATTTCAGACTAGGTAGTCAGGAAGAGCTTCATGAAAGAGTTTAACTTTGGAGCTGAGGTCTGAAAGAAGAGAAGAAGCCAGGTGGGCGCATTTCTGGATGAAGAACATTCAAATTAACAGCAAGTATAAATGCTGTGAGGTGGGAATAGGCTGGGTGGTTTTTAACAACAAGAAAGAGGTCACCATGCTGAAGCATGGGGAGTGAGGTGGAGTAGGGGTGACACCAGGCAGAAGGGCAGGGCACAGTCATGTGAGGCCTAGTAGGCCATCAGGAAGAGTTCCAATTTTATTTTAAATGTGACGGAAGCCATTGGAAGGTTTTAAACAGGAAAGTGGGAAAATAACACAATCTTTTGCAGTAGTTCAGGGAAGAAGAAACAGGTTTAAATTAAAAGGGAGGGATGGGAATGGAAGGAAGGGAGCGATGTTACTCATCAATGGGCTACTTAATTGATGGTTTGAACTTGTGGTAGTGTGTGTGTATGTGTGTGTATTATGTGTTTTTTTTCTTTTTACACACACACACATATACACACACTTTTTACACGTGCAAGGAAAGCCACAAGTCAAGGATGACTCAACTTTCTGACCTTGGCTTTTGGGAACCAGTGGTGACATTTCCTCAGATGTCCTCAGACTGAGACCACTGTCTGTGTTAATTTGGTAGGGCTGCCTTAACAAGGTACCACAGACCGGGTGACTTAAACAACACAAATTTATTCACTCACAGTTCCGGAGGCTACAAGTCCAAGATCACAGTGCGTGTTGACAGGGTTGATTCCTTCTGAGGGCTGGGAGAGAGAATCTGTTCCATGCCTTTTAGGGTTTGAATGTGCCCCCCACTAAAATTCAGGTTTTGCCAATGTGGTGATATTAAGAGGTGGGGCCTCTAAGTGGTGATTAGGCCATGGGGGCTCCTCCTTTGTGAATGTGATTAAGTCCCTTACAAAAGAGGCTTCATACAGGATTCAGTCACTTGCCTTTCTGCCTCTGTCATGGGAAGCCGCAGCATTCCCTCCCTCTGAAGGAGCAGCCCTCATCAAATAACTGAGCCTGCTGGCACTTTGATCGTGGACTTCCCAGCCTCCAGAATCGTGAGAAATAAATTTCGGTTCTTTATAAATTACCCAGTCTCAGGCATTCTGTCACAGCAGCACAAATGGACTGAGACAATGCCTGTCTCCTGGTTCTGGTGGTTGGCTGGCACTGTTTGGCACTTCTTGGCTTGTGGATGCATCATCTCTGCTTTCATCCCCACATGCTGTTTTTTCTATGTGAGTGGGTTGAGGGGCAGGAGATGGGGTGGGAACTCACAGTTTCTCTTTTGATCATTTTAAATGAGTTTTGACGTTAGAGCCCAAGAAGTAACGTCAGTTGCTGTAGGAGAGCAGAGAAGGGAGAGGTGGATCACAGCTGGGAAAGTTCTATAGAGAAGGCGTAAGGATGGGTAGGTTTTGGCACTGTCAAATTTCATGCTTCTCTGGGACTCCCAAACCATTTGGATAAGTAAATGGATAAGCAAATATATTATAACCACAGAGAAGCATTTATTGTTTTCCCCTTCACAGAGGGAGAGATTACCAAGGGATTATTAAATTCGTTACTCTGATCAGTAATTTTAGCCATTTCCAGACAGAACTGACAGTTACCCAGTAGGGAATGCTGACTTAGAAATATCCCTCACTTCCCAGTAAAATCATTTCTCTTTCTGTCTGTTAAAAAGCAGGTCTTTACTGTTATTGGTTTAATATCGTCTGTGCCTAGAAATATGAAATGAAGATAATGGGGAAAACAAAATTACTGGATTGGAAATGATGCCTACCTCTCTCCTGGCATAATTAGATACGATTTTAGGGATCTACTAAAAATTCTAGCCTAATTGTGTTGATTCCTTGATGAAATACCTTTAATTGCTTTCCATTGCTATTATTATTTGCTTTTTTTTTTCTTTTTACAGTGCAAGACGTAGAAGCCTAGTCCCATTGCATATAGACGTAAGACTCCAATCTTAAACTTTGGCTAGAAGACCTTGCATGTGCGGGCCCGGCCTAATCCTCTCTCTTCTCTGCATTCCAGCCTCAATGGTCTTCCTTTATTCCCCACTTCCCATCTAACATGACATGCTGCTTTTGGACTCAGGAGCTTTGAACGCTCCACAAGTGCCTCCCTTGTAAATTTGGGTTTTCTTCTTCCCAACCCCACCTCGCGCCCCCCGCCCAGCCCCTCTTCTTGTTATTCGAGTCATCCTCCAGATGACTGAAGTGCCTAAGCTTTTAGGGGGCATCAGAAAGCTGTTTCATCCTTGTCATTTGATATTCTCCACTTGTCTGCTTCTTCTTTCTGTAATAACTTTGAAAGGAATAGGTAGGTTTTGATAGAAAGGGATTCATTTGTAACCCTAGCAATTTTAGGATATTTCCAGCATTACCACTAGGGGGAGGGCTGCCCAAGTTTTATGCTTCAGAGCGTTAGTTACAGCTTACTTGATGGAATGACGTCCAAAAGAGAAAGTTAAAGACAGATGCCCCGCGGCAGTGGAGAAGCCGAAGGGAAAGTAGTATTAGTGCTGGGGAATTACATAAACAAACAAATAAACAAATAAAACACGAGACAAAAAATCAGAGAATGGTCACTGGTGATTACAGATGTTGAAGAAATGCATCACTAGTTAAAAAATTGGTAAGAAATGCACCTGCAAGGAGAAGACATCTTTGCAGAGGACACTGCGTGAGGCTTCTGTGGGTAGAAGCTTTTTAGTTACTATTCCTTGTTGCCTCTACAAGAGGAAACTGGAGATAATCAAGGAGAAGACTCAACAGACTTTTGATAGGTAATCTGTACAATTTTCTTTTCTTCTTTTTTTTTTTTTAACACACAATAGGATGAGAGAGTGGTGGTTAAAAGTTTGGGATATGGTTCTGAAATCTTTGCATCTGATTCCCAGCTCTATCATCTATTAGTTGGGTTACCCTGGACAAGTTACTTTACTTCCCTAAGCCTTGGTTTCCTCATCTGTAAATTGGAAATAACATTAGTCCTTAGAAGGTTATTGTGAGGCTTAATAGCAGCTAAACACAATATCGTGCTTATTATGTGTCAGACATTTTTCTAAGTGCTTTATGTGTGAATCCTTTAGTTTTCAGAGCAACCCTGTGCCACAGGGATTATTATTATCTCTATTTTAGAGCTGAGAAAGAGGAAGCATAGAGGAGTTTAGAAATTTGTTAAGGTCACACAGCTAGATGTGATGTAGTCAGGATTTGAACCCACCAGATACTTAGAAAATGCCTAGCTTAAATCAGGCACGCAAAAAAGGTTAGATATTATTCTGCAGTTTCCTGGGAAACCACTGCCTAGCTGTATTTGGAGGTTCCACAGCCAGGCATCTGCTTTTCATAATCTGATTTTGTGTAAGAGGAATTTGCAGGGCAGGGAGTGGCAGTGAAGGATGGCAGGGGAGAAACTACCCAGTGCTTGGTAGGTTCAGCTTTATGGCTATTTTTTTCTTGATTGTTGAGAGGATTCATGGATGTTTGGGATATGAGCAATACTATTTTAGAGTCCATTTGGGTGGACAGCCCCGGGAGAGTGGGGCTTCTCATTTCTATGTAAATCATGGCATCGTGGCTCCACTCCTATGAGGCCCAAGAGGATCAAAGTGCTGTTATGGTATCACCAGCCCCTCAGCTCACAATCTGGGCAGATGAAAGCCCTGCTTCAGAAGCCCATGTGGATATCTTTGTTTTTACCAAGGACCTTGGGGTCAACAATATGAAGAAGCACCTAGAAGAATAGGATTTCAAACAGTGTGCTGAACGGAAACAAAACCTTTCATGTCCTTCCTGAGGACATGTTATACACCCTGGGCACCTCTAGATATAACTGAGAGAATTTAGAGGTGGGGAGCTAGGAGGCCATTAACAGGCAGGTGAGATCAACAGGCATCCATCCAGGAGTGACTGCTTTCAAAAGGAACACATCCAAACTCAGCCTGTTAGGCCTGGGATAATAGGAGGAGTATGGATCTATGTTCTTTTAATTAAACCATTCTCTCTATTTTATGGAAGAAATATGCCCAATGTATTGTATAGTATTTATTCCCTGGGACATCAACCCCATATTCCTCAGAAACCTGCCTCCTTATACCGATGTTTGATCGATGTGAGAGAAGAAGCTATAGACAGGAACCAAATGATAATTCAAATTGAATTTATGGTTCAGTCAACACAAAATGGTAGTCAACACAAGCTTTCAAAACATATTCTCTTAGGAAAGTACCTAAGGCTATTCTATAGGATTTGCTATATGAATAGGGCATGGAAATGTGCTATTAATATTAAAAAACAATCTATTTGTTATTTACCTGAATGATGTGTTCATCACATAGAAGCAGAAGTGTATGCTTGAGACCCATGTGTGTTCACAATATGGGTATCCGTGTAAGCTCCTGGAAGGCAGCTCTGTATCTGCCCATCTGGTTTTGTATGATGCTCAGGACCATGCAGGGTATAGAAGGATGCTCCATTGATGTTCTTTGAAGATAATGATGCTAGTGATTTCTTTCTGTTCACTCAACACCAAGTACATTTTGAGAACATATCTAATTCTCCTCAGAACAGTGACCCTATGAGACGGATAAGATTGAGATTTCTCTGCTAGAGACATGGATCAGAAAGACTTGTAATTGGCCTCAGAGGTTAGAGAAATATCAATGTGTACTGTGTTTGCTACAAGTTAACATTATTTCCATCAAATTCGTTATAGTCTGGTTAAGGTTAATAAATTTATAGTTACTTTTCATTGGCATACTAAAAATGTAGGTAAATAAACAATAACTTCTGCCACCTTCTTTAGTATATATAATATTTAATAACAATAATTGATTCTGGAATGTGACAAATAAAGATGGAGCAGGATTGTATGAAACAAGGTAGGAGTTAGCTGCTGTAGGGAAGGGTTTATGAATATTCTCTCAGATGGAGAAGACTTTACTTGTGGAGGTATTTTTAAACAATCACTCTTCCCTGGTGTTACACAATGGTGCACTGCTATTCACAGATGATAAACTGGAAATGATGCTCCAAAGTTTGAAAGCCTTGTCACAGGTATATGGAGAATGATTAGTAAGGTTGAATCAGAAACGATTAGAGAGTTTCATTGAGCTTTGCATGCTTTCTCAGAGCAATGTTTAAAATGACAAAACCATGTGGTGCTTATTTTTCCATTCTTGGGATGTTTCACTTAATAGAATGGGTTCCAACTCTGTCCAGGAGAACCAAAGAGGTGTCGTATCAGCATTATTTCTTATAGCTGAGTAATACTCCATGGTATACAAATACCACATTTTACTAATCCATTCATGGATTGATGGGCATTTGGGTTGGGTGTATACCTACAGGAGGAGTGCGATGTGCACTGTCTGGGGAATGGACACGCTTGAGGCTCGGACTCGGGGGATTGGGAGGGACATGGGCAATATATCTATGCAGAACTTTTGTACCCCCATAATAAGCTGAAATAAAAAAAAAAAAAAAATAAAATGACAAAACCATAGTCGTTCAGGTTAAATGATAAGACCTAACATGCACTGAGGGCTTACTTCTGAGGGAGTACACAAGTGCAACTGAGAAATCAGCCAAACAACTTGGTATCTGCAATAAACCCAATATTTTTGTGCTCCCCCCACAACCGGATTTATATGTTAAATCCTAATCCCCAAGGTGCTGGTATTAAGAGGTGGGGCTTTGAGAGGTTAATGGGATTAGTGCCTTTAAACAGGGGGCCACAGAGAGCTCCTGTCCTTCTGCTACACGAGGGAGGACCAGTGAGAAGACGGCAGTCTGTGAGCCAGGAAACAGGCCCTCCCCAGACACTGCATCTGCAGGTGCCTTGATCGTCTATGTCCAGCCCCCAGAACCATGAGAAATTTCTGCTGTTTATAAGCCACGCAGTCTATGGTGTTATGTTATAGCAGCTTGAACAGACTAAGTACCTATCTTTGTTGTTTTGAGTTGTACAACATTAGGCAGGCTGGGTTTGCAGCTGTGAAACTAAGCATTTATTCTTGCATTGGCTGCTGAAAGCTCAAGCATGGGGAAGAAGGCTGGTTGTTCTCTTATGCACTGAAGTTTTGAGCCAAGTAAAGCGTGACTATGGGGGCATGGGCACAGTTTAAAACAGTCAAGAGACACAGATAAACAGATTGTAAGAATGCAATAATGGGATTTTGCCACAACATTTTAAATATTGCTGTGCTTTCCCTGAATTTTCTTTTCTGAAATGGAGCTTTGTACTTAATAGTAGGTTTTGAGCTATTTATTAAAGGTAAAGTAAGTTTGGAGTATAGAATAGTGTGTGTAAAGTACATTGAATTGGATCTAGACCTTAGTGACCACATAGCTATGTGAAAATCAAAATCAAGTCAAAATCTCTCTAGAATAGAATTTCCTTCTGTGCTTCTGTGTAAAATGTAGAGAGTTGGACTAGACCATCTCCAAGGCGATGTTTAGTACTGAATTCTATGATTTATATTGTGGGATATATATACTTGTCAGTTGGAATTCAACAGAAGTGCTATTATGACTGCTTTGTCTAGACATCTGACATGCGTCAAATGTAACTCACAAGAAGCACCTCTCTGGTGGCGCTGATCCACTGATGAATATATTAGAGGAGCAGTAACCGAAAGAGGAACACATCAGACCTTAGTTTGCAGCAGAAAGTGCAAATGCAACATCACAGGCAGAGATAGTTATGGTCAAGATGCTTAAAAAACAAACAAAACCAAACATCAACAGTTTGGTAATGCACCAAACTAGATATTGCCGGGGAAAAAAAATCATATTGGCATATATACTGTTATCTTAAAAGTGGTTGGAGAGAAGAGAGAATTAAAGAAAAGGAAACATGAAGGAAGAACAGGATGGGAAGCAGGAAGGAAAAGACAAGAAAGGAAAGATGGGAAGGAACAAAGCCATGAAGGGAAGGAGGCTGCCGATGGACTCTGTTGTGGTCACTAAGAGAATAGCTTTTGGGATCAATGGATTTGACCGTCAGCTCTGTCTTGGGCTAGTTGTGTGACATTGGGTTGTGGCTTAGTATCTCTGAGGCTCAATTTCTTCATCCATAAAATGTGGCTAATAATACTTTGTGTCTTAATTTTCTTACCAGAGTACATGCCTCATTATGCTGTTGTGAGATTACACAGGTAAGACATCTTGCTCAGGGCCTGGTCAAATCTCTACAGGCTTTAGCCATTCTTGGTACTATTGCTGCTGCTGCTGTTGTTGTAAGGATTAAATGATAAAATGTTTCTTAAATTCTTTAAAGCAATCCCTGGCATCTGGTAAGCAACAAATGCTAGAAAAAAAAAAGGAATATAATTAACATTGATTGAGTGTGTATTAATAATTACCTCCATTTATTAAGCACTATGTTGTCACCACTACAACCTGGCAAGGTTGGATTATGACTTCCATTCTATGGATGAAAAAAACTGAGAAGTAGAAACTAATTGGCTCACAGCCCTGCTTCTGGGAAAGTGCATATTCTAAGATGTTATTCTGCTTAGCTAGACACATGTGTGCTCTTTCTCCTGCAACACTGCCAGGCAGGGACCACCTTTGACCCTGTAATATTTAACAGTTTATTAATTTATTGTCTATAATAACCTTGAGAGGTAAGTATTCTGCTTTTCATTTATAGAAAGTCCAAGAAAAATGATCTAAACCCATAATTCTCAGATTCCAATGCCCATTCTTCACAAAAAGAATATATGGATGAGTACTTTGTAAACTAAGTGTATAACTCTCTGCA
Source organism: Varecia variegata (assembly GCA_028533085.1). Lineage (NCBI taxonomy): Eukaryota > Metazoa > Chordata > Mammalia > Primates > Lemuridae > Varecia > Varecia variegata. Next base: position 82,758,565 of record CM052437.1, read on the forward strand.
GACCAGCACTGTTCAATGAAAATGTAATGGGAGCCAAAAATGTGAACCACATATGTGATTTAAAATTTTCTGGTAGCTACTGGTAGCTATTTAAAAAATGTCAAAAAAAACCCTGTTAAAAACCTAGTGAACTTACCTTTAATAATATATTTTATTTAACTCAAATATCTAAAGTATTTCCACTTAAATATATAATCAATATAAAAACGACCCATGTGGAGTTTCACATTCTTTATTTTCTTGTGCTCAGTCCTTGAAATCCAGAATGTATTTTACATATACAGCACATCTCATTATGGACTAGCCACATTTCAAGGGCTCAAAATACACATGTGGCCAGAGGTTGCCGTATTGGATTGTGCAGCTTTAGATTGCTTTGTCAATTTGGATGATTCTCCAACCTATAGAAGGCATTGAAATTGGAAGCCACAACAAGATTGTCACAGAATAACAGCAACAACAAAATGATCAAAGATTTTATGAATCTTTCTGCCAATGAAATTTTGGACTGCACTAACTTCTTTTGCCCTTAAAAATATATTTTTCACTCAGACCAGCACCTTGATTACTTTTTTCTTTTTATAAGCAATTTTTTTAAAAAAAGGTAGTTAGTAAATATTTAGAATTCATTTGCTAGTATTTAGGGAATACAAAATAGGAGATAGGAGAATGAGAATCGTGAGGATGTCATCAAAGCCTTTTATCCGCAAAACTGTCACTTTATAGAGACGTAATCTGACAGGCACTAGGTTGAGTTTTCTGTGGTTGAGAACTTCCACTTGTAAGGTTACTTTATGAATTCCACTCAGAAATTCATGAGAAAAGGCAAGGCAAGAGACTATATCACGTGCTTCTGCCTCTATTATTTACTTATGTCACAGGAACCAGATGTCAGAACTCTTAAATTTGGAGATTTTTAAGTCCCATGATGAACTAGATAATAGTTAAAGTTGACAGTAAGGGCCAAAGAGTTGCAAGAAAATGCTAAACCTCTGACACTGAGAAGCCACAGTTATAGTTAGTATACATCATTGGAATGTTTAATAGTTCCAGAGAGCAACAATGGTGATCTAGGAGTGTCCTCCCAAAACCTGGACCACAATCAGCTCTATTTTTATGTTCATAGCTCAACCTACCAAAATACATGTTTGTGCCTGGGCTGTATGTAACCATTTTAGGTATATCCACATTTAAAAGTGACTTCCTTATTTTATATCCCTTGCTTGACTTTTTTCATCTACACCATTGCTTTATCAAACCCTCTTTATTTTTATTATAATTCTAGAACAATTAGAAATAGTAGTAATTAAATTTCTGAAATCTGCCTGTGTAAAGTCAAGTAAGAACATTTCAATTCTATCAGTATGGGTGTTAATTATTTTAGTCAAGCTGTCATTTAGGCTTTCTAAAGTGGATTTTGTTCTTGCAGTCAAGAACATTGCTTAGTGCAGAATTAATTAATCATTATAAATATAAAACCTGCAGTATCAGCTCCTGTGTTCAGAAAGGTTTCAAGAGGCAAGGTTGAAAGAGTCAATAGGCTGCTAAAGGGAATCTTATCATGTGCCCCCACCCCCAATCTGATAAAAGGACAATTAAACTATGTACTTCATCTTTTTATAGGCCCTTGCGTCAAGTATCAGTTCAAAAATTGGAAGTGAATACTTTTTACAACACAAAGCTTTTTTTTTTCTTTTTTGGAATATCTTCTTTTAAAAAGATATTTTTTTAAAAAAGCAGGATTACAAGGAAATGACTGAAAATTGGAATCTACTTCGGGTGAAGAATGATTGTAAAACAAAACAAAACAACAAAACAATTTCATTCTCATAGCCTTATGCTGAATAGAACATACGTCTTTTGGTGGGCTCTGAATTTTCCCAAATACCCAGTGGGTACTTAAGAAATGTTCTATACAATGACCATAATAATTATATTTCTCACAGTAAGGCTCATAGTCATTCCGCTACAAGAGAAAAAGCTCACTTTCTCTCTTGCCTTTCCTGATGTTTTTTAATAATGGCTCTATAGTGTTGTTTCATTTCCCTGCTATAAAAATGAAAGCTAAAGTCAATCAAGTCATATTGGAATACATTGACCAAAACACGGAGATCATGTCTATATGGGTAGAGAAACCAATTGGCATAGCAAACTAGATAATGATGATATTAACTAACATTTCATAAACCAACTATATGATAGCCATTCTAAGTGCTTAAATGTTGTTGCCTTGGAAAAGTGCTTTATATGTAATTGTCTCAATTGTCTTACTACTCAGAAGCAAAGGGTGCCCCCCAATACAGAAACGTTTGCCTACGTTTTTATATTACTTTCCTAATACGTTAATATTTAAAAAAAATATTGGCTTATTTAAAAAAATATTAAGAATTGGTTCTTTGCAAGGCACTCTCCTAAGAACAAGACGAAATACACTGTATCTCAAACTTTAATGTACATACAAACACTCGATCTTCTGGTCACGTTGCAGATTCCAATTCAGCAGATTTGGGCAGAGCCTGAGATTCGGCATTTCTAACAAGCTCCCGCCTGTGTTGCTGGCTTGAGGACTGTACTTCGAGAATGAGGATAATCTATACTTAGAAAATCTTTGAAGTGATAAAGCTCAAAGGACTGTGTCATGATTGTTCTGAGGGGCTAGTTAGTAACTGCAGGTTTGGGAAACAGTCTTGGCTTTGTCAAAAGAATAACATTCGAATTGGACCATGAATAATGAGTGAAAGTAAATGTGTATTGTGTTGCTTAATATGTTCTTACTGGTTAAAGAGTAGTTAGAAAAGGGGTAAAATGTGTTCTAAGTCATGTTGGGTGTATCTACAAGGTGTTTGCTCTCTTAGAAGAGAAAGATAGGGGATCAATATGTTTTATTGGTGTCAACACCTGCATTTGACATGGCCTTCCAATTGTTCCTTCCTCAGTAACTGAAGCATCTACCTGCATCTGCGCAGGTGGCAACTGAAAGGTCTCATGCATTCTGTGCTGTATAGAGCATTAATTATGTAAGCACTCCCCATTTTTTAGTTTATGTTAGAAGATACCATTTTAAGATTTGTATCTATACAATATGTACAATTATTATGTATCAATAAAAAATTAAAAAAAAGATTTGTATCACTACAATTATGTTTCTAATGGGATTTTAATTGATTTTAAATCCAATTAAAGGAAACCTATTTTTAAAGCACATCTTCAACTGTGGCCACTCAAAAGTCAGGTCAGGCTAGCACACTGGAAGTCACTGGGGCACAATTTGAATACATTTTAGTGTAATCACCTAGGAGGCATTTGTGAGTGACTTGTATTTAATATTCTTTGTAAAAATTGCCTTGATGTGTTTTGTACTTCTTAAGAGTATGTTTATGCCCTAATGATATAAATAACCATTTTGACTAGAGAGAGTCCTATAGTCTTTTGGGTAAAAGTTACTGGTTCTGGTTTTGGAAAAGAGGCATTTTGCAAGGATGAAGTGTCCCTTTGCCCACATATTGCATCTGTAAATTATGATTTCTCCCCCCCGCCCAGAGTCACATCTATTCTGAGCTTTTATAGAGGCTGGTTTCAGATTATTAAATTTTTTCCTAGACTTGGTTCAGTGACATTACTCACAAACTTAAATGTTTTAATGGTTCCTCCTTGTCTACTGAATAAACTCTATAATCAGGGCTTTTCATGATATGGTTTAAACCTAAACTGAAGCCCAGCTCTAGTAGTTGCTATTTCTTCTTTCTTGCTCCACATATTGTATACTCATTGCCATTGTTCTTGTTCTTTTTGCCTTGACTAAGCCCTTAAATAGTCTGGCTTGAAGACATTTTGAAAGACCCGTTTGGAGCCAACTTGCAGCCCTGTGGTGACTGGGGACAGGAGGGGAATGATTGGTGACGTTCAAAGCATGTAGACAAGCTACATGGAAAGAGCAGGTAGTCCCTCCACAGTCATCTCATGGACCCTGTATACAGCTAGTTCAAAAGAGATGGAGAATTCCAGAATTTTAGGTAGCAAATGTTACTCCAATTCTTTATTTCTATGACTAAAAATTAAAGGCTCAAACCTCAAATGCCAGTGGTCTGTAGCCTGGTGGAACTTTTCTACTCTTTAAATTTTAAAGTCCTGGCCTCCAGTGGTGTCTAAAAAGCAGAATAAAGGTGCCTCTTCATTTATTTATTTACCAGTGTTCAAAAAGTCAGCATACTGAAGCTCTGCCCATTTTGAGGTGAGCCTTAACTGAAATAAAAATGTCTCTTTTTCTTACATGTAATCCCTGTTTCAGCTGAGCTTGTTGGGTCAGTCAGCCATGAAAGCCTACATAATTCCAAACTTCTTAAACCTTGCACAGCCCCAAAGAGCACAGAACTATGAAAGCTTTATTTGTTCTCCTGGCCCTCACTGCCTCCAGTGAGGGTCAATATTTCTAGGAGCCTGGTTGTACTGAGAGAGAAAATGATTTTCTTCTCTTGTTTTCAAAGGCGGGTTTTATGTATGAAGAGGCAAGCCTGCCTGCTAAAGATCATGGAAGATGTAGCTTGTAGAGAAGGCAGGTTATAACATACAAACCAGGGGATGTTTTCGTTAGCCAGGAAGGAAAGCAAAGCCCTGTGGGCTCTAAGGTTGTTCAAACCAGAGAGAGAAAGAGAGGGAGCAAGAGGAGAGAGGGGAAGGAGTTGGGGGAAGACAGGAGAAGAGGAGATGGTGGGAAAAAGGAGGAGAGAGGGAGAGAAAGGGAGGAGGAGAAAGAGTGGGAGGGGAGAGAAGAGAGAAAGAGAAATGCAGACATGAGTTCAGAATGTGTTTTTTGGTTTCCCCCTTGGGGCCAGTAACAGGATTGTGGCTTAAGAAGAGGTTTGTTGGGTAGGACTTAAGGCACCCTCATAGGCCCCTCAAATTTCAGGGAGTTCTGGAGACAATAATTTACAATTTCTAGGCCTGCTTAGGTGGTTGGAAAATGCTGAGGACACTGGTTGATTGAGAGGGGCTTGGGCTGGGGATAAGGCCACCATGGAGTGGTCAGTTTGTGAGTGTCGGCCACGGAAGGGGCCATGGGCCACAGTGGTGCATGTCGGTCGATGCCATACTCAAAGCGTCCGGGCACATCCGGCCACAGCTCAGTGGATTCTGGTACAGGACATGCCATGACCTGGTGGAGCAGTTAGACCACAGTGGAGTCAGTGAGGCCTGTGGGAAAACAGACCCGGCAACCACTCTGATGACAACATGAGCCCGGCAGGATCCCCCAGGATTTTACATCAGGTTTGAGGGGAGAAAGAAAGAGAAAGGGTGGGGCAAAGATGTTAAAAACAAAAGAAATCAATAAACAACAAAACAAAACACCCTGGAAATTTGTTCAGACCACAAAAAGAAACACCGTAAGAGATTAAGTTTAAATAAAACATGATGGAACACCCTTGAAATGGCATAATTGAGTCTGTTGACCCCTGCAAAGTAGGAATTAGAGCTCATGAACAATTTGAGTTGAGCTGCTCAGCTCCACTATTTTTATACAAAAATAGTTACATAAGTCAAAGTGTGTAAACTTCAACCCATCCCTGCCATATTTCAAATGTCACTTCCTCCCTGAAACCTTTCCCATTCCTTCGGTTGAATGTTTTCTTACTCATATGTAACTTTCCTATGTAACCTACTTTTAATTGTGTTGGTTTATAGAAACTGCTAACTTACAGATTCATAGATTCACAGAATAAAAAAGGACCTGACCATTTATAACTGTTCTCTATTGCACAAGTTAATATAGTCTTTGAGGGCAGAAAATCCAAGGTACCAGCATAGGTCTTTGCTCATCCTATCTATAATCAATGGGTTTTCAGCATATGACACACAGGCACATGTAAATTGGGGACAATGATGTCCTCTTGTGAGTGGACAATGTTGACTCTCCCTTCAACCTGTCTTAATGCCTTTGGAAAGAATTGACAGTTTTTGGTGACAGTAAGGAGAAGAGAGAACAATAAGCAAGGTTTTTCATTGTGTAGTTTAGTAATTGTTGTTGTTTTGTTATTGGAACTCATGTGGGCTGTGCAGAGCATAGTCACTTTGCGATTCAATGAATGGATTTCTAAAGCTGACTTTGACCTTACAGGCTTAGCCAGATGTGGGGAACCTGTGGCCTTAAGGCCACATGTAGCCTTTAAGTCTTTAAAGGTGGCCTTTTGCCTGAATCCACATTTTACAGAGCAAATCCTTTTATTTTTATTAATACATTTTTGTTCATCTTTTCTATTTTAATCTTATTTTTAAAATAAATGTATTTAAAACACCAAAGAATAAAATAAGTTACAATGGAATAATCCCCCCAGATTGACCAGCACAATTAGAACATTACTAAGCCATAAGGGCTAAACTGATGGCTGTGATGCTCATGATTTAGTTCTAACTTCCCCTGCCTGAATGGCACCACTATTGCACTGGCTTGTTGGCAAGAGTTTAGGGGGTCGAGTACGCCAGTCTCTTATCAGCTTTTGACAATGATGCACTGTGCTTCTGTTTGAAGTGGAATTTGTGAATAGTTGCACAGCTCCAGTATTTTCTAATTCTGTCTACTTAGTAGCCCATCATGTCAAAGAAGACCAAGAGAACACTGAAGGAAGAAAACAGACTTTTTAATGAGGATTGTAAATTGCAATATTACCTTGTTTCTGCTAAAGATGAGATGATTTGCTTGCTTTCTCATACTGCAATATCAACGTTAAAGAAATTCAATGCTCATCAGCACTATAACACTCATGAGGACCACAAATATTTTAGAGGGAGAGGCACAAAAAGTTGTGTTGCAGAAATTAAAAGATGAAAAGAAAAGCAAAGATAATTCTTTCAAACAGCAACAAGACCTGGAAATAATGCCACTGAAGCAACTTATAAAGTAGCTTATATAGTCAGGAAAAAAAGGGAAGCCATTCAGTGTTGTGGAAATTATGAAGAAATGCACTGTGGAAGTTGTACGCTGCTTAGACCCCTGTAACATTCCAAAGTACAAACAACTACCTCTTCCAAGGAGAACTATAACTGATCAGCATCATGAATTAGCCTTCAACTTAATAGAACAACTTCATGCAATACTTCAAAGGAAAATATATATTATTCAGTAACTTTCAATGAATCAACTGATACTACTGACTTAGTATAGGCTTTATACCTCATTCAGGTCATAACAGAAGATTTTCTTTGCTACAAACAGTTACTTGCTTTGGGCACTGTTACCTGCTGGGGAACATGGGAAATACATATCTTCAACTTTCAGGATAAACGTTGTGAAGTTGGAATGAATTTGGTAAATTTACTGAGAGTTTGTACAGATGGTACACCATCCATGACAGGAAAATATGAAGGGTTTATTGTACAGATAAAAACAGTATTGACAGATGCAGATGTTCTCATTTATTTTCATTGTATCAGCAAAAATCTCTGTGCTAAAGCTACTATTTTAAGTGACACTTTGCAACAAGTTATAAGTATTGTTAATTATATTCATGCAAATGCAACATGGTAT
>CM052437.1:82766183-82844682 GCA_028533085.1 Varecia variegata
ATCATGACATCACACTCAAATTAGCATTTTGGCCTCACCTAGTTGATATCACCAAAGCACCTAAAGAACTACAGATGGAATTGATTGAGCTCTCAGTAGATGATATTTTAAATCATCATTTGATGCTAAGAAAGATCCAATTAAAATATGGAAAAATGCAGTAGAATACCCATGCTTTTGGCAACATGCTCAAAAAATACTTTCTTGCTTTTCAGCCACTTATTGCTGCAAATCTACGTTCCCCTACCCAACACAAATCAAGATGCCCTTAAGGTCACAAATGACTGATACCTGTCTAGTGGATCAACTGAAACTGGACCTCCATGCTGCAACCAAATATTCAAATGCTTTCCAACAACAAGCAGACACAAAAGTCATTATAAGATTAGTTAACTTTAAAATTAATAAATAGTTTTCATATTTTGAAATTATTAAGTACATAGTAGTTAGATTTTTACAAAATAATGTACATTTTAAAATATATCTAATTGAAGTTCTTGAATGTGGCCTTATTTGATTGCAGCTAAATTAATGTGGTCTTCCAACATGAAAAGTTTCCCCACCCCTGGGCTTCGCTGAGAAAGCAATTGGGTCATAAGGAAAGGAGTACTTTGATTTCCAGTTAAAGCTCATTTCAGAATGAGCAGAGCTGTAGTATGCTGCCTTTTTGCCTATTAATATATGTAATAATATCTTTATTATTGTTTGCTTTTATTGTGTTTTCCACTAGGACTTTAGAATAGGACTTGAAAACACAAGGGCAGGTAAGTTCCACTGGAACACAAAAAAACAGTTTATTTGAATTGAGCCTTTTGGTTGTTTCCTCTAGTTATAAAGAACAATGGATTAGCTGCTCCCTATTATTGTTATTATTATTATTCTCCTCCTCATTGTCCTCCTCCTCCTCCTCCTCCTCCTCCTCCTCCTCCTCCTCCTCCTCCAGTTGTTGAAACCACAAGGAGGTTTCAGTTTAGGTCTAATTGTTTGTCGCACAAAGATCCAATTATTGAGACAAGAAGGATTGCCAAGGAAGAAAGGAATTTTTTTTTTTTTTTAATACAATGTTGGGAGAATGGGAGAAACTGCCTTAAATCTGCCTCTCTGACTAATGGAGATCATGGGCTTTGTAAGTAGGGGACATATGCCTTGGGGCAAGTTGAGGGGGACGGGTGAGTCCTGGCATCAGTTAAGTCTGCCTGGGGCCTTCAGCACCTCAACTCCTTTGTCTTGCAGAAAATCCAGCATTTCTGGGAAATAACTCAAAAGGTCAAGTAATAATGGGAAAGGATTATAAAAAACTCAAAGGAGTCATAGAAATCTGTTAGTGGAGGAGGTTATCATCTTCCTCCTCCTTTTCTTCCTCCTCCTTGTTCTCCTTCTTCTTCCTCTCTCTTCCTGTTTCTCTCTCTCAATGTTTTGGGAACTACGTGTGAAGAGGTCAACAGCAAGACTCTGGAAGAGCCAACCTCTTGGTTCCATGTGGTTGTTCACAGAGCCCTAGTCATCAATCTCCCCTTTTTCATCACGTTGTTACTCGACTTTTCAATTCTGGAACTTCTGACAACGGTTTTATATTTCAAATGCCTGGACACTGGATGTAATCATGGAAGAGTAGTGGGTTTTATTAATAAACAGATAGAGATGAACAGTGCTCTTGATTTGTTGGAAAAGCTTCTTTGAACAACGGAGAAGGAAAAAATTGCATGAGATTATCACAGACTAAAAGGCCAGAAATTTACCAAAGACAGCTTGTGTCTGGGATGTCTTCTCTCAGGAACCAGCTGATCATGGAATGAGTGCAATGATCTGGAAGAGCAGAAAACAAAATTCAAGATATTTAGATGAACACAGGACCAGAACTCAGGAAATGAGTTTAGCTCTGGAAACAGCAGAAAGAAAACTTAGGTAAAATCAAAAAGTAGAAATAACTAGGGGGAAGAGCTGAGAATAGCTCTATGATCACAGAATACAGAGTACAGGAGAAAAAAAAGGGTACTACAAGATTTAATTGCTCTTAAAAATATCGTTAGAAAAAAGACAGAGTAGAATTCTAAATTCTAACTTGACTTCCAGACTGCATTACTATCCAGGTAGGAGGATAGAACATATTTTATTTCACAGTTTGTTGTTTAATAATTTTTGAATGTTTAGACTATGGTATGAGGGCCTCCCATTGTACTTTTGCCCCAGGCCCTACAATATTAGGGTGGGACTGCTGGTTAGCATCGAAACTAGAAGTAACTAACTTACCATCTCACCGTGATCATTTCTCCTTCACTGGTGTATCACTGAGTCTGGGCTGTAACCAGTGCTGGCTTAGGGGAGTATAACTTTGCTCTTGGGATGGGGGATTGGCCTGTTCTCTAAATTGTGCAGTTGCAGAGGTATTGCTGTAATAACCTATGTGTCCTATTGATTTTGGACAACTAAAAAGGGGCACAAAGGAGACTTTGTATTGAACTAATTCCTAGAGAAATCACTTCCATCTCAGGGTGTTCAGCTCCTGGAGGAAAGCATCAGAGAGAAATATGTTTGGCTGATATGCAGCAGAATGAAGCACTGGAAGGAATAAATTTAGCAATGTACTTTCATAATTTTTTAGATTATAATGTCACTGAACACTAACTTAAACCCTTGAGGATTTAATCTTTGGACTTAAATCTTTGCATTCCTAGAGAAAAAATTAAATTTCTTAAACTTAAATCTGGAGTATAAATTTAGGTGCTGATGTGATGTTGTATTGTTTTATACCTTTGTGTAGTTATGGGTTGTGTTATAGGTTGAACACATAGACTTCGTTTTATGGGTTGAATTATGGTTCCCCCAAAATACATGTTGAAGTTCTTATTCCTGATACCCCAGAACATGATCTTACTTGGAAATAGGGTAATTGCAGATGTAATTTTTTAAACTAAGAGGAGGTCATTCTGCAGTAGAGTGGGCACTTAATCCAATATAACTGGTGTCTTTCTAAGAGTAAGAAAGCGAGACTGCAGAAAAGAGATCACCATGTGAAGACACAGACATATGAAAAGGGAAGACAGCCATGTGGTGATGGAGACAGAGATTGGAGTGATGCATCCACAAGCAAAGAACTCCAAGGACTGCCAGCAAACACCAGAAGTTAGAAGAGACAAGAAAGTATCCTTTTCTACAGGTTTCAGAGGGAGCCTGGCCCTACCAGCACCTCGATTTCAGACTCCAATCCTCCAGAACTGTAAGACAATAAATTTCTATTGTGTTAAGCCAGCAGGTTGAGGTAATTTGTTATGGCAGCCCTAGGAACTTTGTATAACTCTGGCAAGCTAGGTAAGATAATTTACTGGACAAAATTTAAGGTAAGAAATAGACTAGGAAATGAATTTGCAAACTTGGGTAGAATGTGGCCTTGGCTCTGTTTTGCTCCATTTCAGAGCTTCTGTGGGAAAAATATCAGCTGTCCTCCAGCTCTTCCAAAGAGACAGTGGGGTGGGAGAACAACCTCATGAAAGTTGGAGTAAGATTGCTACAAACAAAAAGTTAATCTTCCACTCCTCACCTAACTCCATCCAGGGAGGTGCCTACATTCTGGTTGACATAGTTGAAAAATATTAGAAAAGGCCTTAATTCCAGCTGCTTAAATTTCCATGACTAGCAGGGTGGGTGAGCAGTGCTGGTGAGTGCAGCTCCACTGCACTTTCCAAGTGGAAATTTTGGAAGATTTTTTTTTAATCTTTTTCCACAACTCATCCACTCCTCCTTTGGAGAAGTGTGACTTTTCTGATTGATAAGATTGGGAATAGGGAACTGGACATGCATGACTATGTCAATTTCACTGTCTCCTTTTGGTTCTAGCTGCCTACAGCATAGACCGGGGTGGGGAATCTTTTCATGTTGGAAGTCCACATTAATTTAGTTATAATCAAATAAGGCCACATTCAAAAAACTTAGTATATCAATTAGATATACTTAAAAATGTACATTATTTTGTAAGAATCTAACTACTATGTACTCAATAATTTCAAAAAATGAAAACTATTTGTTAAAGTTAACTAACCTTTTAATGACTTTGTTGTGTCAACTTTTATTGGAAAGCATTTGAATATTTGATTGCAACATAGAAGTCCACAGCTTCAGTTGATCCTCTTGATTTGCAGTCCCCAACCCCTGGGCTGTGGACTGGTACTGGTCCATGGCCTGTTAGGAACTGGACCGAACAGCAGGAGATGAGCAACAGGTGAGCAAGCAAAGCCTCATCTGTATTTACAACCACTCCCTGTTGCTCTCGTCACTGCCTAAGATTCACCTCCTGTCATATCAGCTGCAGTATTAGATTCTTATAGAAGCAGGAACCCTACTGTAAACTGTACATGTGAGGGATCTAAGTTGCACGCTCCTTATGAGAATCTAATGCCTCATGATCTGAGGTGGAGCTGAGGTGGTGATGCTAGTGCCAGGGAGTGGCTGTAAATACAGATTATCATTAGCAGAGAGATTTGACTGCACAATAAATGTAGTGTGCTTGAATCATTCTGAAACCATGTCCACCCCCCACCCCCTGGTCCATGGCAAAATTGTCTTCCATAAATGTGGTCCCTGGTGCCAAAAATATTGGAGACCACAGCTCTAGATAGTTATCAGCCATTTGTGACCTTAAAGGCATCTTGATTTGGGTTAGGTAGAAGAATGCAGATTCTCAGCAATAAGTGGTTGAAAAGCAAGAAAGCATATTTTGGGCATGTTGCCAAAGGCATGGGTATTCTACTGCATTTTTCCATATTTCAATTGGAGGTTTCTTGGCATCAAACAATGACTTTAAATTGTCATCTACTCAGAGCTCAATCAATTCCCTCTGTGACTCTTTAGGTGCCTTGGTGATATCAACTAGGAGAGGCCAAAATGCTAATTTGAGTGTGATGTCATGATTCTCAAAGTCAGTGAACCTTTCATTGTATTCTCCAATTAATAGGTCTATAACAGCTACCTATTCCTCAAATGATTTGAATGTATCATCCTGTTCATCAATGACCTTTACTAAGTGACAAAAAATGATCATCTGAAATTTCCTTTTGAAGAAATGTTTTGAAAAAATATAGCTTTTTTCAACATGCTGTTTTTTTTTTGCCACATGTCATATATAGACTTGGTTTTACCATGCAAAGAAATATTCAAATAATTTTGATTTGACTTGATATCACACAGAAATCCTGCATTCCTATAGAATACTTCTTTCAATAATTCATATTTCTGACTCCATTCTTCACAAAATTTAGCTATCTGTTCTCCCAGAGATAAAATTTTCGCTAACACCTGTCCCTGTGATAGCCAACACACTTTAGAATGACATGGCAAATCCACACTGAACACCTCATGGTTCCACTTTAGCATGTTATGAAACTGATGATACCATGTTGCATTTGCATGAATATAGTTAACAATACTTATAACTTGTTGCAAAGTGTCACTTAAAATAGCTTTAGCACAGAGATTTTGCTGATGCAAGATACAATGAAAAGCAATGAGAGCATCTGGATTCTGTTAATACTTTTCTTAATCTGTGCAATAAACCCTTCATGTTTTCCTGTCATAGAAGGTATGCCATCTGTACATACACTCACTAAATTTACGAAATTCATTCCAACCTCACAACATTTATCTTGAAAGGTGTTGAAAATATCTATTCCCTGTGTTCCCCAACAGGTAAGAGTGCCCAAAGCAAGTAACTCTTTGTAGCAAAGAAAATCTTTTGCTATGACCTAAATGAAGTATAAAACCCATGCCAAGTCAGTAGTATCAGTTGATTCATCCAAAGCAATTGAATAATATGTATTTTCCTTTTGAAGTATTGCACAAAGTTGTTCTGTTAAGTTGAAAGCTAATTCATTCTGCCAATCAGTTATGATTTTTTCTCCTTGATAGAGGAAGCTGTTTGTACTTGACATGTGAGGGCCTAAGCATCCTACAACTTTGACAATGCATTCTTCCACATTTTTTACATCACTGAATGGCTTACCTTTTTCCTGAGTTTATAAGCTACTTGTAAGTTTCTTCAGTGGCGTTATTTCCAGGTCGTATTGCTGCTTGAAAGAATTGTCTTTGCTTTTGCTTTTCATCTTTGAATTTCTGCAACACAACCTTTCGTACCTCTCCCTCTAATTTAAAATATTTGTGGTCCTTGTGAGTGTTATAATGTTGATGAGCATTGAATTTCTTTAATGTTGATATTGCAGTATCACAAGGCACGGAAATCATCTTATCTTTAGCAGAAACAAGATAATATTGCAATTCCCAATCCTCATTAAAAAATATGTTTTCTTCCTTCAGCATTCTCTTGGTCTTCTTTGACATGACGGGCTTTTAAGCAGACAGAATTAAAAAATATTGTTGAGTTGTACAACTATTCACAAATTCCACTTCAAACAGAAACACAGTGCACTGCTGTCAAAAGCTGATAACAGACAGGCATACTCGACCTCCATAAACTCTCACCAACCAGCCTCGTGAGGTAGTGGTTCCAGTCAGGTGGGGGAAATTAGAACTAAATCAAAGTTAGAACTAAATCAAGAGCATAACAGCCATCAATTTAGCCCTTATGGTTTACTAATCTTCTAATTGTGCTGGTCAATCTGGGAGGATTATTTCATTGAAACTTATTTTATTCTTTGGTATTTTAAATATGTTTATTTAAAAAATAAAATATAATATATAAGATTAACAAAAATTTATTAATAAAAGTAAAAGGATTTGTTCTGTAAACTTTGGATTCAGTCAAAAGGCCACACTTCAGGACCTGGAAGGCCACATGTGGCCTTGAGGCTGTGGGTTTCCCACGCCTGGCATAGACTTTCTGCTTTGGTCTTCCATATTGTTAGTACACATGGGTCAGTGTCTTAGCCTAGTTTCTAAAAAATGGGCTGGAGTTCTGACGTTTTCTTCATTTTCTTCTAATAAGGAAAAAGACACATGGTCCAAAGGTCCTGAGTAACTGTCTGATCTCCCTCAGGTGGGTCTTCCCAGGGTTCACGTTGAGGGTAGTTTTAGGAAGCGCTAATGTGCTACACAGTGAAGCTTGTTTCTCCCTTCCACTTTCACCTGTGATAAAGAGGATGCTTTATCTTCCATCTGTCTAATTTTTCTGCTCTTTGCTTAAGAAATGTGTGTGGAAAATAGGTGTGATTGTTTACCATCTCAAACCCAAACATATATTGAGAATTTATCCAGTATGAAGCATGATAAAAATGCAGGGGAAGCATTTATGCAATGGAAAACAACATTGACATTGGAGTGAGCTCTGGATTCAAATCCTGCCTCCTTGACAAACTAATTATCAACACAGTTACTCAACCTATCTGAGCCTCCTCTGTAAATATCCATAACAAAACTTATCTCACTGAGTTGTACAGATTAAATGAGGCAAGATATATAACTTACTTCATTATCTCTCTATATCACCCAGGCTGGCATAGAGTAGAACTCTACTATGAATTATTTTCCTCATTTCTCTTCTCCAGAACAAGTAACATTTATTTATCTTCCCCTCTCCACTCTCACACAGACACATTCTCTGTACGGTCATAGGCCTTACCTCTCTTCATCATAATCACTTGACCTATTGTCCAGGGAGGAATGTGTTTTTTTGGGAATGCAAACGATCCGCTGCAACATCTATCATATACACTCGATTAAAATTATGCTTATATTTTTTCCTTACCAATACGGCCCCCTTGGAACTCTGGGTTTTTCCTTATGATATACCTGCATTTTAGAGTGTGATAAAATTATCCTAAGAAAATATCAGTCTCCTCATTTGAAAAATTATGAGATTGTATCATAAGATTGGTAAGAAACCTTTTTGTTATAAAATTCTATGGTTACATAAAATGCCAGAGTGTTATTACCCTTGAAACTATTTTGTTTGCAGTGCTTGCTTCGTGTACTTTCCCTAATAATTACCCAAGGCTTGTGTTTATGGTGTTTTTATATTTTTCTTTCATTCCATAGAATGATACAGAAAAATAGAAGTCTTTTCATTTATCAGCAAAACCACAAAAAATATGACCTTAGTGGGTTATTATAAAATCACACAGAAGCATGAAAGAGCCTATTTAAATGTGCCATGGCCGTGGGTTCAGCCTGTGTTGATTAATTATTTCATTCAGTTCATATTTACTGAGCTCAGTTCTGCCAGGCACCATGGGTATTTGGGCCATTGAGACAAATAAGATTTGCTCCTTGCCGTTAAGACGATACTGATCGAAAAATGGGGAAAAACAGCATAAAATGGCAGCTGTAGAAAACACATCATCGTTGCATCAGTCAGGGTTCAACTGGAGAAGCAGAACCAGTAGGAATACATATTAAGAGATTTTATTGCAAGGAATCGGCTTACTCAATTGTGGGGACTACCTAGTCCAGTCCAAAATCCATAGCACAGGTCGTCAGGAAGGGCCAGCTGAAATTTATGGACTCCAGCAGATGCTGCTGCTCACAGGTGGAACTTCTTCATCAGGGAAACCTCAGCTGCTCTTAAGGTCTTTCAGTGGATTGAGTCAGGCTCACCTAGATTATTCAGGATAAATTCTCTTACTTAAAGTCAGTTGATCATGGAGTTTCATCCCATCTACAAAATGCTTTCATAGCAACACCTACATGAGTGTTTGACTGAATAACTGGGGGCTAGAGCCTAGCCAAATTGACACAAAAAAACCAACCATCACAATGATCATTTTTCCAAATCTTCATGAATCAGAGATCTGATGCAGAGCTCTTACAAAATTGCAAACAATGTCTGGGTGAGCAAATATTGTGGGAATCTGTTTCCTAGTGCTAAAAATTTCACCTCAAAAATACAATTACTAGCTTTACCATGTATTCAAACATTCAGGGCTCTTGCTGTGATGTCTATAGGGAGGAATTGGGGGGAGAAATGAGTTTTATATTACTACCTCTAATCCATGAGTGTGTAGAGGGGAAGAAAAATACAAGTATGTAGTAGAAAAAAGAAATATAAATGGCTACTTGTAGCAAGACGTACTGCTTTATTATTGGATTCACTGAATATAACTAGGTTAGCCTTTTCTAAGGTAGGTTCCATGGAATACTAGTTTCTTGAGATGAAATGCCTGTTTGCGACATTTATCTATCTGGATTTATACACAAAACTTGTTTTCTAATATATGTAAATATATTTATATGCACTTATATGCAAACATGCATTTTATGAATTTATGCATTAAATATGTGTGCATATATATTTATATATAGAAAATTTCTGTAATCAAATACATGAGATAAATGTTGGAACCAATTTAAAAAGGCTTCTTTGCCACTGGATATTTCAGAGACTTTAATATGTTGAGGTCACTGGCATCTTCAAAGGGGAGATTTGGAATTCAGATTTAGTCAAAATCGTTTGACCATGGGACACCTTTATTCATGGGCTAACTCTTTGGATTATTATTCATTGCAATGCACCTTTAAAAATCTGTGTAAGAAAGTATTGTTTACGGGGTGGAGGATGAGAAGGATTAGCAATTAAGCTGCTATTCAAATCCAACTGAAAGTTGTGTCATAACGTGCTAGAGGTGGAAGAGAGCTTAAAGGTTGTCAAGTCCAACCACTCATGCAATGGATAATACTTTTATTTTTCCACAATCACACAGCTGGTCAATACTTCATATATAAAAGAAACTGCAGAGTCTGACAACATGATCCATCACATTGTCTTCATCATTATTTTGATAATGCCATTTGTCATTGTCAAAAATCTCCAACAAAAATATTTCTGAAAAGAAAACCAAAAATCTAAGAGAGAAAGCAATGCCATGCAGTATGGTCCACCAAGCATTATTGAGTGTTTCTTCCATACAGGGCATGTAGCAGCTCACAACCCTCTATGGGAGGGATGGACATGCCCCAAACTAATTAATATAATGCATCATAAGTCATATCCAGTTGTAAACAAATGTGTACAAAAACACAAGTGAGTCAGGCCATTTTTTCCAGTTATAGAATTAACATATCCGTTAGCTCACATAGTTATCTCTGTGTGTGTGTGTGTGTGTGTGTGTGTGTGTGGTAAGAATACATACAACCTACTGTCTTGGTAAATTTCAAGTATTACCAACTATAGTTATCATGCTGTACATTAGGTCTTCAAAACGTCTTCATCTTATAAACTGTTCACTTTAACCAATATCTCTTCATTTCCCTCAAACCCCAGCCTCTGGCAACCACCATTTTACCTTGTTTCTGTAAGTTTAGCTTTTTTAGATTCCACATGTAAGTGAAATCCTATAGTATTTGTCTTTCCCTGTCTGATTGATTTCACTTAACACAATGTCCCTCAAGGTTCATCCATGTTGTCACAAATGGCAAGAATTCTTTCTTGTTTAAGGCCAAATCATATTCCTCTTTGTGTGTGTGCACAGGCATGTATATGTCTGCCACATTTTCTTTATCCATTTATCTGTTGATGGATGCTTAAGATGTTTTCATACCTTGGCTATTGTGAATAATGCTGCAATGAACATGCGAGCACACATATCTTTTTGTGAGGAGTGTGGAGATTTTGTCTATCTCATTCTCCTGCTTCTTGCTGGAGTCTAGCACAGTCTCTAGCATTTTTCAGGTGCTCATTAAATAGCAGTTGAATGAATGAATTACTATGTTTGAATCTGAATAATATCTTTGAAATCTTCTAAAAGTTGAAACCACTTCAATGTTCTCTATCACTTTATGTCCACACAAAAGAAATGATATTTTTGGTTAATGCATTTGTGGTTAAAGAGATTATTCCTGGTAATAATTTTCAGAAAAACTACTCAAATTTCAGAAGATGTAAAGATATATAGAAATGAATTATGAAAAAGGTGAGTTTTGGACTTCATATTTCCTCCTAGAACACATTTTAAGTCATAGAAAAATTCTTTTTGAAAATTGCATAAAAATCTGCACAAGAAAATCTTTGCTATTTACACTTCATCCTTTGGCTCTATGAGTCTGTGATGTGCGTCAGGTTGTGTATCAGTGAACGACCTTTGGGGCAGCTCAAGCATTTAGACACCTGATGGCAATCTTTCATTAAATTTGGTGTAGTAGCAGCCACTCTGGCAGGCGAGAACACAATTTGTTTTTCTCCAGCGATCTTCATACCAAATATCTGAAAATGTTTCCCAGTGACAGACAGAACTGAGAGCTTACTGTCTTTCCAGATGAGCATGGTGGCTTTCATCGAGGGAAAATGATGTGGGCGGATGAGCTCAATGGAAAGCAAAGAAGAGGAAGGGAAAATGAAGCTTCTGCACGGTCCAGATACATTTAGGGACTTGGGCAGAGCACTTAGAGGGAGAGCAGGATGTGATGCTAATGGGCAGGAAACGCGTTCAGTGAGATTTATATCCTGTTAAAATGCAGCAGAATCTGGGGAGCCAGCGTTCCCTCCCTGCTTCCTCCTTCCTTGATTTCTTACCACTGCTCCTGCCTTGCCTCAGGCTGGGAATAAAAGATACAGTTTTGGGCAGAGCGGTGGATATTTCTTCCCAGCAAGAATGAAAAGGGCAGGATTGAATGAGAGTGTGCAATAGCAAACCTGTCTTGTGTCTCCTTGCCCTTTGGCGGGGCTAACATTTTCTGTAACCTTGATGATACATGATCTAAGAGTTACCTTTTATCAGTCACCTACTATATTCTAAAACTGTGCCATATGCCTTAATTGGATTGTCTTCATGTAATGAAAAACCTAAGTTAGAGAGGATTTAGTAATTTTCCCAAGTCATTTTGGCAGGTAGGTGGCAGAGGATGGATTTGACTCTGAGACCTAAGCACTCACCACTATACATACTTCCTTCCTCTGTGCTCGGTGACAGCTTATCTCAAACACTTCCACAGCGTGAACTACTGCTGCGTGTTGACAACTCCCTATTGAGTTCTCCAGTCTAAATATTTCTTATGAACAAGATCCATCACTCAGGTACTTACTATCTACCACCGTCTCCTTTCAGGTATCTCACAGGCAGCTCATCTCACCTTACCTTACCCAAATCTTCCCACTGCAAGTAATAATGGCATTTTTATGCAGTCCTCATGCCAAATACTAAGGAGTCAACCTCCGCACCCCTCTCCAACACCCACATGCAAATAATCACGAAGTCCTGCCACTTCTGTCTTCAAAACATATTGCAAATATGGCCCAATATCTTAGTTTCCACCACCTCGGACCAAGACACCATCACCTGGACCACTACAATAGACTCTTTTTTCAATTCTTTGTTTTTATTGTGAAATAAAGTAAAAAATACACACACACACACAATCTATTATATATGACAGAAAAATCTAGAAAACGTAAGTATATTGTTTCAAGAATAAATAATATATTTAACCAGAACTTTTGTACCCCCATAATAAGCTGAAAAAAAAAAGAATAATAATAAAATGACATCCCTTTATCGACCAGCCAGTTTAAAGTTTAGAACATCACCAGCATATTTGAAGAGTCCTTGATTGTATCCACCCCCTGCCCCTGCCCACAGGAAAAAAGCCATTATACTGCTTTTTTCTAATTACCCTCTTGCTATATTGGTAATTCCTCTACACATACATGTAATCTCTACATTATATTATAATATTATAATCTTGTGTGGTTTTAAAATTTAACCAAATACAATCACAATATGTTTTGTTGTGGCTTGATCTTTTCCTTAGTACAGTCACGTGTCATTTAGCAGTGGAAATATGTTCTGAGAAATGCGTGTTAGGCCACTATAGTGTTGTGTGGACATCAAAGCATGCACTTACACAAGCCTTAATGGTGTAGCCTACTACACACCTATGTGTATGGTATAGCCCATTGCTCCTAGGCTGCAAACCTGTATAGCATGTTACTGTACTGAATACTACAGGCAATTGTAACACAAATCACTAGAAGATAGTGATTTTTCAACTCCATAATAATCTTGTGGAACTACTGTCATATATGTGGTCCCTCATTGACTAAAACGTTGTTTTGTGGTGCATGACTATGTTAATATTAATATTTTTATAATTATCATCTATAACAGAGGTTGACAAACTACAGCTCATGAGCCAAATTTAATTCACCATTTATATAAATAAAGTTTTCTTGGAACATATTTTCTATGACTGCTTTCATGCTACAATAGCGGAGTTGAATAACTGTAACAAACATCATATTGCCTGTAAAGCCTAAACTATTCAGACCTGGCTCTTTATAGAAAATGCTTGCTAACCCTTGCTGTACAGAAAGCTTCCCTGTGAACGCTGGGAGGCATGTACAAGGATGTTCACAACAGCATTGTTTATAAGAGCAAAAACCTTGAGACAACTCAAATGGTGATCAACAGGAGAAAGAGAAAACCATATTATGGTATATTCATTCAATGAAATGCAATACAACTATGGAAATGAAGTAGCTACCCCTGTCAACATGAAACAAGCTGGAAACCATAACACTTTGGGTTTTCATAGCCCCAAAGAACACATTATGATTCCATTTGTTCACATTTCAAAACCAAGCATAACTGCAATACATTATATGAAGACACATATATATGTGATAAAACTATATATGTGATAAAACTATAAAGAAAATCAAAGGAATAATTAACAAATTAAAGGACAGTCTTTTGGGGGGACTAGTAAGTCAAGAGCATGTGTGTATATCTGCTCCAAGTTTGTGAATTATCTTTCCCTCTCTTTGAGGGCTCTCTTGATGAACTAAATTTTTAAAGTTTTAATAGTCAAACTTGTCATTCTTTTTCTCCACAGATTCCTCACGTTGTGAATTATTTAAAAAGCCTTTCCTTAAAAATGAGAATTCATTTCTATATGACTTTTGAAGTTTTAAATATTGCCTTCCACTTTAATTTTTATATATGGTATGAGGTGTGCATTTTTTTTCATAGAAATAACTAATTGTCCTAGCACCATTTATTAAATAGGTCTTCCTTTTCTTATTGATTTACATCTACTCAGTCATTTATCAAATTTCCACACACGCAATGGGTCTGATTCTGGGATTTCTACTCTGTTCCACTGGTTTTCACAGCCTTTTTAAGTGGTCTTCCTAGTTCTACTCATTTCCTGCTCAACCCATTCTCCACCCAGCAGCTGGAGTGATCTTTAAAACATGTGTGTGTATGTATATATGCGCAAACACTTCAGTTACTCAAGTTTTCTTTTGGATAACTTCTTCTACCTGTAATTTCTTAGTTTACAATATCTTCCCGTATACATATTGTCATCTTCTCTTCCGATCATTCCTATATACAAAGAAAATAAGCTTAGAAAAAGTAAAGGAACTTCTCACACAATGGAAAATAAGCAGAATTTGCATTCATACCTGCTTTTGCCCTCCAGAATCCAGTGACACTTCTCCTAAAATTTCCTCAGAGTCTTTCTTGTCCCATTATCTCCAGTTTTTGCCTGTTTTTCTCTGAGTTTATCCCTTCTTCTGCAGTTAATTTTGTTGTTGTTGTTTTAATGAAATGAAGATTATTAACACTTCCTTTCAACTGTTCTCAGAGTGTCCGTCTTAATTCCTCCTGTCTTTTCCTGGGCACTGTGCACAACATTGGCTTTCCCAAGGCCTGTGTTGTCTGCTTCCTTCATTGTCAGCGAGCCGCATGGTCCTCCTTTCCCGCACCTTCGGCATCTTCCGTCTCTTTATTCCAAGTTTCCTCTCCCTGTGCTCCCCTGCCCAACAAAGCACGTGATACCTCTTCTTTTGATTTCCTCCTTCATCTCTCATGAAATCTTGCCACATTCACTCTTCAGAGACAAACTAAGACCTTCAGAGACTTCCCAGGTTAGCAGGTCCTCGAATGACGTCATTTTGTTCAACATCCTGGCATTATAACATTGGTGAGAAAAAAAAAATCAATTCCCTGCCAGGGCCACTCTGTGTGGAGTTTGTATGCTCTCATGTTCGTGTGCGTTTCCTCCCACATTGCAAAGATGTGCATGGTCTTTGAATTGGCATGTCTACACTGTCACATTTGGAGGGAGTGTGGGGGTGTGTGGATGTGCCCTGTAGTGGGACGACGTCGTGTCCAGGGCTGGCTCCTGCCTTGTGCCCTGAGCTGCAGGGACAGGCTCCAGCCACCCACAGCCCTGAACTGGAATGAGTGGGAAAATAATTGTCTTAATTGTTTTTATTGATCTTTGTGAAACATATGGATAGCTCACACTTATTTTAATGTTCAATATTGAAATGGCTTGGTGTTTATTAGAAGATTGATGATTTTTATTTTTGTGACCGGAAATATGCTATAGCAACTTAATTCTTATTTCAGTCAGTTATCCTGTGGTCAAACCGGTTTCCTTAAATGTCATTTCACTTAAAGTTGCAGTTTCCAAGAACCTATCAATGATATTAAGTGAGGACTTACTGTACATCCTCAAAGATCATGGTGTCTCAAGACCTAGCCCTAGCTATTAATACAAATAATTCAAAATGAAAACTTTATTAAAAAGACTCATTACAAAGAAAATATATATTTCAAAATGACAAAAACCCACAAATGTATGCTTACATTAAAACATGCTCTTTGTAGACTTTCTAACACACATTCTTTGCTTTCCTCCTGTAATCGCCTCTCCCCTATTGCTGTCTCTGCCTGGTGGGGAATCTGGCGTTTGCCCTCCCTTTACCCCCAGGGGCACTCCTTCCTTCCGTCCCTGTGGGCACCCTCTCCTGTTGAGCTCTGTCTCCCCGACCCCTGCACTGTGCTTGCTTCCTTATCTTGTCACTTTCTCTGTGCCGAGACCCTTCCTCTGCTATAGCAAAGGTTACAGCCCTTTACAGAAAAAAAAAAAAAAAAAAAAATTGCAGATCCTTGATCCCCAAGCCCCAAGCATTTCTTACCTGAACCACATTTTCTTCATGGTCCTCTGAAATCCATTCTCTACACAGCAACCAGGGTACCTTTAAATAAAGATGCAAATCAGTTTAGTCCCTTCTATTGCTTCCCTTCACACTGAACAAGAAAATTAACTGCAAGCTCCAGTTTACAAGCCACATCTGAACTGGCCCTGCTTATATTTACTTCTTTTTTCACCCTACTCTTCCCGTTAATCACTGTGGTAGGCTGAATAAAATAAGCTTTTTGCTGCCACAGGGCCTTTGCACTGGCTGTTTCCTCTGTCTAGAATGTTCTTTCTCTTGATCAGTAAGGATCACTGGCTCCTCTTGTTATTTAGGTCTCAGCTTACATGTCTCCTCTATCAAAGAAGCCTTCTCTTTTTTTGGCTCGTAGAGGACATACTGTATTTCTTTCTGTCATATCAATATATTATATCTTAATGCTCTGAAGTATCCTCATCATTATCTGTTTTTATCCTTTTTGTTCATTTGGGTATTTTTTTTTGGGGTTTGTTTGTTTATTGAATATTTTTCCCCACTAGAATATCAGCTTGCTAAGAGCAAGAGTCTTTTCTCTTCTTCACTGTTGTGGCACAGGTGCCTCCGAATAGACCTGTCGAATTGGCTGAAGGAATACATAGACTTGAGACATTCTTCCCTTGTCATTTAATTTTACATATTTATTCTCTAGACTAGATTCCATAATGATTTCTATTATATCATATGTCTGCCTTATAATGAAACCTGTGTCTATGTCATGTTTTAATTTCCAAAAAGAAGGATTATTTTTAACATTGATTCTCTTCGAGGTTTCCCATCTAAAAAGTGGCACTGCCTTCGCCTAGTTGGATAAATCAGAATAACTGAGAATTATCCTTGTCTTGTCTTTCTTCTTCCGTCCCCACATTGTCAGTCACCAAGTTCTAGTGATTTTACTTCCCAAGCATGTTTCATTTTCATGCATTTTCATCTTTCCTACTACTAAAAAACCCCAGTCCAATCTCCCATTATTTCTTGCTTAGATTTCTGCAATTAACCACTTATTGGTTTTACTACTTTTGCTTTTTCACAATCTTTATCCAGGCTAAAATCAGAGAAATATTTCTTATGTGCAAATATAGTGTCACTCTCCTGCATATGGCTCCTCTGTGCTTTCTCATCACATTAGGATAAAGTCCCAGGTCCTTAAAATGTCACAAGGCCTCACCTTCTTGGTCACTGTAACATCTGCTGCTGCTTCCCCAACTTAAATGTCCATGGTGGCTCCTTCCCATCTGGTGCCATTTTTAAACGTGAAGCTCATTCAGTGTTTAGAACAACCCAGTGAGAAAGCTGATGACGGTATTCTCCATTTGATAGATGGGAAAAGTACGGCCTATTGCATGAACAGGTTTGGCCAAGCTCATATAACTGAAAATAATGCCTAATTCCTTTTTCTTAATCCCCACATTCAGACAGTCATCAAATTCTATTAATTTTACATCAAAGCCTCACAGAGTTAAAAAGAAGCTGCTCTAGGAACCCAAATCTGTTTCCTAGACCATGTTTATTTCCATTTCACTATAACATAATTTTTTTTATCCCCCATAATGTCCTGGGCAGGGCACTGAAAGGCCATTGTTTTGTGTTAACCAGGTTCTGGTTGCTTTACAGATCAACACAATCTTTCTGAAATATTTCAAAATATTTCTTTAATGCTAGAAGATAATGGGGAATGTCTGAGGAAACATTTTCTGCTTCATCTTACCCATGATGAATCATATTTCATTGACTATTTGCCTTGTATCAGGCACTCTCCTAAGAGGATAAAAGAGAAATAACAATACATTTTAGGTAATATTTATTGAGGTCTTTCAATGTGTCAAGCATAGTTCTTTGGATTTTCTGTATCTTATTCAATCCTCACAGCAACTCCATAATGTAGGAAATATTATCATCTCCATTTTATGAATGAGGAAACTGAGGCATCAGAGAGATTAAGAAATTTGCCCACAATCTCATAGGAAGTGAAGGATCTCAGGTATTAACCTAGTCAGTTGGTCGTCAGAGCCCATGATTTTACTCATGATATTTTGGGACTCTCAACCAGAATCCCTTCTTATAAGGGTTTCCAGTTGATGTGGAAGAGACACCCATAAATATAAGACAGTGTGGTGAGTGGTACGATCTATTCAGCATATCTTTTTGGAGACTGCTTTATGGTGGACATTTTGTCATGTGCTTTCACTTACAAATGTAGAGCAAGAAATATGAATTCAGAAGTAAGAGAGTTTTATTAATTGTGGTACCTTGGGAGAATTATTTAACCTTTGAGAACCACAGTTTCCTTATAAATGTAACATGAATACCAATATATTTCAAAGTTTTACTGTTAGCGTTAAATAATTAATGTATATCAAATAGCCTGCACATAGTAGGCCAATATAAAAACTTTTATGAGTTGTAGGAGTGTTAATGAGAGAGCTATGTATAAAGTATCAGGTGAACATCAAGGAAGAAACTATTAACTTTGCCTGGAGGGTTGGGGGACATTACCCACAGACAATGGAACACCTGAAAGATGTCTAAGAATTATGTAGACTAAAGATTTCTATCAGTATCCAGATTTTTCTCTGGGGAACCACTCTTTCCTCAAGGTTTGTATACTCCATCCCATGTAGACCTGGTCACTGCTAACATTCTTTCTGTTACCTCAAGGTGAGCCTCCCAGATACTGAAATAGATATGACAGAAGGCAAAGGAGAGAGATGGCAAGAAAGTGGGTCCTTAGTAAAGTCAATGAACCATTGGTTCAACCAATATGAATCCTGTCAACCTCTGGACTTTCCAGTCCATGAGCCAATACATATGCTTCGTCACTGAAGCCTTTCTGAGCTGAGTTTTTTTGTTACTTACAACGATCCCCTTCTAACTGCAGGAAATTCTAGATAGGAGGGCTGCATGTGTGAAGGCTCGAAGAGAGGTAGGAGGGAGCATGATGGGTTTGGAAATATTACATTGAGAAATGAGGCCAGAAGGTGGGTCAGTGCCAGCTTTTCAAGGGCATTGACTTCCATTTTAATGAGTTTGGACTGTAGCCTATAGGCAGTGGGGAGCAACAGTTTTTGAGCAGAGAAGTGACATGATCAGATTTGCATTTTAGAAATATGACTCTGGCTGTGAAGTTAAGTTTGGATAGGAGTAGGGAAGGCTGAAAGCAGAGAAAAGAGTTAGGAGATAGCTACAGTGGCATGGAGTAAGGGGTTACAGAACTTGGACGATGTAGTGGGGAGAAGGAGGTAAGGACCTGTTCTCATTTTCTTTGGATCCACCTTGTTATTATGGACTCGCTGTTATGGATTCTCTTTGGCTTTTAATTTTGGGTTCACAGATGACTCACCAATTGCAGCTTCAGAGTGGCAGACAGGCAACTCTTGCTCTGCAGGTGTACTTAGTGTAGAGTCTTCAAAATCCATGATACAAGGCATAGGAGCCTTCTAACTTTTGATATTCTTTGGATGGAAGAATATCACTTATTCCTATATCACAGTGATGCTCTTCTGCTAGACATTAACAAGCGGTACCAAAATTCTGTGGTCATCACAGGCTACAATTCAGAAAGCCACTTTAGATATCCTTCTGAATTTATAGATGCATCCCTTGGCTTCTTCTCTTGCAGGCAGGAGATGCCCCAGCAGGGAGTATCAAAATAGTGTCATAAAATTCATGTTCGTTGTCTCTTGTTCCTGTGTCAGAAAACCTCCAATAAGTTATCGTGGAGTTCATTTTGCTTCCTACTCTTCTGAGATCTTTTCAATAGAGGAATGTTGGCATCGTATGGGGAAAGAGATACATAAACAGTTGGGAGTTTGGTTTTTAAGTTTATACTTAGAAAAATTCAGGCTCTCATGTCCATTCTCTCTGGCACTATGCTCTGATTTGCTGTACACAGTTTGGTGCAAGTTTGAATGTTCAATTAAACATCTGTTAATAGGACCAGGGAAGAGTTATAACTCCACAATTCCATGAGTGTATACCATCTATGTTGCGCTAGTCTTCTGCTAAACTACAAAGTCATAGCTGGAACCACATGGGGGTCTCTGGCTCTAGGCCAGGTAAACGCAAATACATTTCTCTACCGTCACCACCACACAACCACAAATTAAACTCATTCCTGTCCCTTGCAATGGATAATTGGGGCAATGATATAATTTAAAATTTTTAAATTATAAATATTGGAAAGAAGCTTAGAAACTATCTAATTTAAAATTACAGATAGGGGCAAGATGGTAGACTGGGAGCAGCCTGCACAACACCGCTCTCAGGGAGAGGATCAAAAGTGCCAAAATGATACCCACATTTGGATTGATCATTTGAGTGAGAGCACTGGGAATCCAAGGAGAGGAGGTAGGAGTGAAGTGAAGGAGATAGAAGTGAGATGAGCTGCTCAGGAGGACTGGAGGTAATTAGGGAAGGTGCTCACACATGGGAATGGGACAAAAGAGAAAATCCCAGGCTCCATACTTCCCCTGAGGATACTGCAACCAGAGCAGTGAGTGGCAGGAGGGCCCCTCCACCACAGCAGGCCTCTGGACTGATAAAGAGATCTGCTTGGAGGCTGTGCAGCTTCATTACTCTGGAGAGAAGGGATAGGTGGCTTGCTAGCCCTGGGAGCTCTAGTTGGTGCCATTGTAACATCCCAACCCTGGAACACTACCTTTGCCAGGGGTCAGATCTGTGACTTCAGCATCCCTCTTGCCCCTGCCAGGTGGGAAGGCAGCAGGGAATCCAGCTGGTTGCTTGTGCTTTGTGGGCAGGTGATGTGTAACCCCACTTCTTCCACTGCTGGGACCCTGGGCAGAGCAGGAGACCACAGGTCCAACACCCTCTGCTGTGGCCTGGGTGATCTAGCTGAACTGCACTTTCCATGGGACCTGAAGAGAGCATACACCTGTAGCCCTCAGCACCTACTGCCCACTGCTGGGGCAGCTGGACAATGCTGCTGCTGCTGCCTGAAAGCCTCCAAACAAGAAAAGAGTCAGCACAGCTACAGCCTTTGGATCAGGGCAGATTGCATGCCATGAACTGGCATGTCTTGCTCAGGTGCCCTGGGTGCCACGCCCTGCATACACCCTGCCCTACCCCATAGCCAGCTTGACCCATGTATGCGAGTGCTGTGCTTTGTGGATCTGCTCCATCCCACATAGGCACCCTGCCCTGCAGGTCTGATCTGTCCTGGGTCCCACTCTGCCCTGCACCCTGTGTGCCTGCAGGTTTGCTATGCCTGTGCTCCTGCTATACATTGCTCCGCACCTGACACTGACATCACCCTGCTCATACCCCTGGCACTTTAGCCACCCAGGTCTGCATGCATGGGCACCATGCTCACTGGACCTCCTTCATCCCATGCACATGCCCTGTCTTGCTGACCAGCCCCACTTTGCATGTACACCTGGCACTGGGGCTGGCCCTGCTACAGTGGTTCAGGGAAGCAGGGAGACACAGGAGAGGAGCAATGCTCACAGTGCATCCACTCCTTTCCTGCCTAGTCAAGCTTCTGAAGTAGGAACCACGCAAGCTATCCGGGGACCCATCCCTGTCTTCACCAAGCAACAGAGGTACCATCAGAGAAAAATAGGTGTGCTGTATCTGCTATCTGTCTTGAACTGAGAGAAGAGGCCCCAAGTGAGAAGAACCCAACATAAAAACTCTGGCAACATGAAAAAACTGGCTGTCACAACACCCCCAAAAGATCAGAGCCGGTCTCCAGCAATGAAATTCAACCAAAAGGAAATTGTTGAAATGAGAGATATGGAATTAAGAGTGTGGATGGCAAGTAAGATTAATAGAATTGAGGAGACAGTAGAAAACCCTCCCAAGGAAGCCAAAACAATAATTCAGGATATGAATAAAAATTCACTAAAGAAATAGATAACATTAGAAAAGAGATAATAGAACTTAAGAAAATGAAAGAGTCATTTGTAGTACTTCAAAATACAGGAGAAAGCTTTCACAACAGGCTAGATCAAACATAAGAAAGAGTTTCAGAGCTTGAAGACAAGGATATCAAAGTTATCCAGTCAGTAAAAAATTCAGAAAAAAGAACAAAGAAGAATGAACAATCACAGTGAGAAATATGGGACTATGCAAAATGAACAAATACAAATATAAGAATTATGGGTATCCCTTATAAGGAAAAGCAATGAGCATGGAAAACCTGTTTGTGAGAATAACATAAAAAACTTTCCTAATTTTGCTAGAGTTTTAGATATCCAGATATAAGATGATCATTGAACACTTAGAAGATTCATAGTAAATAGGATATCACCAAGACATGTAGTCATCAGCCTGACCAAAGTCAAAGTGAAGGAGAAAATCCTACAAACTGTGATGTGAAAGCAACAAGTTATTTAAAAAGGAAAGCTCATCAGATTAACAGAAGACCTCTCAGAAGAGACCTTTCAATCCAAAAGGGACTGGGGTCCCATTTTTATTCTTCTTAAAGAATAAATGCAAGCCAAGAATTTCTTACCCTGTGAAACTAATTTTCATAAATGAAGGAGAAATAAAGTCTTTCAAAGATAAGCAAACACTAAAGGAATTTTTCACCACTAGACCTGCCCTACAGAAAATGCTTAAAAGTACTCTATACATGGAAAAAAATAAATCAATATCCACGAATATAAAAACACCCTAAAGTTAAAGCTCACAACTCTTATAAAACAGTAACTCAAGGGAGAAATCAAAGCAACTAGGTATCATTCAACATGATGAACAGAACAGTATCTCATATATCAACACTAACATTGAACATAAACAGTCTTAATGCTCCATTGAAAGATATAAACTGGCTGAATGGATGAAAAAACATACCCAAAGTATCTTGCCATCTCCAAGAAACCCATCTAATTCACAAAATACTCA
Source organism: Varecia variegata (assembly GCA_028533085.1). Taxonomy (NCBI): domain Eukaryota; kingdom Metazoa; phylum Chordata; class Mammalia; order Primates; family Lemuridae; genus Varecia; species Varecia variegata. The sequence continues at coordinate 82,788,949 of CM052437.1, forward strand.
TAGACTCAAGGAAAAAGAATGGAAAAAAATATTCCATGCAAATGGAAACCAAAAGCAAACAGGAGTAGCTATTCTCATATCAGACAAAATAGACCTTAAATCAATGATGGTAAAAAAAAAAAAAGGACAAAAATGGTCATAAAATGATAAAGGGAGCAATTCAGCGAGAACGTATTAATATAACAATCCTAAATGTATATGCACCTAACACAGGAGCTCACAGATTCATAAATCAAATAATACTAGATCTAAGCAAAGTAATAAACAGCAACATCATAATTGCTGAGGACTTTAACTGACAGAACTGAAAAAATTATTGAGGCTGAAGAGCAACAAAGAAACACTGGACTTAAACAGGACTCTAGAACAAATAGAACTAACAAACAGTTACAGAACATTCTACTCCAAAACTGCAGAATATACATTATTCTCATCAGCACATGGAACATTTTACAAGATGGATCACATGTTAGCCCACAAAACAAGTCTTAGCAAATTCAGAAAAATCAAAATTATTCCATGATCTTCTCAAATCACAGGGGAATAAAACTAGAAATCAACTCCAAGAGGAACTTTCAAGCCTAAATAAAGTCATGGAAATTATACAACCTGCTGCTGAACAATCTTTGGGTCAATGATGAAAGTAAGATGGAAATAAAAGATTTTTTGAATTGAACAACAATCATGACATGAGCATCCAAAATCTATGGGATACAGAAAAAACAGTGTTGAGAGTGAAATTCATAGCCTTAAATGCTTATAACAAAAAGACAGATCACAAATGAAGAACCTAATGCCACACCTCAACAAACTAGAAAAATAAGAACTAACCAAACTTAAATCTAGCAGAAGAAAAGAAATAACAAAACTCAGAGCAGAACTAAATGAATCAGAAATGAAAATCAATACAAAGGATTAATAAAACAAAAAGTTGGTTCTTTGAAAAGGTAAACAAAATCAATAGACCACTAGCCAGATTAACCAGAAATAGAAGAGAAAGAATTCAAATAAGCTCAATCAGTAATGCAAAATTACAACTGATACCATGGGAATACAAATTATCATCTGTGAATACTATAAAAACTGTTACAAACACAAACTAGAAAATGTAGAGGAAATGGGTAAATTCCTGGAAACACACAACCTCCTAAGCCTGAATCAGAAAAAAATAGAAATCCTGAACAGACCAATAACAAGCAATGAGATTGAAGTAACAATAAAAATTCCACCAAGAAAACAAAGCCCCAGACCAGATGAATTCACAGCTGACTTCTGCTAGACCTACAAAGAAGAACAGGTACCTATCCTACAGAAATGATTCCATAACATCCAGAAGAAAGGAATCCTCCCTAACTCATTCTGTGAAGCCAGTATCACCTTGATACCACAGTCAAGAAAGTACATAACCCAAAAAGAAAACTAGAGACCAATATCACTTATGAATGTAGATGCAAAAATCCTCAACAAAATACTAGGAAACTAAATTCAACAACACAAAAAGATAATTCACCATGATCAAGTGGGTTTCATTCCAGGGATGCAAGGATGGTTTAACATATGCAAATCAATAAATTTAATTCACCACATAAACAGAAGTGAAAACAAAGACCATAGGATCATCTCAATAGATGCAGAAAAAGAATTTAACGAAATCCAGCAAGCTTTTATGATAAAAACCTACAACAAATCTGACATAGAAGGAACATACCTCAAAATTATAAAAGCTATATATGCTAAATCCACACCCAACATGATACTGAATGGGGAAAAATTGAAAGCATTCCCTCTAAGAACGGGAACAAGACAAGGGTGAATATTGTCACCACTTCTATTCAACATAGTACTGGAAGTCCTAGCCAGAGCAATCAGGCAAGATAAAGAAATAAACAGTACCCAAATTGGGAAAGAGGAGGTCAAATTATCCCTGTTCACTGATGATATGATCTTGTATCTAGAAAACCCTAAAAATTTCACCAAAGCCTCCAAGAATTAATAAATAAATTAAGCAAATTCTCAGGTTATAAAATTAATGTACAAAAAATCAGTAGCATTTCTATATACTAATAATAGTCAAGCTGAGAGTCAAATCAAGGACTCAATGCCATTTACAATAGCTACAAATAAAATAAAATACCTCAGAATATACTTAACCAAGGAGGTGAAAGACTTCTACAAGGATAACTACAAAACATGGAGGAAAGAAATTGCAGAGGACACAAATAAATGGGAAAACACCCCATGCTCATGAATTGGTAAAATCAATATTGTTAAAATGTCCATACTGCCTAAAGTGATTTACAAATTCAATGCAATCCCCATCAAAATGCCAAAGGCATATTTCACTAATTTAGAAAAAATAATCCTATGCTTAGTTTGGAATCAGAAAAGGCTCAATAGCCAAAGCAATCTTAAGCAAAAAGAACAGATCTGGAGGCATCATATTACTTGACTTCAAATTATACTACAAGGCTATAGTGAACAAAACAGCATGATACTGGTATAAAAGTAGAGACATAGACCAATGGACCAGAATAGAGAACCTAGAAATAAAACCATCTACCTACAACCACTGATCTTCAACAAAGAAGACAATAAAATACACTGTTCAATAAATGGTACTGGGAAAACTGGATAGCCACATGCAGAAGAATGAAACAGGAATGTCCTATCTCTCACCATATACAAAAATTAATTAAAGATGGATAAAAGACTTAAATGTAGGGCATGAAACCATAAAAATTCTAGAAGAAAACATAGGAAAATCTCTTCTAGATGTTGATCTAAGCAAAGAATGTATGCTTAAGACCCCAAAGGCAAATACAGCAATGACAAAATAAATAAATGGAACTTCATTAAATTACAAAGATTCTGCGTAGCATTGGAAACAATCATCAGAGTAAATAGACAATCTACAGAATGGGAGGATTATTCACAAACTATATATCCAACAAAGGGCTAATATCCAGAATCTACAAAGAGCTAAACAAATTAGCAAGAAATAAACAAACACTCTCATTAAAAAGTGGGCAGAAGACATGAACAGAAGATTTTTAAAAGAAGATAGACAAATGACCAGCAAACATATGCAAAAAATGCTCGACATCACTAATCATCAAGGAAATGCAAATTGAAACTGCAATGAGATATCACTTTACCCCTGTCAGAATGGCCATTATTAAAAAGCCATAAGGCAATAGATGCTAGTGTAGATGCAGAGAAAAAGGAACACCTATACACTGTTGGTAGGACTGCAGATTAGTGTACCCTGTATGGAAAACAGTATGGAGATTCCTCAAATAAATAACTGTATATTTACCATTCAATCCAGCTATCCCACTAATGGGTGTCTACTGAAAGAAAAAGAAATCATTTTATAGAAAGACACTTACACTTGAATATTTGTCACAGCACAATTCACAATTGCAAAAATGTGGAATCAACCTAAGTGCACATCAATCCATGAATAGATTAACAAAATTAACTCCACACCATGAAGTATTACTTAGGCATGAAAAGTAATGAAATAATGTCTTTTGTAACAACTTGGATGGAACTAGAGACCATTATCCTAGGTGAAGTATCTCAGGAATGGAAAAAGAGTCACCACATGTACACTTTAATAATTGGGAACTAAATGATGGGCACACACAGGCATAATCCCCATCAAAAGAGATGTAAGGACATTGGAAACCAGGAAGGAGGGAGAATGGGAAGGGGTGAGGAGTAAATACTTATCTATTGGGTACAATGAGCACTATTCTGGTGATGGACACACTAACAGCCCCGACTTAAACACTATATACAAGGTATCCATGTAACAAAATCATCTGTACACTCTTCATATTTTAAAATAAATATAATTAAAAAAGAAAGAAAGAGAAGAAAGAAAGGCAAAAGAAAGAAAGATGAAAGAAGAAAGAAAGAAAGAAGAAAGAAAGAAAGAAAGAGAGAGAGAATATTACACAAGCCTGGGCAACATAGTGAGACCTTGCCTCTACAAAAATATAACAAAAATCAGCCAGGTGTGGTGGTGTGTGCCTGTAGTCCAAGCTACTCAGGGGGCTGAGGTTGGAGTATCACTGAGTCTAGGAGTTCAAGCCTGCAGTGAACTATTATAGGGCCAGTGCACTCCAGCATGGGCAACAGAGTAAGACCCTGTCTCCAAAAATAATATAAAATGAAATAAAAATAAAATAAAAAACAAAAATACCAGTTAATGATAATGGAAACTGCATCCCACAATGTGGAGCTAGAACCCATCATGTGGCACTTGCCACAAAGGAGGCACCACAGTTCCCCATCTATAAGGTGGAAATAATAATAGTATCTACCTCTGATGGCTTTTGGGAAATTAAAGAAATTAATATATGCAAAGCACTTCAAATGCTGCTGGCACATACTAAATGCCAAATTGTTAGTTATTATTATAAGACTGGAGACTCAGATTTTCTGCCAATGTCCAGCATGGATGGGCTGGCTGGTGGGCTGGATACTCAACTGAACCAAGGCAAGTTTGCCACATTCGGCAGCAAGCACTTAAGAGTTTGTCAGGGAAAGGGAGGAGTGAATAGGTCCTATGAATCCATGTGGCTACAAGAGAGACTTTCATGGAGTGGTCTTAAGTCTTTTCCCAAGGAGATGAGCTGATCTTAGTGGAGAAAAGCTGGAGGTACTACTGGATTCCTAGGATCTAAGGAAAGGATTAAGAGAGTCATGCAACATAGAGCCACATTATTCACTCAGTCTCAGGAATTGCAGGTGAGATCTGTAGTAATGAAAAGTAGAAGGATGAAAGCATCAAAAGAGAGTCAGTTGTCAACATAATCAGCAAATATTCACTGAATGTTTCTATGTGCCAGGCACTGTTCTGATGCTCAGGCTATAACAGGGAACAAAGACAAATCTCTGCTATTTTGGGAATTACATTCTGCAGGGGAGAATGGGTGGTAAACCAGTAAAGAAATGAGTACATAAATTTAATCACTTTGGGTAACTGGGCTGGAGTGGACCCTTAAACATGTGAAGCAAATAAGTTTCATCGTATATACACCCAACTCGAATCATTTAGAATAGCTTCCTGGTGCCTTAGGGTAAGAAAGGGCTGAAGTGGATGAGTGAGGTCCACAGTTATCCGACAGTTACTCCTTATTTCTCCCTCCCCCTTGATAACCACTAATCTACCTTCTTTCTTTATGGATTCACTTATTAAGGAAATTCATGTAAATGGAATCATGCAATATGTGGTGCTTTGTATCTGGCTCTGTTTCAGTAAGCATAATGTTTTCTAGATTCATCCCTATTGTAGCAAATATCAGTACTCTGTCCCTTTTTATTACTGAATAATATTCCATTACATGGATATACCACATTTTGTTTATCCATTCATCCACTGATGGACATTTGGGTTTTTTCTACCTTTTGTCTATTGTGAATAGTGTTGCTATGAACATTTGTTTACATTTATTTGAATACCTGTTTTTAATTCTTTTGGGTGTTTTTCCTCAGCAAATAAGTTTCATTTTTCTCATCTATAAAATGGGGTAGACAAAAGTCCCTACCTCATAGGGTTGTTGTAGAGGGTGAATTTAAAAATGATCATAGAGCACTGACTCCCATGGTTGGTACCCACCAGAAGTGAGTGCCTTGTAAATGATTGTTTTTATTTGTAATGTATTTACCCAGAAAACTGACTTTATTCCATAAAAAGATATTATAGACTCATTTTTTTTTCTCCAAAGAGTGAAGGTGTGAAATGAAGACGATTCTTCACTCTTGAAGATAAACGGACCATACTTCAACTTGGCTCACTGTAGTGTGAGAAAGCAAAGAGCCCTTGGGTCAGGATTAAAACATGATCACATCTCATGTCTAAGGGTTTCTATCCTGGTTGAATTTGCAGCCCTTCTCTCACTAGTGACCACACTTCCTGCAATTGATGCCCTTCTAGCAGTGCTGTTCTTGAAATACCATTTCTGGTTTGTGCCACTGCCTTTTACATCTCAGTAAATTTGGGCAGACTCTCACAGACTCTTGCTTTTCCCCTATTTTTTTAGGGAAAAGGGAAAAAGGAAAAGAAAATATTAGAAGATTTAAAATATCAGTCATCACTTAGGCCTTCAGTAAGAGAAGGAAAAAGAAGAACTTAGTTGGTCCACAAGTGATTTGCAAGAGACAGGGGGCTAAGTCACTGACAATGAGATATCTCAGTGTTTTGTGTGGATTATTCCTCTAATTTCCTTGTCTGTTGGTATTTAAAATACTAAAACATTATCTCCCTTTGTTCTCAACATAAAACCTTTGCCTCAGCCAAAGTGATGACGGCTATCACGACAGTGTACTTTCTGACCACTCCGGTGGGCAGTTTTCCTTCCTACCTTTCTAAATTTGTTTGCTTATTTTCTTATGTCGTTGTTTGCATCCCAAACAATGCATGGCATACAGAAGGAGGAACTCCATGTTGACTAACTTCTCATTGATGTCATTGGCTTTCCTCGGCATCTCTTGATAACCTGGAGCTTGTTTGGAGTAGTAATGGAGTGCTAGTATTGGGCTAAGTGGGTTTCAATCCTGGCACTGCCACTTAGGACCCATTGTTTTAAGTGATTTTCTTAGAGTACAGATAAAGATAATATTATTCACTTTCTCAAGAGGTTGATGTGAGGAATAAGTGAAATACTTCCCGTGACATGCTTGGAAAATGCATAACACATAATATGCTAGAGTGGTAGATGTTAGCTACCAGCACTAATGACTGTCCAGCCTTCCTAGCTTTGTTTTTTATCCATTCAGGTCTTATATATCCTAGTAGAAATTAATGATTCTTGAAAGCAAATACTATGTTTTAGATATATTCAATACCTACATACAGAGCGCGTGCAAACACAAACACAGAAATACTATCGATCAATAGAGAGATGTATGGATATAATGCTTCAAATGTCTTACATAAAGTGGTGATATATAAACCCAGATTTTGAATAAGCCAAAAAGTTTTCAAAAACATAACTAGAGATAAAAATAGAAAACCTTTGGACAAACAGCAGTAACATTTCATTAGAATGTAATCTCCGTGAGGGTAGGATTGTGTTCTCCAGAACGGGGAATGGCACAGAGTAGGCATCTCACAAATATTAATGGAATGGGTAAGTAACAAAATTCTCACTAGGAAATGCCAGAAATTCTGCAGATATTGATTAATTTCACTGTCACAAGACTATAATATATAGTTGTCCCTGTATTAGTTAAGAATGGAGATGGGCTGCTAGTTGTTGAGACCTGACTAATTACAGTGTGGAGTCCACATTTCACTGGCCATAGTTTGGTGATTCATTGTTCAGAATTAGGGTCTCTACAATTCCTTCTGCTTTCCCTTGCGGTCCTAAGGTGGTTGTTTCAGCTCCAGCTACCACACCCTTCTTATAAATGGGGAAGGAAAAAGAACAAAAGAACATATTTCCACCTGGGGAAGCACGCTTTAAAGAGGTTTCCTTGAAAAGCTTTTCTTTAAAGACTTCTACTCACATCCCATTGGGGACCCTTACTTTCAAATGGAGAAGACAGAGAGTTTCTCTTGCTCGTCTTCCTCTTCTTCCCCACCCTCCTCTTCTTTCTCCTCTTCTTCTTCCATCTTCTTCTTCTTACCTGGGTACATTGTTGCCCCCAACAAAAGCAGGGTTCTGTTATTAAGGAGGAAGGTGGGAGTGGTTTTTAGGTAGGTATTAGCAGTCTCTGTCATCTTTTCTACTTTGTAGATATAGGAAATTGAGGACTCAGCCCTGTAGATTGGTTTTACTGTGGCATTTGAGGGTTTTGTTTATCACATCACAGTGTCCCCTTGGGAGGACTCTCAGGACAAGACTCTCACAATGAAACCATCTTGGTAGTGATTTTTCCAAGCAGTTGGGAGCTTGTGGAAGCTATAAATTGTGCAAATAGTTTTGTGTCCCTCTTTACTTATACCTACTGCTAAGAAGTCCCAGAAAGTGGAGAGGTCTGTATGACAACCACTGGGGAATATTCTACTATAGCTTCATTTTTCTTTTCCAAAGGTTTTTGCTATACTACATGCATTTCTTCAAGGCACTTGAAACTATTATAAAAACAAAATGGGAATAAATGAACAATAACATACAAACACACACACAGTCAGATACACATACACAAATCCCCCCAAATATATAAACTCATGAAATAAAGGCTCTGAGAGTTTATAGAATTAGCTTATGTTATGTTAGAGATAAGTCAATAGTCTACCCCATCTCCCTGACTCTAAAACCAGTCATTTTCCTTCTCTAGCAGGGGTTCTCAACCCTGGATGTACCTCACAATCAGCCAGAAGCCTTAAAAAATTTCATGCTAAGATTAAGCCCAGACAAATTATAAATCAGAATCTCTGGGGGCTGAGCACAGAAATGGTATTTTTAAAAATCTCCCCAGATGATTGTAATGTGTATCCAAGATTGAGGACCACTACTCTTCAGCTTCTCTTAAGCAAAAGAAATGAAGTGTGGAATTCTACAAGGACAGTACTTTTAGAAAATTATTTTAACCTATTCCAGTGGTTTTCTCACCTGCTTAATTTTCTCCTAGTGGAACCACCAATACGTAAAACAGATGAAAGCAGAGCTTTCTTCCTTGTAGGTGATATTGGGGGTGGGTTCTAGATTCCTCATCCCCACAGTACTCCATCCCTTGAAGTTGGTCCCTGAGCCCCCCGTATGGGACAATCACCAACTTACTTTAATATATCCCATGGAATAGATGAGACATTCTACCATCGGAGTAACATGCATGATTGGGAAAAGCCTCAGTCCTATGGCTGACTGTGGTGTTGTCTTCTCTTCTTCTGCATATAAGCCTCAAATTACATCCCTCTACCTGTGGTTATTCAGAGGACAAGATGCTAAAAAGAGCTCCAGGATCAATAACAGAAATATATAAATAGTGTCAAGGTTATGCTTTCTCTCAGCTCATATGGCCGTGTGTGTGTGTGTGTGTGTGTGTGTGTATGTGGGTGTGTGTGTTTTATCCTCATATCCCCAGGGATGTAGCTAATTATGTGGACCTATAATGTGGAGTGCTCAAACTCAAATGCTTACACAGACCAGGCAGAAAAGCTAGTATGTGAAGTTTTCCCTGTTTTTGTGGATCCTGTGGAAAACTATGTTCTTCTTAAAAACATTCATATTAAAAAAAAATTCTAAGCTCCGTGTTGGCAAACAAATAGGCAGACACATACACACATATTTTCAGGGCATATGATATTTAAGTGAAGTGCCTAGTGAGGTGGAACTTATTTTATTTTACTTTATATTTTAGTTATATTTTAGAAGCCATCAGTTACTTTGTTAGGTGGGCTCAGATGGTGAATTTAGAACATCTTTCTATTTTCAGGGAAGATTCAGCCAGTTTTGTGATTGCAAGATGAGTGTGCACATATGAATGTGGAACTGAACATTCTGAGCCCTGATCCAAGCTGCCTCCGCAGTAGCCACTTGGAAGGCAGAGTTGGTCAGATAAGTGCAGGGACAGGAAAATTTGCATAGATGCCAAGGTGTCTCCTTGGAGAACGGGATGCAACTAGAATCTCCTTGATGGATTGAGACAGTCCCGACTGACCCATAAGAATGAACCCAGAGGTCCCCCAAAGGATCAAATTTTCCATAAAGGAAGAGGATAGACAAGTGACAGGGATCATTGTAGACCAGATGCTCCAGTGTGACCAGTGGCCAGACCTTCTATTTCTCCCTCTCTTGCTGCCATTTGGAGGCAGAATTTGCCCCTTTAGGTGAATTCTTCCCCCTGAACTGAACACTGTAGTAGAAGAGAACTCAGAGTTACTGCCAATACAGGCATAGGAATATTTTCACAGTTAATTGTGATTGTGATTGTATTTGTACCTTGAAGTTGGTAAAGCTGGACAAAGGAATGTTGGAATGAAGACTCTAAATGAAATGAAGACATACATTCTGAATGTACTCCCTCTTGTCACGCTGGACACCTGGCATTCCAATAGGTGTCATGGGAACTGCAGAGAAGACTATGTTCCAGTTCCTGCCGAGCTTCAAGTTCAGTAGCGTGGAGGAGGGGATGAAGTTGGAGGATAAAGGTGCAGTGATGTGGGGGTAAAGTTTAGCCGGGCAGATCAAACAAACACTCAAATAACTGTAACTCAAAGCAGAATGAAAACTGCCTCACAGCCACATTTGTGACATGCCATTGACTTTCTTTGGAAGAAGAGAGCCCATGTGGTTGGTCACAGCATCCCAGCATTTGGAATGGCCTAAAAGAATGTCATACCGGCAGCATGATGGGGAGGGTTGCAGAGCTGAGGAAACAAGAAGAGGTGTGGAGCGGTCCTGGTGCACAGTGCAGAAGAAAATCAGCAAGGAGTGACTCTCTGAGCGGGTAATAAATAATACACAATATTTTCCTTCCTAAGTTTGGAGCCAACTGAGTCCATGTAGTAGTTACACAAACAGGGAGCAAAGGATCAGCTTCACTACTAATAAAGCTGATGGGAGCTGCAGTGTGGGTGTCTGTGCCTCAACTGAGTTTCCTAAGACTTGCTTTTCCTGAATTAAATGTCTCCACCGAGTTGAAGGCAAAGGTGGCAGTTTCTGTCTCTCAGTTGCCATCCTGCTCTGCCTCCCCAGGAACCGGTTTCTGACGGAGTGGCAGAGGTGCATTCTGCAGAAAGATGCTTCTGAAAACCAGAGGATGGACTGGGCTTAAGTTACACTTGTGTAGTTTCTTTATAGAGTTTTATCAATCTCTTGTCTCTCCTTCTTCAGGAGAAGCCATAAGAACAAAGAGGAGAGACCAGGATTTTTACTCTAATTGAAATTTTTTCATGGAAATATAAGGACCAGAGAATGGAGCTTCTCTTCTTTCTAATCCTTTATAAACTTCTCATCCCAAAACAAAGGAGCAAAATTAGTCCTTCATTACTTAATTGTGCTCAAAGAGCTCTGCCTCTCTGTCTCTGTCTCTCCTTCTTTATCTGATTTTTACTAATATAGGCCTTGGCTATTTATCTGTGGCCCACCACAACATCTTCAAAGACCTCCATCATTTCTTCAATGACAATATTTGAACAGGTGACTTGTTTTCTCTTAAATCCCAAGCCTGTTGGTGTATCTTTGTGTTTAGAAGCACAAAGCAGGTTACATGCCTTTTTCATCACACACTAAAGTTTTATCTCTCACTTGAGGATCATTTCTCTCAAAGAAACAAAGGTTTTATCACTCACTAGAGTAACTGTGCACACAAGATGAATAGAGAACAACAAACCCATGTTGAGATGCTGATGTTGGGCAGTTAGCTAGACACTTGATCTAGGCAATACAAATTTGTGTAAGAAGGGTCTTCAGCTCATTCCTCAATATGTGAAACTTCAGTTCAGTCTGTGATTCCTGCGGATGCATGCCATAGCATTTATCACTCTGTATTATAAATGTGTTCCTGTCTCTTTCTCCTTAACCATTCTTGAGTCCCATGTCTTTGTTTAAAAAAAAATTGAAAAAGTCTGAAATACAATTGCCCATAACATACATAGAGTAAATATTTGTTGAATGAATGAATGAAGAGAGATTTATCAGAGCAGCACAGCATTCATTTTGAGCACAGCTCATACAGTCATTGTTGAACCAGGTCGTTTTAAAGAAATGTCCATGTGGCAGAGAACACCCTAACTCTAGGCAAGTGTATATTTACTGTCTGTCTACGGTGTATGGAGTGCACAGATCTAAGAGTTTGTGGACAGTGACAATCCTGTCATCTGTGTTTTCCAGTATAAATGAAGTTTCCCATGTTGTATTTACTGTCTGTCAACATGACTGGGCTATTGAGTTTCTGTAGTGGTTCTATCACTCAAGACCCTTAAACCTCTGGAGTCCTGTGCTACTAATGTCATTATATAGAGAATTAGCAGGGGTTGTGATGGGAAAAAAATATGCCATATTATTTTCCTTCTCAAGGTCTTAGTAAAAATCAAATGTGTTCTATAGGGACCTCCACCAAATCCTCTTACTTCCCATCACAGGTCTGGCTAGAATTGGGCTCTGAGGTCTGGGGCAGAGGAAGATTGTCTTGTAAATGCTGAGGGATGCCAGAACCTGAGTAAAATAAAACAGGGGTCTGTATTCATTTCCTGGGGTTGCTATAACAGATTACCACAAACTGAGGGTCTTAAAGCAACAGGAATTTATTCTTTCATAGTCCTAAATGCCAGAGGTCTGAAATCATGGTGTTTGCAGGCTTGGTTCCCTCGGGAGACTCTGAGGGAGAATCTGTTATATGCCTCTCTTCTCGCTTTTGCTGGTTGCTGGCAATCTTGGCATTTCTTTGCTTGTAGACACATCACTCCGATCTTTGTGCATATCATCACATGGAGGTTCTCCCTGAATTGTCCAAATTTCCCTCTTTTTGTAAGGACACCAGTCAATGGATTAGAATCCACCCTACTCTGGTGTGATCTCATCTTTATTTTATTACATCTGCAAAATTGTATTGCCAAGAAAGGTCACATTCTGAATTCTGGGTAGACACGAATTTTTGAAAGATACTATTCAATCCAGTACAGAGTCCAAGAAGTTAGAAGGGAAATTCAACAAAGCAATCGAGTCCCGGGTCAGGGTACTAGACCTGGACAAAGAACCAAAATGCCAAAGCCAGGGAGAAGAGAGCAAATGTAAACATCTGCATATTAAGGGGTTGGTAGGAGCTGGGCATAGATCCTGTGATGAACATATTGGGCCCCTCCACCCATTCTTGCTGTGTCTTTCCTGGATAGCATTGACACAGATGTAAAATTAAGTACATTTTTATTTCCCAGAAAAGTCCACTTACATAAAGTTAAGAGTGAGCAAGGTAGACTTTACTAATGATATCATAGAGGAGGGCTTTACACCTTGTACCTCCAGCAAACAATTTAAAATTCGTGGCACATGTTTTATATTTTTTTCCTTCTAAACTGTTGTCACTAACAGATTATTGTTCTTGCCTTCTTCTCTTTTCATTCTAGTCTATCTGGAGTTCTCCCTCTGTTATGTGTAAAAATTGAGTTCTTCTTCCAGCTCTTACTCAAAATTTGCACATACTTATTCATCCATATACTTTTTAGAACAAAAGCTCTGCTATTACCTTTATTTAACTTTAGCAGAAGGCACTCAGGATTGGTGAATGCAAATTCTTGTTTTCCATTGCACCTCTCAACTGGAGGGTTAGCTATTTTGATGGCAATGGCAATTATTTTCATCTTCATGTCCTCTGTAGCACTGAGCATGGTACTTCCCACCTATTAGGCACTTAATAAATGTTGGTTAATAATAATTCTGTTGATGTATATCTGTATTTTTCTCTTCCCATTAAAAGTTTTTGGGTTGAAGAGACATCAAAAGTTTTCTTTTTGAAGTGCCCAATTTCTGAAGAAGTTGTTAAGTAGCTGGGAAATAATGTTTTAAAAGTCACATATTCCTCCTCAGGAGCAAGTTTCTAAATATATTTGCATGTGTTCTAAGAGGGAGTCATTCAATCCAAAAATATTTATTAAATGACAACTTTGTGAACATTAGGAGACTCAAAGAAGTATGAGCTATAGTTTCTTTCTTGAGCAGGCTTACATTCTAATTGAGATTATTTTTGTGCATGTAGGAGGAATATAAATCTTGTGGTTTGCTGTGATAGACCCAGTATTCAAATTCTCGCTCTACCACAAAATAATGACTTGACTCTGAAAACATTTTAACCTGTCTAAGACTGTTTCCTCATTTATAAAATTGGGATAATAAGAGTACACAATTGGCTGGGCGCAGTGGCTCACGCCTGTAATCCTAGCACTCTGGGAGGCCGAGGCGGGAGGATTGCTTGAGCTCAGGAGTTCAAGACCAGCCTGAGCAAGAGAAAGACCCCGTCTCTACTAAAAATAGAAAGAAATTAGCCAAACAACTAAAAATAGAAAAAATTAGCCAGGCATGGTGATGCATGCCTGTAGTACCAGCTACTCGGGAGGCTGAGGCAGGAGGATCGCTTGAGCCCAGGAGTTTCAGGTTGCTGTGAGCTAGGCTGATGCCAAGGCACTCTAATCCAGGCAACAGAGTGAGACTCTGTCTCAAAAAAAAAAAAAGAGTACACAATAAGATTGTTGGAAGATAAAGTAAGATAATGTTTCCTATGTGCCAACATAATGTGCACTTAAGGAGTGCCAGCTATTATTATGATTACTATTTGATATTAATGCTGATGATAATAAGTGCAGTGAGATTTCTGAAAGATTTCATTTTTATCTGAAAAGATCAGGAAAGGTTGCACAGAAGATGGAGTTTTTGAGGTAGTCTTGTAAGAATGGATAGGATTTCCAAAGGCTGAAGTAAAATATTCTTGCACAGATAATAGGATTATTGCAAAGGGCTGGAGAAGACTTGAAGTGGGGTCAGATCAAACTGTGGGAAGAATAGAGTATTGGAGAAAAAGTAGCCATTCTAAAACATTGAGAGCAAAGTTCTATGGTCACACAATTGCATCTCGCTTTGACTCTGTCTCCCAGCCCAGACTACAGTTGTTAGCGATGTGCTTTAGATTCTACAGGTGTAATCACCCAGTAGACACAAGCTGTTAGGAATCAGGGAGCTCAAAACCAGTTGAACTCATCCAATTAAATAGGCCTAGAGCTTGATATGTTTCCTGTGAGCTGTTGCAAGCACACATTTGACTCCCTTCTAAAAGTTCAGATTAAAAGGAAGCAAACTTCCAAAATTAGAATTGTAATTAAAATTTGACTTTGATCAGTAGCTGCTGAGAGGGTCATTAAGAGCCATGAATGTGCTGACACAGGGGGTTGTTGGGCGGATGAGGTGAGGAGGGAAGCGGGGAGATTGGAAACAAATAAAAAATTGTTAAGAAGTATTATCGAATTGCAAATATCAATTATTATGGGTCTATGGATGAGCGATTATTATATTAAAAACATTCTTGGCAGGCAGCCCATATGGGCGTAGATAGCTGCGACTCCATCAGAGCTCGGCTTTAATTTGATTTTCGCAAACATGTTTTTAGTTTCTTTTCCTTTGATTGGCTTCAGAGAACACTGGACAACA
This sequence comes from Varecia variegata, assembly GCA_028533085.1. Classification (NCBI taxonomy): domain Eukaryota; kingdom Metazoa; phylum Chordata; class Mammalia; order Primates; family Lemuridae; genus Varecia; species Varecia variegata. The sequence goes on from CM052437.1 coordinate 82,804,044, forward strand.
GCTGGGAAGAAACTGAGTCTAACCCTCCATGAAACTTGTCAAAGGATGATTTCTGCTTCCTGCAAAGCTTGGAGCAAACCGTCGCAGGAGGAGATGTGTGAGGGAGAGGGGAGGGAAAGTCGATGGAGATGGAGGGTTCCCACGCTGGGTGCAGAAGAGACAAGGCTGAGTGCTGTGTTCTCCAGGACCAAGGGACAAATGAAAAAGCTGAGGGCTTGCTTTTGTTTCCCTGATAAAGAATAATGCCTCACTGGCATGAACGATGAAGATCAATGTGGTAAAACAATACAAGAAAGATAGTAGTTTTACCTCTCTGTGAGCCAGCTGTGTGTTGTGGCTGCCAAAATGATGAATAAGACCATAGGGCACAATTACAGAGGGTAGAAGAAAGGAATCATTCCCCTTTGTCTGCACACCTGGAGTGACACATTCACTTTCAAGTGCCTGGAATGCCCCCTTGTCTGCCTGGGGTATCCCTAGTCCTCTTTCCAAAGCCAGCTCAAGGTCACCTCATAACACCTTTCCCAACTCCATGCTCACCAGGCAGACTTAATCACTGCCATCTTGTGCTGGCTTAATTTTACTAGTATATTCAACACTTCTAATTGCCATGTTGCTTATGTGGCCATCTGCCGTGGAGGGTAGAGTCCATGTCTGATTAGATTTTGTACCCCCAGAGGCTGGCACTCAATAGATGCTCAGTCCATATTCATGGAATTAAATCAAACAGACTAGCTGGGGCTTGTTTAGACATCAAGAAGAAAGGTGAAAGGACCTGAAATCATGTTGAAACCCATCTGGAACCAGGTCATGCCACAGTTAGCAAGTTGACTAGTAGCAGGTGTCTTCCTACTGGTGGGGCAGGGCTCATTCCCTCATGGGAAGAGCCACAGGAAGGTCTACAGAGTGACTGGGAAGAGACACTCCAAGGGAAGCCATGGTGACTCTCTACCTTGTCCCAAAAGCAAGAACAAGAGAGCTATAGGCAAAGGGAGAGAACAATTGTATCATGCAAAGAAAGGAATTATGAGTTTTCTTCCTTCCTGGCAGAATATATTCTTATAGTTTCAAAGGACTTCAGGTAGCCAAACACATAACTGAATTTATGCCAGAAATGGAAGCACTTCTTGTGGATCTCAAAAAGTAATGCCAAAAACTGATGCCTCAAGAATAGTGGGGCCCAGAAATACCACATCATAGGCAACAGAAGTTAAAGTATTAATATAAGCCAAATCAAGAAGACTTGAGATTCCTCGGTCACCACGAAGGAAGGAAAGAATGTGAAGAAGAGTTAAATTTTGTGACAGGGGGAATTCCAGCTTCTACTCACTGTATGCCAACTTACTGGTTATTGTATGTGTATTTTTACAGTTCTTGCTGCACAACCTTTGCAAACCGTTATACAAAAGTGATAGAATAAAAATTGAACAAGCATTTACTATCTTATATTTCAGACACAGTCATGCCTTGCTTAATGACAGGGATATGTTCTGAGGAAGGAATCATTAGGCAATTTTATCATTGTGTGACTATCATAGAATGAACTTACACAAACCTAGATGGTTTTTACTACACATCTAGGCTGTATGGTATAGCTATTGCTCCTAAGTTACAAACCTGTACAACATGTTACTGTACTCAATACTATAGGCAATTGTAACACAATGAGAATTATTTGTGTATCTAAACATGGAGAAGGTACAGTAAAAATAAAAGGTACAGTAAAAAAATTATAATCTTATGGGACCACCATCTTATATGCAGTACGTAGTGGACTGAAACATCATACAGTGCATGACTGTATTTTCAGAAACACCTGACAATGAGGGAGGAAGAGAGGAATGAGGGAGGAAAAGGAACCCCTTGACACATAGTGGCAACTGTGAAAGATGTGCTGGTCTCTTAAAACATCATATAAGAAAATGAAGAATAATTTTGAGGAAGAACACGCTAAATTTCCACAAAAGAGGGATCATGTCTGTCTACATTTTCCCAGATGGATAAATATAAGATCTGTGGGGTATCGGATAGAACTTTTTGATTGCAATTACTGTAAATTGACTTTGCCTAATTTTAGGCAAAGATCGAATTTATGAAAGTGTTGGGTGCTCATAGATCTCAAAGTTAAAGACTCTGGTCTTTTGGGAAATAAGGATCTTCCAGGTACTGCCATTGGGATAAATTTGTTCCAACTGTTTTTCTTTCTTACCTCCTTATACTCAGAATTTAAATCTCTTGGAGATAAATTTGGATCATCATAGCTTGGATCATGTGAGTGCTCCTTGGCTAACAGAGAAGGAGACACCTAGACTAATAGTCCCATTAAGATGGCATACAATGGGGAAGTACAATTCCCCAAAGGAAAACCAAGGTGCCTCCTTCAGAAGTAGAAGGAATGCAATATGCAGAACTAGAACATTAGTCATCTGCTGTAAATGAATAGACTGTTCCAGAAATTCCCTCTGACTCAAGGCACTCAGATGGGGGTTGAGTGACTATTTGTCAAGCATATTGTAGGAAAGATTCAATAATTGAGTGAGTAATTGTTCTACATAACCTTCTCTCTAACCCTGAAATGTTATGTCTCTGTGATTTTAGGAAAAGAATCCAATCATAGGACTTCCTTTAGGAGAAAAAATGAAGCCGTCTCTATTATTCCTATTCAAGAGTTTATTTGCAAATATCCAGGATCAAACTGTATATACACAAACAAAAATACACCGATACACAATGCACAGTGCAAACAGCTTGTAATTAAAGAACCAGACTAATGCAACATTTTCTCACTTACAACTCTTCCCCACTGCTAGCATTCTTTAAGCCTTCTGTTATCAGGCAATTTAGTTATACAACAATAAATACATACACATGTGTGAGGAGATTTAAATACATTTTTCTAAATGTAAATTAAGGATCTTTATACAACTGCTCTGGTTTTGAGCCTAGTTTATATTGGCTAAAAATTTGCAACTGAAAATAATTCCCTAGAAGGTTATTCCTTCTCATTTGAGAAGTACTAGAAAGGTTATAATAGGATTCTTTTAAATTTTGAGATATTTGGGTTCTGTTCCCTGACAGATATTAATGACAGTTTCTATACTGATTGTATTATGGAATCAGAATTCTAAAGGTACAAGACATGTCAAAACATCCTCCAGAGCATGTCCTGGGACACTAATGAAATTACTTTAGATACATTGGAGAGACACATAAAATTTGGGGGCTTAGGCTCTACTCCGGGAAAGGTAGAGAGCATATCAGGCAAATGGTCTGACAGAGGTTTCTCAACCATTTCTGAATGTGAGGACCAGTCTTGGATATGTAGCCGGGGCTCTGAAATGTTAGACCTTCACTGACTCAGCTACTGAAATGGTTCTCAATTTACCTGCAAAACTTACCTGAGGAATATTTCAAATGACCTTAATAACAGCAATCTACTAAGGCAATGATTCTCAAAGGTGGGGGAGAGGAACACTTGGGGACATCAGAATCTTGGGAATGAACAGAAGTGTGTCATACCTCCTAGGTGACCTCCATCTCTGTGTCTTCCTTACCTTCATGTTGAGAGTCAATGGTTTAGGTGGAAAATGATAGATGTTTGAAATGGAGATGGTCCCTGAAACCTGTAAAGTATGGCGACCCTGAGTGTCCCATTGGCTTACTACTAGGGAGTAAAGATTTAATAAGACATCTTCTTCTTCTTTTACAAGTTTTCAGAGTTGGGAGAAATAAATGAGCTAATCTTTATAATGTATGTAGCACAAAGACTAGAACAGAGAATGCATATGATAAATTGTGTCATTCCTTTATACCCATCATCAGCACTATTTCCTTACGTAGCTCTGAATGGATCTCATTGTCAAATGAATTTTGTTCATGTTTAAATTTATACTTCACTATGGTAACCAGATATTTAAGTTAAACCTGCATTTCTAATACTAAGAAATTGCCCATCTAGTCTATGCATTTGGAGCTCTTAGCCATAGACTTCCATTGCTCTGTTTTTCTGGAGAGTTGAAGTCTTTTTTCTCTCTGTTGCTTTGATGACTCTAGCAATAGCTGGTTGCCACTTGAAGGACCTGACTGGCTGGCTCAACTATTTTCATGCGTCATGACTGTTTGCTTCCGAAAGGAAAATGTTTTCCTGGAGTGCAGTATAAGTTTAGGAATATCAAAGGCAGTCTGATACTCAGCATAATTATAGTTTAGGTTTGTAGACCAGATATTCTAATCATCTACCTTTCACTGGAAGAGTGTCTGGTTGATTAAAAGATTTGAGGCAGCATCCGACCTAAACATCCCAGAGAGCATGTCAGAGAGATCTGGTACTGGAAAACAGCTCTCTGAAGTCAGAAAGTCAGCTCCATCCAAATAAACAGCACCAGAGAGGAAAAGAAGGTTCAGACTTGATACCCATATGTATGGATGACATTTTAGGGGGCTTTTTTCCCACTTCATGACTTTGAGACAATAGCTGGATTTAGAACAGCATTTCCTTCTACCACCTGAAAACACATGAATGATGATGTTCAAAGCCCATGGCATTGGCAGGATTATTAAAACTCCTCTAAGTGCTAACTGCAACTTCACACCTTTATCTCCCACTCAAAAAAAGCATATCTTTGTGCAAATGAGTAAGACTGGCATTTTCCACAGGGCAGGGTTCTATAAAGAGTGGGTTTAGGTAGTTCATAGACAGGAATCAAATCACACTGATGCACATAGTCACTTAATCCTATTTCAATTCTCTTAATTCTTCAAGGAGAAAGACTCAGTTTGCTGCCAGTACTTTAAAACACCTCAACTCTTACTGTGTCTCTTTTGAACAGAGCAAAGACCAGAGAGCAATTGCCTACAGAGAATTCTGACTCAGAATTCTCAGCTAGCAATAATATCTAGCTACAATGTAACACCATTGTCTGGTAATATTGTCTTATTTTTAAAGTCATCTTCTATTTTGCCAAGTGATATTGGTTTTCCATTTATAGTAGTGATATAAAGTTTCCTTCATAAACAAATTAAGAATTGAGTTCACTTAAAGAAAAAGATTTAAGAAAATAATGGTGAAGGTATGTCCCATAGTACCTAAGAATGCAGACATGCTGCAGTAATAATATAGACAGGGAGAAAATTCTGATAGTACCACTTCTACAATGGAATTTTAGGGAACACTGCTATGGGAATAATCTTGAATTGGCCCTAATTTTTCAAAAAATAGATTGTTTTCAACTGTTAATACTTTTATGATTATTACTAGCAATTTTTTTTTTTTTTTTTTTTTTTGAAACAGAGTCTCACTCTGTTGCCCGGGCTAGAGTGCTGTGGCGTCAGCCTCACTCACAGCAACCTCAAACTCCTGGGCTCAAGCAATCCTCCTGCCTCAGCCTCCCGAGTAGCTGGGACTACAGGCATGCGCCACCATGCCCGGCTAATTTTTCTATATATTTTTTTAGTTGTCCAGCTAATTTCTTTCTATTTTTAGTAGAGACAGGGTCTCGCTCTTGCTCAGGCTGGTCCTCCCACCTCGGCCTCCCAGAGTGCTAGGATTACAGGCGTGAACTACTGGGCCCGGCCACTAGCAAATTTCTTATGATATATTTCACAAATATTTTAAAATGTTCCAGTATATTATCCTACTCTGGTTTAGAAGTGCCAATCTATCTAGGTAAACTTATAGAATAAGTTATAATATGTTACCTATCTAGGTAAACATATAGAATGTTGAACTATTTCTATTTTAATCTTTTGGAACATGTTACACATTTATGATGTGTGCCTGTGCTATTTTTTTTTTTTAAATGCTAACAGCAAATGGTTCTCAAAGGCCTTTGTTGGGGCAATGGCTAATTTTCTACACAATGGTTTCATTGTCTTTTCTATTGTATCTCAGTTTTAGCTGGATATGTGGATGGTCAGTAAATTATACTTTTTCACGTGGCAAAGTTCTTGCCCTTGGAATGTGAGCATGCCTCCTCCCTTTTCCCCATCTGCTTGCTATTGGCTGGCAGCTGGATGTGGTAGAAACCCAACTTCAACCATGCAGAAGACACAATATACCTAAGGAAAGGTGGAACAGCAAGACGGTAGGAGCCTGAGTATTTGAATGAACAAGCCGAGCAGAAGCAGCTCATGGATGCAGATTGCCTACAGTGGAACTGTTATGAGACAGAGAAATAAAGTCCTTTTCCCTTTAAGCCTCCGTATTTCTTTAAGTTCCTTTGTTACAGCAGCTCAGCTTTTACCCTAATATGATACTACTCCACCACCCAAACCACTCTCTGTTAGTACTAAATGTAATTAGTTGATCTAATGAGAAAAGGTGGGAAAGAAGGTGTGTCACCTTGTGCCTTTGTAAATAAATTACATTTGATTCCTTCCATTGCAGTACCCGCCCCCCTCCACCTGCCGCCACCCCACCCCATGAGACTCAAAATGAGTTTGGGAACAGAGTTTTGTGGAGCAACTATTTAAATACACATTATAACAAAGTAAAAAATATCAAATCTGTTGCTTTACTCCTTAAGGTTAAGTCAAACACTGACTCTAGGCACACTAAGGAAAAAAAATAATTTATTAGAAGGATTTTAGAACTTTTATTTAATCATGGGGAAAAATGGAAGACTCAGGTTTCATTAAGGAGTTGGACTGGAGCCTACAGATGGGGTGTTAAGTCTACATAGCAAGAACTGGTGGCAATATTTTCCCCAAACATTTGCTTTTTATTTGTGCCTCACTCAAGATACAAATTCTTGGGAGAGAGAATCAATTTGACCAATCTCAGTTTCTTATGATTACTCCTTTTCCAGACCAGGGTAGGAAATTGTCATTGTCAGGGCCACCATGCAATGGAGGATGGATAGTTCGTCAAAGGAAATTGGAAGTTCTATTGCTCTGCACTCAATGGTACACTGGAACCAGCCTGCATTGGCTCACAGAGCTGATGTGAACAACTCTTTTCAATTCTGTATTCAGTGACATCTTCTCCCCAGGCACTTGAACGCAGCCGTGCTGGGAGTATTTACACCATGGAAGTGGGCAAATGGTAGAAATTAGGCCCTTTTCTTCAAACAGCTGGTTGTTAAATATTTACTAGCCCACCACTGCCTACCCCCGCTTTCCTTGTTTTCACCTGGTATTTTCAGTACTATCTCTTATTAAATAGGCTGGCTTTGAATCAGACTTAAGGGAAATGGGAGTTTTCCATTGACTTAGGAAAACCTCTGATGAAAGTAAAAATTTTATTTTATAAACATGCCCCTAAACCAATATATTGTATTAATTGATTTAAATACTGAATTTCATCCATGTAGAACATGTGACTAATTAAAATGAGGTTCTAGTGTACTATTTCACCTTATACAAGTCTGAGAAAGAGGTTCCAAAAAGGCATTCTGTTTTTATTGGGGAAAAAGCAGCCCTGCTTTTGTATCTGAGAAGTTCTCATCATACATTCTCTGACCATATGTAGAAGTATTGACCTAGAGATGCCTAGGACTCAATAATCAATAAGTAGAGGAAGAATAAATAACAGAATTACAAGCATTTGAGGGGAAATATAGTATATTATACTTCTCTTGTTTTCTTTCACAGAGTTTAGCACAGTACTGAGAACATGACCTAATAAATGTATAGTTGGTTTTCAGCTTGAATTACAGAGTATTTCTCAGGTAGTTTAATAAACTGTGATAAAATGAAACAGATAATTTAACTTTAATTTCAATACTACAATGATAAAAATTTTTTGATTTTTTTGACATGGTATTCATTTGATTTATATAATAAGTTTGTATTGAGCACCTACAAGTTGCTGGTTTTCCAACTGTGTATTGAGGTTAGAGGAAATAAGGATATGTTAATATTTCTAATCAAAAATGTGAGGCTATGGGAATTTTTTTGAGAGTTTAATTCCAACTTCTAATTTGTAAGGACTTAGATTTTTTTTATATCCCTCAAATAGAAGAAAATAGCCAACTTGTGTCATGTGATCAGTTCAAACTGAAGGTGTCTTTCTGAATGCAGAGCCATTGTTTCAATATAATTATTTAATTATTGGAAAAACACATATATGTCACTTACTGTGCTAAATGTTGCTCTAAGAGGTTTACAAAAATTAACTCAATTCTATTATACTGATTTTACAGATATGAAATAAAAGGCACAGAAAGGGTAAGTAATTTGTTAAAGATCACATAGATAGGAATGGAGGAGTCCAGTATTGAAACCCAGTGGTGGTGTTTGAGAACCTATGCTCCTAACCCCACACTGAAATAGCTACAGGAGCCATAACTGTGAAGAAGGAACTGATTGGAGGAGGTGAGGTGGTGAGGTAGAGATGATGTGGCAGCTCAATTGAGTGTGAAAAGTGGCCAGAGACGTCTTCAAAATGCATTTGTAAGAATGATTAAAACAACATTATTTAAAATAATCCCAAATTAAAAAAAATCTATCAACAGTAAAATAAATTTAAAAAAATTGCAATGGAGTACTATTCAACAATGAAAATGAGCAGGCTACTGCTGTCCACAACCAAGTGAAAAAGCATCACAAACCTAATATGGAGCAAAAAAACTGAGACATTAATTTTTCTCAATATTAGGTTTGTGATACTGTATATTCCATATGTATAAAGATAAAAAAACTACTGTATGAATTTAGAAGTCATGGGTATGGTTACCTTTAAGGAAGAGGAAGACAGTAATGGCTGGGAAGGGCTATGGGGAGATTGCGATGTGCTGGAAATCTTCTATTTCTTCATCTGAGTGCTAGTCACATGGGTGTGCTCACCTAAATGATGATTCCTTGAGCTCTATAGTTATGATTTTTGTCTCTTTTCCATGTGCATTATACTTCAATAATAAAGTTAAGATATCTTGACTAGAGGAACAATAGGAAAAATGGTCTACTCAAGGTCAGAAAGTGATACAGGTTGACAAACAAGAGAGCTAGACTTGAGGAAAAAAAATATTGATGCATTATATGCTTATGAAAACAATCAATTAGTCTTGATTGACTGATTTAGCAATTGAGGGTTGGCAGATTTTTTCAAAAATATTTTAGGCTTTGCAGGCCACATATGGTCTCTGTCACATATTCTTGTTAATTTTTTAAAACAACTCTTTAAAAATGTAAAAACCATTCTGAGCTTTCTGGCTATAGAAAACAGGCCACAGGCCAAATGTGGCCCAGGGGCAGTAGTTTTTTTGCCCCTCAGTCAGCTTCTGATGATGACAAACTAATTAAAATACAGTTTTTACCCTCTACATGCCATGCTTTCATTCATCCAACGTATCTTTGCAGAGTCTGTTCTATGTGCTTTAAGTGGATGGGACAGTTGTATAAAGCTGTAAATTACAGAGCAATGTGATAAGTACCCTAACCAAGGTACCAAAGTGCTTGAGGAAAAAAAGAACATGGGACTTTCTCCTTTTGATGTCAAATTTCAATTGTTCTTAAAGTAGTACGGATTTACCAGGTAGAGAAGAAGAAGGGGTAGGCATCCTCTATAAGGGATATAGCATGAGTAAATCTATACAAGCATGAAAGGGTATCATAGTATGTTATTTATATGTCAAGTTTACTATGTTATGTAACTGTGTGTGACTGGAACATCACATGTGTAGGGCAATAGAACACAAAGCTAGAGCAGCAGTGTTTCTGAGACCTTTTCACTTCATGGCACACATAGAAAATGAAAATATCACCTTTATTTGGAACACTGGGTTAAACAGATAAAGCTACTTGTGAGCAGAAGCCATGGGCCCAGAAACTCATGCTTCCCTAACCCCTACTAGGTTTCCCTGAGATCTGAGGGCATCACTCTGCTCATTTAAACCCCTTGGGAATCCAATTGAGAAGTTCTGGAGCAACAAAGGAAGCACTGCAGGTACGACACAGATCAGGAGGACGTTTTGTGACTTTGTGCTACCTAAAGCTTAGGCTCAAGATCTGGTTTTGTCACTTACTTGTTGGATGAATTAAGCAAATTAATTTGAAATACTTTTGCCTCCATGTTCTCCTTTATGTAAAATGCTGATGTTACCTGTAAGGTATCTTGTGAGGCTTAAAATTAATGATTAATGATTTATAAACAGTAGTTTATAAAGCTTTTGCTGCAGAGTCAACACTCGACAAATTATTTATTTCTTCTTCACATCCACCCTATCTCTCTAACTGTAATTAAAAAGAATCCCTCGACAATAAAACTCACACTCTTTCCAATCTCTACATCCACTGCCTGGTGATGGTGGTAGGGCTTCTCCAGCATGAAGAGAAGAATGATAAGTGAAAAGAAACCATAACCAAAAAATAATGAGTACATCTTTCACTTTAGTGCTGTTACTTCAAATGATGACTTTTTTTTTTTTTTTTTAGAAAGAGAAAGATCATCAACTCTTGGAACACTTAGATAAGAGTTGGACTCTTGGTGTTAAGAGATCTCTCTCTTTTTCTTTTCCTTCTTTCTTTATAAGCCAAAGGTGCAGGGGCCAAGTGGGCTATGCCCTGAGGTGAACTGAGGACTCTGGTTAAACATGGCTATAAAGGAAACTTACCACCTGACTTCAACAGGAACATCTGTGAGTTCATATTGGCCGAGTCCCTGGAGATTCTTTCATTGCTGAACATGCTACTTCCCAACTGTTCAAGATAGTGGCTCAGAGCTGTGCACATATTTTGAGATGCATTCTGCTGATTGGATTATTTTTAAAGTCTATTTCTTATTTAAAATATTCCCTTTAATTGCTTCTTTTCAGCCTGATGCTAGGTCTCAGTGAGGTTGTTCTAAGTCTAGGATCATAGAATGCTGCTCTCCAAAATCAGAAGTAGCCAAACCATCAGTGCCCAAATGAGGAAACTGAGGCCCATGGGGGAGAAAAATCACTCAAGTCAACAGATATCTTGTTCTTTCTTCCTACTCTTCCTTCCTTTCTTTCCCCCTTCCTTCTTTCCTTATTTATTGAATATTTCTCAGATGCCATACACCGTTTTCAGTGCTAACAATAAAAGAGACACATGCCTTAGACGGCTGAACTCCTAGTCCAGTGCAGCAGCAGTGACGCAGCTGATTATTGCTCCAGGCATGATACGTGACTGCATGGAGGGGCACACAGGGTTCCAGGAGAATCCAGAAGGAGAGCAACAAAACCAGACATGGAGAGTGAGGGAAACTGACTTAAGTGGAATCTCAAAGGATCTATAGGGTATAAGCGGAAGGTGAGGGCAGTGAGGTGTTAGAATAGAGATAAGAGAAATGATCTTCCAGACAGACGGAAGAATACATATATGTAATAGCATCAGATGCATATTTCATTTTCTGAATTCATTTATTTATAGAGAGAGACAGAGAGTGGGAGACAGAGGGTGAGACAGAAAATCAGAGAGAAAGAGAACACAATTCACCATCAAGGGTGGTTGTGCCTGCTCTGCCAGCCTATGCCTGTAGGCTGTGCCCATCTCCCCAGCCCAAGGGAGTCACAGTTGAGTCTCACACTCATGGAGTGAGAGGGGCAGCCTCACAGTCACCAAGGCCTCTCTCAGACATGTGCAAGCCTCTCACCAAGCCAGCGTGATCCAGAGCTGTTTTGATGATACGTGATTTTATAGCCTAAGTGCAGAAATGAAACCTCTCTAAGATGCTCTTCCTCTTACAAAGGCATTCCTGCTGCATACTTATTCATAGGGATTTTCGTTAAAGAGAACTGGTTGCCTGAGTTGGCTTTAGGAAATGCAATCTTTTCTATAGATTCAACGAAGATAAATTTTATGGCTGCCACGCACCATCCTTTCTGATCTTTTTTATTGGAGGTGGTGGTGTTGCTGAAAGAGCTGTGGAGTCAATGAACAAAGTTAACTAAGTGCACAACTTTTTCTTTCCTAGTGCTGCGTGGGGAGCCCAGACCCAGTGCGATTCTGAGTTACGGCCTCCCCGTAGGTCATGCCCAGGGGCTTCCATTATCTTTAAGCAGCACATTCTCCAGAGCATCTTATTAATGATATTTAATTACATTGAAATGAATGACGTTTTTCCTCTGATCCTGGGCTGATTTTACATCTGGGAGATATGCTAGGGCAACTTTGGCTTTTCTGGCTCTCCCTCTCGGTGGTCTAGTGCCCCCTTTTATCTCTGTTGACGCTGCCTTTTCCAGGTGCCCATTTTTTTCCACCTGCCCATACTCTCTGACTAACCCTTTCCCCTTTTCAGCAATAATTAGCTACCCCAAGCCACAGAATTGATCCATTTTCATATGAGTGTTTCTGATGATGCGGACAATGCAGTTTTTCTCCACAGAGGTTCGTTTACTGATATCCTGGCCATAACTTCATTAGGTTTTGGAACACAGAGATTGTCAAATGAGCACTATCTGATAGCTCAAACAATACAATGGTTTTAGCAGACTCTAATCTCATCATGGTATACTTGAGTGCTCTGGGTTTTGCTGATGAAAATCTTTGCAGAAGTGAAATGGAGTATTCAATTCTCAGGTTCAGGAATTGTTATTATTTCCCAATGAAAATAATGGGGATTGTAGATAGGATTTGCCAAACTTGAACTGTATTGATGGATTTTGTTTTGTTTGAGCAGAAACAGGTGTTTGGGGGAATTAAACATTTCTGTTGTGAACTGTAATACAATAGCATGGAGAAAGAAATGTTTAAAAACTGAGTATAGGGCATGATGATGAAACTGAATGGATTGTGGAAATTCTTTCAGAGGTCAATGTCTTATGTTATTTAAAGGATTCTAAGAGTAAATTGGAAGTATACTCTTGGATTTTTTGGTCTTGGGAAATGGTAAGAAATGCATTCCTCGAATAATGCTTCATTGTATTGACAACCCAACTATTGATTTATTAGAGCAGAAAGCAGAAGGATTACATCAAATAATTTCCCCATTTATTTCTTTCTCTCCTTATCTCAAGCTCTTCCTTAATCTCCTCTCTGGCTCCCTAGGAAAAGACAAAAACAAGCCCCCAAAACAATCAAAATATGTCAAAATAATAGTAAGAACTACAACAACAACAACAACAAATAAAATATCTCATTTCATCATTTCAGGCAAGTTTCAACATATTGACCAATTAAAAATCCCCCAATTGTCTCTATATATGAGCCAAGGATATACATCTTTTTTTCTTCTATACTCTCTTGGCTCATTTATTCACTCATTGAATATGTATTTATGGACATCCTAGATACCAGATATTATTATGATAGGCTCTGGAGAAATAATGGCAGCCCAACCATAGTTTCTACCCTATGGATACTATAATCCAGTGGAGGCTGACAATCTATAAATCACACAAATAGAAGTGTAAAATTATAGTCATGACAAGTATGAAGAAAGAGAAGTAGATGATTCCAGGAGAGCTTATAGAGGTGAGATTTGATCTAACTTGGAGACTAGAAAAGGCTTTTCTAAAGAAGCCACTATGGAGCTGAGATCTCAAGGAACAATAGGTATTTGTATTTAAGGCCAAGAGAAGATAGTGAAAGTGTTTCCCAAATGGAAGACACCTCATGTGCCACCATCCACAGTGGGAAAGGAAATGGCATGATAGTGCACCTCAGCACTTTTAGGAGAAAGCCTCACCTTCTTTAGACAAGAGTTTGGGTTTTTTTTTTTTTGGTTATTTCTCCTTTCCTTCGCAAGTGGTGACATTCTTTGTACTTCAAAGTTTTAAAGGTGAAATTTTCCTCCCAGAGAGCTTCATCACTAAAGGAGAAGAAGAAAAGTCTAGGGAATCTTTCCTGATGCCCACCCTCTTGCTACCTTTTAATAGCCTGCTCAGCATGGATGAAGGGGCAGTGGGCTAAAAGGGTCCTGTCTGAAGGTGAGTTTTGAGATGGTAGGTGAGAGGCTTATGTGCCCAGTTGCAATTTTCTAGTTGGCAGTAAGGGCAGTAGAAAGAGTCCTGGGCTTACACCCAAAAAGTTGGGCTTTGCAGGGCTAGTCTCTTAACTTCTTTGAGGCTCAATTTTCCTTATGGAAAATGGTTGTGAGGTTCAAATGAGATAGCAGTGCCAGACAATACTTTTATTTAAATATGTAGGGAACCATTTTATTGTTATTCCTCCTTCAGAAGTTCTTGGCAGGTTCAGCTCACTTTATAAATAGCATCTCAGAAGGAAAATTGATATCAGTGACTAGAGTATATTTTTAAAAATATTTTAATGACATACTATCTCTTTGAGGTTGGCATTAATCACCTGTGCTAGGGTACATCACACTTCTGTATTTAATAGTGAAACAGATCATTTGGGTGGTTCTACTCACCAGCTTGATTCTATTTAAAGTCTTAGTTCAATTCAGTCGCCCACATGTGGACACAGCTGGTGTTCACCAAAACAAAGTTGGATCACTCACTCAGATGACTCAAGTCCTCAAAGTATTTCATCTGAAATATCAGACACATGAAGCAAAGGGTAATTTATGCTTTCAACAAAAAATTAATCAGGATGGGTCTCATCCAGGTCTGACACCAACAAGGTTGAAGATCTTCTGGACCTTGATATTCCTATCACTGAGGGGACGTCTAAAATTTGTTCTAGCTCTAATATTTCATGTCAATTTTTTTAATCATCATCTAAAGGCATTAGAGTCCAAAAAAAAAAAAAACAAACCTGAATTTTCATCCTGGCTCTGTTATTTATTGGTCAGATGAATTTAGGCAAATGACCTAGACTCTCTAAGTCTATTCTCTCTTTTGTATCAATAAAACAAAGGCATAGTGTTTACCTTACAGGGTTTCCATGAAGATAAATTAACATACACATGAGATACATTTATGAGAATCTCTCTTACATTTTAAGCACTAAATAACTGTTAACACCCTTTGTTTTTATTTCTTTTTCACTTAAGTTCATATAAGTATATTCGGTCTATATGAGCTTTTGTGCTTCAACTGTCCTCATCCAACTGAGAACTTCTTAAGTGGAATGAAGTACCACCAAATTCTGCGCTGTTCAAAGCCAATAACCATTCATAACATATAAAATGCTTGAATTTCCTCAACACTCTGCAAGTGAAATATATCTCCATTACTTGCAATTATTTCACTTGTAATAATTAGGTATCAATCTTATGACTCATGATATTGCCTTATATTGAATTATAAGGAAGAAAAATGCTTAGGAAGGTGAGGGGAAAATGAGTGTGAGATATTAAAAAGTTCCCTATTCATTTCTGAAATAAATTTAGTGTGCTTGTTTTTGAAAGAATCACTGCTTCAGGGGAGAATAGAGAAAATCTATTAAAGAAAAAAAAGTTTCTAAAGAAGTTAAGAGGTTCTTTTTATTTTCTTAAACAAATTCTTACTGCCAAGCATTGGCTCTTGGAAAACACGGTTAGCCAGCTATAAAGTTGTAATAGAAAATAGTAAAAGCAATGAGATGTACAATTAAGGATCACACACCTCAGATATCTTCTAGTTCATTAGTCATCCTCCTATCTCGGCCCAGGAGATTTCTCAATCTCTGCACTTTACACCTAGGCGAAAATACAGTGAAACTGATGATAAGGTTCACTCTTTTTTATAGTGTTTCTTTGCACAAAGCAATGATCTCTTAAAGATGAAGTTTAATGCTCCCTCAGGAAATGTTGTCCATTTCAGACTGTTTTTTTCCTACTTGGTAGCACTCTCTTTTTCTCAGTGAATGTTGTAATCTAGATCAGTAGTCATGGGTATTTTACTGGATTCACCAGCAGAGAGAGTACAAACCAAGTTGTGTGAAATTTTGGGGGAGAGATTGTTCTAGAATTTTTGATGATGCTATCTATTATGGGCTGAATTTAGGGAATTGAAGGAATTGGTAACCAAATGTAGATGGAAACATTCATCCATCCTTACAATATATACTTACTGGGAAGGCCAAAAAAGAGTAAGAGAAAAATCTGTCCTCCTCTCAAAGAGAGGAGGTAGAAGAGGATCTATGTAAACACATTAGCTATAATGCCCTGTTCTTGGTATAATTACAGGGATATGGACAAAATGTGGGAACCACTAACCTATCCAGAATGGTAGGGGAAGGTCGAGTGTTCAATGTGGGTCCCAGAGTGATGAGAAGTCACGCTTCTCTCCACAGGGTTCCTGGTAAGCCCCAAAAGTGGGATCATGAATTCCATAAACTGGGAGTAGGATATTTAGCAGAGACCCTAGAGACCTCAGGGACTTCTAACCACTAAATGGCTCTATGACCTTAACCAGCCACTTCATTACTAAAGCCTTCATTTATTCCACTATAAAGGAAATGAAATTGGTAGTTAAGTACTGTAAGTTCCCTTCCATGAGGGATGCCTGGAAACATGACAAGGAGAGATGAGGATAAAGGGCCATGAGATTCTGGCTTGTAATTTAACTAGGGGAGTTACCTCCACCATGTCCTATGGTTATCTCCCCCAGTCATGTCCAGCATAGTGATCCTCTGGAACCAACATCTGCCTTATTGATGGTGTTGGGTGTTAAGATTGTTCTTTTTAAATGTATTATAAATTAGACAACTTCCACTCAAATGCTAACAATCCCAGTTGGGACAGATTCATTCTGGTTTAGGGGATCTCCCTTTGTGTTTTCACAGTTACCCACACTTACCTCTAGTGTGTGTGTGTGTGTGTGTGTGTGTGTATACTGGATATTGTGATGGGTTAGTTGTCTAATCAACTTTTTGAAGAGAGGAGTGAGTCTTAATCTCTTTACCCCCAGCATTTAACACAGACCTAGGCACATATTATAGTAAATGCTTAATAAATGTTTGTTGGATGAGTGAATCTATCAATGAGCCAATGAATTCACATTTTGTTGAAAGTCTGATGGCTATAGACAATCTCCAGTTTCACCCAGGTTATGATAATATTAAAAGTAAGCATGCCAGGAAAGTTAAAGTTCAGGCATACTTGTGATTTTTATTTCAAGTGCAAATAGCCTTCATTTTGTAGAATGCTGTAGAGAAATTTAGTATCTGAAAGCCTTCCTTCTGAAATTGATTTGTCCTCCAAATCTGAATCTGTGTCAAAATGCCACAACTGAAGTTCAGCAGAAAAAGCAGTGAAAATTAGTCAAGGTGGACAAGGAGAAAGAATCAAAGCAAGTTTCAGAAGGACTAGAATATTTTAGGTCTAATGACCTTATAAATTCCTTGTAAGGTTAGATTAATTGATTCTTAGGTGGAGAGGCAAGAGAGGCAAATCTTACCACTTTCATTAAGATCCTTTCTCCTTGCCTATCTTGAATAATTTTCAATGCCTTTTTTCCCACTTCTAATCCTTTCTACCTTGCACCATATTTTAAGACTAGGGCACATGGTTTTTGACTTGCAGCAAAGTTCACTCAGGCTGTTGTATTTGTGCTTATACAAATAACTTTAGCATTAATGATAAAGATAACTGATATGTTTGAGTGCTTGGCTAAGTGATTTCACTTATGTTATCACATTGAAATTCTACATTCTTTCAAAAGATATTATTGTTTCTATTTCTTAAAGATTAAAACAATAGAGAGTGATTAACTTGCTCAAGTTTTTGCAGTTGGTGTCAGAATTCATATCAAAATATGACTAGCTTTAATATCTGTATTGTTTTACTTATTTCATGTAGTCTCGTGATATTAAGCTCTTAATAGATAGAATAGATTTGATCTAATAATCAGAAAATCCAATGAAGTAAAAAGACATTATAAATGGTCAGTACATAGAAAAATCAATTAGTTGCCTGTATTTTGGGCTTCTGAAAAATCTTGTGAGGTAGTATGATATATCTCCAGATGCTAGGTTTTCCCATAAGAAAATTAGGGATTCAAAGAATTTATGAATTTGTTATTCAGAAAATATTTATTGAGTACCTACTGTGAGCCAACTTTTCAGAGCTTGGGGGCATAACAGAACAAAACAAAATCCTTACTTTCAAGGACCTTGGGATATTTTGGTAAACAGCACAGACAAAAAAATCCATGTCTTCATGGAACTCTCATTCCCGGTATTATGTCAATTATAATCAGGTGGAAGCAAATTATCCCAAATGACATGGATAATTGCCTCTATACTCCATTTCATTGCTCCTGTGGACTTGACCGCCTTAAACACCCATTGGGATCTCATGTAAACATTCCTTTGGAAAAACAATTGAAGTTGGAGAATTGAGTACAAAGCAGAATATTTTAAATTATTTTTTGGTCTCTGTCCTGTTTCTCAGTGGAATGTATAGAAAAAAATAAAATTTCTGCTTTGGTGAAATGGTAATGAGCCTTTATGCTCCAGAATTATATGAGAATTAGGAATTTATTGACAATAATTGTGCCTCAACAGTTTGTGACTTATTTAGTGAACTGAAGATGTATATTTGCTTCATTAACTTACCCAAACTGCACAGGTGTGAACAATGCCCCCAGAGGTCATCGATGTGTACAAGCTGAACCCCTGTAGACATGGTAGATAGGTAACTCACCAAGATACTCCATGACTTTCTTCATTAGGGAAACAGCTTTTTTCAAAGAAAATTAGCCACCTACATATCCTATATTCATGAGCTAATTGCTTCTTCTCCTTTATATGCCTCTAGGTGCTGATGGATGAATTATTCCAAGGAGAGTGCAATTTTATTTTTTTTATCTTTGAACCAAAGAATGGTCTCCATTATCATGCAGCTTTCTTTGGTAGACAGGATACTTGAATAGCCCCAGTTATTGGGACTGACAGCTTATTTTAGGCAAATAGTCCATTAGCTGCAATGCAACCTTTGTGATTCCTGGGACTTAAGATTTGAGGCTTGGACCTTTGGGGTGAGATCTTGGACACCCCTGACATGTAGTAATAGCTCATTTTTTTCAGGTGTGAATTCAAATCAGCTGTCACTGGAGGAAAATGTGTAGGGTAATTAAAGCATTTGTGGCTGTATTTCACATTTTCTGTGCACACACATCACCGAAGGACCTTATTAAAATCCACATTCCTACTCAAAGGGAGGGGCCTGAGATTGTGTATTTTCTCTGGGACTGCTGGCGATGTTGGTCCTTAAAGCACACTTTAGGTGGTGAGGATTAGTATGAGAGCGAGCCTGATGGACCAGCCATTAATCACAGCTTGAGGCAGCTTTGTTGTTTTGCTTTTATTGTTGCACGCCCAGTAATTTTAATTAAGGTTTTAAAGAAGCAACTTAAAATTTATAGTTGTAATTGAATGCATTTTATGAAGAAAATATATGCTACAGTGGTGTTCACCCTTTGGGATTAAGAAGCTTCCACTTGAGATATAAACCTCGTAGATGTCGGGGGGTTATTGTGTACATTTGGGGAATGTCAGGGGGTTAGTGTGTACATTTGGGGAACTCCTTCACATGCGTTATCTTATTTGGACCTTAACACCTCTGTGAGGCAAGCCAGCCCAATACTGCTAACACACTTTTACAGATAAAGTGAGAATATAGCAGCGACTAACTCCCCCATCCGCACCATCTCCAAGCCCTAGGTCATATACAGAGCATTGTAACAAATCAAGGGTCTGAACCCAAGAAGCCCAGCTCTTAATCTGGTGGTAAATCCATCGAACAAAATGATTTTCACTGTATCCTTTTCTGAAACCCTGGAGATTCATCACTTTGCTTCACCTAATCTATGTTCAACCCCAAATCATTATGTAGGCTTGTGATACACTTAGTATTGTCAATGTCATTACCATTATCACTCACAACAGGCAATGGCAGTGCTTCTGAAAATCACTTACTAAGTTTAAGGACTATTTTGTGTTTGTATGCTGGATATACACAGAAATATAGAGATCAAGGCCTGCCCCTAAAATACCACTCAAATGATTTTAGCAACAATATAAGAGAGGAGATTTGAAATATCAGATATAGATATCAAATTAAAAGAATTAATGCAGTTTTGTTACATGCTTAGTACCCAATAAACACTCAGTGCTACTATCAAACAAGCATCTTCACAAATGCTCTAGAACATTGAAGCATATAGTGGTCAAGAAAAGTCAACAAATAAGAAGAATTTTTAATGGCCCTTGGGAAGGAGTAAGATTACAGAGACAGGCTCTGGAATATGGATGCCTGGATTTGAAATATAGCCCAATTCCTTTCATGCTATGTAAATGCGGGGTAAGGCTCACTTAACTCTGAGCCTTACTTAAACAAATAACTCTGAGCCTTAGTTTTCTCATCAGTAAACCGGGGAGAAAGTAATTGGTTTTACCTTAGGTATTGTTGAGAGAACCAAATAAAATATAAACACTTAGTATCCTTCCTAATATATGGTAAGTGCTCTGGAACTAAAGCTTATTTTATTTAGCGTTTAGTATGTTCTAAGCACTACTTACATGTATCAGTTGATTTCTTCTTCATAGCAGTCCTATAAGGTAGTACATCATTTTTCCCATTTGAAAGATGAGGATATTGAGGTACAGAGAGGTTAGAAAACTTGCCTTACCTTCACACAATTTGGAATTGTGAGAGCTGTATTAAAACCCAGGCATCTGGCTCCAAATCTATGTTCTTTACTAAACCATATCAACTGTACAAAGTCAGTACAGTGCTGCTACTACTACTAGTTTTTGTCATTGTTATTGTTATTGTTATTGTTATTATGTGCCATTAAAACTTTAGGAAAGCTGACAAAGTTAGTTGAAGAGGAATGTGTTCTAGAGTAGGCAAAGACAGAAAGGTGGAAATCCATCTGGCCTGGTGAAGAGCCCGTGGGCGTTTGACCAAAGTGGGGGGCTTGTGAGTGAAGGAGTAAGTTAGGAAACCTGGTTGGAAGGCAAGGTTGAGGGTAGAGCACAGAAGGTCCCTGATATCACATTAATAAGACAGGGCTTGGTTCTCAGGAAAGTGAGGGAATTTCAAATCTTTTTGTTAAGGGAATGATTAACTTGCATCATTGTTTAAAATAAAGTAGGAATGGGGAGAGTCAAGAGGAGCAGTTAGACAAAGATATGTGGGTGTTGGTTCATTCATTTATTCATTAATTTAATAATCACCCATCCATGTGTCCCACCAACTATCACACACATGAAAAGCACAGATAAGAAGGTTCCCTTCTGTCCTCAGGACAGCAGATACAGTTGCATATCCACAAACACATAATCTGTACACTAAAGATATACACACAAACATAAAATGTGGCTTTAAAGTAATGAGGCTAATTGCACAAGCCTCTTGAGTAATCTATCTTATTACTTTATTGCCTTAGCTCATATATAAGAAATCTATCACAAAATAAAAGCTGAGGAATCAATCACATTCTTTAAAAGTTGTTCTTCTATGTGACTGACTTAGCGGGTATGTGATGGAAGGAACTTTTATAGTGAGGAAATTCCTATCAGTCACAGTTTTTATAATGGTCTATTGATGATATACATAGCTCCATAATTGCAGAACTAAAACTGGCTTTTACTTCCTCAAACCATCATTGTATTGAACCATGTAACCAGAAAATCACAATGTGGTGATCTTTCTCTACACTAATCCTCCCCTGAGCGCTTAATGACTTGTCTGTTCATCTTGGAGATAATAAACCTAGCATTGAAGCAATAGCTGTCTTGGTGACTTTGCATAAATCATTATTTGTAAAAGTGAAGGAAAACCTATAGATAGGAGCCGAAGACTGGGATTGCTCATCTTTCAAGAATTAGCTCTGATAATTGCTGTGACTGCATTAGAAATGCACTGAACAAATAGATGCAAACCAAAAAGTAAATATTACCTTTCAAAGTGATCAATATAACAACTTCCAACACAGGAAGGGCAATTATTAAATATCCTAGCAAAGTTTCTCTAAGCAAAATAACATTATAATGAAGTGCTTGCTGGGAGGAAAATGGGAACAGGCAAAGACCTAAAGAGACATGGAGAGTTTACTCTTCCATAGTTAGAAATCAAGGTGATGTGTTGTAAGAAAGTGTACATGGAAAATGGTTTTTATTAATACTGTACAATATACAATTTTAAACTTAGTTATTTCCAATAATTTAAAAAGATGGCTTCAATTAAAATAATTTTCTCAAGGCAGAAAACCTGTTCATTTCCCAGACGACATTTGTACTACCCTGTTTTTCAGCTTCTTCCTTCCCATCTTAAGTCACTGTTGAATCACTGTATTTCTCAGCATCCTCCTGAGCTAACAGAACACAAGCATTTTATTGAAGTGAATAGCAATAGAATTTCTCCCCAAATACAGATTCACAGGAAAACAAGGCAAAGAGAAATTGAAGAGAGAAGTAGGACATGGCACTATATTTAGTCCAGTTGCCTAATTTCCATTAGCCTTATCCTAATTTCTTTTAGGCTCCTGTCCCAGGGGCTGATTTTGTTGTTTGAAAAGCAGACAGGCCTACAGATGGGTAGCTCAGCCAGCAGAAAATACTCTCAGATTAACCAAAAGGAAGCCAGGTTAGTAGCTGCTAACTCCAGAAAAGGAAGAGTGAATACATAGCTGAGTTTGAAGTGGATGGAATTCCATACTGATGGGTTAGCAAATGGTTCAGGGTCTGAACAGGGAGTTCTTTTTTCTTTCTTTTTCACGCCATCATGTCTCCGCTTTACACCCTGTTTTACTTTCTTCTTCACGCCCTCTCCACTACTCTGCTTCCTTTCTCTCTTTCTTCCTTTCTTCTTTCTTCATCCTTCCTTTTAATTCTCCTACCTGGATTGTTGCAGTGGCCTTCTATGTGGTTTTCCTGATCCCACCTTGACCCCTATGGTCTATTCTCAGTACTGTAGCCAGAGAGATCTTTCTATAACATAGCCTGAGTCACATCCCTCCTCTGCTCACCACCCTGCCCTGGCTTCTCATTTCATCAATATCAAAGCTAAAGCCTTTGCCAAGGTCTACAACATCCTACACAATCCATCCCTCTGTTCAGTTGCTGTGCTCGTCTTTTCCTCCTCTCACCTGGACAAGACAGGCTTCCTCCCCAGTATCTGAATGACTGACCTTCACCTCCTGCAAGCCTTTGCTTGAGTATTACCTCATCAGTGACCACTGAACATCCTGTTTAAAAGTAAAATAAACCTCGTATTCTTTTCCTTGACCTTGGCATTCTTGATTTCCTTTACCCTGTTATTTCTAACATATTACACAGTTTATTTAATTATTATGTTTATTTTTCTCTTTTCCTACTAGAATGTAAGGTCTGTTAGAATTAGGCCTTTGCTTTTTCTGTGATTTAGTCCATGATCCTAGAACAGTATCTGAGAAAAGCTGGCATCCGATATATGCATTTGTCAAATAAATGAAAGCAAGCTATCTTCTAAGAGGGAAACAGACGAGGTGATAAAACATAACACAACTGATAGGTGTGATGATGGAGGTCGATGAATGTTACTCTAAATCAAGAATTCCATTCTCTATCGGCAGTGGGTAGGGAAAAACTTGAGAGAATATTCAGAGAAAGGCTAACATAAGTATAAAATCTGGAAGAATGATTAGAAGCTGAATAGGCAGGTAGACTAGAACATAAGGAAGAGAAAGTGAATTCCAGGTAGAGAACTAATGTTTGAGAGAATGAGCCACTTTGTGCATATACTGGGGAACGAAGTCCAAGCAAGTTGCTTAGCTGTGCTACAGGGAATCTACAGGAGAAGGGCTGGAAGTGAAGTCTTGTGGACAGAACAAGAGAGAGGAGCCACATGATGATGGATCTTACTTGCAAATCTTAAGAGATTAGCCATATCTGGTAGATAATAGGGATTAATTGAGGGACTTTAAGCAAGGGAAGAATGCTCAGATTTGGATTCCCTAATACAGTGATGGCTTAGGATGGTTATGGGAGATGTGTGCCTCCAGAGGCTAAAGATCCATGTGCAGGATACTGGTGGAAACATCAATTAAGGCAGTGGAATCAGACAGGAAAGGAGACATGCCTCAGAAAGAGTTAAAGAAAGATTTCACACAAGTCAGGGCCTGATAACATGTGAAGTACAAGGAAGAAGGACACACCTAAGATAATTTTGACATTTTTAGTCGGAGAGACCAGTTGAGTTGTGGTGCTCTTCACTGTAAACAGAAGCTTCAAAGATAAGCAGGCTTGAGGAAATAATGCTTTATAAAGTAATTTTGAGTCTGTGCTATTAAAAAAAAATTCAAGAGAAGTTATGAGGTCCTTAAAAATAAATAAATTAAGTGGGTGGAACTTAAGATAGAGGTTTAGGAGATCCATGATTGAGATTTAGGCAGTGATAGTTAAATGACAGTTAAACCAAATAATTGTTAGTGTCATGGTCCAGCCAGAGTCTGCAGAATGACAGGAAAGCCAGGGTGCCTTGGGAAAAGTTAGTATTTCATTATCTAGTGGAGAAAATACTGCCTATGAATAGGATGTTGAATAAATGGTCAAAGATTTGGAAGGACAGTGGTAGACGGAAGCCAGGGAAGGAAGGAGTGGCCACCATGATTAGGTACTGTAGAGTGGTCATGGGAGGTAAAGAAGGGGGAGCCCAAGTATTTGCTTAATTTACTAAGACAAATTTTAGAAGAGCAGTGGGGATAGAAGCCAAGCTAAAGTGTATTGAGATGTCTTAGGAATGGAATGGGTAGAAGATTGTAGTTACAGATGAGTCTTCAAGAAACCAGCTGTGAATGAAAGCATAGAAATAAGGCAGTGATTGAAACTGAACATAAGGTGAAGAAAAGGTTATTTGTCATGTAAGAGAGACTTGTTCGGCAGATAGATTCAGTATTAAGGAAGAATTTGAAATTATAGAATAGAGAGGATAAATGTAACAGGGAACGAGGGAATGATAAGTGTTGGGATGCAGATCATTGGTAGAAGCATTAGCCCCCAAGAAGGAGAAGAATACTTGTTCTTTGTAGTTTAGAAGAAGATGGTGGTGTTCACAAATAAATATGTAGGGAAGATTGGGCTTTTAAAAAATCATTAAGTAACTTCTCTCTTATTCTCTGAGTTCAGAAGCAAAAGAAGAATAACAAACACAATGAAGCAAAGAGATTAAATGCAAAATGATAGCTTTAAAATGGATGACTGAAGAATGCAGCTATGAGGTGTGAGCAAATAGACTTGCTAATACTCTAGCTCTGAGTTAGACAGACATATAGAGACTGCACGGCTGAACAACTCCCCTCACAGTACGGGCCCCTTACTGCAGGGCCAAGAACAGCTGAACAGAAGCCAACATGCACCCTCTCCAGACAGATAGATCTCAAACAGAGAAGAGCACATTCCCAGATTTTTCCCTCATACTATCCAACCAGATAGCTAGATTCTGGAAACATGCACCCAGTGATATAAGAAGTTCCTTTTCCAACAGGAAAATTGGTAAGATTGAGAAAATTCCCACTTCTATTTATCATTTGAAGTGGAAAGTGAAGTTCCTTTTATATTTGAAGGAGGCTTGAAAAAGGGTAAGAGTGCTGGGACACACAGTAAATATCTGTAATGGCCACTGTGAGGAAGAATTATTGAAAGGAATTGAAGTTCTGCTGAGGACAGAGAACATGTACTTTCAATTGTGTGGTTTTCTACAGAAGGATCCAGCAGGAGAAACATGTTTTAATATGTAGTAGTTGAAAACTTTCATGGGAGTTGAATTTGTGATAAAAGAATGGTTGAAATAATACATGATGAGGTCTAGACTTGTTTCAGTTATCTATTGCTACATAACAAACAACCCTTAAACTTACTGCCATAAAGCCACAATGATTTATTGTTTCTCATGGCTGGGAATTCAGGCAAGGATCAGCTGGATGGTTCTTCTGCTCCAAATGGCGTCACTAGGGTTTCTCACTTGGCTGCATTCAGTTGGATTTAGATTGGGCTGGAAGGCCTAAGAGGAATTAATTCTCCTGTCTGGTACCTCAGTACTCCTCCATGTGGTCTCTGTCTTGTTTCTCTCTTCCTCCCGTTTTCCTTTCCCTCCCTCTCTCTCTTTCTCGACACATTGTGTTTCACCACTTAATAGTCTAGCCTTAGCTTCTTTATAATGTGGAGGCTGGCTTCCCTACAGAACAGCCTCCCATCTGCACATTCCATTAATTACAAGGCCAGCCCAGATTCAATGAAAATGATTGAAATGGATTCCACCTCCTAACTGGAAGGACCAGCTTACATATATAGTACGGAGGGCCACTGGGGGCACCCACCTCTGGAGACAATACAATCCACCACATCTGGACAAAGAGAGGAAAAGAAATTCAGCCAGCTTCCAGATAACGCAATGAGAAAACCTCATATTTCATGTACCCACAGGGGACGTTCATGACTGGAGTTTATTTTATGGGTGAAGTTCTCCTATCCCTAGAAGGAAGGGCATTTTTCACCACACATTTTCTAGCAAAAGTTTGAAGGCTTAGGAAAAAAATAAAAACAAAAACTTCATGTAGGCTTTCTTATTTGAAATTGCATTTTGATGTTTGAACTCAGCTCACTCTGAGAAATAAAAGTAGTTTGGACATGAAAGTGTCACACTAAATTAGGTTCTGCTTGGTCTTTTGGGAGATGATAAAATTAGGATTTGCCATGAAAACATGTAAGAATTTGAATTTCACAGGCAAGGCTGCTGTTCAGGAAATCTATGAATTTGGTATAGTCTCCTTGGGGGGTTCACTCCCTTTATAGCAGTGCTCAGGTCTCTTCTGAACCCAGGATTATTTGTTATCTAAGGCTTGTCATTCATGGTCTCATATCCTTTCAGGAACTCCTTTCCTTGGGATTTCCTTACCAGAGATGGCTTTTCCACTTTGTCTCTCCATACTGTTTCTCTGCCTGTCCCTTATGGCTTTAGATTCTGGAGTGAACGTGAGTCTCCATCTCCACCTCTGTTCTTGTTTAGGGGAGCACATTTTTTTGTTTCATTTCTTTTGATTTTAGACCAACTACCTTTCTGGCCTATGGAAAACTGAACTACATATTCTTGGAGCTTCCCTTCACCACTTCCCTGAGGCTGTGCCACTGTCCTGGAATCGTTACAAAGTGCCAATGCGCTGGTTCTGCTGAGAAGTGCTTGGTCTCAGCCTATTTAAGGAATCTTTGGTAAGATGGTAAGCTCTGGGTCTTTGCATGCAGCATTCCTAGGACACTATGTGGTCATTTACTGAATTTTTGCCCCTTCATCAGGTGTTATAAGGAAGCAGGGTACAGGTATCCTTAGCATGCAGAACCATGCAACTTAATTTTTTTCATACCAACTTTCTCCTAGCCAGGGAAACCTCTTTTAGTTGTTAGGCATCCCTCTTACTTCGAACACTACCAATTCTTAATGAGCTTAGGCTTTTGACTATAATAAGGCAGGAAATCTTATCACAAACCTTTCTTTGTTTGAGCCTGTTTCCTGCCTGAATGGGGCAAAGGACATGGGAAAGACAGAGAGAAAATATAAATTAATAATGCAAAAGTCTTCCCGCCACATTTTCCTGTCACTCCCAATCAAAGATGATTTGTCTATGTGTCTAGACCACTAGCTAGTCTGCTAAACAGTTCCATCAAAGTGAATATGATCACTCGAGGGAGCAAGGGAAGCTCTTTGAGCTCCTATAACCCTCATCTCTGACATGTGTGTTCATTTCAATAGTGGCCTTCTGGAGAAAATGCCTAATTTTAGTCATCCAAACAAATTACTCCAGTGATATACATTGCAACATAGGTAGAATCAAAGAGAAAGGATGAGGCAGATGAGGGTAGCAGGAGAGTGCAAGTTTATCCAGTTATAATTCTGAAGGAGTGGGTTATTCACTCATTGTCAAATGGGGTCTGTCAATGTAAGCACGCTGGCACAAATTATAAAAATGATGACATTTGAACATCACTTTACAGTATGTGGAGCACTTTTCCATCCACAATTTCATTTAAACCTGAGTTCTAAACTCATAGAATGTTGCCATTGAAAGAGATTTAGTTACCTTGTCTTCCCTTCCAATACAGGAATCCCATTTGAAAATGTAACGAGCAGGTGCATTTACGTGTCTTTGAACAATTCAAGGAGCAGGGAGCTCACTATTTCATCATACCAAGTATTTTAAACATAGAGCTCTTGTTCAAAAGAATTTTTGTTTTCAACAGAGATGATAGCTGTATCATCCTTAAATTCCAGTCATTGGCCTCAGTATAGAGCTTAGAGAGAAAAAGAGCCAGCCTTTCGAGTTAGGTATGTATGGATCAAAATAGCAATTAGCCACTTTCTGTGTGTGATTTTGGGTGAGTGGCATGAATTCTCCAAGTATCACTGGCTCATCTATAAAATTCTGATAGTCATATTAACCACAGGGTTTATTTTGAGTATTAAAAGAAGTGGTGAACCACGAGCCTTATGGATAATAGTTCACTTAATCCTCACCCATTACAGGGGATTTTAGGCTGAGCATCACCCATTGCTTCACATTGTATCATGCCAGTTTTCCACTCAGGCTCCAAGCCACTGCTTTTGCTGTGAGCGTGTCTGCTTCAGGCAGCCTTCTCCTGACTCATGAACTGTTTCCAACCTGCTAAAACCATGCAACCAGATAGTCTCACACCTTGCATTTGAGGGCCACTCCAAAATTAATATGCCCCGAATGAGGGCCTGGCCAAAGTCAGTGTGTAGCTCAGGTCTGAGTTTTGTGGATGTTATTTTTCTTGCTTGGGGATCTTTTTCATTTACTTCTGAGTTCTATTAAGTTCTAAATTATTGATCTTATTGAATGCTTGTTATTTTCCTTTACAACCTGTTCCTCCTTCTGTATATAACATCACCATGCATCATATCATTTTCTTTCCAGTTACTTGTGCCAGAAGCTGGGAATAACTTGCATTCACCCTCAGCCTAAATGCCACAATCAGGCATTACATTCTGTCAATCCTACCTCCAAAATATATCTCAAACCTGTCCCCTTTTCTCTATAGCCCCTGCTGCCCGGGTTTAGATTTGTATCATCCCTCCTTGGAACTACTGCAGAGTTTCCCAAATAGACGATATCAAGTTAACTAAATAACTTATAAAATTATATTACATCCCAGCCTCTATTTTTAAAAAAGTGGGGTCTATGTAATATATTTAGGAATATCTCTATACCTCTGTCTTTCTGTCTGTCTCTCATTCATTTATTAAAGTAGTAAGTTTCAAGTTACCTAGAAAATTCAATTATGTGGAACTTCTTGTTTCTTAACTGTGCTGAGCAAAAAGAGAACTAATATAGTGCATTTATTCAAAATTGATTTTTGCAAAAGATTGTTCCCATATGTAGATTGTACTTGTGACTCATGGAGTCTCTCTTTTTGTTCTGGCTCCTTTGAAAAGCCAAGCAAAAGTTCCTTCAAGCCCAGCAGTTAATTGTCACAGAGATGCCTGTTTGATGACTCCATATTTATTTTAAGAGGAACTGCATCCCGTTGGGCCTGCCAGGATGAGTTAGCTGCGAAATGCATTCCTAAATAGCTAAATGATTCAGCGCAGGATCCCATATATGAAATTGACTTTGTAATGCGGCTGCATGTCTCTCTGTTGGAAAGTCTATCTATTTCAGTTCTGGGCTTTATTTTATAATTCAATATTGCATATGAATAGGTAATGGAGGGAAGCTTTCCTGCCTCACAAAATCCATGTTACAACCAGTATGTCGTTAAAACTTCGTCTGGTTACTTGGAAGCTTCCTTTGACAAGGAGGACTCAGTTATATGGGGTAAATGTATCCGAAAATATTCAGAATTGCACACCGCAGTTTGCAAATAACAACTAGGATGCTGTTGAACTGAGAACCCCCCAAGGGAGCACTTACCTCCTTTGCATCAATAAAGTACAACAGCTTCTTATCAGAGGCTGACTTTTGCTTACAGCTAGAAATCTGGCAAAACCCAGTTTCTAACCACTTAGAGACTTCAAATAATTCCCAAATTATACCTTCCTTCAAAGGGAATATGCCTTAAATCAAGTGTTTAATGTTAGGAAAATAATAATTCACACACTTGCGCACCTTAGCAGCCTGTTTTAATTTAGAAACAAAGAGAACAGAGAACAGCACAGATTGTGCCTTGGTCCCAGCCTCCCCACTTCCCCAAAAAGTGCTCAGGAAATATGCTTCTTCTTAAAGAATAAGGACTCCATCAGCACTGAACCCCACAGTGGCTCAACTGGGCATTTTGCTCAACAAACAATATACTGAGGATAAAAACGTGGTGTTTTTCTGAGATATCAGGAGGCCTAGTGGTGTAAAATTGCCTGTTTACAATGAAGAGTCAAGGCACCACCTTGGTTTTCAACAAATTCTCTAGGTGTGTGTGATGGTTTAATTTTAGGTGTCAACCGAACTGGAGAACACTATTATTAGTGTGTTTCATTCAATTTCCAGTCAAGCATCCAAGGCTATCCATGGACTGCGTATTTACACCCATGGCTCATTGTGTTCTGTGGACCACCTGGTAATTCTGAGGGGAAAACAATCCTTGTATTGACACAATGTGTGAAGTGGGTGGGATGAAAGATGCAACATGCTTCCAGGGCTGGCCCATCTCAGTGACAGTTCTGGGAGAGAATAATGTCTAATACTTTAGATATTCAGGTGCCCAGGTAGATATGAACCCACTTTCTTGCCCACATGTCCAGAATGGTACTATGTACCATCTTTGGGAAAATAGTCATTCAAATTATTTTTCTGTATTCTGTTGTTCAGATCAGGAACCCCAGTTGAGAAAGGTTGGTTAACAATCATGAAACTCAATTCCTAATTTTGTTATGACATAAATTTGTAAAATTTTGAGAAAGTAAATTAGTTGCATTTAGTATCATTTTCTTTATCTTCAAAATACCTAAGAACAGCTAGCTGATTTCCAAGATGCCTTAATGTTCAAAGAATCTAAGGTGAATGGGGCGGGTTAGGATATGCAGTGGGGTTATTTATATTGATGACATACTCAGGAGTTTTGTCCCTTCACAGTTTAAAAATTTTGTGCACATTTTTATGCTGGAGTATTTTTTTACCCTAGATCAAAAGTGAGGGAAAGTATGTATCATAGAATCTAGTCCAGTCTTGCAGTCAACATTTCAATTTCTTCTAAAATATTTTTACTAAATAACCATATATTCCATACTTGAATGCCTCTAGGTACAGAATACCCACAATCAGCAAATTTATTCATCCCATTTTTGAAGCATTCTAACCATTCTGCCTTATGTAATATGTTATTTTCCCAGTCCTTTAATATGACTATAAAATGAGGTTACATTCTTTTTATACAAAAATAATCTATACAAAGATGGTCCAGTGACTGGAAACTTGCCCAGCTTGGTGCCTGCACCTCATTCTCCTGTCATTGCCTCATATATATTTCAGACAACCCCCCTGGAATCTTTGATGCTGACAGACTTATCCTGCCTTAGTGCAAGTTACCATGTTTTGGGGAGGGAGGCAAGTTAATGCCTGGATTCTGTACAAGAAGCATAGTACCAAGGGAAGCATGGTGCCCCAGGAAAGAAAATGTTGTTTACAATTGTTCCCCTCCCCCACCAACTGGGACCCACATCAGTTGGAGGATATATTGACAGTGCCTCCAACGCGGTTCCCTGGATGACGAGGCATTAAGGGTCCCAGTTCAGTTTAAATAATCAAGTCTAGTCCTTTATTAGGAAGGGACTGCTTGAGAACAGTTAATCCAATCTATCACGTTTGTCCACCATCAGCTTGGTAGCATTCATCCACCCCATGAAAAGACCATGGAACAGTTATGGTAATGGAGATGGGAAGGACACCTGGAGATGTTCACAGGTGTTATCAGTGGGAGGCACAGGAGCTGGGGACATCCCTTGCTGTTTCTCATGGACTTCTCAACAAGGTTAAGGGGAGTGGTGATCAAATTGTGGTCAGAGATGGCTGATAGGGGATGGCTGACACAGTAGTCATCTAATTTACTTGCAACTTGAGAAAGCTGCACCAGGGTGTGTTCCTTAATGATAAAGGCTCTAGGGGTGGCTCTGAAGATCATTAATAGCCTCCCTCTCATGTACTTCGAAGGGCCAAAATTGCTGAGTGGTGGGGTAGTTGTTTTCTCTCCACTGCTACAAAATCAGTGTGCCCATTCCAAGAGCTGTAGCTTTGCTTTTTCTCCCCTCAGTCGTCCCCTATTTACATCTGGATGTTTTGTTTGGAACAGTCTATCACAAAAGGGTTAAAGACACTTTTATAAAATGTACAGACACCAATTATGTACTTCACTTTGGCTTACATGGGCCATGGTGTAGGGGCTCACTGAGTTGTGCACTCATTATCCTTATGAGTTAGGGCCACATCAATCCAACAAGAGAATGAACTAGAATTAACTCTGAATACATTAGGTGCCCTTTTGGTCAGGCACCTTGAAGGTGTATCAACTAAATCATGCTGGAGTTGCTGTAAAGGGAAAGAAACAAGCATCAAGCTTAGGAATGTTCAGGATGAAATGTTGAATTTTCAAAGCAGGTCTACATAATCTCCACCACTTTCTTCCTGAAAATTACCCAAGAGGAGGCTACGAGGAGATAATTTCTTTTTGTGGAGAGGCTATATCTAGTGATCAAACTGTCTCAGTAAGGTGTGTGTATTTGGACGTATTATGAGAGGTAGAGTCAGAAAGCTGTGTGAATTGGTTTTTGAGGAGGCTGTTCCAACTAACAATGCATTTAGATGGTAGGGAACATGAAAGGTTCATCAGATGCCTTGACTATCAGCCTGTTGTTGAGCGGCTTTTGTAGTAAAAGACGCACCATTGTCAGATTGCAAGTGGTCCAGAAAGCTGAAAACATGAGACAGATAGTTTTACAAGTCACAGGGGTATGGAAAAAGTTGGCCGATTGGACAGGCATAGCTATTCATAACCTGAAGAAGTGTCCACAGTGATGAGCCAGAGAGGGGTTAAAGGTCTGACATACTCCATCCACAGAGAACAGGTGGGGGCCACACCTTGTGCAAGGTGATCTTCCTCACTGCAAGACAAACTGGTCAACTTTTGGCAGGATTCACAAGCCTGGCATGCAGTGGTGGCCTCTGGCTCAGAAACAAGGGGTCCTTTACCTTGTGCCCAGTCTGTGATGGTAGATGTATTGTCAAGTCCAGTACTATGATGGATCCAAGTGGCACCAGTGGCAATCTGGCCAGTGCAGGCTCAATCAGCCACCTGATTCCAGTTGGTCTTATCAGAGGACTGCCCCTGACAATGGCTACATGAGTGACTCAGATGCTTTGATCAGCAGCTGCTATTTATCTCCACAGTTTGTGGCCACAGCAAGGGATGTTTTTAACCTGCCAATCTGTAGTTTCCCAAGCTGCAGACCAAAGGACTAGGCTATTGGTAACAAGAGTCTCAAGCTCAAGAGTTAGAAGGAGCTGAGAGTGGCTTTGAATTTTCCCTATTGAGCCAACCGACAACATCTACTAGAACAACATCTACATACCTGGTGCTAGGTTCAACAGCTGCAGTGGCCAGTGAACTCAACTGGGTTTTGAAGCACCAGTAAATAAGGCCCAGGCATTTTGGGGAACTGGAATGTTTTGAGGGCCCCACTGAGCCAGTAGCTTTATGGGGTATAATGTTTCTCCAAAAGGGAATAACTGCCACTTTTTCATCAAAGTTGAGATGCTGCTTGAGCTGGATTGGTTGCATTCTTGAATACATCATTTCAATTTCACAAGCAGATTTTGTTGGGCCTTTTCTACCGTGTTAGCCATTTAGTCTGAATTGATTCACTCTAAAATGGGAATATAAGCCTAGTGAGTAGCAAGGATTCCATGAGTCAGGAGTTCATTCATGTTAAGAGCTCAAGGGCAAGCTAAAGGATGCTTTTCAGATGGAGTCTCCTTGGTAGCCTTCAGCCGCAGTGAGTCCAAACTCCAAGGGGCTCCTCTGGATTGAAGCTACCAAGGATTGCCCGAGAGTCCACTGGCAAAATCATTGGTCACAGACACCCTTATGTTAAAGGGCCATTAGGATTATGGATTCCCAAAGTTATTAGCACTTCTCTACATTCTCTTAGACATTCAGATGTAGAAGCAACAAAAGCAGTATGGTAAATTGGCCCAGAGGCGCCACCTACAAAGTTATGTTCACTTTTTTCCACTATTCTTAACCCAACCCAAATCGAATCAGTTGAATCCAGGGGCCCCCTCCTCACCATGGGATAGTGAATTTGGCAACTTTATCCAAAAAAAGCCATAAGAATTTGTGACTGTCCCCACCCCAAAGTTCCACCGCATACTCAGTCTCCCTTGGGAACAGGGAGATCTTTGCTCTACCCCTAATAATCTTTATCCCTAAGGCTGTTGAGATCAGGGTAGAAGGAGATGAAGGGATAAGGGGCCATGGAGAGGGGATGCCTCTGCACCAGTAAGCAAGGCTTTGTGTTTACTTGCAGTTTTGAGTGACACAGCAGCAGCTCATAGATAGGCCAAACAAACTTCTAATGTTTCCAGCCCGCACAGAACTGTGTATCAGGTGGTGAGGACATCATTACTGACATCGTCTCTTTCAGCTTTGGTGACTGCTTTACTCAGCAGCACAGCCACATTGCTTCTGACGGGGGCCGAGGGATTTGGAACCCTTGGCTGACTTGGGCTTAACTCCCACAGCATCAGTTTTTGTTTAAGGAGGCCACCTTAATCTGAAGCATTTGCTACCCAGTTATCAAGATTATATCTTGTAATTTCTTGCCCAGATTCAACATAAGGACTAAGGGAGTTTTCAAGGGTAGTGTTGCTAACTGCAAGAATTTACCAGGTTTCCCTGGGTCAGTTTCTCACTTTCCAGAGGGCCACATTTACCAGTATTATGAGTAAGAGGCATACTATTAGTCAATGCTTCATCTACCCTTTTATGAGACTATGGTCTGTCTCATGGAAATCTGCCTGAGAAGGCCAAAACTCTTTTACACAATCAGAATCCATTGCAAAAAAATGCTGGGACGTTTTACTATTATCTCTGATGGATCCTGGATGGCATGAAGATAATTGCCCCAGGGGATGCACTATAATACCACCCATCTGTTACCGTCTTTCCTTGTCAGGCATTACACACCCTAACCCTTATCTCCTAAGCCAAGCATCCATAGTTCTAATGAAATACTTGTTTTCTGCTCACAGTGGTCAAGAACTTCCCTCCTTTCACCCTCAGTGTGTGTGCATATCTCTGTAACCTTTGTCTGAAAGGGAGCAAAACCTTGTGCCCAAGTGGGGCAAATCTTAGAGCGATTGCTACAGTGTTGTTACAATGGTAGACCTGAGCCTGACCACCAGGTTGGTCCTCCTGAAGCCTCAGAGGAGAGTTAACAACCAAGACACTTTTCAAAAGAAGTATCAGGGGTTTTATTTATTTATTCACGAATATTTACTGTGTGTCTACTATTGCTAGGCACTGTACTTTGTGCTGGGGATTTAGCAGGAAACAAAATAGATAAAAATCACTTAGAGAATATAAGTTCCAAGTAAGTAAATTATGACATATATTGCAAGGTGCAAATGCTGTGAAGAAGAAGGAGGAGGAAGAGGGGGAGGGGAAAGGGGCAAACGAAAAAGGGAGGGAGTGTGGAAAGGGAGGAGAAGGCGAGAGGGAGGGAAAGAAGAGGAGGAGGAGAATGAGAAAGAGAAGGAAAAGAAGACAGAGATGAGGAAGAGGAGGAGGAGGAGGAGGGAACATGAGAACAGGATTCAGGTGTGTGGAGAGGGTGTGGGTGTAATGTGATGAAAGCAGGTTGCAGGGTTTAGTTGTGAGGTCTGGGTAGGTCTTATTGAGAAGGTGAGAACTCAGTCAAGAGTTGAAGAAGGTTCGGTAGTTAGGAAAACGGACTTGTGTGGGAAGAGCATTTTGTTTTTTTACCATATGCCCACACTTAGAATAGTGCCCAAAGTGCAATGCCTCAACGAAAACCCGCTGAATAAATGGAGGTGCAGGGGTTGTCTGATGAGTCCAGTTCCTTGTTCACAGATTGATGGAAAGGTTCCATGTTTGATCTTTGTTCAATCTCCAGCACTCTTGGGAACAAACTGAGGAGCATGTACACGTAAATCCAATGATAAATACTTTTTAGTTGCAATCAGAGCCTCTGAGGGTTCAATCTGGAATATTTAACTGATCTAGCTTTCCTTAGGAGCAGCCAGCAGGTTTGTGTCTTACACTTACATGACTAAATGGACTCAAGACGGGGATCTCTCTCTGGACAAAGGGTGGATTTATTCCAAAGATGAATTCCATTTTCTAACTAACAATGCAGAAATTCCCAGCAAACCCAAATTTACAATTTTCAAAAATGTTATGATTGAGACTCCATCTAGTATCCTATTACATGAAGTAAACGTGTGTCTCCTGTATTTTCCCATTGTCCCAATCCTGTCCTATAAAAGGACCTCTCTTTTATGTATTGATGCCAAAATATTTCAGTCAGACTGCTGTCTTTCCTGAGTTTTCTCTTCTCATGGGTAAATAATTTCATTTTTTTAAAATGATTTCATTTATGACATTGGAATTTCTTCACCATCATAAGATGTCCTCTGAAAATATTCTAATATGTCATAAATGGTGGTACTTAGAGTTGAATGAACATACTGGGTGTGTTATGAGTAGCACAGATAAAAGAATATTGCCATCTCATTTGTTCAAGATATATTTTCATTAATGCAGCTTAAGATCACATTAGCTCTTTTGGGGGTAGTTCCGTCTCCTCATAGGTAATCACAGAACCCATTGCCAGCTAAAGCAACTGTTATTTTCACCTGTGCTCTGCTAAGCTAAATTGTCCCTGTGTTCTACTTGTTTAAGTTGTTTATTAGGGGACCCCAATAGTAACTTTGCACTTTTTCCTGTTAAATTTTAACTTGCAATATTTAATGCAGTGCTTCAGTCTGTCAAACTACTTTCAATTTTGGTTTTGTCACCCAATATATTTATTATTTCTCGTCAGTTTCATGTCCCTGTCATAGCTGATGAGTCTGTCTTTCTAATTATTATCCAAGGTAGTGAATTTAAAACTTACATGGACAGAAAACTTTTTTGAAGTAAATGGTTACACAGTATCCTAACATATAAAGATGGCATTTGTCAGTCTAATTTTATTTTGCAAGTTAAATTATTAATATTTATTCATTATGAAGTCTTTCATATTAGCTCAATGAAGCAGTTATTGTTGAACACAAAATTTTCAAGTCAGTGTTTATGGATGACAGCTGAAATCAGATCAATCTTGTCATCTAATTTACTTGAATATTTGGTTTATGTTGCACAGTATTGAGAATACTGTGACTGAAACAGAAGTAGTTGTAATAGTCTCTTTGATTTATTAGTTTTTAACTCCATTGTCCTTGCAATCTCAAGGTATTTTCTGTGTGAAGTGAATCAGATGTTTAAGAGAAGAGTAGTAGAATTTTTTTTAATTTAAAACAAAAGCGTTAATGATTTTTTAACAGCTGTTCTCTTTCATTTATTCAACAACTATGTCTTGAGCATTTAGTATATGACCAGCCCCATTTTAGGACCAGCACTATTTTTATGTATAAGATAAAAAAGTAAATTAGCTCTTAGCATCTACATTCTCATATGAGACAGAAAATAAGCACATGCACATACATATACATATGTCTGTACATATACATATAAATGAACACCTTTGCAGTGTGTGTGTGTGTCTTTGTGTATATTAAAACCGAAACCTGCATCTGTACAGCTGAATAGGGCTGGAGAAAAATGTACAATTTATGGACTCTTCTCGCTTTATACTCACGTCCACTAACTTGAAGAGGACTCTTATTGCTACCTGTGGTTATACTTCATCTCGCCAATCCGCTCTTCCACTTTTCTAGAGGACTATTTTACACCTTCTTTTCTCTTCTCAATCACTAACAGTTTTCCCATCCTTGCTTTTAGCGAATGACTGTGCTTCCTGGTTCACTGAGAAATAGAAGCTATCAGAATAGAGTGTTCGTAGGGCACCACTGCCACGTAGACTCACCTTCCAACATCTGTTTTCAGTGCATCCTGCCTATTTTCATAGATGAAATAGCCATGCTTCTGTTTAATGTCAACCAATCTGCTTGTTCCCTAGATTCCATCCCTTTTTTGTCTATTCAAACACCTGGCTTCAGTAATTCTCCTTTATTTCTCCCTACATTTATTTTAATTGGATTAATTTCTCCCATCAATCCTCCTCTTGATATCACTTTCTCAAACAGCTACAACCTCATTTCTTTGCTCTCCTTTGAAACAATATTTTCTCTTGCACCAGAGCTGCAGGGGGCTGATGAACATATTTTCTATACTCAAAATCTCTAGTTCTTCTCCTCTAGATTTTTTAATTGTTTGACATTTTAATATTTTTCTAATGACTTGGATTTTTATATGAAATATAATCCAAGCAAAAACTTTCATAAATATTAATAGCTTAACAAATTGTTATAAGGAAACACCCATGAAAACCACCAAGAACAACAAACTAGATATTGCCAGAATCTGAAAAGCCCTTCATGTGCTTCTTCTGAATTACTACTACTATCTCTTCCAATAGATAATTATTCTCTTGATTTTTATATCAATTTCTGTTTTTTATATCTGTATCTATCTCTCCTATACCAGTTATGAATCTCTAATCTCCTGTCTGTTTCTGAACTTTGTATAAATGGAATTATGTAGTCCTTGTGTTTATATATTATTTGTGTCTGGCTTCTTTTACTACATATAATGTTTGGGATATTGCCTATATGTTGTGTGTAGTAGTAGGTTTTTTTTCATTTTCATTGTTGTGCATTGTGTAAATATATCACAGTTTATTTTTCTATTTTATTATTGATGGGATTTGGTTTGCTTTAAGATTTTATTTTGAATAATGCTGTTGTGGGCATCCTTGTACATATCCCTTGATTTTTGTTTATACACAGTTCAGTGAGATATATAACTAGAAGTGAAAATGCTAAGTCATAGTCATATATATTTTCAACTTTAATAATGTCACACTACTTTCCAAAGTGTGTTAATTTACAGTCTCACCTTAAGTACCTAAGAGTTTCAGTTGTTCCATATTCTTGAAAAACATTTGGCATTTTTAGCCTTTTTAATTTTTTGTCATTCTTGTGGGCCTGTAGTAGTCATCCATGTGTCTTAAATTTACATTTCTATTATAACTATGAAGCATGAACACATTTTCCTATGGCAATTGGCTATATGGATAACTTCTTTTGAGAAATATCTGTTCAACTCAAGTCTTTTACCCATTATTTTTCTATTTTTGGTTGTCATATTTCTTACTGATTTGTGGATTTTTTTTTGTATATTCTGGATTTTAGTCTTCTGTCAGTTATATATGGAAAAAAAATCTTTTCTCAATCCATCTTTTCTTTTTTAATTTCTTAATGGTGATTTTGATGAACAAAATATAGTCAAATTTATTAATATTTCCTTTACAAATATGGCTCTTATGTCCTATTAAAATCAATCAGTGCAATGTCATGAAGTTATTTTCTTATATTATTTTCTAAAAGTGTTATATATTTTTCATTTTATATTTAGGTCTTTGCTTACCCCAAAATTTAATTTTTCCTATGGCATGAAGCACAGGTTAGTGTATATTTTTTCCCATGCAGGCATCCAATTATCTTTCCCCAGACATCTACCTGGCTGACCTCCTGGCTTGCCTCAAGTCTTTGTTCTCATGTCATTTCAGTAAGGCCTTCCCTGATCACCTGAATCTAACTTGCATCCTACACCCACCCTGCAAGCACAACTCTAGTTCATTGCACTCTAGTCCCATACAATGAACTATATAATTTCCTGTGTATTATCTTTCTCTATTAAAATATAAGCTCCATGAAAGCAGAAATCTTTGTCCATTTTGTTTGTCAATATATTTCAAGTACCTAGATGGTGCCTGGGCCAGAAAATATGATTAATTGATATTTATTCAATTATATGAGTGAATAAATGAAGGCACAAAAATGGCAGAAAACATGTTAAAGCACTGTCTACACTTACTTGTTCATCTAACTGTGCAATTTATTATATTCTTGGTATCCAATGTGTGAAATTTTGAAATATGGTGCATTTGAGTGTTTGTGCTATTTTCATTATAGCTTCTAAAATAATTAAACATTTTAAATAAATAAAAGCTTAATAAAATATTTTAGAAACTCTTAAGCTACTCTGTGGACATCTAGGTTTCCGTGAGGTATCCATTCATTGAACAGATATTTAAAACACCATTTAATGTACAAAATTATTGAATTTGCACAGACATTTTCAAGGATATACTATATATGTTTGCTGTAACTGGTGCTTACATTGGGCACATTTTTTTTGGCGTTTTTTTTTTTTTTAATTTCAGCTTATTATGGGGGTACGAAAGATATGGTTAGATATATTGCCCATGCCCCTCACATCCCCCCGAGTCTGAGCTTCAAGCGTGTCCATTCCCCAGACAGTGCACATCGCACTGAACATGTAGGTACACACCCATCCCCTCCCCCCTCCCCCCACCTCTGTCCGATACCCAATTGGTGTTATTCCCAAATGTGTACTTAGGTGATGATCAGGGAAACCAATTTTCTGGTGAGTACATGTGGTGCTTATTTTTCCATTCTTGGGATACTTCACTTAATAGAATGGGTTCCAACTCTCTCCAGGAGAACCAGAGAGATGTTGTATCACTGTTATTTCTTATAGCTGAGTAATACTCCATGGTATACAAATACCACATTTTACTAATCCATTCATGAATTGATGG
>CM052437.1:82845182-82893272 GCA_028533085.1 Varecia variegata
CAGTGGGCAACCTTGTCTGGTTCCAGTTCGAAGTGGGAATGCTTTCAATTTTTCCCCATTCAGTATGATGTTGGCTGTGGGTTTGTCGTATATGGCTTGTATCATTTTTAGATAGGCCCCGTCTATGCCTATTTTGTTAAGTGTTCTTATCATAAAAGGGTGTTGTGCACATTTTTAAAAGATGAAACAAAACACAAAAATCCACTTCTTCTGACCCCCAAAAATCAGGTAGCTCTGTCCAGAGTTTTGATTTCTTAATTGCTGCCACACTAAAAATTAAAAAACATTTTTTTAGGAATATATATCCTAGTAAATTGTGCATTAAGTGCATGAAATCTGGAAACAGATGGCAAGACTTAATAGTTATATGACCTTTGGTAAGTCGTTCAACTTCCCTGTTGTTTATTCTCTTTATCTGTAAAGTGGGGTTAAACAGTTTCTCAGTGTTGTTATGAATCCCAATGAGTCAGTATAAGTAAACTGCTTTTAACTGTGTCCAATGCCTGGTAAGTTGTTATTTCTATTTCAGCTAAAAAGAAACCTTAAACTTTAAAAAGAAAGAAAGAAAAAAATAAATCATTATTAGATTTAGAAAACATGAGTATAGTCAATTCTTTTTCTCCGTGTTTTGATTGTTAAATGTCACTTCTGTTGGAAAGAGAGAGACAGAGTCAGAGAGAGAGAGAGTAGCTACATGTGATTATCCAAAGCTGAAAGCCAAGCACAAGTTAGATAGCAGCCACGAGTGCGATGCCCAGTTCTGAAGAGGAGCTTAAAACATAAGTCAGTGTCTGGACACATTTGTTAAATTGTCCTCAGCATTTTCATGTAGATCCTATTATTTCTACAAATTCCTTCATCATATTGCACTTTTTGTCATGATGAACACAACCTCTCTTATCTCAGAAGTGGGGTTTTCCAGCTGTTGGACTGAGGAAGCTCTATTCTTATGAGTTTCATATGGAAGCAGTGATAAGAAAGACAACACTGTGGTATTTTAACTAGCTGCTCTGATGAAAAGCTTCCATTGTCAGGTAGTGTAACACCAATTGTTAATTTTAATCAAAGGGAATCTAATAGCTTAATGAAATCATTGGCATTAGATGTTCCTAGTCCTCCAGCAAATTGCTGCCCATGTTACAGAAATTTATTTTCCACATATTAAAATAATTATACTGTAGAAGTCAGCAAACTTATTTATCAAATTTTTTGTTTTGTATTAATGGGATCCTTAGTTCCTATTTCATTATGCAGCAACATTGTAGGTAAGAAAAATACCACGTTTTAACCTCTCAGTTGATGTAAACCTTTGGCAAAACTCTTTAGTCCTACTGTTTTCTACCTTCTTCTTTCTTGAGGGGACAACACATATTTTTGCTTCCTAATATTTAGATATTTCTGAAGATTCTTGAGAAAACCACCTTCCATTTTAAATATTAGTTGCATAAAGTTATTGGTCATTGTTTGATCACTGTATCAGCTCTCTTTTTGGGGAGATCTCACAAACCACCCCTAGGATATTTTCTATAACCCTAAAATGTAAACTTCTTACTAATGAGCCAGAAACCTTCCATTAGTCAAATGATGGGAGATTTTCAAATTCGACTGTAAACATTAAAGACCTTAAGATGTAATCTTAATTTTTAAGATCGTAATTTAAACTAATATTTATGCTTATCTGCTCTTAGATGCATCATGCACAATTTTTGGTTACAGGAAATGGTAGGCAGCTGACCATCTTCATAGTTATTTTTAGAACTAAGCAATTTAGTCTCTGTTAATAGTGTACAGTATGTTGTTCTCTTAGTTAATTAATGATGCATTTTGAGTGACAATTATATGGAAGGGAATGTGTTTGCCTTATTTGTGTTATCATTATCTTTCCAATAAAATTGGAAGGTCTTTGTAACCTGGAAAATGCCAATTATTATTTTTATATCTCTCCTGCTAAAAACTACATGCTTATGAAATACTTGATGATTGTATTAGTTATTTATTGACATATACAGCTT
This sequence comes from Varecia variegata, assembly GCA_028533085.1. Taxonomy (NCBI): domain Eukaryota; kingdom Metazoa; phylum Chordata; class Mammalia; order Primates; family Lemuridae; genus Varecia; species Varecia variegata. The sequence continues at coordinate 82,847,195 of CM052437.1, forward strand.
ACTTCAAAACTTAGTAGCTTAAAACAAGCATAATTATTTATCATGTCTATGGGTTAGGGATTCAGCAACAGCATGGATGATGGTTCTGACTCAGGTTTCTCACAGGTTGCAGTCAAAAGTAGACTGTGGTTTCAGTCATCTGAGGCTTGAGTGGGACTGGAGAACTGGCTTCCGAGGTGGGTCATTCACATGACTGACAAGTTGACACTGGCTGTTGTTGGGAGGCCTCAGTTCTTCTCCATGTAAGACAGTCCACAGAAATGTTTAATTATTCATGGCATGGTGGCTGTCTTCCCCCAGAGGGAAAGATCCAAAAGACTAAGGTGGAAGCTTTGGTGCTTTTAATGACCTAGTCTTGGAAATTACACACTGCATTTCTGCAATTGCTCAAACCAGTCGTGATTCAATTTTGGAGGAAACTATTAATGTATAAGGACATAAGTACCAGGAAGTGAGGACCACAGGGGGTCCCTGGAAGGCTGGCTTCCATACTGATTGACTGAGTTGTCTCCAAGGCTTAGATGTCAACATTTGTAATTGCTAATTATCATCTAACATCGTTACCCTAAAATTGGTTAGGATGAAGACATAAGAAACACTGATTATTTTTGAAAAAGTGACTTAAGGTTTTATAACACTCAACCATGCTTCTTGTCTGTAAGAAAAAGTGCAACTTATATTGGCTTAAACAAACGGGGAAATAAAATTGTTGGATTACATAATGGGAAAGACCAGGAGTAGAGTGGACTTAATCTAGGTACTCAACAATGTCATGAAGGACCTACTGCTTTTTTTGTCTCCTAGTTATGCCCTCATCCTGAAATGGATTCCTTCTATGGTGGCAAAATGACTGCCAAGTACTCCTGGGAGTTTCATTTGTATCCATGCTCATTAGTTGAACAGTAGTTTTCTGACTGAACCATGCCTGTGGCCAAGAGGAATTACTATTATGAATGCATAGGTCAGTTAAGGCCCACCCAAAGAGCAAGGCTGCTATAAGATGGGAAAAGGATGGAAAATACGTTGAAAGGAATCACAATGTCTCCTACAGGGACAGATATTCATACTTATTAAAATTAGTAGCTCTGATTAAGCTAACCAGACACATATAATCTCCCAAAATGGGAATATCTTATACTGATTTTCTCTCTTTTCTAACAAACCAATGCAAGTTTTTCCAAATCTGGATATGTTTCCTAAATAACTCCTAGAGAGTACATTGTTCTGTTTAATCACTCTATTAAAATTCAGAAATATCTGTACATTTGCAATATTCACATCTCACTTTCAAAGTAAGTCACTACTTAAATATGTTTCCAATTATTTGAGGTTTACATATTTGGGAAGCAATGATTCTGATCACTTGTCAATAAACAAAAATGCCTGACAGAATCAACACTGGGGCCATAATTATAACTAATTCACTTATCTATCTTTATCAATAGACTGTAAGCTCCTTGAAGTTCTGTACTATACCTTTTCATTGTTCTTAGTATCCGCTGTGTGCCCAGAACATAAAAGAAAAATCAATAAAAAATTGCAGAATAGATGGGTGAAATTCAACATTATCATTAATATTATTATGGCACCCAGTCCAGTACATGGTGTTTGTGGTGGTCAATAAATGGTGTCCATCTGCTTTAGAGAATTGCATACACATCACATTAAAGCTAGCAATTGCAATTTCAATCTGCATCATTTTCCAAATATTTTATTTCCTAGGCCATATGTGGATCTCTGTCAATAGTCTGCAGATTTCTCTGACTTCAAATCCCATGTATTAGGATAAAACAGACCTGGGTTCAGATCTCTACTTTGCTTAGTAGATGTATGAACCTTGGCAAATTTGATAACCTCTATAACTTGCAGTTTTCTCTAGAATAGAGAATAATTATAGTATCAACCTCACAGAAGTGTAAAAGGGTTAAATAAGATAATGCATATAAATCCTGGGAGAACAGTTCCTCACACATGGTAAACTTAATTATCAGCTATTATTATTCACACATGGAGATTTGCCACCGTTTCACATAAAAGACAAGCAGATTTCACATCACAGTTCAAAGTTATTTGAAACTCAGGATTGCATTGGGAAACCTTCTTGACATTATTAAGATTTTACTGGTGGGGGATTGGGTACTACAGAGCAGAAGGGTGAGATATAATATAAAATATTAGTAAAGAGCAAGTACTTTCAATTTAAAGAGATCTGGTTTGGTTATTTTTGCCACTCCCTACCCGTGTGACCTTGAGCAACTTAATTTATGTCTTGTGTTAGTTATCTATTGTTGCATAACAACTTACCACAAATTTAGTGGCTTAAAGCAACATTCATTTATTGTCTTAAGTTTGTGTGGGTCATGCATTGGGACATGTTTTAACAGGATCCTCTGCCTAGTATCTCACAAGACTGCAACTAAGGTTTAAATCAGGGCTGGGTTCTTAGGAGAGGCTCAATTGGGAAAGGATCCATTTCCAAGCTCCTTCAAGTTGTTGGCAAAATTAACTTCCTTGTGGTTGTAGCATTTATGGCAACTTGCTTCTTCAAAGCCACCAGTAGAGAGAGTGAGTATGTTAGCAAGACAGAGTCTTATGTGATGTATTGTAATCATGGGAATGACTCAGCACATTTGGCATATTCTGTTGGTTAAACACAAGTCACAGGTCCCACTCACACTGAAGAGGAGGAGATTATACAGGATATGGACACGAGGAAGCAGGGAAGACGAGGGCCACCTTAAAGTCTGTCTATCACACTCCCTAAGCTTTCATTTCTTCTTCTATATAATGAGTTTAAATAGTGCCAACCATGTGCACTAATCCATACAAAGTGCTCAATATTCTGCTTGGCACTTGATGACAGCTTACATATTGGTACCATCTATTAGTTGCTTATTTGGTGAAGGTAAAAATGAATTATTAGCCAAAGTGAGCCATTGAAAATCAGGACTACTTGAATGTAATATATCCTCATTGCCCCTAGTGCAAGCTCCTAAAATTATGGTATCTGTCCTTTCCATTATGTGACATTTGCCAACACTGTTGGTATTTTTGATGCCATAAAGCCCCTTTTTCACACTTCAGTGGCATAGGCTTGACTTTTATTTCCTCACAATCAGATTTTCTGTGCTAATAATTATGTTGATAAATTAATTTTTGATAATGTGATAAAGCCAGGGAAAATCCTTCTCCTGCCCTTTGTTCTTTCCTCCAGCCCTTCCTCCCAGATAGGAAGCACATTTTAATAGTTGACCTATAATAAAACAAACATTTTTCAGATAGAATTTGAAAATTCACAAAGAGCTCTAGAATGCTTTACAGATTACGAAGCTGAGCCTTTGAGAGGTTAAGTAGTCCTTCTCTTTACTCTGAAGATTGGGCTTATGCAACCATACTCTTCTAACACATATTTGTGCCAAACTGAATTTTAACTGATGTTTACTGCAGCTTAGGTCCCTACATTTATTGTAACATTAAAGAAATTAGTACAGTGAGAACTCTGGACCAAGGGAGGAAAATACCAGAAGGCTTCACTTATAACAGGTAGGCAGGAGATTATTTACAGGCAAACTTTTGGGCTAATCCAAATCATGCTGAATAGGTAGAATCATTACATTGACCCCCAAGGCAAGCCTGATTTGGGTTATAAAGGAGGCCGAGATAGTCTAATTCATAAGCGTGAGTAATCAACATTGAAATTTCTTTAAAAACCATGCTAAAAATATAATGAAGTAGTAGAATAAACCATTATACGATAATCAACTGCAAACAACCATAAAACTGAACAAAATATATGAATCACTGGATTTGGGGCTTTGGACAACAGACAGCACAAAACGATAATCCCTGAACAAGGGAATTTTTATAAGGGGAGTCCCATAATTTCTCTGGTTCTTTGCCTGGGACAAATCCCTGATTGTGGTAGAGGAGAGAGAATCCAAGAAAAGAACAATAGTTGCTCCTGAGCTAAAGAAGCTTAGATCTAAATATAGGAACCCCTGAAGTGCTAAAATCTGAAAGACATGGCATTGGAAACAAAGAGGTTTCTCATAGTAAGAAAGAATCTAAGGGGGCAGGGGCTCCCCAAGAGTTTCTGATTGACTCCTAGTTGCACAAACAAAGAATAAAAGTGCCTAGTTTTACCAGAGAGCAGTTGCTATGGGTTTGATAGCAGAACAGAGATACAAGAGTTTGAAGAGTGCTCTGGCCCATCGAGAGTAGAAAAATCCCATTAACACTTTTGGAATTTAACTGAGATACCAGAAGTAAAGCCCCTCTGACTTTCCCTCAAGAGTAATGTCCACACCTTAGAGTTAGGTGTACTCTGCAACAGCCTTAACAAGGCCACCCAAACCAAGCCCTGGCAATGTCTTTAGAATTGAGAGTTTGGAGGTAGCATCTAATCAGAAAACATGCTAGATAAAGCTTACTCTAGAGTAAAATGTTTTTAAAAATGTAGTGTTAGGAATAAAAATCAAGCTATAGACTGGGAAAATAATCACAATGTATAATTCTGGCAAAGAATTTCTATCCAGGATATACAAAAAAACCTTTGACAATTTATTATTAAGAAGCTACCAAATTGATTAAAAATGAGTAAAAGGACTTGAATGAACCCCTGATCTCTTCATAAATGAAGGTTATACAAATACCCAATAAACTCGTGAAAAGTCATACATTATTAGACATCAGAAATATACAAATTAAACCCTTATGGAAAGCATTTCACACTTATTAAAATGGCTAAAATTTAAAAGAATAATATTAAGTGCCATAATGTAAAGCAGATGGAATTCTCAGACCATGTAGATGAGATAGGAAGATACTAATGGAAAATAGTTTTTCAACTTTTATAACACACAGCATAAATTTACCTTGTGACCTAGCAATTTCACCTTTAGGCATTTATTTTTGAAAACATATATCCACAAATAGACTTGTACACCTTTGTTCACAGTAGTTTTATTCATAGTTGTCAAAATTGGAAACTAATATTCATCAATAGGTAAATGTGTAAACAAGTTGTGATTTATGAATACAGTGGAACACTGCCCAGAAGTGTACAGAAACAGATTACAGATACAACAAATCTGAGAAGTGACATGCCACCACCTCTGTCCTATTCTATTGGTCACACAGATTGACTGAGTTAAGTGTGAGGAAACTACACACAAAGATATGGAGGCTGTGAATACTAGGAGGTTGGGATCATTTTGGAGGTTGCCTACCATACGTATTTTTAAGAGACAGTTATCTGGTGGACTTCAGTGGTGAATTGGAATATAGGTTGTCTGTAGTTGAGTAGGCAGAAAACTTTACTCGTATGTGGCAGAAGTAAAACTCATGTTATCCAAAATAAATTGTAAAAGAACATCTGCAGCAATGAGACTGCAAATAATGTTGGATAGAACTCTTTCAAAAGGACTTAGTTTTGGAAGCAAGACTAGGAAATACATGGTCCTCTTGTGTCCAGAGGTATCCAATTGGCTTGGCTCATTGCTGTATGTCTGTTGATGTTGATAGATAATTTGCAAATTGTGTTGTCAACACAACATTTAATCTGCTCTGAGCAGCTCATAAACAACACTTTGATTAATTCTTTCAGTCCGTATCTTCTGGACAAGATTTACAGAGCTCTGCTTATTTGGATGAAAAATAGAGAGAGACAAGCTGTCAGTATAAGGGCACGGGGGAATGGGGAGATTTCCTTTTCCCTTTTTCTGGTTGAAGTTAAGAAGTAGTTTTTAATCGGGATTTTAAAGGTTTGATTCTAGAAGCAAAGGACATCTAAGTGAAACTCAACAGCAGGCATGAACCAAGGCTCAGTGTCAAAGTGGAGTAAGTCGGTACATACCAGTAAATCAGAGGCAGATTGGCAGTGGAATATTGTAGAGGGAAGAGTAAGTCAAGCCTAAGGCAGGAGATGACTTTTTGAATTAACCGATTAGTTCCAGAAACCTGTTGGACAATTACAACTCAGAGAGCTTGCCATCCATGCTGTCTATTGAATACTGAAGTATTGAATCAAATTATGTTCCACAAGCACATTTTTAAAAAAGGAGTAGAATAAAAAAGAGGCTATCAGTGATGTGAAGTATAAAGGTAAATATGTATTATTATTGAATGAGAGAGAGAAGAGAGGAAGAGATTCCGCTGTTGATTCTGTTGTTGTCTTTTTATTGTATTAATATTATTACATGCTGTCTTCCCTGCCCCCCCCCCAGGTTCACAATCTGTTTAGTTGAGCAGTTTCTATTAATTTTGTCTTTGAAATAATCTTCCACTGAAGCATGGATTTTAATCAGCACTTCTCTACTTTTGTTGATTTATCCTAGCCAAGACAAGTGAATAGAGTTCTAAAACACTGTTTATGGAATACTCTTATATCACTTCAAAGTATAGTAAGCATCCAGGAGCTTAGGCATAAAAACCTGGAAATGAATGTCATTTGGAATAAGGTCCTTTCATAGTAATTATGACACAAGATGTACAGACAGTCTGTGGCTGATAGGGAAAAAAAGATCCAAGAAAATAGCTATCAAATAATTTCAGAACTATTAGAAATGTAAATAACTCAACACCACAATTCCTCCTTGTATTTGTCCCCTTTTATGCCTGTCTCCTCTCAAAGGAATAAGTATGATTTTTATGAGCTGCGTTTTGGAATGCACACATTTCCAGTGATCATGCCAAGCATTTCTTTTGTTGTTCACATCTGCATCTTTTGATATGATAAAGAGTCAATAAGAAAGTCGATTTGGTTTTGTTCCTTTGACAAATAAAGTTGACTTTGGGACACTCTTGGGAAAAACAAACAAACAAACAAACAAACAAACAAAAAATTGCATCCATGCCAGAAAAAAAACAAAGCAAAGCTGAATTTTCTATTAGAGGCAGTTAGAAGTGGTAAGTTCTATGTGAGACCCTTGGAAATACTAACCCAGATTTAGAAATTAGTAATTATATTGACCTTGACATCTGTCCTCATTACCTTTTTCCCAGCTCACACAATTAGTTTAGCTGAGAATGTCATCAAAACCCTGCGTTTTAGATCTATTTCTAGTAAGGAACTCCTTCAAATCATTGCCCCATGAAAATTACAATATTAAGGACACAAAGGTATACTTGTATCTAATTGCAGTAATTGTGTTGAGAAAGAATTCACATAAATCTCCTTTAGGGGCTTCATTCTGTTTGATGGACTTCATGTACTCTCTTAAAACTGAAATGATTTCAAAGTATTGTTCTACAAAAGATTATCAGTAATTATTGTATAGGAAAAGAGAAAGGGCAAAAGAGAACAATTTGAGAGGTTCACATTGTGAAACAAACTTCAGGCTTTTAACTTGAGGATGGCAGAGGCTGACTAAACCCCTGTGATTCTGGAACTCTGTTTCCTGAGCTCACTCCCACTCCCACCCCTTGGACCACAATTTGTTGGAAGCATTGTTGTTGTATGAGCAATATGCTGACAGAGTCTAAATGTAACACTATCCTTCTGAAAAATGAGAGAACCACAATGCTCATACAAAGAAGAAAATACCTAGTGATTTTCAATCTTCTGAAAATAGCAATAGTCTATTGGGTTTATTTCATGATTATAAAAGCCTAATAATCTATGATAGCTGAAAGCAAATGTGATTTATTAGGGTCTCTCACAGACAGAAGATAAACCCATAATGTGCAGGCAAACATTTTTTTTAAAGGAGTGTGCTAAAAAGAAAATAGTCAACAGCTTGCTTACTCTGTAGCTCCAGAAAGTGATGATTTGAGGCTCTGAAATATCAGGGTTGATGAATGGTAGAAGCAAAATTATAACTGTTGTTCCATGGTGAGATAAACTTTCACCTCTGTGAAGAAAATATAGATTACTGAAACTGATTGCAAGCAATCAGCACTGTATATTCTTCTTCTCTAACTGAGCAATGTTTGAATTTGTGCCTTTCAGACAAACACATTAATAACATTTAGCCACTAGGTATTTGTGGAAGAAATTAGAAATTGTTTTTAATTTGTTGGTTTGGTGAAGCGGTAATATATTGAGCCATATGGGAGGGGGCAAAAAACCCAACCTATTGGTATACTATTTCTATTTGCATATGTAAATATATGAATGCAAATAGAGGCGTGTTGTTTTTACAGACTCTCCCACACAAAGGAAAGGGTTAATAGACAGGCAGATTAAAAAAAATGCATGACTATGTTGTGAAATATGAATTTAACACATAACTCATTGGAGGATCCAATGAGTTATGAGCCTCATTTACTGCATATTACAGACGTTTTTTCCATATTCCTTTTCAACAAGGCATATGGTTTAAATTAGTTTCATCTTGGATTTTCTAGGATCTTTCATGGACTGTTTTCTGCAACAAACTGTATTACTCTTGCTCTTTTAATTCCATAGTAAGATGCTATTAAGTGCAGTTCTTTAATTAGCATGTGAGGCAGTGCCTCAGGACCATATTCTGTAATAGCCATAAGCAGAATAAGAGTTTGAATTAAGAATTTATACTCAGTTGATGAACTTAAAGAAGCTTCAAATTCTTTACGGCTGAAGGTGAATGGGTAGAAGGTCAGCGTCCGTTGGGGGTAGAGAAAGGGGCAGTTTGAGATGAAAACAATCAGACCCACCTTCAGCGGAATTAGAAAAGGAGCCTCTGTGATAGGTAACAACATCCTGAAGGGTTAAGAATATTAAAGGACCCCATTTCCCATAACTTAGCTCATAAATCATATTTTCAGGTACTTTACATGATTTATGAGAAGCTGGCTGTCTGCATGATCAGTAAGTTGCATTAAAATGGCAATTGGTGCTTCCAAAACAGAGCCTTATGATAAGAATCCAAATCTCAGAGAAGGCAAATCTCAGCAGACAAGTCGCCTGAAAATTGGAGTATAAAGGAAGAATCTATAGTTCACTCTCCACGTTTAAGGTTCAGGATATAAAATCAAAATACTGAGTGTGAAAAACACCAGGATGAAATCACGATGCTTGCATTTTTGTTTCTTTCTTCACTGTGACCTTGATTAAGTCATCTATATTCTTTGAGCCTCAATTATTTCTCCAGTAAAATAAAGGATTCAGGGCCCACTTATCCCTGAATATACAGTATGCAGTGCATATGCATAAGTGACAAATTCCTTTTATGGGTATATAGTTATATCTTGTTTTGTATCCATATTCGCATTACATATTATGCACTAGGTAATACATATTTGTGCATTGGAAAACTGGTCACTGTTCAGCACTATCAGCATAGGAGTTGTTACCTAATTTTACCTGTTATTCTGAAAATCATGAATGCTGACTCCTAAAAGTATTAGATTCATGAATGAGATTATAAAGTATAATCAAGCACTCTATTCAATATTATAGTTTGATAAAATATTATAGTATGTTGTTTTCTTTTAGAAATAAAAGCATACAGGACATTGCTACTTGACATTGATGGTGGGCAAATGAAAGATCAAAAGAGAAGTTTATAAAGGATGTCTTGTCACTTTATGTTAGCCAGAATGAATTCCATTTCAAGGGTGAATTAAAATTCATAGTTTTGTTATTAGAACTTTATTTCAATGCAACTCATCCATATTTGGATTTTATAATGGAGGACTGATACATCTTCTGAAGCTTTCTTAACAAGACAAAATTTAGTATATATTGATCTCTTTGCAAAAGACATTTTATCCCATTAGGTTATCTGGAAGTTGTGTTTTCAAACACACCAGCCATGAGTAAGACTCAACAGGTCATTGAGAAGCCAAGAAGTAGAAGGGTTTTGAGTTCAGAAATATTTAACACATTGGATCAAAGTTGAGAATTATGAAGCCTAAACTTTTCTTTATTAACAAGAATTTAGATACAGGTCTTTCTCTAATAAACTGTCCATAATCCTTGTAGTCAAGAAAGCTGCTGACCTCTGGTTTCTGTGCTTGTGAGCTAGAGCCATGGCCTCTATCTCAAGCTCTCAATCAGCTGCCTTCGAGATCAACATTCCTCCAGATTTGGTCATTTGGGCCGCTGTCCCCTTCTGGCGGGGAGACAGATTCTGCTGTTCTGGGTGGTCTCCTGTGGCTTCCTCCCCACTGCTCTTGGCGTCTGTAACTTTTCCTCACCAGTCCTCACTGTGCCTTTAACCAAGGCCCCTCTCGGCCGTGATGCTAACTGTGCTTCTGTCTTTGGCTCAAACACACTCAGCATCATTTTCTTCCCTTGGAGGCTGGCGGGCACATTTGTGAGCCAAATTTGAGTTTTCTGCATGAAACCAGGAGCTTTTAAAATACAAAACACACACACACACACACACACACACACACACACACACACATGTGTCTTCCTAAGTAAAATACTAGAGTGGAACACTACTTTTTGGAGCTAATATTAATAAACAGAACTTTGAATTTGTTCTTGTTGAATTTGAATTTGTTGTGATGTACATTTTTACACCGTATTAAAGCATTCAGAATGAGAGGGGGAAGAAACAGTAAGTTCATTTTTTGGATGTGTTCTCTCAGTCTCTGATGTAGTTTTGGGAATACTTTTTGCAAAAAGTTTATTTTTGATTATTTTCTTTCTCTCCCAGTAACATTGAGACTCTATTAGGTCACAAATGTTATTTTGTTTCACTGCTGTATTTCCAGAGGCTTGAACAGGGACTGGCACATAATAAACATTCAATAAATACTTGTGAATGAGTAACCAATGTAGATGTCAAAGAGTTCTTTTTAATGTTTGGTTTAGCTTTGGTGACTTGCAAATAAAGCTGAATAGATATGATATCTGGGCCATCAGAGATGGTAAATCAGAAGGGTTGGGTAGGGCCCAAGAATTTAGGTATACATGTATACATACATGCATATATGTGAATGTGTGTAACAGATTTTATGATTTTTTAAAAAAATTTAATTGTCTTAGTATTTGAAATATACTAACATTTCTGTAGTATAGCTTCTTAGAAGGTAAATTGCTGATTAAAAGGTAATGCATTTCATACATGTGCAAAATAAGTCAAATTTCCCTTCAAAAATTCCACACTAATAAGAATGTTTATTTGCAACACTCTAACCAACATTGGATATTAACAATTTTTGTATCATATTGTTCTAATTATTCTAGAGTTAGCCAACTTTTTCTGTTTTTTGATTATGTATGTTTCTTAATCTATGAATTTTTTATCCAAATACTTTGCTCATTTTTCCATTGAATTATTTGGCTTTGTTCATTTTAAAGATTAAAATCTAAAATTACTTCAAAATTATTTATTTGTTTACATTTTGCCCACTGAATTTGAAGCATATCAAGTTTAACAATAGCACATTCATATATGTACATGAGTTTGTTTCTAGACCATCTATAGTTTTCCTACCATCTATTTCTCTATCCCCATACCAATACCATGTCGTTTTAATTTCTGTTACCTGGTAGAGCAAGTTCCCATCATTGTTCTAGCTTTATGAAATTTTCCTGGCAATTCTTACATATTTTCTCTTCTAGAAATAGTTAAAATTACCTTATCAGGTTCTATGAAAAAATCTTATTGGGATTTTGATAGGTATTTAACCAGCATTACTGTTTAGTGTGGGAGAATCTCTTTACAATATTGTGTCTTCCATTCCAGGACCATGGCATACTTTTACATTTATTCAGATATTCTTTGATGGCCCATTTAGTACTTAAAGATATAGTGGCAGTTGAATCCATCTTGACTTTTGATTTACTAGAATAAAGAGTGTCAACATCCTCAGCTTGCTACTTGCAAACTGCTAGGAAAAAGCAATCTGGAACATTTATATCCCATAATGTAGCAAAAAGCATAAACCCATTAAAATATAAACCAGGGGTTTCTTTAAAATGTAGTCTTAGAAGATTTCAAATTATAATTCACCAAAAAGTTTTTTGTGTTCTGTTTTGATGGTATGAGGCATAGTTAAATTTTAATCTACATTTTCATAGCCATTAGTTCTCTAAACAAAACCCAATATATGTCATTTTTGAATTTATTTGTTGACAATTCATGCCTTTTATTACATAATTAATTTAAAGTAAATGAAAGAGTATGCATCACTTGTTAAATGGGAAAAGTAAAAATTTGTCTTTATACAGTATGAATGTTATTAACGATTATATCAGCATCTTTATAATATGATATTTAATAATAAATGAATCCCAAACCACTTTTATCTTAAATCACTTGTTATGCCCACAGAAAATGATAAAATGAAGCAAAATAATAAGGGGCTCAGGAGGTTCTATGTGACAGGAATTGTTGTTTTGAAAGTCAAGCAAAATTAGGATGTGTTTCAAGATATGTTTCTGAGAATCTGCTTCCCATTCCCGAATTAGGATTTGAGTGCCCAGTGCTTTATCCTTCTGCTCCTATTACTTCTCTGCTTTTAATTCAAGGTCTCCAACCGTGACCAGTCTGGTGAGACACTGGATGGGGAGAAGTTGAGGCACGTGGCAATCACATACACTCTCTTCCTTTAAGGACCGTTGCTATTTTTCTTTCAGAGCTTAAAGCTACCATGCTAAACATAACAATTACTTTAGCTACTTTGCTTTCCCATCTAGTGACTTAATTTGAGTAAAAGTATTAATATTTTATCAGGAAATCAGCATTTTTCATTTAAATATGCACTTTCAAAGCTTTATTGTACCCTAACGTCTGATTTATAATATCTGGAGGCACAGATATTTTCTGTTGGAAGGCTGTTCTCATTCTTTCACAAAAGTCAACTGGCCAAGGGATCTCAATATATGGAAATTTCTTTTAGAGATATTTGGTGTCACTGTTGCTGTTTAGAGAGTGCAAAAACTCTTCCTCAGGTACAACTGTCTGAAACACACCTGTCTTCTTGAAATCTTCTTTATCATTCTGTGTTAGGTCACAAAACAATCTTACCTTGGGCCCTTCAGGTTTCACACAGAAATTTTAGCATGTAGCTTTATTTTATTTATTATTTTATAATCTCACAAGAATTTGAGTTCTTTTTCAAAGAAAAATTAGAGAAAGCCTGCAGGAGGATGGGCTGAAATAATTTGACATGTTAATTATTTTTCTTCCATTATTGTCCCTTTTCTCCCCCCTATATTCAAGCAGCTAGCATTCTTGTGCTTTAAAAGCCCAGGAAGAAGAATGTGGCAAGTCAAAAAAAGTAGAAGTCTGGAAGACTTCCTGGTTTTGGGTTCTAAAAGACTAAGTGCATTAAAATAAATAAACAAGTAAACAGACTGCTGACTCTAAACTAGAAAATGATTTCCTGACATTGTGAGAAAGGGAGAGTTTCACGGGTACTGTCCATGAAACCCGTGGAAGTACTGTCCTGAGAATGTGGCGTAAGTTTAAAGTACTCAGGAGCTGATATCTTAGGCCGAGGCTCCCAGCCATTCCAAACGCTTGAGTCCCAAAATAAAAGGAGAGCAATCACAGTGGCAAACCTGCAAAGACTGCATGAGCGCGGTCAATAAGCATTTAATCCATAGCTACTCTTGGCCAATGGCTGAAGACTGCGGTGGTCTTCCCCGCACTGGCCTAGATCAGCAATTGACCCTAGGATCTCAACAGAGCCCTGGGGAAGCCCCAGGAATAACTAATGTTACTCCCATAAGAAGAGTCCTTGTCTTTCCTCTCCTTCCCTTCACTCCTCTCCCTCAATATGCTCTTTCTGCTTTTCCGTCTCTAGTGCAGAATCCTGCCCTACATCTCCTCATTGTAAGTGATGGAGATGACTAAATGAATCTCAGCTCCAAATTTTGGGGAGACACAATTTGATGGAACAGGAGGCCGTTCTCAGAGTCTAGCACTTATGAGTGCTCGTGTTTTTCTTCTCATTACAATCCTGAATTTTCATGTCAACAGAGTAGCAACCACTCAGCTCTTCATCCCTGACATGGATAAAATTGCTGGATTTAGCTACACATATTTATCCAAGGCTTTCAAATAAAGATCCATATTACACGTAAGTGAAACTTTTGTATCAGAATGTGTACCCATGTTAAACACATAAACCCTCAGGTGAAAGAAACATACAAAGCAACCACAGTTTTATATTCTGTCCATATTCTTTTATTTCTCTTCCTTTTCCAAATTTTCTTCAATTTGGTATTTTATGGCATGATTTGCCTTTCTTTTTTTCTTCTATCTTCTTCAAAACTAAGCCCCAAACATATTTTCCCCTGGTTCTTTTCTTTAAAACTATGTTTTTTTCCTTGCAACTTCACTTTGCAAAATTTCTGCAATGTATTATTCCAACAGTGTGACATAATGATGTTTGGTGTATATTCCTCACTGTCCCTCTGCCTTCTCAGCATTCTTCATGAGGCACAGGAGGCCAAGGTAGCCTTATTTGCTAAATCACTGCCTTGTTAATCTCATTCTTTTACCCCCAAATTTCCCCTTAACAATTTTAAATGGATCTTGAGTTTTCCACTTCCATCTAATTTGCATTTTTCTTGGTTGTGTGCTGCTGAACAGCTGCTGTTTTCTCCCTAGAAGGTGGTGGGGGATGGTTTCCATGGAGATGGTGATGACTCTGCTCAGATGTGGACACCTCCAGTATTCCCACTGCATTTGTAATTCCTAGCATCCATTCCATGTGGAGCTCCTTAGTTTCATTACCTTGTGGCAATAAGCCCCTTAGAATTCTGACTCCAGAACTCTTTCTTTGGCCCTGGTTTGTGGCCACCAATTTATTTAATTGACATCAAGATGTATTTATTTATCATTGAGTTCTTACATGGTCATGTGCTACAGAGAGCAATTAAAACAGGTATAATGCCTGTTATAAATAGTATATCTTGCTACAGTGCTTAAGTCATAGTGGACATAAAACAAATGCTTATTAATTGATTTGTGGCAATATGAAGAAAACTTAAATCTGTTATGTTGTTGCAAAAAGAAAAGAGGCTAAATTAGAATCAGTTTGGGAGAAATATAAGCAAATTCATTAGTTACATCCTATTTTAGTCATATCATAAGTATTACAAAATGCTGATTTTAGAAATGATCTTGTCTAACCCCATCATGAAAAATAATTTAATAACTTAAGTGACACAGCTAGAATTATAGGATAAGGTTGAGTCATGAGAGGGCATGTTGTTGTTGAAGTACTGGTTATTTATTATGATTTTTTTTCCAACTACTCATTGATCAGTCAAGTACTGGTTAATTAAAGAATGAAAAAAAGTAGGAAGTAAAGAATAAATAAAATTAAGGCCCATAATACAATCATTCACTTATTCATTTCTTTATTTATTCAACAAATGTTTATTGAGGGTCTACTATGTTCCAGACACTGCTAAGCATGACAAATAAAATTGTGAGGAAATATAGTATCTTCCTTACAGAACTTAGACTCTAGTGGAGGATGCAAACTAATAAAAACTCAGAAATACATAATTACAGGCAGTAACATAATCTCTAAAAGAAAGGTACAGAATGGTATGAAAGCATTTAACAAGAAGGCAGAATCCAGACTAATGTGCATATGGCCAAAAGAAATCCAAAAACTTAGTAGGAGCTAGCTGGACAACGGTCAGGTTGGGGTTTTAAGCAGAGTTAGCGTGCCAAGCAGTGCTTAACAATGGCTAATACATGTTGTTCAATTAGCGTATTTGAGTCACACATCTAAGCACTTTACCATGAGTCAGGTTCTATTATTACTTCCACATAGGAAGAAACTGAAAGAAGTTGAATCAGAGGTGAGAAAGAGGTGAGTCCATGACTGGAAGCCAGGTAGTCTGAACCCAGAGCACACATACCTGATAACTACTCTTTATTCTCTTATAAAGAGTGGTGGTGCAGAGGCAATAATAGAATCTTTTGTTCAAGCAATCTAGGGATTTTATATGACTACAAATATAAGAACTGGACCTAACCAAAACATCTTATAATAGTTGCTATTTGTTAGGTAGGCATAAAATGGGCTTAGTCTATTTATGCCTACAGACAAAATACATATTAAAGACATCATGAGGCCGGAGCAGAGATCTCACTAGAAGGCTGTGCAAAATGTTGATCTTACACCATAAGTTTCAAATGTCCTATGTCGTGCTGTCTTTCTGCCCTTTCTTAATAGTTGACACAGGTAGAATAATACATTTTAGCAATGATCCTCTATACGCAGAATGTGCAGTCAGAAATACATACTGATTTTATGTTTTGTCACTAGGAAAATATCTTTTAAGTCACCAAAAGCCAAAAAACACTAATAATTGTTTTGTTTTGTTTTGTTTTCCCTAGAAGTCAGGAGGATAGAATAGGAGGGTGTGGTTTAAATTTGGGCTCACTCATGCTCAGGAGTTCCCAGCTATTAGTTCTGAAGATTCAATAGAAATGAGATAGCTAAATGCAATACTTAAAGTCTAACGTGGTTATTACATATCACTGAGTTTTTGGTACAAAACAAAACAAAGCAAAACAAACAAACAAAAAAACCAGAAATTGAGTTTATCCAGACATGTGGAGGTACAATAATATTTGCGCAGATTTCACTGGAAAAAGTCCATTTGGAAAACTCAAGTCCTCCCATCCTGCTCCTGCTCCCACAGTTGATGTTTTGGGCCATCATGTCCTAAGTGTCTGGATGTCCGCCGATACTCCCTACTCATTTGGCCCAAGAATAGACATAGCCTAATGTTGCTATTGGTCTCTTCTAGATACACTAGTAGTTTAGTTGTATTTTAAAATGATTTTTAATGTCCAGAGTCTCCCTAAGTGAATTTTCAAAATCTAGAAAATAAACACAGGTCTATATTATAGCAGTGAAGTGCTCCCTTTATAACACTGCTGTGTCAGAGGGCTGCTGGGAAGTCTAATAGCTTAATGTTTGCAAAGTACTTTAAAAACATTAACTACAGACCAAAAGAAACAAATAGTGACACCTATTTTTAAACACATTATCTCCTTTTGAATATGGTTCCAAATATATAATTTGGTATGCTTTTACACTAAAAAATATTGAGAAAATAATGTACATTGACATTTGGTAAACTGCTGACCGCTTGCCTGACATTTTGTACAATATAGAGCTTTTACACATTATAAGCATTTTAAATATTAATTTGAACCTCACAATAACCTGCGACAAAAGGCAAGATTGGTAATATTAATTTATTATTGGTAATATTAACTTCAGTGAGGAACTGAAGTTCATAATGAGAATGAGTTGTATAAAGGATGCAGACACGAAGTTGGTGGTCTTAGTATTCTTTCTACCACAAAACAGAAAGTTACATATAATCTGGAAAATTTTGCATTGGATTAATTTTTTTCAAGTATCAACTTGACCACTGTCAAGAATAATCTAGAAATAAGTGATCAAATTTCTGGCTCATGAACCAAGTTGAAAGCCACGCCTTTCGGGTAACAAATGAGTAAATATAAAACTACTTACATAACTTTGGTGGAGCTCTGCTTTATTGGTTGTAAAGAATAGAAATCTAATTCAAACTAACTTAAGCAGAAAGAGAATTGATTGGCTACCATGCCTGATAATTCCAAAGGATGGGAATTTGTTTTTGGTCTTGGCTGGGTCTATGGGTTCTCAGGGTGCCATTAGGACTCTCTGATCTCCTTCTCTTGGTTCAGCTCTGCTTTCCATCCCCGAAGAAAGGAGCACGTTTTTTTGAGGGCTCTGAAGGACCCAGCTTGGGTCATGTAATTATCCGTGAACCAATCACTGTGTCCAGGGGAATAGCGTGCTCCAATTGGTCAGGTTTGGGACATGTGACGATTGTAGGAGCAGGATGTTGTGGGGGTCATCCCCACATGGTCTGAATGGGGTTACTAAAGATTGCTTCAACCAAGCTATTCTGCTTTTTTTCTGTTGAAACTATAAATTTTGTTTGAAAAAATGATTCTATGGCTTCAAAAAATTTATAAGCTACTGCTTTAGTAGAGAAGGTTGATTAAAAATAAGGAAAATGTAATCCTCTGGCTAGTTGATATAATTGGAGATATTTGGGATATGGAGTTGGAACAGCTGGGCTTGATTTCAGGCTTTGCCATTTATTTACCAACCATGTGCTTTGCAGAAACCCTGAGCCTTAGTTTTTTCATCCATCAAATGGACTAAAACATAAAACCTATTAGAATCCAATGGAGCAAAGTATGTCAAAGTGCTTTGTAAAGATTAGTTGCTGCTACTCTAGATGTTATTTATTTTATTTCTTTAATTTGCATATCAGCCAAGGTCCTGAGAGAAAATAGATGGCACATTCAAGAGGAGAAACACCCCCGAGACATGCCTGAAATGGCAAAAGGAAAGAAGAGTTGGCAGAATGCAATGAGGAGTAGGGCTCTGGAAAGGGCTGCCAGAGAGAATCAGTGACTTTCTGGAAAGGAATATAGCCCCTGACAAAACACAGCTAAGCAAAAAGGATGAAGTGATAAAGACCGGACCTCTCTGTACCCTTTCACTTGGATCTCCTTAGGGTGCTTTCCATTGGCCAAACCTAACTGGAATCTAGAGAATATTTATTCTTTATGTGGCCTCCTCCTGGGTCAAAGAGTTGGGTGGAGAGAGGGTCTGGAGGGAGAAATGAAGACTATCTTATATAGTTCCCCTCTTGCCTTAATTGGTTTTATCTTATTCAAGAGCATTGATTGCTTCAGTATTTCATTTAGTTTAGTTTCTAGTTCACTAGAATTCAGGGATTGCTAAAATACATTTAAATATGGGCTCTATAAGAAATGTTACTTTAAATTTTGTTTTATTTTATGATCTATAAATGTGGACTTAAAGAGTATCCTAAACATCCTTCAATGTCATATAAAGTTCTGTCTCAGATTGTGAAGACATCTCTCATTTTGCTTGTGAAAGCAACGCAATTTTCTATAGCAATATTTTTAGTTGCACTTTAAATTGAGTATTTCAAATACAGATTTAATTTAGTTTAATGAGGGAGTTATTATATGTTAATTAAATATCAACTGATTATTATGAATATCTATTGGGGCATAACAACCTTTTTTATTAAGATGAATATCTCTTAAACAGTTGAAGCTTAGTAAATATGCTACTAATAATTAGTTTTAAACTAACATTCAATGGAAAGAATACATCTAAATGTACTACCTTGAATATAATGTGGTTATTACCTATTAAATATCAATAGATTATTGAGAATATGGTTATTGAGTTTCAACTCATACATCTTAATAATCTGCTAGTTGCACCTAAATACACCATCATAAGTAAGCTAGTATTTAATTAGCAGAAATATTTATAGTATCACATTTACATTAGCATATTTATAATCAAATAAATAATATAATAACTCTTTTATTAAATCTAAATTAAATCCTTGCCAGAGGCATTTAAAGAGCAATGAAACTACATTGGCTATGTGGTCTTTAATGTTTAATTCATTACATGATTTTTAAACTTTACTAATATATTAAATGATAAATTAATATACTATACATATTCTAGGGATGTTATAAAATTGCACATAATATATCTAGGACTTAAAATATTTAGGCTAAACTAGACAAGAAAATTCTCTAATCCTCTTTTTTGCTCCATTAGAACCAAGCACAAATATGGGATAGGAGTAAAATATGTCATTAAATTGGCTATATTTATTGTTGCTAAAGAGATTTAACTAACATGAGTGTTGGCAGGGCTGGCATTGTGGTACGTGAAGAGTCCACAAAAGCTTCTGTAAGCAGGTGTTTGGATGCTGAGTTGCACCCATAAGAAGAGAAGCCCCGAGGGGGCCTTCATACAGTTAGTTATATGTTCATAAAAATAACCCTGCTTATCACTCCACAGATGAATCAGCAGTTGTTTTGCACAGTTAAAAATGGAGCATAATTTCCTTTCAAGAGTGAGGAATAAAATCCAAACTAATTTTATTTCAATATTGAAATGTCATAATTGAGTTTCTTTTTCACACAAAGCAGCCAAGAAGAGAACATTTGAGTAGAGGTCCATCTCTTCTGAAGAGTTTGGTTAACTCTTCCTGGTCCTTGCTCCAGGTGGAGTACTTACTTTAATAAAACCGTTCATTTCATTTTCTTCTGGAAAAAGAACATCTTTGAATTCTGAAGCCATTCATTTCAATATCAACACTAGGAAATAATTATGTGAGAAAACTAACAATGTGACATTGATTTATGGATATGTGTTTACGCTGGCCAAAGAAATAAAAGAAAGGCTACTAATAATAAGTGAACCCAAAGCATGAGTGAAGAATTCCACACTCTCTTTAGTGCTGGTGAAAACTCCAGCTGCCCATGATTCTTCTCTGTGGGGTGTTGTCAAGAGAAGGAGACATGGATCTTGTTGGTGGGAATAGTGGTTTACATTTAGGAAGTGCTGGGCAGACTTAGTGTCTGCAAGGCAATACTCTGTCTTTATGTGGATTATCTCATTTAATGCCTAGGTCGCCTTAGGATATTAAGGATATCTCTTACTTTCTCTGAGTAATTGGTGAGGGAAATCTGTGCCTATCAGGAGACCCTTTGCAAGTCAGTATGACTTTCCCAACTTTGCATCCAAGTTATTTTACAAGGACAAAATGCAGAGAGAGGCAGGAGGCTGTATTAGGACAAGTGTTGTACTGAAAATATGCTGTCTTGATTGCTGCTCTCACTTCTGCAGCTAACTAGCTGTGTCACTCTCCAGGTTCTTCATCTAAGAAATAAGGGGTTTAGGCCTCAGGATCTCAAAATCCCTTTTAGTGCTAGACTTTCATTCTTGTAGATGTTAGCAGCTCAGTTGATCACATTTATTACAAGAATTTGGAATATAAAAAACCTTTTTATTTAAGGTTAGCCTGTATGTTGTTATTGTTCTGATGGAAGCTGGCTATATTAGTCTTAATACTAAAACTTAATCTTTATGCATGTCCTGAAAGGAGAAATAAAGATGATAATTATTGAATCTGTACACTGACTGTCTCAGAGGGGTTTAATTACTTTTCATTCTGTGACTACCAAGGGGAAACTATTAGTAAAAAGGAGGCTCAGTATTTTGAAGTAGGCAGAAATGTAGCAATCATGTTACTCTACTTTTATGATGTCATATTTCCATCTAAGATATATTGATAGAATATTTCAAAATTTAGCTTCTGCAGAAATAGGGATTTTAATTCTTTGGTCTAGCATTTTAGATATTAAGTTTTCCACTTATTTTTTCCCCTGCTAATGACTTGCTAAACTGGGTTCTTAAAGAAGGTAGGGGACCACAGGTGCTTTTCTAGGTAGTTAAACCACGTGGATCAAATTTCGTAACGTCAGGATTGGTTTCCTTATGTAGAAAAGCAAGATGACTCAGTAAATATTAATAGAAAGACCCAAGATCTTCGGTACTCAGAAACTGGAAGTTTTGAATCCAGACTATATGGCTAAGGAGATTAATGAGGAAAGAGAGAGCTTAGATGTGGAGTCTTATTGAGAAACAGAGAAAGTAGGCTAGAATCAAAATTCCTAGATTGCAATTTGATTTTTGCATTTTTATTTCTTTACATATCTCTGTTGGATAAATTCTTTATGGGACTCTTTCACTATCATCGTATTTTGAATTATGATTTCATCTAGTGGTATGCAAATGATACCACCAATTTTGGTATCTCATTCAGAAGTCAGATTAGGTAACTACACATACATTAATTACACTAGTACTTCTCTTGGGCTACTTCTCCTACTAGTACTTATTAGGTATGGTTCTTCAAAATTATAAATCATGGATGTGGTGGATTTTGCCATTTATATCCAATTTTATAGCATGGTACATTCTTTAAGTTTAGATGAGCTTTTCCAGAGCCATTGAACAAAGAAATCTGAGCCATAATATCACTTTTAAAACATATCCTATGCTAATATTGCAGCTGCCATCTCAGTTATAAAAAGATCATGTAAGATTAACCTGCCATTCTTAAAAAATAAATTGCTTGGCTTGGGTTTTTTTGTAGCTATCATGGTTTAAATGTACATGTGATTTTCACATATGTTATTTTGCAGTGTGCACATTTGTTTTTGTGGATTGCATGAAGTCTGATGGAATAACTTTATAACATAAAAAGGTGTAAAAACCATCCTCTCATTGAACTCTCAGAGAAAAATAGGACATTGCATTTTCTCAGAGTTCAGTCAACAACTATATACGCATTTCAAGTGCAAAACTGCTTGACCACAACAACTCATATTGCCTGTATTCCAAATATGTGATATTAAATGACTTGATCAAACAGCTTGTCTGGCAAAAAGCAGATAAACCTCTCTTTAAGTGGTGAAGATGAACCTACTTTGAAAATACATTTAGAAATCGACTCACAAGATCAAGGTTATTCCAATGTAGCTTGAGTATAGAAAACAGATAAAGAGAGACTTGAGGAAGGGAGATGAGAAAGCTCTTGGAGTGATTGAGAAGAAAATTAAAACGCCCAAAGTAAAGTACAATCTTATGTTACTTGACTTTGCCTTTGTTACAAAGGCCTTTTCTTAAAACTATTGCATCCGGATTTCCTTATTTTTTCCTAACATGCTCTTTCTAGGATGTGTGTGTGTGTCCTTTTACCCATAGCTTTTGTATTTCTCCTGAGGCTATCAATTATTCTACACTTCCCTTTCTTTTCTGGAGTGAGAACACACTTTGATTAACCTCTCTTAACCCATTTAGATCTTGTCTCTTCTATGTGTTACTATGATTTAATTCTTCTTGTCTCTGTCCACTTGGATTATGGATATGTTCCTCCATTTGATAGAAGCCAGTCTGTCCATTTTACATCTATGAATCATTCACATGCAAGGTTGAGAAGAGATTTATAAGATCTTAATGCAATAATTCAAAAGGTGCATTGCTATCAGATATCTGATTTTCAAAAGAATAACAAACGAGTTCACTTCATTTAAAAAAAAAACAAGATAAATGTAGGTTTAATCATGACTTTAAAATGTTTTGTTGTTACCTTCACAATTATTTTAAGGTTAGTTCAAGGATCATGTGAGTTTAGAGAGATAATTTCACTATCTTATATGTACATCAATATTTGACCTTAATTATAAAATTTGCCAAATGTATGGAATTTGTTTGTTCTTCACTGATAAATGGGATTGGCCCTGGACTCAGTTCCTCTATGCCTTTTATTTCCAGTACATTCCAGCTGTATCCACAGAGCAGGAATTCATGGACTGAAGCAGGCGGAATATAAATAGTTCAATACCCCTAATGTGGTGAAGCTGGGAATTGAGCCACTCATTCAGACAGTCCTAAGGTCGGGTGACCCCTACGAAGATGCCATACACTCCCAATTCGGCATGCTGCTTCCCTGAAAATGGTCGTAAACCAGTTCTTCCTCTACTCCATTCCCATGGCCAGACAGCCAAAGTCACCATCTCTCACTTAAACTATAGTCTTGCTATTATTTTTTTCCCGTTTTTGTTATCTAATTCATTATTTGAGTGTTAGCTTTGAGATTGAAAGGACCTGGTTTATCTTTGTTTTCCACTGTATTCTCTGTGCTTATGACATTACTACCACTTCAGACTTCTAACTTGATCATTCTGACTTTTCTAAGCTTTCACTTCCTTAAATACTGAAACTGTATCTGGATATCTTTGCTCGTCTTTCCTTCTACAACTCTCTTTGTTCTCTTTCTATCTTCTGTTTGTCAGCTTTTACCCATCCTTCAGGTTTTAGCTTAGAGCCAATTTTCTTTATCCTATTACTGAGTTCCGCGTTCCTTCAATGTTTACCTGTAGCAACTCCACTCCTGTATCATAATGCTTAGTGCATTTCTCTCTCACACTTCAGTGTATGTTTCTGGAAGGCAGAGACCACCTCTTATTCCCTGGTATGTTCCTAGGCCCTAGTAGATGTTCGGTAAATACCTATAGAAGCCTGAATAAATGTCCTCAGATTCACTTTCATGCTACTTACCAAGTTGGTCCAGTGAATTGAGCCAAGTTTTTGCCTTGATTCCTGCTCCTAGGTTTTGGCTGTTCTGTTTTGTACTTGCTAGTCTTCCTTTTAGAGACCTCATTCCACACCCAGCAGAAAGATTAGGGTCTTGTTCCCTGAGGGTAGATCTTTAGGATAAGGAAAATGTGCCTGCTTGACCTCTGTGCTGTATCTACTTAATCAGAAATCCCTGTGGCCAACTCTTTTTGGAATTGTGCCTGACACTATATGACTCTTATTCTTCCCAAGCAGGTCTTGGGCCTGTAACTCAACCATCATAGAGCTTGCTCCAGTCCCAGGTAACAACACACAGCAGAAAGGAATCTTTACAGGTGATATGACTCAATGGTTCTCCAACATGCCTTTACATTTGAATTACTGTGGGGAATGTTTTGAAATGCACAAATTCTGGCTCTACCGAAAACCCACAGAATTAAAATTTTCCAAGGGTATAACTCAGGAATTTCAAGTTTTAAAAATGTTCCCTTGTGATTTTGATATGCAGCCAGTTTAAAAACCACTGATTATTATTTTCATTTTCTGTCTAATGTACCACTGCTATGAATCTGGAACATGGGAAATAGTAATATAATTACATTTCCCCATAATGTAAGGAAAAATGATAGATTAAAATAGTATTAAGTAACTACCTATTTTAAAGCAAGATAAAAAGTGTGTACAGGATGAAATTCAATCAAGATATCCTAGGAAATAAACTGAAATTCAAACAGGTAAGGAACGAGGATACCCTCATTTTTTTCTAAAGACAAAATTCAAAGTTTCCAGTGGCTTCCCGGTTTCACCTTATTTGTCCAATTATTCACCAACAATTATTTAAGGAATGCCTACTGTTGACCAGACACTACTGTAGGTGTTAAGAACATAGGAATGAGCAAAACATCTGACAAATTTCTTGGTCTTATAGAGTTTAATTTTTTATGAGGATAATGAACCAGTATATGAATAAACTCATGAATGATGTGTTTGTCTTGAAATATTAGGTTCTATGGAGATGAATAAAGCAAGGTGAAGGGATAGAGAATTGCTCTTTTACCCAGGTGATCAGGAGAGAAGGCCTCTAAGAAGGTGGCATTTGAGCAGGGAGACCTGGACAAAGTGCAGAAGAGAGACATGTAGGTCAAGTAGAGAAGAGTAAGCTCAAAGAAACAGAAGTGCAGCAGCGTGCACTTTGTGGGATGGCAATGTTAGAAAGTCTTTAACCCTTTTAGAGCCTTAATGTCCTCATTTGTCAAACAGCAATGATAATTTTGCCTATCTTTAAGAGGAATGCTGTGTATATTGTATTAATCAATGTATGCAAAATTCCTTTGTAAAAACAAAAGCACCACACAAGCCGTATCTATTAAGTATTAATACCCCATTGCTGATCAATGTTGACTTCACCCAGAATAAAAATTACAATTTTACTTTGCTTACTATATCAAACTCTTCCCCCTCACCCTTCCCAGTCTCCAGTGTCTATTATTCAACTCTCCCTGTCAATGAAAAAGCACAATTTTATATATACTCTGATATATTAATATACAGATATACTCTGGAAGGAACCTGAGGAAGTCTTGTTATCTGCTCTATGGCTTTGGAGTTGGAGTGATATTATTAACCCATTTTTCAGGTCACACAATTTGATCCCAGAAAGAGTAAGTGACTTGTCCAAGGTCACATGAAAGGGTCTGATAACTCAATTTTCTGCTTTCTAAGGCAGTGCTTTTTCTACTAGAGCCATTTTCTTTTTTTAAAACTATCTCCTATTCATTCATTTTGGCTCTCAAAGTCCCTCTAATGTGTTTAAACATCAAGAACTGGTGAAGAAATGCAATCCAGCCTCTCCGCAGGCATTGTCCTGACTGAGGAAGGGGGATAGAGAGCCTCCTGGTACCACTGTTAAGGCCATAAATATCTCTCTTGCTGAATTAGCACTGGGGCTGCAATCCTTGACTCCAGAAAATGGCATCTGCGGCTGTGCCTTTCATCATTGTTAAGTGACATACATCATCATCTGATATGGATTGGCTAATATAAAAAAGCTCCTGTGTGCACAAATATTGAGTCGTTTTACTGAGAAATGGAGCTTGAGAAATTGCCCAGTGTCATCCTTCCTCCAGCCCCTGTTCGAGAAATGGATGTATAATACATGCCTTGCTCTGAGAACACGGTGGTTTAGGACAACTCCATTGGCCTGGAACTAGGAGAGCTGACTGCATGACTCTGGGGGGATTGAAGCCAGCACTGAAATCCCTGTAGAGAATAATCCTAGAGGGCAGATATCACATTGGTTTATCCTGCATAGAGCTTTGGTGAACAAATCACACAGAAAGGGTAGCATAATAATGCAATCTCTTTGTGCAAGAACTGGTCAATTTGGAAAGCTGTCTTAACTCATGCTGGCCACTTTGGGACCTTTGAGTAAATTATTGCCTCACTGGGAGAAGCTGGCTCATTAAGCTGCCACATATACAGCCTCGATGACTTTATATTTCTATTCCTAGGAATGTTTGATAGATATTAATGGACTCTATTAAAGACTGGAGGCAGGAAGGATGTCTATTAGAAAGATAGCCCTCTGTTTTATTTTACTGGCTATATTTTCAATCCCTCAACTCACAGGGGGAACAAACACATTCATTGAATGCCTACTATGTGTGGGCTGCTTTGCATAGATTTTTCATGTACTCTTATTGACAACCTTTATTTCATAAATTAGGACACTGGCGCTCTCTGTATTAATTAAGGATCTCCGGAGAAACAGGAACAGTAGGATATCTATATATCTAAATCTATATCTTCATCTGTATCTATTATAAAGAATTGGGTCATGCCGGTATGGAGATGGACAAGTCCCAAGATCTACAGTCTGGAGACCCATGAGCCCATGATGTAGTGCCAGTCTGAGTCTAAAGGTATGAGAGCCAGGAGAGTCAATGGCTTAAATTCCAGTTTAAAAGCTAGCGGGCTTGAGATCTCTTAGAGTCAATGTTTCAGCATGAATTTGAAGGCCAGAACAAAGTAATGTCCCAGCTCGAGCAGGCAGGAGGAGTTCCCTCTTACTCAGCCTTTTTGTTCTATTTAGGTCTTCAATTGATTGCATGAGGCCCACCTACATTAGGGAGGGCAATCTGTTTTACTCAGTCTGCTGATTCAAATGTTAATCTCATCCAGAAACACCCTGACAGGCACACCCAGAATAATGTTTGACTAAATGTCTGGGCATTCCATGCCCTGGTTAAGTTGACACATAAAATTAACCATTACAGGCTCAGAGGGAAAAGGAGCTTGTTCAAAGTCACACAGAAGTGAGTGAACATGTTTCTATGCCTCAAAGCTTGACTTTTTCCCTTGAACCTCACTGATTTAACCACTTCCTAACTTGTTCCTCTGTGTGGAATGGTATATATATTTCAATACTGTGACTTATGTTTTCTAAAGACTTCGGGAACTACTTGCCATTTCCCCTCTCACTATTCTCCAACATTAAAATTCCAACTCATTTAAACTCATGCCACTATTAATTATGTAGTCATGATCAATTGTATATATGTAACTATAACTTATACTGTGTTGACATGTATCCTGCTTCTGGGCCTGTCGTCCGCCATTCATTTCCCGAAATTTTTTAAAACCTACTACATGCTGGAAATTGTGTTGAATACTGATAACACAGAGGTCATAACAAAACTACTAGTAGTTAATATTTGGGGGCATTAGTGTGTGCCAGATATGTTCTAAATATACATATTAGCTCATGTTGGTCTTTATAGATCTGTCATCCTGCTCTCTGTCCCAGGAGACTGACCCTATATGGACTACATTTAAAAGGCTGCCCTCTACTTCCTGCTGTGTAGAGGCATTAGGGAGACCAAGCAAAACTAGAAGGAAGGTAGAGTGTGAAATCTGAGTGTTAATTCCCTGACTTCATCAAGGGATACTGGTTTCACGAGGAGACAGACTCTACGTGGTTCTCCTTTTGGGCTCCAGTAAAAACTCACTCCTTTCATCCCTTAGGCTAGAGGTAAGAGCTCAGTAGCTAAGAGTTCCAGGTTCTTTGTGGCTCCCCCATATCCACACCTTTGGTGATAGCCCCTATAGAAATATATTTTCCTTGAACTTCCCTAGGGTGATTGGGTCATATTTTTTTTTTTCTCAGAACCCTGAATCTTTAAATCAACCCTATCTGGAGTGTACCATTATTGCCACACTTTAAAAATAAGGAAAACAGATGGGCTATACAGTTGGCTGAAGATCACACATCTTGTAAGCGGAAGAGCTGGGATTGGCACCCTGGAAGTCTAGCTTTCGAGATCATGTTCTTAGCCACTACACTGTAGTACAATCATGAACACTTCTTGTTCTGGATGAACACTCTACCTAGAACAACAGCCTAGTTCAAGTCCTCTTTTCATCTGAAACCTTCCAATTTATTTAACCATTATTGTTTTTAATCCCTACACCACAAATTTATTGAGGGCTATAATTGAATCTTCTATGCTTATGTTCCCTTTCTATAATCACAGACAGAACATATGTATATTGGGGGCAGAGACCACTGATTCATTTTTTTAATCCTCGGTGAGTAGTCCTGGGAACTTGGTACAAACTTAATACATATATGCTGATTAATTCAAAGGTTTACTTCCACTCTATAAATAACAAGGAGTATCTTCTTGAATAGGTCAGGAATGTGGAAGGAAGCAGGCTGCTGAGATTAAGTGGCAAAACCGTGGGTCTGGAGGCAACTCCAACTATTCTTTCTCCTCAACTACGTGAATTTGGATCAGGCACTGAACTTCTCTGTCACCATTATCTCCATGAGAGCAGCTACCATGCTTGTGTCCCATGTGTCTAGTGTGAACCTTGGACTCTATTAGACATTTAAAAAATATGTGTTAAATGGATGAATAAATGTATATTTTTTAAATAAACTTTACTTTTTAGAAGAGTTTTAGATTTGTAGATGATAGTACAAAAAGTTCCCTTATTATAACATCTTACATTAGCATGGTATATTTTTACAATTAATGAACTGATACATTATTCATTGTTTATTAGTATTAACTAATTCCATACTTTATTCATATTTCCTTAGTTTTCTACTTCATGTCATTTTTCTGATCTAGGTGCCTATTTAAGATACCACATTAATTTTGTTGTCATTTCTCAGACTTTCCTTGCACTTGATGACCTTGAGAGTTTCAATACATACTGTTCAGGTGTTTTATAGAATGTTCCTCTACTGAGATTTGTCTCATGTTTTTCTCATGATTATAATGGAATTTTGGGTTTTTTGAAGGAAGACCACAGATGTAAAGATTCATTTTTATCACATCCTATCAAGGGTACACATTGTCAACATGAGTTACCACTGTTGCTGTTGACCTTGATGACTGCTGCTTAAGGTTGTGTTTGTTAGATTCATCACTGTAAAGTTTTCACACTTTCCATACTGTGGCATAAACTCATTACATTTAGCACATACTTAAGGAGTGTGGAGTTACACTCTACCCTCTTTGATGGTGGAGTATCTACAATACATTATTCAGAATTCTCCCACATGGGAGATTTGTCTCTTTTTCTCCATTTATTAAATCATTTATTTTAACCAGTATGAACTTATGAATATTTGTTATTATACTTTGGGCTATAATCCAACACCATTTTATTTTGTTGTTCCAATTGTCCCAGCTTTGACCATTGGAAGCACCTTAGACTGGCTCTTTCTTCTACTACAAGACTATAAGATGTTCCAGGCTCACCTTGTATATTTCCTGTCTCAGTCTTCTAATAAACTATTTCTCCAAGGAACTCTGATTCCTTTTATTGGAGAATGGTATCAGAAGCCAAGAGAAGTACTCAATAAGTGTGTCTTTAATGAGGTGAAAGGAATAGGAAATTTTTCCCAGACAAGGTCCCCATGCTATTGAAAATAATAAAATGATTTGTGGTGCATCAAAGACATTGTCCACTGGATAGCATTGAAAGACTTTTTATGCCTTTACAACTCTCTCCTAATCCATCTGGTCCAAGAAGGAAACTTCAGTTTGATTTTTTTTTGGTAAGCTCACACTTGGCTTCCTAACAAAGTAAGGGTGCCTCAGGCACCAAGCCTCTAGTAAGCAAAAACATGGAGCTAGAATTTAGTAATACTGTTTTTTCTTGGTTGTGTTCATTTCTATTATTATATATAATAATTATTTATATGTTATATATAAATAATTATTATATAAAATTTATGGGAAATTCAACTAGTTTTCCATTTACAATAGCAATCTATATACTTTTTCCTCTTAAAATTTATTAAGTAAAAAATGCAAATCAATTTACAGAAAAAAATACCTTGCCAGTTGTTTGTGCAATGTGAAGAAAGTGGTGAGTGAATTATTGAGTTTGGATAAAAACAAAGAGAGTAATCTCCAAAACTTCTTGCATCTCTAGAATTTGATATTCTATGTCAACCAGTAACTATTATCTCAAACTCATAGTTGTGTGAAATACTTGGAAGTGGAAATATTTTGAAATCTTGAAGCTCAGAGGGAAAGAGGGCCCTGTTGCGAACACTAAAATCCTTACAATCATTTTCTTGTAGCTGTTCTCAGTCCCAGAACAGATCTAAGAGCCAGGCACTGGCAGAGGGTCAGGTGAGAAATGCTGGGTAGTGTCTCAAGAGAGCTGTGGCATTGAGATCACAGAAGTACAAACAAAGGGGAAATTTGGTTCTAATAGCATCAATGGATATCCTCAAAATGTTCATGAAAAATGAAAATATAAAGCAAATAATTGTGACAAGCATATTGTCTAATTAAGATGAATGGGGCATGCTTCTTATGCATTTTTAATCTGTTAAATAAACAGCATATTAATGAGGCTTAATTATATCACCACATACTTAAAGTGACTTTCTAAAATAAAGTTTATTTTGATTTTAACATATGCTTTTTTGGTATGTTTTTGTAGCACTTTTACAAGCACTATACACAAATAACATCTTGAAATAAATCTTTTGGATGTGATCCCCATCTTGATCAAAATTTCTTTCTTTCAGTATATTGGATAATTCAGGATTTATAATTTCTTACTTTTAAGATATGTGTCCTTTCAGACACTATGCTTCAATATTGGAGAAATGATCCTCTATCTTTGATAGAGTTCCTTAACAATTCTATTCTGTTTCTTTTCCATTCCATATTTAGGTGGTCAATATATATTGCTGATCCTGTCTCAGATACAGCTCTTCAATCTGCCTCCACCCTGCCCTTTACATATATGGATGATGACCACAGGTTCTTTGACCTTCCTCCACTCAAGAATTAGTGTTAATTTCTTCTCCCTCTGGGCTGGCTCGTGACTCCTTTTTTGACTAATAGAGTACAATGGACACCATGACCTTCAGAGGACCTAGAGTTTTCACCTTGGTCTCTTGGAGCCCTGAGCATCAAAAAGCCTGACTAGTACTCACGCTGCTGGAGAAACCACAAGGAGAGGCTCTGAGACTATGGGGAGAGGGAAAGAAGCCCAGCTGAACCTGACTATAGCCTATTTCTGCCAAGGACCCTAAAAAGTGAATGACGCCACCTTGTTTACACCAAATAAGCCTTATCTGAACACCTGAGATTTATGAACAAAATAAATATTATTGGTATTTTAAGCCACTATTCCAGGGGTCATGTTATGCAGTAGATAACCAGGATGATAGGTTTTTCCAAAGTAATGTTTGCCCTTCCCCCTAATAGATTTATAGCTCCCACCCTATTGAGGTCAGGTTTTGCCACATGATTTGTGGTGCTCCATCCTTTGAAGGGATTATGCTTCTCCATCTCATTGACATCAGACTTGGCCACGTGATTCATTTTAGCCAATAAAATATGAGCAGAAATAATGTGCCACTATGGCATAGAAGTTTTAAGAGCCATCATGTTGTTCTATCTCCTCCCTCCCCCTTCTACTGAGGGAATAGGAATGTCCCAAATGAGGAGCATTCGTTTGGCCTGGCTACCCGAATGCAGAGGGCATGGAACAGAGGTGCAGCTGACCCACAATCAACATGTAATTTGGATGAGAAATATCCCTTTATTGTTGGAAGCCGCTGGGATTTTAAGGTTCTCTACATAGCTTCAAGAGTTATGACCCTAAAAAAAAAAATTCTGATGATGTTATTTACCTACATAAAAGACATCATGTCCAAGTGTTTTCTCACTATTTTATTACATCTTACCTTTTAAGTCTCAGTATGCATGCACCTCACAATTCAGCAAAGCTTGTCTTGATACTCCACTTTGTAATGTGTGGTCCACTTTATTTGGCATATATTTTTCAATTTCTCCACCTGGAAAAACCCTATTCTTTCTTTAAGACCAACATTCAGTGCCATTTACTTTGTGAAGCTTTTCCTATTTTTTTTTTCTGGGTAAGATTAGTCTCTCCTGTTTCAGTGTTTCCACAGCTATGATGGTGATGATGAGGAGAAGAAGACTGGTGAAGAGGTTTGGTGGTACCACAATCCTATTTTTGTGCCAGGAATTGTCTTTTAAGTATTTTACAATTTTCGATTCATTTAATTCTTGCTATAACTCCAGAAAGCAATCCTAATATCTCCATTTTATAACCAGGCAAACTGAGACACAGAAATGTTGTGTAAATCACTCAAGATCACACAGCTACTAATTGCTGGAGTCAGAATTTGAACTCTGTGGTCTCCGAGTCAGTACTCTTTATTGCCGTAGCACACTATGTTTACAGTTCAAATTTCTAAGACAGCATTTATAAAGTGTAATAAAATTGTCTCTTTTCATGTTTGCTCCAGTAGACTGTATCTGCAGGGCAGGGACCATGTTAGTCATTTTTATACTCTTTGCATATAACACAAAGTCAGGCACATAGAAACTAAATAAATGATTTTCAATAACCAAGGCAGGGTTTGAATTTAGATACTAGAACTTTAAGTCTAATTTTTTTTCTCTCCATCACATTAGTCACCTTCATTTTATGTTGCTTTTCATCTTACTGTTATAAATGAATTCTGGAAATGCATCTGTTCTATTAGTTGAAATAGTAGCTAAGACATTTATTGAAGAAGACTACTATTTCATTTCAATTATTTCCTTTAATGTTACAATAATTAAGATTCAAAAAGGAATGCTAATTTTATGAGAACTTGTTGGGCATGTTAAGATGTAGTCTAATCTCACAGCATCTTCTTCAGGGTCACACATTTCTTTTCTGGAATGTTCCCCATTCTGTCATCCCAACTTATTTTCTCCATTGCAAATGACCTGTGACCTTTGGTTCACAGTTCTTACCAACTATATTGGTTGTAAAGTTCTTTTTTTTTCACTAGCAGTCTTTTATTCGCTTAAGGTTTATTGATCCTTCTTCTTCCTTTTTGACATATTTTTCTGGAAATCCAGACCCTCCTAATATTATAATTCCGATTATGACCACCATGATGATGGTCATAATTATGCCCCTAATCCTTATCCTTATCATTCAGGTATCAGCTGGAGTTTGTCACCCTGCCCTTAGTATTCAGAAAGGTTGTATTCAGACCCATATCGAAAGTAAATTTAACACCTATCCTAAGATTTCCATGTTTTAAATCTCTTCGTGTTTTCCTGTGCCTTTGAGATCCTACTTTCTCTGAATTATTTCAATTTAGAGATTATCTCATTTCAAGACTTCATTGTCCTTCAGCTATCATGCATGGACTGAGACACAGAACTTAGCCATTCCCACAGTTTCTACTATAAAAACCCACTCTCATCAGCATTTTGTACGTGAAACAGACTTTCTAGCATATAGATATGAAGGACTTATATTCAAGCCAAAGTAAAAAGCATAAATTCAGTTGTGGTTTCTGATGTCAGCCATGCTCTTCGGCCATGCTCCTTTCATCATTCCTTTCCCTTCTCTGTTTGACCCTCCCCAAAGGTGACATTTTTCTTCAATTCTGATCTAGCTACCAGAATTCTGCCTACCTTTTTTGTTGCCTTGGTTTCTCCCAACGTATACGTCAACCTTCTCTAATAAGCAGGTTCTCAAGGTATTTTTTTTTTCTGAACATACATAGCTTTGCTTCTGCCCTCACAGATATTCTTTTTATAATTTAAAAATTTTTTAATTTTTAGTTATTATCAGTACACAATAGTTATATATATTTATAGGTACATGTGAGGTTTTGATACAGGCATACAGTGTGAATTAATCAAATCAGGGTAACTGAGGTATCCATCACCTTGGGCATATATCATTTCTTTGTGTTTAGGAACATTCAATTTCTACACTTTTAGTTATTTTACATTATACCCTAAATTGTTGTTGATTACAGTTATTTGTGTGCCAGCTATTAAGATATTTTGCTTTGCTTTTCTATAATAATAACAGCTTTTTTCTTAGAGGTTATTATTTTATAGATCTTTAAAGTGCTTTAATATTTTTTCATATCATTCTCATGATAACCCTGTGATATAGAGAAGATAGGACCAGATAGTCTGAACTATTAAAAGCATAGATGAAGCATGTACTCCCATGTTTAAAACATGAATGTTGTATTTGGCCAGGTGCAGTGGCTCACACCTGTAATCCCAGTGCTTTGGGAGCCTGAGATGGGAGGATTTCTTGAGGCCAGGAGTTGGATACCAGCCTGGGCAACATAGTGAGATCCCATCTCTACATAAAGTAAAACAATTAGGCAGCCGTGATAGTGCATGCCTTTAATCCCAGCTACTTGGTAGGCTGAGACAGGAGTATTGCTTGAGGCCACCTGGGTGACAGAGTGAGACTCTCTCTAAAGAAACAAATATATAAAAAAAATTTAAAGTTTATATTGGATATTAGCTAAGGCTTAAAGTCTACTCCATGTATTTATATGGAAATGGATCCTAAAGTTGAAAGAGAACTCAGGGATCAATTGATTTTAGGAAGATAAGGTATAGTAATTTCTAATTTACAGATGATACAGGTGATGCCCAGAGAGTTTCAGTGTTTTGCTGAAAGTAAGGATAAATGGTGGAATGTGACCATGGAACCCACTAACTTCTGTTTCTTGGGCAATGCTCTTCCTCATTTCTTCATCAAGAGTTCAGTGAAAGTCTGTGCAATGTAGAGAATGAGACAGTTGGGGAGTAGCTGAGCAAATGGTACCCAGACATAGATCATGAGGGGCGAGGATGCATAGAAAAAGACTTAGGAAGGATTCCAAGGAAGTACATTGCTCTTCAAGTGTAGATTCAACATGGGAAGTATCTATGAGAATGAGGATTATTAATGATTTTTTTTAATGACAGTATTATCTGAAGGATTTGTTAATGTTTTTATTCAACCTCCTGCTCCCTTTGTATCATTGCTAGCATCTTTGGATGGTTAAAGTTACAACAGAGAGAAAGAAAGTTATGCTCTCCTATTGAGATATCAGCTCTTATAAAAAGACAGGCAGCTACATGTTTCACCAAGAAGTATAATCACCTTCATCAACATATATTTATAAATTGATTTTTATTAAATTTCTGCAAAAGACTAGGTCAACAAGTTTAGTTTATCAAAGGGAATTCTATTTCCTCATTGAATTTAAACAATGAAGCCCTTGAAACATTCAGTCAATACACATCTCAGGGAAGAACAAAGGAAGCATCTGAAAGGAGGATTAGTAAATTACCTGCCTTCAAAATTCAAATAAAACTGCACAAAAGCAGTTCTCTATTTTTGCTGGTAATTCAACAAAGAAAGCCAAATGAAGCCCATAGATCCTGGTTATGTAGAAATGTTCAGCAAGCTGAAGATTGTGATGAAAGTATATTCAAGTCAGAATCATTCCATTGAGTACAATTACTAAAGGGCTGATAGATGAAATGAAAAGTTTGAAAAAACATGGCTTATATATGGTCTACACATAATTGCAACATCACACAATTTGGTATTATAGAAAACCTATTGAATTGAGTCTTTGGTTGGAGTGTGCCAAAGTGGGAGAAAAAAACTTAAAATTCGGCCGGGCGCGGTGGCTCACGCCTGTAATCCTAGCACTCTGGGAGGCTGAGGCGGGTGGATCGCTCGAGGTCAGGAGTCTGAGACCAGCCTGAGCAAGAATGAGACGCCGTCTCTACTAAAAATAGAAAGAAATTATCTGGCCAACTAAAAATATATGTATATATAGAAAAAAAATAGCTGGGCATGGTGGTGCATGCCTGTAGTCCCAGCTACTCAGGAGGCTGAGGCAGAAGGATCGCTTGAGCCCAGGAGTTTGAGGCTGCTGTGAGCTAGGCTGATGCCACAGCACTCTAGCCCGGGCAACAGAGTGAGATTCTGTCTCGAAAAAAAAAAAAAAATTCATTGTGCACCTACTATGCTATTAATGTCTTTAGATATGGTTTTTTTTTTTTTTTTGTAATCCTTAGTCAATCTGAGAACACTGAAGATAAGGAAATTTTGATTTGGGGGCTAATGAGAGAGCTTTCTGCACACTCTACATTGTCTTTTTCTGTTTTTCTCTTCATTTTTGCGGTATTGGCACAACATTTAACAAAGGGAAAAGCTAGAGTTGAATAAAAAGGAATAGGAGCTAAAACAGTCAGGAGAAGAGAAGAAAGTTAATTATTTCCTTTCTCCCTTTTCTTGCCCCTCTGGAGTGATGGAGACTGTTAGAACGACGGTCTTCAGGGGATGCAATTTAAACAAAAATAAATATCTGAAGCACAAACATCAATTTATAAGACAAACACCTTTATAAGAATAGTGCAAGGTTTTTGTTGAGGTAAGGGATTATTGAGGGAAAAAACCAAAAAGATTATGGGGACAGTATGGAAATGGATTTGAAGCATGAACTTGATCTTGGCATAGAAACCAAATAATGAGTAACCATGGCCAGTTAACCTTTCTCTGGCTCAGTCACTGTATTTTTTTAGAAAGCAATAATAAAATCTTTCTTTACGAACTCTCCTAGGATAAGCAGGTTCTTGGGTACCCGATGAGACATAAATCACATTTCCTTTTCTTTATTATCCTCATCTCTAGGAATAGAAAGTAATGAATTGCAGGGGTTGTCATGATCTTATTAAATATATTAAGATATTATTGGGTTATAAACAATAGAGTTGGGACAATTTAGAATATGGTTTTGAAAGATTAGAACTTAAGAATAAAAAAAATGCGTAGAGCTGCAAATGTAGCAAGCAAAGTAGTCAGCAGAAGGTTAGAAGGGAAAGCATTATCTGAGACTAGGGATGGGTAGAGGATACTGGTGAGCAGTAGGGTAGGTAAGCTGGCCTGATACAGATCGGTCCAATCTATGTGGTTGAAAGCAGGAGGGTGAAATGGGAGTGTGGGGTGAGTAGAGAGGGTAGTAATCTGAGTTCATGATGAAAGCACTGTTTGGAGATAGAAAGTTCACTGGCTATAGGAAAAAAAGAACCTATCCAAGTAGAAAGAGCAGGCAAAGTTATAGTCAAGAAGCCAGAGCCATGTTCCAAACCCATGTGGTAGCAACCTGCTATTCCCTACACACCTAGCGAGGTAATCATATTGCTTACATAGTGGGTACTCAAGTTTGTGCTAGGTTCAACAAAAGAGAATCATATTGCATTTTTAAAAGGAAAAAGATCCATTAATAATTGCTATGAGTAGGACTTATCCACGAAAGTCTCTTTCTTTATAAAATAACTTGCATCTCAAAGAAAATTATCCCACTCAACACTTCTTTCTCTGAATTGCTCTCAAAGGCTTAGTGCAGAATGGGAAACTGGCTTTATCTCCAAGAATCACTTTCACAAACTGAAATGTCTCTTTAATTGGACATTTCCAGCCAGAAATTCGACTCTCATCATCTTTTGCCTGTCTTACATCACATGGCCTCTGAATGGGTAACCCTGCTAGGACGGCTCATTCCCAGGTATCGTCCATGTTGCCACTGAGGTATGTTTCTAAAAAGTGCATCTGATCATGTGATTTTCTTGTTTAGAAACCTTCATTGGTTTTTTTCTCCTGAGTTGCTCTTCATTTGACCTTAATATTTCTTCAAACACTCTTTCCACTTTCCAGCATGCACAGCTGCCCCTCCTGTATGTTTCACTGATGCCCCACAATACTGTGTCTCATCATGACTGTGTCTTTGCAGATATGTATATTTTGTTTCCCTCTGTCTTATGCACTCTTAATCATATTTCAAACTTCACGTCTCCAAAGAAGCCCTTTCTATATATGCTAACATTTCTCACTTGGTACACCCAGGCAATTTTAAGACTTTCATAGACTCTTGATACTTTTTCTTTTGAAGAACCCACCCCATATATATCAAACATAGAAAAATGCACCCAAGTCTCCCATTAAATATAATATATTTGGATAATAAGATTTTGTGAGAATTTTTATAATGGGCTTTGAAATTATTTGGCTATATATAACTCATTTAATTTAAAGTTAGCTGTGATTTCTCAGCAGTCGTTGTGCATACTCAGTGGTTTTTGTAAACTGAGAGAATCTAACCTACAAATTGTTTCCAAGTGTAATGAAATGTTTATGAATGCTGAATTTAACAAGGAATGAAATTGACATAAATTATGTTTATAGACATCTAATTACCTTTGTGAATTTTGACTTAGCAGTTTGATTTCATATTTTACAGCCAGCAATTAGATATTTTTCGTCAAGACCCAGATATTCTCTTGGGCTTTTGAAAAGCTCATTGGCCTCAGCCACTGTGTCTGCAGTGAGTAATGAGTGAGCTTCCTAGTTCATATTGCTAGTTATTGTTTGGCATTCTCTGTTTGTTCAATTGGACTGAGTTCCTCAACATTTGATACCAGCACCAATACCTGACACACAGCAGTTGTTGAATATATCTACATATATATGCACACAGATATGTATAGGTGACATAGGTAGACACAAACACAGACATATAGATATAGACATAGACATAGACATCTTGCTTGAAAAGGATTGGTGAAGCTAGCCAGTCTAGTCTATTGTCTATTGGAACTCAGAGGTTCCTAATTTCCAGTTACAGGTCTAGAGCCTAAGAAGTCCATTTTTCATTTATTCAAGAAGTCTTCATTTACTGCCTGTGCTGTGTAGACTATTTGCACTATGTCTATTGAAAGTTGTTTTGATCAGTCATTTGTTGCTTTAGTATGGGGTGGTGAACTCTATGGATTGGAATGAATTTTCTTTTCATGCATTATTCCCTCAAGAGATTGCATGAGAAGGCATGCTTTGGTATGTTATGCTTGAAGAATGCTGTGTTTTCCCTGTCTTATCATCTTCATACGTTGAAAACATTTCCAGGAAGTTCTTTTTAGATACCACATGAAACTGACACACAGCATTCTCAGATTTATTTGCCTTACTGCAAAGTGATTCTGTATTACTATGCTGTAGCCTTTTAGCAACTACTGAAGAATCAAAGCTTTTACCATTAGGTGGTTAGTTTACATTGCTACTTCATATGGTTTTACATGAAAATTTATCAAATGCCCTCAGCTAATTATTAATGAAATCTAAATGACAGAGTTCATACTTTGACATCATGTTTGGCAATAAAAAGTAATTGCAAGTTGTCTGGCATAGAGACTAATTGGAGTACTATTTTTTCCTTATGATTTAAGTATGCTGTTTATAGCTTTTGTGTGGGTTTCATGCATACTTTTGTCTACTAACATGCAGTGGGCCATGCAAACTTGAATTTATTTTAATTATTTAACCAGGCTAGAAAATGTTTCTGAGGTAGTATACTAACCCCTCTGTAAGGAACAGGTAAAAATTTGAGGGCAGTAGAGAATTAAGTATAGATCTTGGTATAATTTTAGAATAGGTTGTGGGCAGCAGGGTTATAATGCCCATTAAAAATATTGGGATTTGAACATCTAAATTCCTATAATCAATAATAAAATGATGTTCAGACTTGCCCAGAGTATATTATTTAAGAGTTAGCAAGCAGGGCCCCTATTTCCTAGCACCTTAAGTTAGCCAATTATGGTCCGGCTTTGGTGTGTTATTGACAGCTTCATTACATTTATCAGAGCACTCATATCCATTAAGGGCAAAAATCAGAAGTTAAATACCATTAATGTTCTGATACAAATGAACAAAAGAAATTTGAGATCAAAGTGAATGGCCTGGCCCTTTTTGATTTGCTGGCATTGGCAGAGAGTGAAGACATGAGAAGGTAGCTTGAATTGAAAACAGAATATTTACTTTCACTTGGTATTTCTGCCGTGAATAGCTGTTCTTGTCAAGGGGGAAGTTAGGTGCATAATTGACATCCCTCTGTGTTAAAGATAATTGAGAGGTGAAGCTGTGGATAATTCCCCTTAGAAAATATCACTCTGCGTGTGTAGACCGCAAGATCGATGAGAGCCAGGGATGGGTCTGACTTAGGCACCACTGTATGCACACCACCTAGAACATAGCAGACACTCAATAGGTAGTGGTTGATTTATAAATAAGTCTATAAACATATTCTTAGACACAACTCAACTCCTTAAACATACATTTGAGCAAGAAATATACAACAGTAGGTGATAGATGTGGGGAATGCAGTGGTGCATCTTATTCAAAGAATAAGAATTATTTTTACCCTCCACAGGCTTACAATCTAATGAGGTAGACAGTCAGTAATTAAAGAAATACCCACAAACTGTGTAATTACAAATTGTGAGAAGTGTGCTGCAGGAAAAGTATTGGAACCTTGAGAGATCAATCCAAGGGGGTCCTCATTTTTATTGCGAAGTGAAAAACAACATCTCTGAGGAAGTGTCATTTATGCTCAGGTCTGAAGGATAATTAGGAATTCAGTCATTGCATGGTGACAATAAGAACATTCCCAGTATAGGGAGAAGGATGTGTAAAAATGTTCGGTCACTAGAAGGAGCATGGCATGTCCACAGACCTGGAGGAAAGCAAGCCAGTGTGGCTGGAGAAAAGAGAGGGGCAGGGTGGGTGGCATAAGTTGAAGAGGGAGAGAAGGGAAAAAGTCTGGGAATTGAGGGTCATAACAAAGCTTTGGGATTCAATGCTAAGGTTTATGAGTAAGTGTCAAATGGCTTTATGTACATGCATAGGAATGATGTGACCTATTTGGGATTTTATGAAGAACCTTCAGCAGCTTTGTGGAGATAGAATAGAGGGAGGCTAGAGTGGAGTTGGGTATTATTTAGGAGGAAATCAAAGTACTCTGAGATAATGGTGGCTTGGACCATGGCGGGGATCTTCGAGGTGGAGATAAGTAGGCAGCTTGAGTCATAATTTGAAGGTGGAACTGACAAGAATCACTGTCATCGGTAGAGGAATGCTGGAGAAGAGGAAGGTACCAAAGATAATCCTAGATTTATGATGTGAACATCTAGGTGAATGGAAATGAATTTCATTTAATGAGAGGTAGGAGGAACATATATATGGGAGACATAAAGTTTAAGGTATTTGTGATATTTTGTTAAAAGTGCACCTTTGTAGGCAGTTGGAGGTTAGATGGAAAATTTAGATTGGAGATATACATTTGGGGAAAACAACACTGGAATCCTGGGATTGGTACAGTCCCTTAGAGAGAGGCGGTAGCAGGAGAAGGTAAGGGATCTCAAGATTCAGTTTTGACATTACTCAGGTTAGCAGAGGAAGAGGAGCTAGAAATTTTTGGCAATATGATTGCCAAAAATTTTTGTACATTCATAGGCTAGATGGACTTTAGGGACCCCAATTCAATGACTCTTAACCCAGGGCTCAGAGTGCCCTGGGGTACATCCATGAATAGGCTGTAGGGATTCTTAATCATGTGACAGTCATGTGAAAAATTCTGTAGATTTTTTTCTTTGACACTTTTCTAATACTCATATTAATCCATGAAAAGTCCCAGGTTTCTGTTGACTGGAGTGCCTTGATTTTATCTATTTTATCAAATCTTACTCCTTAAATTTTTTTCATCCTTCAAAATAGAGGAAACGCTAAATCTTATGTATTCCTGTCTGAGGAGATAATTTGCAAAACACATTTTTGAATAAACAGATATATTCTTATGCAGAGTGATGGATTGGTAATTTATTAAGGAAACCATTCAGGCTCCAGGGCTTATGCTTTTGGGGAAATTACTGAACTATACTATTCGTACAATTTTATAAACACCATTTTGAAAAACTCCCAAGACTGTGCTTCCAGCATGGATTGCAGCATATCACATTTGAAGTGTGTGTGTGTGTGTGTGTGTGTGTGTGTGTGGGCATGCACACACGTATTTAGTAGTACATATTCTAAATCTGTATTTTATATTTTATTTGTATATATACATATATAATGTACACATATATAAGGGATATATGTATACATATGTGTGCACATGTACATATGTGTGTATATATATCATATATAAGTTATGGAGATATGTACGTATCCATTCCATTTTTCTTTGAAGAACCTTCAAATTGCTGCTGTATTTAACCAAGCTACAGTTGATGTGTCAAACTGGACAACTTCTGTGTGCCAGGACAAAGTGCTGGGTTTCTTAAAATGATGCCCACAAACAAGATAAAGCAATGAGATCCAGCTTTAACATTCAGTACAATACTGTGTTCCTTAATGATAAACATTTGCATGTAAATGTGCCCCATTTTAATGAAAAGGTACTTTAATTATGTCATTTGTAAATTATATTTCCTTAAAATAAATTCTATCTTCTTAGCAACTTTCTCTGTAGTTTCAGAGGTGTCTTTCTACTTCTGCTTTGCTAGGAGAAGTGCAATAAATCAGCTTCATGACTATTTCCCTGGTGATAAATCTGTTTATGTGTAAAAGGAATTGAGGACACATCCATTATAAAATTGTATTGAAATGTGATTTTCATGAACACATTGATATATTCAAATATGTTATTGAGTACCTACTAGGTGCTTGTCATTTTAATAGGCTATAGCAATATAGCATCTGCTATCATTGAATTTCTAGCGTGTGGAAAATGCTGACAATAAAGAGATATAAAATTTATATTTATAAATATATGTATATATATAAAATGTATCAATCAAGGTTCTCCAGAGACATAGAATCAATATGATATGTAATAATATGTTTATTATATATATATCATTCAAATACATATATATACATGTGTAGAGAGAGAGAGATTTGAAGGAAATGCCTCAC
Source organism: Varecia variegata (assembly GCA_028533085.1). Taxonomy (NCBI): domain Eukaryota; kingdom Metazoa; phylum Chordata; class Mammalia; order Primates; family Lemuridae; genus Varecia; species Varecia variegata. The sequence goes on from CM052437.1 coordinate 82,890,230, forward strand.
ATGCTGGTTGGAGCTGGCAAGTCTAAAATCTGCAGGGCAGGCTAGCAGGCTGGAAACACAGGCAGGAATTCTGTTAGAGGCTTGAGGCAGAATTTCTTCTTCTTGGGAAACCTTAGGTTTACTCTTAAGGTCTTCACTTGATTGGACAGATGAGGCCCACCCACATTAGGAGGGTAATCTTCACTTAAACTCAACTGATTGTAAAAATTCATCACATCAACAAAATACCTTTGCAGCAACATCTACATTAGTATTTGACCAAACAACTGGGCACCATAGCTTAGCCAATTTGTCACATAAAATTAACCATCACATACAATATAAATATATAGTACACCTTTGAAATTTATATCATAATCATAGTAGTTAGTGATACATGCTATAAAGAAAGATGAAGTAGGGTAAGAACTAGGAAATAACCATGAGCTAAGCATATTTTCTTTTGAGGATAGACACTTTGAGACAGTTATATTTGAGCAGACACAGGAATGAAGTGAGGGCAGCATTTTATTCTTTGTCCTTTTGGTCTTTTATCATCATTGTAAGAATTATATAATGGTATTTTGTATCTGATATCTGGTGTGATGTATAACATCTATCTGGGAAAACGAGGAGAGCTAAGACAGGTAGAAAACCAATATATAAAATAAGGTCTGATGTAAAGGTTAGTTTTTGCTATGCAACAAATTACACCAAAACTTAGGCTCTTAAAAGCAAAAAAATATTTATTATTTCTCCTAATCCTGTGGGTAAATTGGATGGATCTTCTGGTCTAGGAAAGCTGGGCTAGATCTGGATAGTCTAGGATGGCTTCTGGCTTCACTCACAGGTCTGGGGCCCTCAGGTGGGATGGCTGGGCCTCCTTCCCATATCATCTCTCCTCCTCCAGCAAGACAGCCTGGACTTGCCCATTTGGGGGCAGAAGGGTTCCCAGCATCCAGGGAGGGCAAGTCCAAATGAGCAAGCACTTTCAAAGCCAGCCTCTTTATTGTGTTTAGTTTGCCAATGTCCCACATACCAAAGCAAGTCACACAGCCAAGTCAGAGCCAATGTGGGAGGGGACCACCAAAGGCATGAGCACAGGGAGCTAAGATTCATGGGGGATCATTACTGGAACAATCTACTAAGTGATAATTGCCACAAACAGATAGGGTGGAATTATTTAACCAGTAAAGGCTGAACATGGAAGTGACATGATGTATCATGTTTATGAGGTTTAATAAGATTGGGTTTTGTCCAAATGCCTTTTCCTTTTCCAAAATCTCCATGACACATGTACAAATAAAAATTCCACAGTACAACAAACAGCTGTAAAGCATTTATTATGTGCAAGGTATGGAGTTATATCCTGTGGAGGATTCAAAATTGAGGATAGTGCATCGGCTAGTGTCTTAGTCTGCTTGGGCTGCTATGATAAAATACCATAGACTGGATGACTTAAACTACAAATACTTACTTCTCACAGTTTTGGAGCCTGGGAAGTCCAAGATCAAGGTGCTGGCAGATTCAGTTCCTGGTGCAGGCTTACTTACTGGCTTGTAGATGGCCACCTTCTTGCTGTGTCCTCACGTGGCAGAGAGAAAGAGGGAGAGAGAAGGGACTCTCATCTCTCTTCCTCTTCCTATACGGGCACTAATCCTACCAAAGAAACCTCCCCCTCATGACCTCATCTAAACCTACTTACCTCCCAAGGGCCCCACCTCCAAATATCATCATACTGGAAATTAGGGCTTCAACATACGAATTTTGGGGGGACACATTCAGTCCATAATAGCAAGAAAATATTTTATATGATTGTCCCCTCTTCACTTCCCCCTTCCTCGTAAGAGGATTATATGTCCTTGCCCGTTGTCAGGTGACTCACACTGCTCGTCCTCCCCTGGGAGAGAAACATACATCTCCACCTCCCCTAAGGTTGTGCTTTAGAAAATGGATAGTGAGCGGTCATAATTTATGCCACACAGATTGTTACCATTCAAAATGTAAAGTGACCTTTCAGTCCATGCTACTCTGCAGGATGGAAGGTGTATTCTTATTCAGCTACGGCCAAGGAGGACAATGAAACAAGAAGAACTTCCCAGACTTCTTTGGACCAGTGTCATGTTGTGTGGCTCAAGTTCTTCTCCTTTCTGAAAGGGAGTGATTTTTACTTTTGTTTTCCCTTTTTGGCAAACGTGGATCACATGTATGATGAGCAACCTGGTTTTTTAGTTCACAGGACTCTCAGTTAAGTGGAGCCACATCCATTCATGTTATAGATCAAGAGATCTATAGCAATGCTGTGATTGGGTGAGACTTTTAGAGAGTATTCCATTGATAGAGGTTGGGTGAATTTTGCTTTTGGTAAGGAAGTCAATGTTGGTGACAGTGTGTGTAGACAGCAATAGACTATATTATTGCTCCCAGTGCTTTGTTCCTCCCTTTCCTGTAAGATGATTATACATCCTCAGCATTGCCCATTCTGTGGGGAAGTGCACATTTTGCCCCATCAATGCTAGAATTGGTTATGTGATGTGCTTTGGCCAATCATTGTGAGAAAGCTTAATTTAGGCCACATCCCAGCAGAAGTTCTAGAGGTATCTTGAGTTTCCTCCAACTCCCTTGGTCTTTTCCCTTTGCCATGAGAAATGTATGTCTCAACAAGGGGCTGATTATTCAACCTGGGTAATGGAATCCGAAACATGATGCAGAGGTATGGTATCTGGCCCACAGCCGTCAACGTGTGAAGGAGTGAGAACAAAATATTTTTGTAAGCTACTGACATTTTGGTTTGGTACGTAACTCTCTAAAGCTGATACAGTGGGAATGAATTATTCTTAGGGTCCTAGGACTCAGGAGAAATATTTTGAGCCTGAAATGCCCAATGTGTATTTTAAAGAGCCAGAAAAGGGAAATTCCCCCCATGACAGATGCCTCTTTTCCCTGCATGGTATTTCAATCTTGCTCTCTTTTCAGAGAAGAGGTTTTATTTATTTGTTAATTTTTGTTCCTCTCCTGACACATTTGTTTCCCCAGCTTCTTTTTTTTTTTTTTTTTACTATTT
>CM052437.1:82903244-82917066 GCA_028533085.1 Varecia variegata
AGTCTCACTCTGTTGCCCAGGCTAGAGTACCGTGGCATCAGCCTAGCTCACAGCAACCTCAAACTCCTGGGCTCAAGCAATCCTTCTGCCTCAGCCTCCTGAGTGGCTGGGACTACAGGCATGCACCACCATGCCTGGCTATTTTTTTCTATATATATTCTTAGCTGTCCACATAACTTCTTTCTATTTTTAGTAGAGACGGGGTCTCCCTCTTGCTCAGGCTGGTCTGGAACTCCTGAGCTCAAACAAGCCGCCCGCCTCGGCCTCCCAGAGTGCAAGTTTTCAGACTTTTTAAGAGTACATTTGCTGTATAAAAAGAAGAAGGTCTATCTGATTAGCAGGTCTTTCATGTTAAGATTGTAAAAGATCAGTATTTCAAATTAGAATACCAACTTAAGTTTTTCAAGGTGATTAAACTGAACCCAGTCGATTGAACACGCCAGTGTTTCTGTAGCGCGAGGTCTGATTTTGGGGTCCAAGTGCCCTTGCATTGTTTTCCAGGCAGGTTTCACTGGTGAGCTGTCTTGCATTCAGCTATGCTAATACCCTGAAATGTGTTGCAGTCTCTTTCTCGAGGTGAAGTCTTCCTTCACCATTTGTCACCATTTGTCACCACAAATGCTGCTCTGAAGCTCTTTTTCTCTCCCACGTGCACATTTTTTAGCAGTTTCTTGGTAGCGTCTACTGGGTTATTTGTCTCCAAGGAATATCATTTTCAGTTTATTTTCTCTGATATTCATTTAATGACTTGTCACTTCAGCTCAAGCTATAATTTCCTGTCAGTTATATTGTAAATCTCTCCTGCATCTGTCAGCATGTCTCTTGGCATGCCTCTTGTTATGTCTTGTCTTCAGAAATTTTCTTCCCTCCATGATCTTTGGTGTCTGCCCCTTCTCTACCTTATGACCAGGAATACATTTCCTATTTTTACTCCAGTAGCTAAAAAGATAGCAAGAAACATGCATATGAAGCAATTCCCTCCAGCCTCATCTTTTGTAACTTTTGGTATCTAGACAGACACAGACAGGGAGAACACCACCTGAAGACTGGAGTCACCCTGCCACCAGCCAAGGAGCTACCAAAAGGGAGAAAAGAGGCCTGGAACAGATCCTGCCCTAGAGCTGAGTGATCAGAGGCAGCATGGGCCCACCAACACCTTGATCTCAGGTTTCTACCTTCCAGAACAATAAATCTCTGTTGTGTGAGCCACTTAGTTCATAGTATTTATTTTACGGTAGGCCTGGAAAACAAATCCAATTCTCATGATGTGACTCTTTTTTAAACAAAAGCACAGACTCATCCACAGAAGAATCTGCTGTAGAATCTTCTTTGTACACCTCAAGAAATACTCTGTATTTTCTGTACTGAAAAACCTAGGAGGGCTTCCTGCTCAGGCTCAAAGGACAACTTTTCAAAACTGGGGTTCCCCAACCTGGCTTTACCAGAAACATTTGGAGAAACTTTTTAAAAACGCAGATGTCTAAGTTTAACTCCCTAGAGATTCAGATTCAGCATGTTTGCGAAGGGACCTTGGTTATCTATTTCAAACAATCTGTCTAGATAATTTTTATGATAAGCTAGGTGTAGGAAGCACTGATCTCAGGGTTTGAGTAATGAAGGAGATATTTCAATGATTGGGGTATGTCATTCTTGGAAAAAGAGATCATCTATTCAAATTGTGACCCCTTTGCCTCCAATGTCCTCTTTTTTTTTTTTTTTTTTAAGATGGAGCAAGCTAGCCAGAAAACCTCTGCCTTGAACTTTATTCTTGCAAAGCAAAAAAGATGGGGACCTTGGGAGAGTGTGAATGTAATAAACTTGTGGGAGCTTTAACAGCCATAAATGAAATTTTGGATATTTTGGAGAATAAGATTCCGTTCACTATTCATTCAACAAACTTACAGAGCATCTACAATGAGCCAGTTAATACGGTCACAGGATAAGAAGAGATATGTTTCCATGGTCAGAACTTCCAAAAGGAGAGATGACTCAAGAAGGAATGAAAAGCTTGAAAATGTAATTCTGAAAATATGACCTCAGGCAACAGTAGAAACTAACATGACTACACAGGGAGCCCTCTCATGAATCCAGATTCTAAAATTCAAGTGCAAAATGTGGAAGGAGAGACACATAAACACAACTACAAAAGAAGATCATGAAGTTAAGAAAATAGGTTCAGAAAAGCTAAACCCTTTGAGGTAGCAGAGCAGGTTTATAGTTTCCATTTACAGATGAAGAAATCGAAACTAAGAAAGATTAAGGAACTTGATTATATTGCATACCTAGCCAAATGGTAGAGTCCTAGTCTTACATTTCTTCCACTACCCTGCTGCCCAGAGCTAACACTGCCGTTCCCTTTGGCACAAAACTAAAGCATTCAAATGTTTTCCTGCAGAAAATAAACGCAGGATTCCCATCTTCCTTCATATTCATACAGACTTCCTATACACAAAGCAAAAAGAATACTCATAAGTCTTCAAAATAATTGTTTTTGCTGAGAGTTGGCATAAGATAATCTCTGAGAGGGAAGGGATATTAATGTACCTTTTCTTGACACCAAAAATCAGGATTTGTCACTATGTTTTTATTTTTTTCCAAGTCAGTTTTTATAATTTTCTTTATGTTTTGAGTCATTGTAGTCAGCTGTCTTATTTTGAAAGGATGTTTGAATGTCTCTTAGTCCTGGGGCTTGGGGGTCTAGAGAGTAATCTCTTTTCATGACCAATTTATGGCATCCCCTTAAGTCCAGATATAGTTAGAACTTAGCCTTTCTAAGGTATCTGTTAGTTTAGTTTTGATGAAAATCACTAAACCCTAATATAGCTTTATGGCTGTAAATGAAGTCCAGCCTGAGCTCTGGAAGACCTGGAGATAGACTTCTAAACCGTTAGTTGACTTTTAATGTATATTGGACAAGATCAAATGGTTCGGTAATTACCTAATCAATCCTCCCAACGAGTCTTTGAGGTACGTGGCTAATGCCATGGAACTCATTTTGCCAATAAGAAACTGAGGCACTGGGGGAGTATATATAGTTGCCTTTTATTCCTGTGTTATATGCAATTCTGGAAAAAAAAATCCTGTTTTCTGCCCTGCCTTCCATTTCTACTCTTAGAACAGGTTATTTTCCAGCGAATCATGGGAATAGGATTAAGAGAGAAAATACTAAACAGTAGAAGCTAATGCAGAACTGGTTGGACAAAGCTTGAACACAGAAATGGATTTCTTTTAGAAATCCTCCATCATCACAGATATATTTATAACCCCTGCCTAAAACATCAGGATTGACTGACATAACTACATTGTTGAATCATGATCTATTTTAACAGGGAGAGAGAGAGCACAGTCAGGTGTCCACAAAAAGGCAAGTAGGTATTCTGCTCTATTTGAAAAGAACAATGAGGGTCATGACTCGTAACTAACAGAGAGTTCTCTGTACCTTTGGAAGAACTAACTGGCCAAAAGGACATCAGAAACAGACCATGGGACTTCTGGACAGAGAGCAAAGGGAGGGTGTGCACAAAGTGAACTTTCTCAAGAGATGAGAGACCCGAACCCAGTCAAGAGAGTCAAAGGGGATACATGGGTGAGACTGAAGGGCAAGAGAGTTGTAAGGAACTAGTGAGGGTTCGAGTCTTTGGAGTTTTACTATACTTTCCTGCCGGCATTAGTCAGTTGCAAGGGAGCATAAAAATACTGCGGCAAGGTCTGATATTCATTCACTACCATCTATTTCAGATGGCATGGAAATCACCTAGAATCTTCTGTGTAGGAGCCCATAGGGACTTTACAGGTCATTTAGTTCAACACCACCATTGTGCAGAAGACCCAGCCAGACACAGAGAGGTGAAATGATTTGCCAAGGTTGCACAGCTCATTAGTAACAGCCTGTGGACTAGAACCCAGGGGTCTTGAGTTCCAGAGCTTTTATTTCATGAACACAATATTGTCCTTACTTTGTGTCTATTCACTCTTAATTCAACAAACATTTATTAAGTGAACAATATGTATCAGGCACTCTGCTAGGCTCTGAAGATTCAAAGAAAATAAAGTAGTCTCTGAGCTAAGACCTCACCATCATAGTTGAGTGGAAGAGTCATATATGTGTTAAGATACTCATCATAGTCACGTGGAGGAGTCATATGTGTGTTTAGATACTGGCAGCAAAATGATAAATACCATTCCAAGGACCTTTGGGAACAGAGAAGAGGGATGAATTTAGAACTTGGGGTGTCACAGAGCTCCCTTTTTTTACAGACTTGATTTTCCAAAATCAATTATTTACTCTGGAATTTCAATTCAGATCTTTGATTTGATGAGATCTTTTAAGAAAATATTAGCTTAGATATTTTTCTTGTAAAAGTGAATCAAAAGCCGTCATATGTTTTGGAAGTGTGTTTTCTCTTCTGGAGGTTGAAGTTTTTATTAGGCTTCTATTATGGGTTGTATTGTGGTCCCTTCCCCCAAAAAATGACATGTTGAAGACCTAACTCCTAGTACCTCAAAATGTGAGCTCATGTGGAAATCAGGTCTTTATAGAGATAGTCAAGTTAAAGTGAGGTCATTAGGGTGGGTCCTAATCTGAATAATGTTTTTAGGGGAAAAAAAATGAAACTTGGACACACAGACAGATACACCCAGATGGAAGCCACAGGGAGAGGACAGCATGTGATGTGACTGGTATAATGCATCTACAAGTCAATGAAAGCTAAGGATTCCTCCCTAGAATTCTGGATTCCTTTGATTTCAGAATTCTAGCCTCCAGAATTGTGAGAGAATAAATGTCAGTTGTTTTAAGGTATCCAGGTTTTGTTACTTTGTTAAGGCAGCCCTAGGACACCAATACGGCTTCCTTGGAGAATGATCAAAGAGCAGGACTGATTGCTATTCCTAATACTTTGCTCCAAGACTCAGAGAAACAGGCATTTGTGCAGCCAAGTTTTTCTATGAATCATGTGGAATCTTGACTCTACAGCCAGCACAACCAGGCACTTGCACAGGGCTCTACGAAGGCTGAATGGGGATTTCAGGACATTCAGACCCATTAGTATTCCTTCAGTAGGATTTCAATGTTGGGTTCTTAATGTTATCATACAATCATCTCAGGAACATAAAAGTCATAAACAGTGGAACAAGCTGACACAAAATCTCCTTCATCTCTCTGGGGTTAGGATACCAGGCTTCTGGCACTGAGATGACTGTGTTTCTGTGTTTCCATTGAAATATCTAATTTGACCACTGTCACCAAAGTCACCTTATGTTTTAAAAATGCTTTTGGTGACCATAACTGCAGTAAAGGGTACAGTGCTTTTTAAAATCATGCAACCATGACTGTAGGTGTCACTTCAAAAATATACTCTTCCAACATAAAAAAGTTTATAAAGTTTATTGGGCAGCATCTTTGAGAGCTGTGCAACTTTACCCAAAACAATGTTGTAATTGTTTAAGGGTGGAGGACTCTCAGCTTACACTGGAAACATCAGTGTTCTAGCCGGTCTGCAACTGACCAGTCATGCATCTGATACACTTCGCTTAGACTCTCTGGGTTGCAGCTTCATGGAGCAGAAAACCTGAACAATGATATTTATTTCCTTCCTCCTTAGAGTATCATGAACATGGATTTTTGTCAGGGATGCTTTTGAAATTCAACAAGTTGAAAAAAAAAAAACCTTTTTATGATTTTCAAAGCATCCTAGTGCAGACTTATTTTAATTGATGAAGGAGGGGAATGATACCCTTCCTGTACTTGGGATTCTTTGTTGAAAGGCATGTTGTACATGAAGTTGCTGATGTCACAAATTCAAGGTGGAAAATGCTGGTGAGTAATGAAACTAGAAGCCACAAAGATGGCTTGGGATCTAAAGCCTTTGACCCCAGACACAGCCAAAAGTTGTGTATAGCAAGTCTTAGAGCTAGAAAGTTCACCTCCCACATTATTAAAAGAGCAGGCAGTGTGATAGAGTGGAATCTGAATATCAGTGTTAATACTCTAGGCCATGAACAGGAATACAAAAGCAAATCTGGGAATACTAGTGTAGGAATGGCTGTTGAAAGTCTTCTTGGATACATTACACAACCACAAGAGATGGCCTTATTAGGAAATCTTTGAAGGGCAATTACTTACCTGTTTTATCAACAGTGAGCATCAAAATCTTTATTTCCATCTGCAGGTAGAGTTCATCCTTTCCAGATATATCTCTATTTATATATACAAATAATATTTAGATAGGTATGTTAACTTGAAAGTCCACAATGAAAAAGCTTTGATGCGAATTATTGAACTCATCCCTATGTTGGGAACTATATACAGTTTATTCCACATACACACAATGAGTCATGTGCAATGTTATCAAATGTTCTGATATCAGGCTCTGCTTTCTCTTCACTAACTAACTGGTGATGATGATTAACCAGTGTAAGCAACAATATTGTCTCTTTTTTGTTCTGGTAAGGTCTGCATCCCTCTGTGAGCATTCTAAGCTGCTCTTGCTTTCTGCCTTGGGGTAGTGCTTCTCACTTCAGTTCTCTTGCTGCTAGTCCTTGAAGCTCCTAGACTTGGAGTGTGGTCTTCTGAGTTTGTCAGATGCTGCAGCTCTTTGCCCCTTTAACCAGAGTGCCCTTAGGCTGTGTTCTCTGGGGACAGTTGGAGTCCTTAGGTAGCAACACCATTGTCTCTGAGCTTGGAGACATTAAAATGGGATGATTCAAAATCGTTTTTCTGTGGTGGAATTATTTACCTTTGGATGCTGGCCAGTTGACAGTATCATGCAATTCCCCTTTAGCACTATTGTATTCTCACCCTATACTCACAACAGTTCAAAGACATGAGTGTCATGGCTCAATTTTGTGTGATATTATAGCTCCAGTAAACAATCCTTTTCCCAACGAATCCCTTCTCTTTCTTTTCTTTCCTCTCTTTTTCTCTTTCTCTGTCTATTCTTCTTTTTAACAACCACTGAGAACTCAGTGCACAGTACTAAGTACGAGGCATACAAAGATAAAATAACCACATCCTTTGCATCCCATCTCAAACTCACAGTGTAGTGAAGAAGACAGTTGTACAAACAGCTAAACAGGAGTGTGGTAAGTGCTGAATGAGAGCTCTGTACAAACTGCTGTGGTGATAACTAATACTGCTGGGGTACCAGGGACCTTTCATGGAGAGAGTTGGAACCCATTCTACTAAGTGAAGTATTCCAAGAATGGAAAAATAAGCACCACATGTAATCACCATCAAATTGGTTTCACTGATCATCACCTAAGAGCACATTTAGGAATAACATTGATGGGGTGTTGGGCAGATGTGGGTGGGGGAGGGGATGGGTGTATATATACATAATGAGTGAGATGCGCACTGTCTAGGGGATGGACACGCTTGAAGCTCTGACTCAGGGGAGTGGGGAGGCAAGGGCAATATACGTAACCTAAACTTTTGTACCCCCACAATATGCTGAAAAAAGAATAAAAAAAAAAACTCTCCAAATATCCTCTTTGAATTTTCTTCCCTCCAGGCTACTCATCCCTAATTTTTTCATCTCTTTTTCATATGATGGTTTTATTTTCTCTCCCATTCCTCAAACCCTACAAGAGCACATACATGCTCATCCTGGTCTGCAGACATGTTCAAATTTGCCACCAGCGTTCATCTTTTAGAGTATCTGCGAAGCCAAGAGAAGGATATTTCCATTTGCCAGCCTGCAGAGAACACACAGGCCTTCTGAAGTCTGCTGATAGACATTGATGGATCCTACAGCATCAGCAGGCCAGTGCAATCCATCGTGCCAGAGTAGATGGATAGATCCACGGGCTCGTACCAGGCAAAAAAGTTGACAGTGGAGAGAATTTATCCTACAAACTTGTTGAAGTTTGCTTGCTGCTACAAAAGTCTCATCAGCTTCCCCTGTCTAAAATGTTCTCAAGTACTTAAGTTTGTAATGTAGAAAGTGGGACCCTGCTAAGGATTTCCAGAGTTCGTCATAATTATGGTTCTTAAGTCAGTTTTAAAAGTTCTTTTTGTTCAAAATAGAATATAACATCTCCTCCCTCCCCAAAGGCACAATTAAATATCTCATTTTTGATCTTGGAAGAAATTCAAGCAGGCATCATTTGGCAACATGCCTCAGATCATTACAAACTTTACTGTAACAACTAATTCAATGCAATTCAACAAACATTTGAAGATCTATTATACAGGCACTGTGCTAGGCTCTGGGGAAAGGGAAACATGTAAAAATGAATACACCATGATCCCTGCCTGCAGGAAGCTCACAACCCGATGGTTAAAATAGATATTCACACAGCAAACCATATTACACATACATAAAGATCTTCCAATGGGAAACAAGGAAGCAGAAACAGTACTTTTATTTGGTAAATGTTTAAAGGTGTCAGCAAGATTACACCATTTGATCTGAGCATATTACCAGAAGACCAATACTTGTATTAAAGCCCCCAAATTCTGTGGATGTGCCTGCCCGAAAAAGGAGAATTTGAGCCCTGACTTGACCAACTTATTGTGTGACCTTATACAAAGTGTTCAACCTCTGTATGCCTTAGTTTTGCTGTATTTTGTGTGGAGCCTTTAATGTGAAATAATAACATTAACCTCACAGGTTGCTGAAAGGATTAAGCAGAATATAGGGAAAATGCTTTGCCGACTATAGAGTACACTAAAATTTTAATTGTTACTATTATTCTTTTGGTTAACCACTGTGGATGAAATAAGATGCACACTTATTTCTATAGGATGCTATAAACAACATACTTAGCTAAGAGGTAGAATTCATTAGAACCACAGTTCTAACCTGGACCAATGGTGCCTTCTTCATGACTTGTCCAATAGTAGAACAATGAATGGTTAAGCCTGCATACTCCAGTTCCTGGCTGGTTTAATAGTGTGATATAAAAGCAATAGGCTGTATTCCTATTTTCATTTTTCTGAGGTTAGCTATATTTTTTGGAAGACAGAAATGTGGAAGGACAAATCATATCCTGGTCCTAGATAAACTAGTTTTACGTCGCATCTTCCGAAGCTTTACAAAGTGCTACACGGTGACTGTGAAATGGAACACCATGGTCCTAATCGCTAACTGAGATACCCAGGCTAGTCTCTGTCCCCTTCCCATTCCAGTGGCCAACTCAGAGCTCTTTTTATCCTCTCCATCATGACCATGAAAATAAAAGCCTTCAGTAACTTTGTTGAAGATTTGTGACTCTCTGAATTGCACACATATTACTGAAGTTTGCATTTCTTCCAAAGCAAGCCTGTGGTTTTGCTCTGGAGTCTCAATTATCTGCTCATGCTATAGAACAGAGATGCCAGGTAACATTTCATTTCTCCTCACCTGAGAGGTGTCTCAGACAAATGAAGAACCAGCCTAGCAAGAAGAAATATCAAACCCATTAATGGGCTTTTGGGGTCACCAATTGAAATACTACCTAAATCAGTCGGAGGACGAAGAGGGTGAATTATAAGAAGCAAGATGACATGAGTCCATTCAATTATAAGAAGCAAGATGACAAGAGTCCTATCTCCGTGAAAACAGATGATTCTGTAGGTTTCTGAGCAGATGGACATTCATCTTACATTTTCCTGAGGCTATTGGCAAGTGACTCTGGCTGAATAGTTTAAAACAAAGGTGAAAAATCATTCTGGTTCAGTAAAACCTCTGCACCAACACCAACTTTTCTGGTCTCTTCAGAAGAGTTACTTTGTGAAAATACCAAAGATCACAGTTTTCCTTGGGTTTTGGACCACTGAAAATTTGGCATAAGCCAGAGAGGCTTCTGATCCCAGAAAAAAAACATCTACCAATGGATGCCTGGCCTGTGTTTAGTTTCTGTAGCGTTAGGCTTGCAGAATGGAATTTCCATCCTGTCTTCACCCTCACGCCAATCAGCTGTAGCTTTTTCTCCACCTCACAAGTGGATAGTTCCAGTTAAAAAAGATAATTTGGTGCCCCCCAGCGGCTTGACCTGGCATGCTCTCTCTTGACCTCTCAACCTCTTTTATGCTAATGGGAAAGGTAGGACTCAACACATCTTTGGACGGGCTGGCTGCTTGGCTGCTTACCTATAACCTCCACTCTTCGGACAGGAAGCCATAATGCCTTCAATATCACATAACTCTAAGAGAATTAGAAGTCAGGGAACAAAGACAAAATTCTCAGTCTTTTCTTTGTACAAAGAGCTAAAAACAATGAAAACCAACTATAAAAATTTCACTCCTATACAATCTCTTATAACTATATGGTCTTAAAAAAGCTATTTATTCTCTTTGGCCCCAGATGGATTTTCTATGGAATGAGAGCCTGGGACTAGATGATTTATAAAGGTCTCCTCAAATTCCACCACCCAATGAGTCTGAAATTCCAGGGAAGGGAGAAATGTTTCCAGATGACTTCTACACTTCAACTACTTGATAGAATGGTTATTACTATTTTGTCAACTTGATTTGCTTTAAGAGTTTGGAAAAAAATTTACAATAAAATGCCCCCTTAAATCATGTGTGGTATACGTAAGTATGCATGTAACATACCTAAGGATCCTCATTGCCCCTGCACATTAGGAAGATTAGATGATGCCTTGAAAAGTCACAGAAAGAAAGCATTCTAATTTTTCTGTTTAACAAGGATGGAGAACATATAACCATTAATATAATTTCACTGCATGGTGCACTGTGATCAATAGATCACTAAACTAATAAACAAATGAGTGGGAAAAGAAAAGGAACATCTGTCTTAGCTTCTATAATGCATAAACAGAGAAAGCAACTATCTTCATGATGAGAAGAACAAGAGGAAAAAAATCCACCTATGTCTTAAATTATTCTCTTTTTTCCTTACCTTGACCTCTAACTCAACTGCACCGCCATGGTAAGTCTTACCATTAGAGATTCATTTATCCTTTTGGGTAAGAGTTGACTACCTCCAGTGTTGTTCTTTACGGAAGCAGTTGTCTAGGAAAAATAACACTTTATGGCTGGTAGTAGCTGCTTAGTAAAAGATTGTCAAATGAATATGAGGTTATTATTAGTCATGAGCACTTTTGCAAGGATTGATTTGGAGAAAACTAGCAGATCAGCCCCAAGGAGAGAGACACGAAGAGAGAAGAGAATGGAGGCAGCAGGGGTGGAGTGATGTTATTGGCGGTGATACCCCTAGAACATGAAACTTCATTCAAGGCAAGCAGTTTTGTTTAGAACAATCAAATGGGGACATTAATTAGTTAGAAGAATATACTCTGACTTTAGGCTTGTGTTGCACAAAAGCCATTAACCACATGTAGCTATTGAGCAATTGAAATATGCCTAGTGCAAATTAAAATGTGGTCTCAGTATAAAATACACAGAAGATTTTTGCAAAAAGATGTAGTGCAAAAAACATACATAAAATTCGATTTTTTTATATTGTACTTTTTCAGACAAGAGACATATAGTGGCTTTGGACCACAATGTATCAGTGATGAGAAGTGGTTGGATTGTGTGTATATTTTGAAGTTGCCACCCACAGGATGTACTGACAGATTGAATGTGGGGTGTGAGAGGTAGGAGTCAAAGATGACTCTAAGGATGGATTTGCCATTAATCCACATGAGGGAGTGTGCGGGAGGAGATATTAAGAAAGTCAGGCTGGAAGATGTTAAATGATTCACCCAAGGTCACACTGGTAAGTCAGAGAAACAGAGTTACTTGAGCTCATAGGAAACTCAGAGATCTGCTGATCCATTTTTTCTTATTTTATAATTGAAATTTTGGGGTCTAGTGAGAAGAAGTGACTTGCTCAAAGTCACACAGATGAAGAACAAAGCCTTGAAGATGAATTTCCAGAGTGGTAGGCTAGTGGTTCTTTTTTTTTTTTTTTTTGCCATTGCACTATAGCTGTGAAAGTTAAAATAAAACCAGATTTAACTTTGTCTTCAAATGCATTAAGGAAAGAAGAATCATTGAAGACACTTTTAAGTTGAGCCTTGAAAACCCTCAAGTAAAGCATATTTTAGGCTCCTGAATGTCAGTACTAGTTAGATAACTGACTACCCTACTTGAATTTCGAATAAATGAATTACTTCCTCTTTAACACTTAAAGTCAGCAATGGTAACTATCCCTTAATGAAGAAAAGTCTCTACCAAGAACCACGAATTTCATTGTCAGCCCCAGGAAGTCTCCCTGCATAGGTCAAAACAAGGGAGACAGATAAAATAAAAATAGATCTACAGTAGATTATAGAAGACAAAAGCCATCCTTTAAAATTTTTCCTCTAGAATGAGAGCTCAACATATTTTAAAGTGGTTTTGGTTATTCATCTGTTTGAATGTGAGACCCCAGATATATGATTGTCTTGTCATCTCTTCCCTCATCCCCACTGATATTTTTCATAAAAAATTCAAACTAACATGGCATTTAGTGATTGTTTTGTTATGGACGTTCGGTGTAAGTCAGTTATTGCCACAATAATGCTGCATAACAAACCACACCAAAGATTCAGTAGCTTAAGGCATAATGAAGAATTTGGCTGGCCTTTGTCCCTAGTTCCTGGGAGGTAGCCTCTAAATCCTTGGAATTCAGTGTCTTTCTTACACAAGGTAGTGTATGTTCACTCAGAATGGGGCTTGGCTGCCCCAGAAAGAACAACCATGTGATTAGATGGTGAAGCTTTAAGCCGTGTGATATTAGCCTGACCTCCAGGAGAGGAGACAGACTGTGGATTGAGACACACAGATGATGATTCAATCAATCATACTTAGGTGGACATTGAAGCTTAACTGCGTTTCCCTGCTAGACAATATTCTAGGCGTTGTCAAACAACAGTGTGCCAGAAGGGTTACCTCTGACTCCACTGGGTGAAAAAAACAGAAGCTCCAAGTGTGCAGCCTCCCAGACCTTGCTCTGTGTCCATACATATGGCTGGTTCTGATTTGTATCCTTTTCCTATAACGAAACTGCAATGATAAGTACAGTGATTTCTTAAGTTTTATGAATCATTTTAGCAAAATAATGAGTCTGAGGGGCTGATGGGAACCCATGAACTTGTAGCCAGTTGGTCAGAAGTGAGGGTGGTCTGGGGAACTCTAACCTTGTGTGTGGCTGGTCTGAAGTGCAGACTGTCTTAAGGAGGACTGTGCCCTTTACCTGTAAAGTTTGACCTAACTACAGATAGTTTTTGTCAAAAATCATTGCACTTACAAATATAAGCATTTTCATTTTAAGCATTCTTCATTAATTAATTAACATTTATTATTTTGTGATATTTATTTTTTATTCATTTATTTATATAATTTATTCTATTTATTTATTTTATTGAAAGCATATTTATTTAATCAAGCATCTGAGGGTCAGCTGGGAAGTTCTGCTCCAGACTGTGGATTGACAGGTCTGGTCCATGTGTCTCATTCTGGATCACAGGCTGGAGAGGCAGTGGAAACCTAGAGTGTGTTCTCTCCGTGACAATGACAAAAGTGCAAGAAAATAAAGCCAACCACAAAAGCATATTTTAAGGTTTTGCTCACATCACATATAGTAATATCCCATTGGCCCAAACTGTGGATAATTCAGAAGTTAATGAGTGGAATGTAAAGTTGACCCTTGACCAATGTAGGTATTAGGAGCGCTCACTCTCCCTCTGCATAGTCACAAATCCATGTATAATTTCTGGCTCCCCAAAACTTAACTATTAGTAGCCTACTGTTGACCAGAAGCCTTACCAATAACATAAACAGTCGATTAAAATGTTTTTATTAATCCACTCATGTATTGACGGGCACTTGGGTTGTTTCCACTTCTTTGCAATTGTGTATTGCGCTACTATAAACATTCAAGTGTGGGTA
>CM052437.1:82917566-83002374 GCA_028533085.1 Varecia variegata
TGTGTCCCATAGATTTTGATAAGTTGTGTCTCCATTGTCGTTTAATTCAAAGAATTTTTTGATTTCCATCTTGATTTCTTCATTTATATAATGATTGTTCAGTAGAAGGTTGTTTAGCTTCCATGACTTTGAGTAGGAATGAGGATTTCTGTTAGAGTTCATTGTTACTTTTATTCTGCTGTGATCTGAGAAGATGCATGGTATAATTTCTATTTTTTTAAATTTTTTAAGACATGATTTATGTCCTAGGATATGGTCAATCTTGAGGCTCGGACTCGGGGGATTGGGAGGGACATGGGCAATATATCTATGCAGAACTTTTGTACCCCCATAATAAGCTGAAATAAAAAAAAAAAAAAGAAAAAAAAAGAGAGCAAGATAGAGCTAGAAAGTGAATATCACTATGTGGTAGATTATGGGTAATTTACTTCTCTTTTCTGTGGTTCTCTATTTTAAAAGTGTGATGGTTAATTTTAAGTGTCAGTTTGACTGGATTAAGCATTACCTAGGGAACTGGTAAAGGATTATTTCTGGGCGTGTCTGTGAGGGTGTTACTGCAGGAGATTGGCACGTGAGTCAGCGAACCGAGTGGGGAGATCCACCCTCAATGTGAGTGGGCACCCTCCAATCAGCTGGGACTCTAGATAGAACAGAATGGTGATTTTCTCTTTCCTGAAGCTGGGCAACACTCTTCTTCTCCTGGCCTTGGACTTGAGAACTAAAGGCTCTTTGGCTTTTGGATTCCAGGACTTACACCAGCAGCTCCTGGGTTCTCAGTCCTTTGGCCTCGGGCTGTGGGTCACACCATTGGCCTCCCTGGTTCTGAGGCCTTCAGGCTTGGACTGAGCCACGCTGCAGTCTTTGCTGGGTCCCCAGATTGCAATGCCTGTCACAGGACTTCTCAGCCTCCATAACTGGGTCAGCCAACTTCCCTTATAAGTCCCCTCTCATCTATCTGTATATCTCCCATTGGTTCTGTCTTTAGAAAACCCTGACTAATACAACAAGCTTTCTCAAAGCATATATATAATTGTTACACAAACAAAAAATGTAATTAAATTATTTTATTTGCTTTTATTCACTAGAATAAAAAGAACGCAAGCCATTGGATACAAACATTTTTAGTAAATTACTATAATATTTATCTTCTCAAGAATTTGCCATAATCGATTTAATCATACCCTTAATTTTCTTTTTAGAATGCATCCAAATTTATTATAAGTAATATTGTGCTAAATACCATTGCATATATTTGACTGTATTTCTTATTATTTCCTTAACATAAATCCCTGGAAGTACATTACTAGCTCAATTGTACAAATAATCCTGTTTATTTTTAGTTTGTTTGCTTTGCCTTTACATTGTTTTATATCAAATCTATGTTTCTGTAGAAAAAGAATACTGTCAAAAAAGTTCAGTGTTATATTTAGTTTTTTAAGAAATACTTTATTGAGCCACACAGAAGGCAGATATACAGGATAATTTGCTATCTCAAATATACGAAGTTACAGAGTTTTCATAGTTTAAACTAATGAACCTACACAAGGTGGGGAAGGAGGAAAAAAAAAGAGGTTCTGGGATCTCATTATTTCCTGAATATTTAACTAATCGCCCTACTTTGAGAATGTGATTTTACACAATCACCTAAAAAATTTTTTATAGCACGTTACATCCACATTGATGGATTAGATGACATTATTTTTAAAGTAGATTTTAAAAAGACTTTAAAATCACTGTTAGCTCCTAGCTGCTTGAAAGCAGGTAGACAAGGGCTGGTAAACTTCATAAGAAACAAGGGGATACAGCAGTACTTAGCCTTTGAAAACAAGACCTGGGATTCCTGTGCTCACAAAGTATTCAAAATATTTAAGTCAGCGTTATACAACGTACCTCCTTTGTTTCAACCCAATATTCCTAAGATTTCTTGGGATTTTCCCTTTAATGTATACAGATTTATTTCTTAAGGGGAGACTCATATTTCTAATTTCATATTCATTCTTCTTTGTAAGGAGGCTTATGTTATCCTGTTTGTTAAAGAATTGTTGAAGAATTAGCAAAAAACAATTTTCTAATTGCTCTGTTACGAAAAATTTAAAAAAACGAATTTTGCTGTGTTTTATTTCACCTCTTCCTAGTACTCACCTGCCCCTGCCCCTCAATAGCTGGAATTTGTTTGGTTTTCTCAGGTGGTAATGACATTTATCTGTATTTCTGAATCTGATGCTGCAAATGAAAAATTTTTAAAGTCTATTTTATTCATTACAGGTGATTCTTATGATGAAAGATAATGAATCAAATGAAATTCTTTTCATTTAAATTTTTCCAGATGATATTGTGAAATATCACCAGTGCCTCAATATCCTTGAAGGTTCATTATTGGGACTAATTCCGTCAAATTTATCATATAAATTGATGTTCTCCCTTAGGACTTTGTGGTGAATAAGGTAGTTTTTCAACCAGGGGATATTTTTAACAAGAAAAACCAAAACTTCTTTATATAAAAACTTAGCATTGTGGTGTTAATTTTATTTAACGTTTGCTGAATGCATGTTGGCTGATACATATATACACACACATGTACATACATACAAGGATATACATATGTGTAGAAAGATATATATGAAGATAGATAAACAGATGTGTATGTGAAAACACAAGAACTCAGAAACCATTATGTATAATGTATTTATCCATCTAGATCTATGTATACGTACGTATATATGTATATCTTCAAATATGGGTATATGTATCTCTCAGTCAACCAAAGTTGAAATATATACCCACACACATGCACACACACATATAAATACAAATATAACAGTTTCTGAGTTCTCATACTCCTGAGAATGTATTTTTCTTTGCTTTCAAGCACGAAAGGAAACGTGGTAGAAAAAGTCGTTTACAAAAACCCTTCTCCTGCCTGGTAGACGTTGCCACGCTGCCCTGAGACTTTCAATGTTTCAGATGAGAAGTCTGAGGTTAATTTCTTTTAAAATAATTAAACTTGGTTTTTGTAACTCTATAAGCAGTTTCCTTTTTTTCTGGTTTTGCCTGTGTAGGGTGTTGTTTTTTACAGTTGTAAATAGAAAATTGTGCCAGAATGTAATATAAAAATTTTGCCAGGAAAATATTATTATTCTATCTATTCCTTTGTTTTGCTGGAAACTCGATAA
Source organism: Varecia variegata (assembly GCA_028533085.1). Lineage (NCBI taxonomy): Eukaryota > Metazoa > Chordata > Mammalia > Primates > Lemuridae > Varecia > Varecia variegata. The sequence goes on from CM052437.1 coordinate 82,920,740, forward strand.
ATCTCTCAACCTTGTATTACTTTCGTATTGCTACATAAAAATTTACAAACTTTTCAGCTTAAAGCAATACACAATTATTAGCTCACAGCTTCTCTGGGTCAGGAGTTGAGGCACAGCTTGATTGGGTCCTGTCTTAGAATCTAAAAGGGTTGACCAGGCTACCTTCTCATTTGCATGCTTGCCTAGGGAAGAATCTGCTTCCAGGCTCATTTAGATCATTGGCAGAATTCATTTTCTTGCAGCTGTATGACGGGGTTTTGCTGCCTGTTGACTGGAGGCTGCCTTCAGCTCCTAGAAGATGCCTGGTTCCATAGCCTTCTTGCAACATGGTGGTTTACCTCTGTAAGCTAGCAAGGAGAATCTCTGTCTGCTAACACAGGGTTTTTTATTAATATAGTGTAACGATGGGAGTAACATCCCATTATCTTTGCCATGTTCTTTTGGTTATAAATAAGTCACAAAATGTCTTTTTTTTTTTTCTTTTGGGTAAATACCTAGTAGTGGGATTGCTGGATCAAATGGTAAGTCTACTTTTAGTTTTTTGAGGTATCTCCATACTATTTTCCATAGTTGCACTTGAATGTTTATAGCAGCACAATTCACAATTGCAAAAATGTGTAAACAACCCAAGTGCCTACCCATACATGAGTGGATTAATAAAATGTGGTATATGTATACCATGGAATAATAGTCAGCAATAAAAAGAAATGATGATCCAATATCTTTGTAACAACCTGGATGGAACTGGAGACCATTCTTCTAAGTGAAATATCACAAGAATGGAAAAACAAACGCCACATGTATGTACTCAATACTAAATTGGAACTAATCGATCAACACTTATGTGCACATATGGAAGTAAATCTCAATGGAAATCGAGCAGGTTGAGGGGGAGGAGGCAATGAGTAAATTCACAGCTAATGGGTACAATGCATGCTATCTGAGTGAAGGGCACACTTATAACTTTGACTCAAACTGTACAAAAGCAAATTATATAACCAAAAGATGTATACCCCTGTAATATTCTGAAATAATAATAAAGAAAAGAAATAAATCACAAGTTCTACCAGCACTCAAGGGAGAGATTTTGGAAATGTGTACTCATTGGAGGTCACCTTAAGTTATGTCCACCATAAACCCACCTGCTTTCAGCTCTGAAAAATTTTCTTTAAGTCTGATAAATGGTTCTTTTCCAAATATTTCATTTTCTTCCTTAGCAACAATTTTAATTTTTAGTTTTCTTAGACTGGCATTCTTTATTTGTTAGGACTTTTTAGATGCTAACGAAAAAAGTTCAATTCTAACCAGCTTAAGCAAAATCAGGAATTTAATGAAAGGGCTTTGGTGTGGTTTAAGGAACACAGGCAAGGCAGAGATAAAAGAGCAATGGAAAATTCCAGCAGGTGGCAGGAACATATGTAAGTAGGAAAGGTCCAGTCTTTGAGTGGCTCTGCTTTCTGATTTCTGCCTTGCTCTACATGCTGCTATTTCTCTCTCTTGCACCACACTGGCTTCTTTGCCCTGTTCAATGCTAGACACTAGAGGATTCAATGACTTAGCACACATAAAGCCATTAGTACAGTGTTGGCACATGGCAAGGTTCTAGCCAACTGTAAGCTATTATTGTTATTTTATTGTTAGCTTTATTGTTATTGTATCTCATATATAATATTGTTGCAGGAGAGGAGAAACTCCATTGCTAAATAAGGTTGGAAAATGCTAGAGAGGTAATATTATAGCTCTTCCCTGTAATTTCAATTTTCTCTCCTTTTCACTAAATTTTATTGCTTTGTCTTTTTCTTATGTATTCCGTAATATCTCAAATTTTTCTTCTATATCATCCTATTTTCTATTCCATTAATTGTACTGTTTCCTCACTGCAATGTAGAATTTGACTCTATAACTGACTTCATCTTTCTTTCTCCTAAAACTTTCTTTTCCTATGGCTACCCTGACTTCTTATCCTATTTATCTTCCTTCCACAGTTTATTCTCTCCTATGGCTCTTTGCTTTGATTCTGCAGAGAATAGAGTGTGTGTATCCTCTCAAGAATATAAAATATTTTGCTAAATTTTTTCTGCTTATTATAATACATATTTTTCAGAGATATGTTTCTTCTGTGAGATGTTCGGTTGAGCTTTTTCCCCCCTAATTCAACCTCAATGAGATCATGATTTTGTGCTGGTTCTCCTGTTATCTAATGACTTTTTGAAAACAGATACGTAGCAGATGCTGGAAGTGTGCTACCTTTATTCCTTTCCTACTCACATCTCTGGGGAAGCTAATAGCTTCATACTGGGATTCTATGCTTGCAGGCTTTCTCTGGCATACTTCAGGATAGAGCAGAAGTGCTGGGGAGCTGGCATTCCTGGGAATTTACCTCATGGGAATAGCTCAATGATAGAATGGGAGTTGCCCAGTGTCTTAGTCTCTCATTTGGGATGATTTAAAGACATGTTCTAATTTCTCTCTCAAAAGTCAGAAGTGGGCTGGGCGCAGTGGCTCACACCTGTAATCCCAGCACTTTGGGAGGCTGAGGTGGGAGGATCTTTTGAGGCCAGGAGTTCAAGACCAACCCAGGCAGCATAGAGAGACCCTGTCTCTACAAAAAATAAGAGAAATTACCCAGGCATGGTGGTGCACACCTGTAGTCCCAGATACTTGAGAGGCTGAGGGAGGATGATCACTTGAGCTCAGGATAGTGAGGTTGTGATGAGCTGTGATTGTGCCACTGCATTAAAGTCTGGGTTATAGAGCAAGACTCTGTCTCATCAAAACATAAACAAAACACACACACAAACAAACAATAAGAACCCAAAAAGCCAGCAGTGGGTCTGAGCACCAGTTTCTCACAGCAAAACTTGGTTGTTATTGCACCCTTACAGCCTATCATCCCTTCCCTGTATTCCTTCCTCACTCCCTGCTGGAAACTTCCTGGGATCCCCTCCCATATAAATTACCTGCACCCCAACCTTGTCTCAGGCTCTTGTAGAGGAGCCCATCCTAAATCAAGTCATCTGTCAACAAATCAGGTGAATGGTTTCCTCTTGGGTTCTGATTAAATCACTGTTTTGGATTTAGAGCTAAAAAGCAAAGTGGTGTACATTTTTCACAATTTCAAACATTTTCATTTGGCTTTACTTCAGATTGAGATGGAATCATCTCCAATCACCACTCCCTGACAGGGAACAGATAAAGGGCAGGAAAGCCGTAATCACCAATGTACTCTGTTTTGCAAACTTTTCCCATCTTTACCTAATTCATGATCCTTTATTTGCAGACATTATGGCTTGTAGGGTACTATGCCAATCATCTTCATGTTTCCTTTTAGTTGTTTTCTGGAAATTTCCATGGTTGACTCAAAAAATTGCAAGATTCATAAATTTGAAGCTTTATCTCTCATAAAATGTTGCAGCCTGCAGGCTGGCCATGCCCCTGGCTGGGAAGTATAGCTTCCAGCAGAGATGGAAAGCAAGCACTCTAAAGGAGGAAGGGTGAGACAATACTTTGTTGAGTGGGTTGAATGGGTTGGCTAAGTATACATATTTATTAGTAATAGGTTATAGGAGGAGATATACATATTCAGGAAGGGGGGTACACAGATGCATAGTAAACAAACATGCATGTCACATACATCCTATGTTCACTTTGGGTTGGAGACTTAACATTTAAATGGATTAGAATTAGGCTCTATACATGCAAAGATGAAACAGAGGACACAGAGGTGCCCTGTGTGCAGCCTCCATGGGCCAGCCAGAACCAGTCCTTGATTGGTGGTCACTTTTCAGGAAGGAATGCTGGTCAATTGTTGTGTTGAAACTGCAAGAAGGGAGGGAGTCCAGCTGCAGAATCAGGCAATTAGTTGAAATCAGCTGTGGAGCAACTCATTCCAAAGAGCTGGTTTCCGTTCCACTCTTAAGAAAGGAAGTCTGATGGTGGTTAGTGAGGGAGGGGGAATAATGAGGTATGTCCTACCTTCCTTCTGTCATGGCTGGGAATTCAGTTTGTAAGGTTTCTCTGGGCCTCCCTTGTATAATACAAGAGGGGGTCCATTCAGTCGGTTGAGGGGCCTTAGCATTTTATTTTTATTTTATGTCATTTGACACTGGAAAAAGAACAAGAGGTATTCATGATGTTTATGCGGGAGTGTCATGCTGTCCAAAAGGGCAGCACCTGCAACTGGACTGAGATCCATCTTTCTTATGAATTCTTCAATAAACACACTGTGTCTGCAGTTATTGTGGTCAAGAGGAAAAACACCATATCCGTCCTCAAGAGACTCACAATCTACTGTTTCTCAGCATGTAATCCATAGACTAGCTACATCAAAATGACTCAGGAGACAGGTTCCAAGACCTCATTCCAGACCTATTAATTCATAATTTCAGAAAACCAAGTTCTGCTTTTGAATTCTTAAGTTTGTGAATTACTGATCTAGTTATAAATTTTTATTTCTTAACTAAGAGACACTCAGAGAGAGAGAAAAAATATCTTCTAATCATTTTTCAATCTACTGTCAATTGATATTAATTTAAATAATTTAATTAAGTACTATATTTTAATTACATAATAGCAACAATGTCCACCCTGACCCCATCCCCTTGGAAGAAACCATTTTGGTATTGGTTTCTCTGTTGGTGTAATTTTACTGCAGTATATTCTCACATGGTTTCAAAAATGGTAGGTGGGAAGTGTTTTCTGAGCCTTTGCTTATCTCAAAATATTTCACGGTCACATTTTATAGATAATTTGGCCAGGGATATTTTCTTCTCTAGGTTGAAAATATTTTTTCTTGGAATATTGATGACACTATTCCATTGCCTTCTAATACCCAGTCTTGCTAAAAACTGCCAGTCTGATTTTTCTTATTTTTAGGTGATCGGTTTTCTCACTCTAGACACTTTTAAGATCTTTCTTTTATTATATTTTTGGGGTCCTAAAATTGAACAATAATATGTTTAGTGTGATTTTCTTTTTATTCATTGCTCTGGCACTCAGTGGGCCCTTTTAAGATTAATGTCATTTATCCCTTTGTGTCTCTGCTATTTCTTCAATAATTTATTCTTTTTGTTATATCGAAAATCTTATTGTAGACATTGAAATATCTATATTGGTGCTCTATATGTCATATCTTTTTTCACATATCCTCTCTCTTTTATCCTGTTTTTCTCTCTACATTCATTTATGAATGTTATTGACCATTCCTTATATAGAATTTTTAGTTTCAGCAATTGTGCATTTAACTTGTAGGGACTCTTTCTCATTCTGTAATTATTCCTTTTTTATGTAATCTTGTTCTTATTTATTGACACATTATTATAATATTTTCTCCATGTTTGTTAATTTTTTTAAGGTCTGTCCTGTTCCCATTTTCTCCAGGATTTACTTTTTTTCCTGTATGTTTATTTTGGCTTTTTCTCTTTTATGCTGCTGCTTCCAAGATTTTTGATTTTACATTTATACTTTTTAAAAAGACCTTTTAATTGGTGTGTATTAATTTTAACTTATTTTATAGTTTGTATTCTCAATGACCTTATTGGTAGTAATAACTCTTCTAAGAATCTAGCAATACGTTGACTTTAGCTTTAAATTTTGGAGATATTGTAAGACTATCTGCTTTATCTCTGCTTAGAAATCTTTGTGGGAGCCTTGGAGTGGCTACACAAGAAGCTAGTAGTCATGCACCCGTTAAAACTGGAACTGGGACCAGTGTTTTTCAAATGAAGTTTACAAACTTGCTCTTAAATTCATAAACTATATGATGACATTGGCTGTGTATCAATTCTTCCTCCCAACGTGTGTTAAGCACTCCTGCATGGGTAATTTCCTGGTACACATATTGACCCTAGTTGAAAAGATAATTCTACCTAACAAATGAGATGGCTGATACTTCCAGGCCACTATCTATCTGCACATCCTGGGGAGTATTTTAAGGCAGACGCTTAAGGCCAAGGAGTTTTATTCACCTGAAAAGCAAGTTATCCTGGGGTGATTTATTAAGCATTTTTTTTAAATCAGTTTTTGTCCACTAGAATTCTTAAATAGAAGAGAAACCATCCGAGACTGGCATATTTAGCCTACACCACCACTGCGCGCATCTGCCTAATAAAGTTGTTGTTGAAGCCCTTCCCGTTGACTTTTAACCTCAGGGTCTGTGTAAAGCCCCTCATTCATTAAGCAATTGATTCCATTAGCAGCAGGCTGTGTCTGGGATCCTGGGGACCCTGCACCTGGCCTGCTTTCTTCCTGACAAATCATCTGCTTTTATTGATAGCCACCTGGAAAACTACATTTAGAACGGGGCAGGGGGCGGGCAAGGCACACAGCTCAGAACCCCCTCCTCAAACTGGGCAGCGAGAGACAAGCCACCCGGAATAGCCACCTCTGCAACCAGTCCACGGACACAGGCATTTTTAAGGAATGATTCAATATCACTTTGCCAAGTTCACTCTGGTATTTCTTTCTCTAAGGGGTATTTTAAATGAGGCGCGTTTCTCTTGCAGTTCGCATTTCAGATGGGGCAAGGCCAGCCCCCAGCCTGCCATCAAAAGCCTTCAGCGGCCCCTTTGCCAGAGTTTCTTGTCAACTCCTGCATCACTCTGTCCCCCAGGCCTCGCAGGATGCTCGTGGGGTGGTGCCCGGCAGCTCTGGAATAGCAATGCTTCTGACCCCTGGCAAGGCTTCTTTCTGGCTGCCACATTAGATCAAAAATTGTGTGGGATTATCCCTTCAGGAGGCAGTTCTCCTTTTTCAGTTGTTAGCAGGTGTTGCTGAACAGATTCACGCTCTCCGGGGAGATGGGAAGCGCGTGGTGTCAGAGCGAGAGATTTGCTGCGGGTTAGCGGTGACGGAGCCACACCTCGCGCGCTTCTGCGCTGCCCAGAATCTCGGCCAGAGCTCGCAGAGGCAAAACTGGGGGGAAGTGTTCTCCTTCTGGGGCAGAAGGAGCAGAAACCTCCTAATTACTGCAGGAAAAGGAAGAGGCGTTGTCAATTACTGTTCCAGAGAAGATGGAAAGCTGGAGGGCACTCCCTGAATTTGAGTCAGAAAATTTATTTTGAACAGAAAACAAAACAAAAGAAAACAAGATTGCACAGTCTTAGAAATGAACTCATGTGTGCCTCTGTTTCTTCAGCTTAGAAAGTATGGAGCTTGAGGTTTCTGTGGCTTTTCTAGCATCTTAGGTCTTAGGAGCTCAAGTCCTCAAAAGAGTCCTTCTCCGTGGAGCTCTACAATTGCATATAACTGATAGTCGCTGGTTGGAAGAAGGGATTGACTTAGTGAAAAATTACAATGTTTAAATACTATCAAGAAATAATAGCTTTCGCATAGATTACACAGTCTTATTGCTTTCAAGGGCAAGCAATTACTCAAACTAGACCAACTAAAGTATTGTGGAGCAGAGCTCCTTGGGAACCTGTTTTAATGCATAACTTTAAAACAGTTTATAATTTACATTGCAATTAGTGGATATAAAGGGCGTGATAATTGTTTGCTTGCTATAGTCTCTTGGTAGGAGTTTAGAGTAGAGGAAATGACACTTTTTTTGAATAGGATGGACCTGGGTTTAGGTTCCTTTCATGTCACCTACTAACTGTGAGATTGTGAGCCACTGAACTGCTTAAAGCTTTAGTCACTACTACCTCAGTCTGTCAAAAATGCAACTAATTACAGGGTTGTTGATAGGACAAAATGGGAAAAATATCCACAATGGCAGAAAACTTTTAAAAATGTAAGTTAGATTCTCATTACCTTTAGAATAAATCTACAGTCCTTGCCAGGACGTACAGACCCGTGCAGGCTCCATCCCCTGCCTCGTCTCCAGTTCACCCAGTGGCTCAACTTCATCTCAGCTCCCCACTCTCCTCATCTTGGCTGGTTCCCATTGTATTATTCTAGTCTCAGCATCCAGGATATTTTGTTGGAGATGTCTTCCCTCACCCTCTATCTCTATGTAATATAGTGCCCACCAGCACTACCCAGTTCATTCTTTTAACAATATTTATTGAGTACCTACTACATGCCAGGCATTGTTCTAATAGCCAAGAATGTAAAAATAAACACCCCTAATAGATCCCTGCATTAATAGAACTCTAATTTTCATGGGGTAAACAGATAACAAACAAGCAAACAGCAGGATGATTTTAGATGGTAGCAAAACCTATCAAGAAAGCAACATGCAGGGGTGGATGGGGATAGTGGAGTTTGGTTTGTCAATGTCGCCAAGGAGGAGGTGACTCTGAGATGAGATGTCAGCTCAAGCCAGAATCTTGTAACAAAAAGGAGATGAGTTCTCTTAAAAAGAAGAGTTTCCTATTCTGCTGTATGTTAACAGAGCAGGAGGTTTTGTGACTAAAATAAACCTGGATAAAAATGTACTTCTGCAAGACAAACTTGAGCTGTCACATCACTCTTTCCCAATGAGTTCCTTGACTTTAGGAGGACAATAAAATTTTCCCTGGAAACCACTGTGACTGCTGGGAGAAAGGACCTATAATAGGGTCCAAATTTATGATGTTTTACTATGAACCATTTCAAAAGGGAAACTTTTGAAAACACTATGAGTTGGATGTGTAGCTGTTGTTTTATAGCACTGTGGAGAAAGTTGCACTTTTTTTTTTTAATCCCTTCTCTTCCCCTGGACAACCATTTTCCCCAAACAACTATTACATGGCTGGCAACAGGACCCTCTCTGAGTGTACAGATGAGCTGTCCACAAGGTCTGTGGCTGGCACCACTGTTTCTAAGCTCATTAGGCATTTATTCAAACGGAGCCACCTCGATTCTGACTGCTTCAGTACCCTGGGTCTTCCCACTGTGGCTATTTCTCCCTCTTTCCTCTGATGTCTCTCTCTCATTGCTTTAATATGTCTTCAGGGAGTTTCTTCTCTTCTTGGTGTAACACTGGGAAAACGTTTTTCTCGAATCCTCACTTAAAGAGAATTATGAACCACTGGGAAAAAGCTCTTCTGTTGATTAGGCATTTTTTCTCCATTTGGGGGAAATCAAATGACTGAAATATAAATTTGGTTTGAACGGTTCTTAACTGTCTTTTTTTCAACATTGACAGGAATTTTACTTCTGCATTTTGATTTTGCACATTTAAAAAGTCAACCAGAAAGACGCTTAACAACTAACAGTAGAAATTGCAAGCAGCAATCTAAATACAAACCGGCAAAAATGATGATGATAAAATGTCTTTTGCATGTCTAATCTATAAACACATCTAATAGCCCACTCAGAGGATGATGATATTATTATTGTAAGTAACATATTCTTGGAAAGTGAGTTCCAAATTCAATTTTTAAGTGTCCCAAAGAATTTGAGAAGGCTGTCAAATACGGTTTTAAAATTGGAACACTTACACAGACCTGAATTACAATTTGGAGAAAACAAAGAAAGACAAGGGAAGGTATTTATATTTTTGCTAACGGGCTAAGCATACATAAACTTAAATAAATGATCATGTATTTCATAAAAGGATTAACATGGGCTGCTCCAAATTAGCGGCAAGTTTCAAAATTGTTCTACTTAGTCTCCTGTTGTTCGGGAGCAAGAGAGTTCTTTTGCTACATCATCATTTCTAAAGTTTTCTAAATATCCTTATCCTCTAAGTAGTCCATTGGATGGATAGCTTTATGAATTAGTTTGGATAGAGCCTCAAGGTAAAGAAACACTACTCCAAATGAGATGATCGGTATGAGATGAACTGCTGAGATGAAACTGTCTTGAATCAAGGCAACTGAAAAACTAGATAATGATTCCGAATGCAACCAGGGCCCTTGAACTGTTGTCTGATTCTCTCTCTCTGCAGAAAGCTTGCAATGTCATTTTCCTGTCTGTGTGACTTCTCCTCTTCTCTAGCTTTCTCAAATCTACATCATCGTAATAGCTAGACATTGGGAGTGAGGAAAATTAGCTCTACCAGAATACACAGACATCTTCTGTTTCCTTTACAAGAGGATCAACTAAACTTCAGAGTGGAGTATCTGGTCTTTGTTTCTGATTCTAAATTGGAGCACTCACACTTAGCTGTCTGGAGTGAGGTGAGGGGAGATAAACAGAAAGAAGCCTTCAGGTATAAGTCAAGCAATCGAGTAAGAACATAAATGGCAAACAACATACAGTCTACTAGTTCAAAAACTTGTTCTACTGCATAAAAAAGTTAACAGTGTAATTATACCTTTATGCTGTGGTAGATTGCAAAAATGGAAAAAAAAAAATCTGTATGAACATATCTCTTTGCAGTGTGTGTTGCTGCCTTCTCCCAATGAAAGTCCTTAAATTTGAGATTGACCATGGAACCTGCTTTTAGCAAATGTGAGATAAGCAGAGGTGCACTGTGGCTTTTTTCTCTCTCTAGCTGACACAGAACAGAGGCAAGTTGTGCCATCTGACACTTGCTACACCAGAGATTGGCAAACTTTTTCCTTACAGGGTGGGGTAATAAATATTTTAGTCTTTGTAGGCCATACGATTTCTGTCACAACTACTCAACTCTTCAACAAATGATCCTCATTATGTTCCAGCAAATCTTTTTTTTCTTTTAATAAAAACAGGTATAGCCCCTGGGCCACCGTTTACCAATTCCTGCTCCAGGGTGGTCTACCTGCCAAACACCAGACAAATAAGTAAGACCATCCCAGCTGAGCTGCCAGCTGAAAGTAGATGTCACCAAGCAAAGACAAGATCTGACACACACCAGAAGAACACGCACATGATATCTGACTCACAACAATTTGGACTGGTCTATTATTTAGAAAAGGCCAACTAATAGAGGTCTTCTCTTAGAGGAATTGTATGTTAATTTGTTTACAAACTCAAGTACTCCAAAAAAGTGGGAGGCTTATTGATGCATCAAAGCGTATCGGTGCAACAAACTATGAAGTTCAAGTCAAGGACAAAAAGAAGAAGTAATGCATCTTTCAAGAATGACTGTAGCCCAATTTCTATTTTTCTAAGAACTTGATAGTCACCAATTCACAAATTCAAATGGAGAGAGGATTTGGAATATGGCTATATATAAGAACATCCTCAGGAAGCCCAGGGTGGCAGCATTGTATGTTTTGGAAAATTTAATATATTAATAATTATGAATAAAAGGCTTCTTGTTTATGATGTTTGCACAAATTGTAGGCTTCCTAAAGATACTGGGTAAAAACAGCTGTTCTGTGGGAAAATGGGCAGAGACTATTGTGGGATCTATAGCCAGGGGCTCACATACAAAAGCAGCAATTAGATTCATTTGTTTCAACCTACTTAGTTACACTTCCATTGTAATATTGCTATTTGATACATCATTTCTCTTCCTTGAAATTCTAAACTGCCACTTTTAAAACCTGACTGTTTATTATTACATGCCATCCTTCAAATCCGGAACAACCACCAAAGGAGACATATGAGATATTCTTTTAATGCCAGGATTTACTATAAATCACAACAACTTCTGTCTGTCTGGAAAAAGAAAGGGGTAGAAGACAAAGATGACAGGGGGAACCTGTGCTTAGTTACATATTATTTAAGACTCGAGTTAATAGCATGAAATATATTCATACAGTGAACTTCTGCAAATGTGAAATTTCTGTGCTTCATGATCAAAATTCATTGCCAATGGAGAGGTTTAAAACCAGAGAAAATGATTGGGGAAAACTGCTTGAGAACATAACAGGCTTCAAAAATAAGAGAAGCACAAGATAAAACTAAAAAGAATGACTCGGCATTAAATCAGTTTAGTAAGATTTTATCTATGTCTGTCTCTCTCTATATAGAGAGACAGACATAGATAAAATCTTCATACATGATTATAAATGTATTGAGGAAACTTTAATAGGAAAACTTAAAGGCTAAAATTATAACATATTCAAGCAGGATAATGACAGCATTTATGGAAGAAATAAACTATATAGATTCAAATTTATGTTGGAACTAGCCACAGGACCTCCCCTAAATGTCACCATATAAATAAATTTTTAAAATCTTGATTCAAATTCATGTCACTTCAATTCCAACATTTAAACTGGTACCAAAATAATTATCTTTTACTTTGAAGTAATTTGCAAATGATGTAATTAAAGAAATGAGGTACAATTGAAAAAGGGCAATTTTATTACTCTTAAGTCTATTCACACAGTAATGAGAGTCAGGTTGACATGTGCAAACTCTGATCCCCTTTCATCTTTGGACATTAATCAGTGTGCTTGGGACTGTGTCCTATGTTCATTAATTCGCTGATTTATTCCATAACTATTTCTCAAGCACCTACTCTGTGACAGGCATCATGGTAGGTGCTGGTGAAGCAAAAGTTAAAAAAACAAACAAACAAACAAAAAAACCAAGCAAACAAGCAAAACAGACACTGTCCTTGCCCTCATGGAGCAATCTAGTGGAGGTGAAGGACATTAATTGCATAATAAATAATTAAAAATGAGAATTATGATGCATATGAGGGAGAAGAGAGATATAGCTATGCAAGATTATAATAGAACCTGAGAAGAAAAAACTTCCTTGAGGAAATCAGTCTTATCAGTCTTATCAGTCTTCTGAAAGACCAGAGAAGTTCATTACTGTAAGGGAGTTGCAATGGGAGGAAAGAGCTTCTCAGGCTCAGGGAACTGCATGTGTGAAAGCCAGTCCTGTGATAAGAGGGAGAACTGTGCATACAACAGATTGAAAGGAGAGTGTCCTGCGGTGGTTGTTCATTAAGACCATAGAGTCATAAAACATTAAGACTGGAAGAGGCCCTTGTGATGCCTCAGTTCAACCTCTTCATTTTACAGGTGAGGAAACAGACTCAGAGGGGTTAAGTGACTTGGCCAAGGTGACACTCCTAATGAGTGGTAGAGCTGGGATCAGAGCCCAGGGCTCCTAATTACCCTTTTAATTCTTTTCCACCACACCATGCTGATTCTTTGTATCTGTGTTAATGAGTAGATCAAGATGCTGTGAAATTAGCATAATAATTATTTCTATATAAATATTGCATTTAAAGTACTGCTATGTAACATAGATTATCCTTCACAGCCCATACCTACAACCTGTCAAGATATTAGTCGTAAATAAATAAATGGCTTTTCATCATAAAAGGGTGCAGATCAAAACCCAAGCTTGAGACTTGTATAACACAAATCCTATATTAACGGATTCTGAATTAAGGACACTTTACTATATATTGATTTATTACCTTATTCCATAACTATAGTGTTGTGTCCTAGGCATTGTGTTGGGACTAAAATGGGCCCATGTTAGTGAACAAGACCAGTTACTTCTTTCAAGGAGTTTACAACCCAGTGATTCTACTTATGCACCACTTTTTTTCTTCTTTTTGCATCTGAAAGCTGACGTAAGTGTTTTGAGATAAGGTCTAGTGTAAAAAAGATGAGATTTGTTCACAGCATTTTGGAAAAATATCTCCCCAAAGAACATTTAGGACAGGTAACCAATCTCAGATGAGGATAGTGTAGGGGTGGAGAGGGTGAGGGAGTGGTGAATGGGAGGAGATTGCAGTTGTTGCTTAATTAGACCTTGGTTAGATCTTCAAATTGAAATTACCTGGTGTACTCCTATGACAGATTGCCCTGCTTTGGAAAGCTGGTGATGAAATCCGGCCATTGAATTACACTGAACTATAAACTTCATTTGTTCTTAGGTGCATAGTGATTTGCTATAATAATGATCATCCATTTGCCAGACAGCTGAGATTTTTTAAAAGCTTGATTGCTTTTGGCATTGCATTATTAGTCCTTGAAGAATGCAATACATTTGCAGCAATTCTAAGCTTGAACAAGCTATAGTATCCACTGCTTACAAATGCTGGCCATTTAAGACCTGTGTGTTAGACCTCAGATTTTTTTTTCTGGCAATTCTACAACAGAGTATACACTTTTGTTTTTTATTAACATCATCATGAATATGACTGTCTCTAAAATTTCAAGAGAACTCATTTGAGCTCCTGAGTCCTATGGACAGAGGGCTAAGAAAAGTCTCCAGAAAAGGTCAATTGCTGTCAAGTTTCTTTGGCTAATGAAAGCCAAACAATTCTAGGCAAACCCTTTTCTAAGAAATACACCTACATATCTGGATCCAAATACTCATCTAATAAGAATCTAAAACCCCTGCTAAATTACACTAGACGAGAACCTGATATGTTGATTCCTTTCAAGAGCACTGAAGAAATCACCTCTCATCTTTGATTCTGATACTTTTTAGTCCATCCATCTTGAAAATGTCTATGGAATGATTCTGTTGTACCTTCAGAAATGAAATTCATAGGCATGGATTCTCTCATACAGCAACTTTATATACAAAGATGAGAATAGCAGAAAGGTCATTTCCAAAGAAAGTGACATTTATTTTGTATTCACTGAAAAGCCAAAAGAGTTTTCTCATTCACCCATACCGACTGAGCCCTGCATTTCCCCCAGAAGAGGTGAAAGAGACAGCTCCTATCTGCTCTTGCATCAAACCTCAGGCTCAAGACTTGTCCAGAAAAAAATGACTTCTTTCAGGGATGAACCCACTGTCCTCATAAGAAGCTTTATTTTGTCTAGAATTCAAGCTTGCTTGACAGGTTTTCTTTACTTTGTTCAATACAACTAAGCTAATGCCCACCTCCTTTCTGAATTCAGTTTCACCAGTGTTCCCCTTCACTGCTTTCTCTTACCAGTAAGGCGATGGCCACGCAGATTTATATATACACATATAGTATGTGGATCACATACACGTGTGTGTATAATATATAAGCATACATGTATATAGGTGTATATATGTATGTGTATATATGTTTTGTGTATATGTATGTATATGTATATTATGCAAAATTTCAATTATTTTAAAAGAAATGTGGCCAGGCATCAATTATTGATGTTAATGGAGACCAAGAGCAGGGATAGCTGAGTATAGGCAAATCAACAAACACTTCCCAAACCTCACATTAACCAATGATTTTAACTTCATCTGCAATAGGATCTTTTCCCAAAGCCCTTGCTAACCAGACTACCTGCACTGAGTTTGAAATATCAGATGTCACAGAGAAGTCCAGAAGTTTTTAAGCAGTTGCTTTACATGATTTAAGAGACAGTTTCATCCATTCCCAGAGTGCTATGGAGGGTGAGGAATGTGGTGCTGCAGGAGAGAAAGGGAGGAGGATACTTGTAGGATGGAAGGGTTTCCCTGCTTTCTAGAATGCCCTGAGTTAGAGTTCTATGGCCTCTATCCCACATACTAAATTAAGAGTTTATTGTCTTTTTCTCAACTGAAATGTTCTTTATCTTTTTGGAAGATGGCATTGCAGAATGGTTAATCACACAGATTCTGAAGGTAAATCATGGCTGTGCCACCCACCAGACGTATAATCTCGGGTAAGTCACTTAGCCTCTCTGGGCTTCTGAACCCATAAAAATGATACTCCTAATAGTCCCCACCTTATTGGGCTATTGTGAAGTTTAAATAAATTAATTTATGTAAAGTAACTATAACAAATCCTGACATATTGTGAGCGCTCTAAATTGTGAACCATTTAGGAATGCCCCATGAGAGAGGATTTAGGTCACTGGGAAATTGAAAAGTTTGCAAGGTAAGAGACCATGTTGTTAAAGTTAGGGCCGAACTGAAACTGTAAATCTGGATGTTGAAATAATAAACAGAGTAATTATTGGAGAATTAACGGGAACTCTTATGGCATTACATTTAAGACTTGAACCTTGCTCAAACTACTTTTAACTTCTTTAATGTTTAAGAGCTATAAATGTCAGAGCTCACTAATTTCTTTGGCTTTCAATAAATGCCAGTGACTTTGAGAATTGCTATCCCTTTAGCTTATCTGGCAAGAGCACAAGCTTAAAGGGTATCCAAGAGGGCAGTGATGACCCATTCTCGTTCCAGTGGAAAATGCAGGTTATTGAAGTCAATCAGTTTCTGGGTCCACAGTCCTTCTGGCTACCTTTCATATAGTCACTTGAGCTAGGTGCTGTATGGGGTTCCTAAGGTCAGAGAAGACACAGTCCTTCTGTTAACGAATGCCCTACTCACTAGGGGAAATGTGTTGACAAGTACATACTTGTGTCTAATTCCTCTGGAATCCTCAGAGAATAAGATAATTTTTATCTAATAAAATATTCCAAATAACCAAAGCTTGTCCCATTTGGGCTCAAGAAAAAGTGACTTAAATATTTCAAATGGAAATCTTTTTAATAGAAATTGAACACACTTGACCAGAGAGACTCTGGAGAAGAATTTTGCCTTTACTTAATAATGCAGGATCATCATTATGGACATCAATTATTGAACTGTGCTATAGTTTAGGGGGCCACTGAGGTATGAAGGACTGTTTGCCCCTGTCCTAAATAACTCCTGATGGACATCTTCTTTATAGCTCTTCTGTTTCTTTCCTTATAGATAGGCAATTAGCTTTTTTTCAATAACACAGCCTTCTCGCTTCTCCTAGTAGGGTGGACATCCAGAAGAAACATTGTCAGGATTCTGCCCAACTGAAAGTAATTAGGTCTATATTTTTTAAAAATAAAGGCAAATTATAGGAAACTATTATCTCTGGAGCACCTCCTACGTGCTAACAATTTCTACATTCATCATTATCATTTTGTCCTCTAACAAGCTTTGCAACATAAAGAAAGTTACTGGGCTCAAAGAGTTCCCTAATTTGACCTAGATCAGTGCTTCTCCAAGTTTAGTGTACATCAGAATCACAGGAAGAGCTTGGTAAAACAATTTCCTGGGCCCCAACTCCAGAAACTCTGGTTTGGTAGGGTTGAGGTGGGCTCAAATATTTGCATTTCTAGCAAGCTCCCAAATAACGTTAATGTTGATGATCAGTGGGTAAACTTCCCTAGTCAGCGGTTCCCGACCTTTGTGGCACCAGGGACCAGTTTCATGGAAGACAATTTTCCCATGGACCGGGGAGTGGGGAGATGGTTTCGGGAAGATTCAAGCAATTGCATTTATTGTGCACTTTGTTTCTATTTCTATTACATTGTAATATATAATGAAATAATTACACAGCTCACTATAGGTTTGGGACTCCTATCATAGATGATATAGCTAGAAAGTGAGAGATGGAATCTCAGCCAACGACAGTTGAACCTCAGAGTGCGCTATTTTCATGAAATCACACTGTTTTGAACATGTTGACATAAATGTTGGCTAGTGAGACATACTTTCTGCTCATTTATAGAGTCTGGATTACGCTCCAAGTGTCTACACTTGGATAAGTGGATAAGTCAATAGCTCCAGACCCAGTGATGTTGGTTTCCTAACTGGCTCCTATGCTATCTATGTAAATATAGATATTTATTCCATTTCTATAAATATTGTTGGACAGATATTGTTGTTGTAGGTGCTACTGGTACATCAGGAAACGAGATGCACAAATTCTTTTTCCTTAAGGAACTTACATTCTGTAAGAAGGAGTCAGACAGAAACAAAAGCAGTAACAGAACGTGATAAGTTCAGAAAATGGTAAGTGACATGATGAACCTAAGAAACGCAGGATAGAGAATGATGACTATGAGGACTGGGCAGACAGGAAAGGCTTCTCTGAGGGGGTGATATTTGAGCTCATACCTTAGTGACCTGAAAGAACTAAGTCATTTAAAAATCTGTGAGTGAATTCTTTCTGACAAAATGAACAGTTTCTGAGTTGGAGAATTAGCTTAGTGCATTTAAGAAGGACGAAGAAGTCCAGTGTGTTTGTGATCTTCGTTGGTCACCAGGGGAGCTGCAGGAGACCTCGGAGGGTAGAAAGGTGGCACAACAGAGTGGAAAAACCATTCTTTTATACAAGTGCTACATGGTGGCAAGGAAGGAAAATAAAACCATGAATATGAGTGCAATAACAGAAAGTAGGAGAAAGGCTTTGAGAAAGGCTGAATAATGAGTGACGATTTAGAGATAGACAAGGATGTATTTCAATCATGTGGGTGGGAAGGAGACAGCTTGCAGAGACTTTTGAGGAAAACAAGCTTCTATAATGGCATGAGCCATAAATTGAAAGCATTAGTTACATTTGATATCAAATCTGTTTATGATCAGCATTTATTAATACTTAGAGGCCTGGCAAGAGTTAAGGGCAGTAAGATGGTGTGGAATTTAGTTTGGTTATATATACATACATATTTAAACAGTGATTAACCATAGCCATGGATTAGACTCACCCGGTGCTGAAAGATACAGCTGCCAGGACCCTGTTCCAAATGAATTAAATTGAAATCTGTGGGTAGTTGGGGCTAGGGTGATGTGTGTGGTTCTGATGTGCACACTACTCCCAGCTGAGAATAATTACCCTAGAGCAGGTGTTAGCAACCTTGACTGCACATTAGAATCACTTGGTTAAGCTTCAAAAAATAACCCATGCCCGGGCCTCACCTCAGATCAATTAAATCAGAGTCTCTAGAGGTTGGGGACCTGAGTATTAGTATTTAAAGAAACAAAAAAACAAACTTCTCAGGTGATTCTAATGTGCCGCTCTGTGAGGAACACTGCCTAGGGCTAGAAAGATAAATGGAATAAGGTCTCTTTCTCGTGAGTTTACACTCTCGTAGGAAAGATGTGAATAAATGTGAGGCAGTGAGCTACTCTTAGTAACATTAAAAATAAAAAGTGGAAGAGAATTAGAAGAGAGAGGGATTGATTTTGTCAGTCAGTGAGAGCTGGGGTGGGAGGGCCAACTCATCCAAGCTTGCCTGGAATTTTTCTGGTTTTAGAACTGAAATTCTGAGTCCCAGGAAACCTCTCTGTCTCATGCAGCCTAGAATGATTGGTCATCGTCCCTGATGGTAGAAGTTTCTGATGAGAGTTTTGAATGGTAAAAGGTGGGCTGTAGGGAAGGGCAGGTGAAGGTGACGGCGAGGGTGGGGACCAGTTCAGGCAGTGAGGACAGCAGGAAAAAGGCACAGCATGGAGCAGGGACTTGGAAGCACAAGTTTAGTTCTATTGCATGGAGGGTGTGAAGGGCAAACAGATGCTGAGTCTGTAGAGGTAGCTCGAGATCATACAGGGCTTTCTTTATATGTCCAGGAATATTATCCCAAGGGCATCGAGGGAGTCATTGATAATGTTGAAGCAGGTGGTGGGAGAACACAGTTGTGACCTTCTCTGAGTTTTGCTTTCCATTTTCGAAAGATCCCTGGAGGAAGCTCTGGGGTCATATGCTTATTTCCTCTGAGCACTGCTGACTCATTCCAGGACCAACTCATTTAACCCCTCTCTCCACGCAGGACTCATTAGGAAGATGCAGGGGTCACACTTGCACAGTGCAAAATTCAGATGAAAGCAGTTTTCATTACTTGTGAGGATTCTTTAGATGAAACAGCCTAGGAAGTTGCCGAATATTCAGCCATCAGATTCCACGAGAGTGTGGAGCCCATCTGGGCTTCGCCACACGACCCTAACAAGTTCATCAACTTGAGTCTCGAGGTAGCAGCTCTAAAGAAGAGTGCTTGCCCCCTAACCCAGATGGTGCTGGGAAGATTAATGAAGTTTGACTTGAAAAAGTTTTGCACTCTTGGAAGAAATTTCCCACATAGATGTTTCTTCTGTTGTAGAAAGAATAGTGGAATCACAGCAAAATAAAACATAACTCATTTTCCCAAGTCAATGTATTTCCTTGCTGGAAAAGACAACAGCAATAGCAATCTCATTTTAATACCTGAAGTATCATAATACAACATCAATATTTGGTGGATTATAACACTTTGATGTCACTATTTGACCAGTTTTTCTGCTCCCTCTCCATACACTGACTCATTGAATGTATCTTGGATAATATTTCCTGTTGACTTTTATTCATCTCTCTCAGTTTTTTTACTCTACCCTAATTTTAAAAGAAATACATAAAAAGATACAACACCAAGTTCATAGTTAACAACATCACAAAGAACAAAAGCAGCAATAATAAAAATAAGTAACTAAATAATAAAAATAAAATAAACTGCAAACTCTCCTTAAAGGTGATGTATCTACATAAAGTATGTGCAATTCGTCCATATAAGAGATTTATCTCTTCTCCTTCATTTGTTTACTTATTCAATCATTTATTTATATTAATATGGACAGATGGCTATCTGTTTTATACTACAGGTTATAATCCAATACTATATTATTTATTTTGTTGCTCAGAATATTCCAGCTTGGCCAATGGAGGAGCTCTTTCAGTTGGCTCCTGGGTGACTGACATGCCCCCCGTCCTTTTGTCTTTTGAACTCTTCCTTACTTACTGGCATAACAAGAGATTCCCTTCTCATTTTGTATATTTCCTGCCCAGCCCTAGAATCAGCCAATTCCTTTAGCTGGAGAAGAGTATTAGAAAACAAGATCTAGGGTGGTTGCCGTGTAATCCTAGCACTCTGAAAGGCTGAGGTGGGAAGATCACTTGAGCTCAGTAGCTCAAGACCAGCCTGAGCAAGAGTGAGACCTCCATCTCTACTAAAAATAGAAAAATTAGCCAGGCTTCATGGCATTCACCTGTAGTCCCAGCTATTCAGGAGGCTGAGGCAGGAGGATCACTTGAGCCCAGGAGTTTGAGGTTGCAGTGAGCCACAATAACGCCACTGCACTCTAACGGGGGTGACAGAGCCAGACTCTGTCTCAAAAAAAAAAAAAAAAAAGAAAAAACAAACAGAAAAAAACTCACTGTCAATTATAAAAAGAAAATAAATAAATAAATAAAATTAAAAAAGAAAACAAGATCTAGGTGCTGTTGTATCAACTTTGTTTTAGGGCATCAACCCATACACATTCTGTATAATCCTTACAACCTCAAGAACCAGGTCTGAGTTTATCCATTTTACAGATAAAGCATTTGAGGCTCTGAGAGGTTAACTAATCTGTTCAATGTTTCACAGCTTCTAAGGGAAGCTGTTGAGATGAACATATCATGTGATCCAGGGAGATCCGTTGTAATAATGTTTACATGCTAGAGTTGTGCTATCCAATATGGTAGCCACTAGACACTGGTGGCTATCTGAGTGTAAATTCATTATAATTAGATGCTAATTAATTATAATGAAATAAAATTAAAAATTCATTTCCTCATTTGCATGAGCCAGGATTCTTGAGCTCAATAGCCAGGTGAGGCTAGTGGTTATCATGCTGGACCGAGCAGATAGAGAAGAGTTTCACTAGTGCAGAAAATTCTACTGGGCAGTGCTAACTAGAGTATTAATTAGCAGGCCAGGAAACAAATGACATCTTTCACACCCAGGTTGGAAGGCACTTGTGCAGGAGATCAACTTCTATTCCCTACCTTCTTCCCACACCCGAGTTAAAGCTGCTGACTCAGCGCTTTCTCTTTCTCAGTATAACCGGATGCTCACTGGAGGAAGATGTAGCTCTTACTAATAACTACAATGGTCTTCCAAGGTGCTCAGGTCATGCCTTCCTGTATATGCAAGAAAAGCACCTGATGCAGCCCAGATCTCACTGTCTTTTCCTTCTGCAGCAACTTGGAGTCGATGCATCTGCTTTTTATTCTTGTCTCAGAATTCCTTTTGGTTAGTCTTGTAATATTAAAGCTTATCCAATTCACATCTGCCCTTCAAGGGCTTATATTTGGTTCCTTTTTTAATCTCTAATTTGATCTGGGACTATTGTCAGATCTTTTTTCCACAGCTGTGGTATGTACTTCTTATAAATGCACATCACCCCCATTTGAAGATTGAGACGAGGGTGTGCCCTCTTAGGTAATGCAGATAAAGGTGGCTTGTTCAGTTGTTAGAGTACAAAGCTATCTTTTAAGGAGAAGATGCTCAGTTTCTGAGTTATAGCTTGGGTAAACCTGGGGGTTATTCAGATATCCAATGCAACTCTCAACTGCTCTCTGACTTTCTAAACAAAACCCTCTTACAACACAGCTGTCCCTTTGGGAGAGTAAGTAGAGGGAGATAAAAAATAAGTGGAGTGTGTGTGTGTGTGTGTGTGTGTGTGTGTGTGATCATGCCTCTAGGATCCAGGCAGCAGATGGGGGCAAGAGGCCATGAGCCTCACTCTTGTTTTGTTATTCTTACTTTTCATATTTCCTTTTAAACAACTTTGGGGCAAGAAAGCTGTGTGCTCTCAAAGGGAATAGCTGGCACAGTGGAGAGTAGTCAGTATTTTAAAGGGCCTTTCCTGTTTGAGGCTTAGGAAGAATGGATGTGAGGGATGAACTTGGAGAATTCTAGTGAGATGCCCTTGGAAGCTGAAAATGTTCAAACCAGCTTACCTTTTGCACCTATCTTTAGGGTTTAGTATAGCTCCTCAGATTTCCCTGACATAATGGTCAAATACAAAGGGATTATAAACAAAAGAAAAGCAAGAAAAGATGGATTGCCTTAAGGAAATTACTTAGAACAATGAAAAAATTCCCAAATATCATATCACAGACCCTGGTTTCTGAATGCCCTTAAAACACTAATTACCTAACATGACAGAAACTGAAACTCAGGAGTTTCTTATTAACAACTTACAGCAAAGCTCAGACCCCTTTATACATTTCCAATTCATTCAGGGCTTTGGCACAGAGACGGGGTCCTGTGTGATTCTTTCCCCTGTTAGAATTGGAGAGCTGATTTGGAAACACCAAAATAAAACTAACTCAAATTCCCAAAGCACAAAATGCAGAAGCAGGCATTTATTTCTTCTTCAATACAGTGGAGATTTTCTATAAATTTAACTTCTGATTAGAAAACTTCTTACACTGGAAAATTTCAGCAATGAAATTTCGGTAATAAGCCAAATGCAGGTCTGCTTGAGGTCGAATGAAATTTAGATGAAAAATCCAGGATTATCAAAAAGAATGAGTGAACTTCTAGTTTCTGTACACCCAAGGTCAACGGGTTGGATTCTTTCATTTTTGATTTTTATGGCAGCACATAATTTCTGTCTCTAGTTGGCTTCCTGCTTTTTTTTTAAGCAATAAATTTTGAGTTAAGATAGTAATCCTCACTCATAATCAAGCCAGTATGTTTCCCTATCTGAATATAGTGAATATAGCGTCTATTATTTTAGCTTGCTATGGATTATTCCTTTCACAGAAAATAACAGCAAATGTAAGTCTTCTAGTACTATTTTCTAGCAGGATGTATTAATCCAGTCATTTAATTATTGAGAAACTGAGGCTTAAAGAAATGAGTCAATAGTGAACAGTTTACATCAAGCTTATTCTCCTCTAAAATAAGAATGAATATAATATTCATTAAGCATTCTTCCACATGTATTTTCTCATTTAATTCTAGCATATACTGTTTATATCAATTGTTGGGAAGTACCCTAGAACTGCCTCTGTTCCTTTCTGTATTGCCTTGCATTCTGACGTCAATATTGTACCTTTATCATCCACTCTTTCTAATAAGATTGTAAATTATTTATGGGCAGTGATAGTGCTTTGAACTTGTGTTTCTCTGTCAAAATGCCTAGCATAAATACTCGAACACCATTTAATCTGAATGACAATCCTAACAAGAGATGCCTGCCAGACCAGTCCTGGAGATGTTTAGTTTTTACTTAAGGGACCTCACTTGTTCTGTGTCTTTGGGAGGGAGTGAATAGGGGCTGAGGGCATCCAGGATAAAACCAGAGAGAATCATCACCCTGCAAGACTTTTCTGAGATGAATGTTGTCTCCAGAGTTCCTCTTGTGGGAGCCTTACCCTTTGCAAATGCCGTACTGAATAAAGGGAAGGTTTCTACAAAAGAGATTTATGGCTGAAAGCTTGCTTAATTATAGGCTACTATAATAAGGCCTTCCACTATCTTAATGATTGGGGAATTAAGGAGCTCCTTAGTAGAAATTGACAGGATCCATTGTCATTGTAAAGAAGGTTCTGTTATGGTCTGGAGTACCCTGCCAACCATCCAGGATTTAGGGTTCCCCAAAGGCTCATTAACATCTCAGACCATAAGGTCTCCAAAGGAGGCACTAATGGTCCACCTCGTTATGATCTGAGGATAATGACTGCATGACATCCGTATCTATTGAGATGATAATGGCTCTGTAAAAACTGTTATGATGTCAGCAGCGGAAAAAAATTCTCATTTTCACTTTATAATCTTTTGTTTCTAATATACTATAGTATCTAAATTATACTAGAATTATTTTACAAATCTGGCTTAATAGAGGCAATGCATACAATGTTCTAAAAAAATCAAAATCCTCTCTTAAAACAGCTGTTATCACCTTATATCACTGCATAAATGAAGGGTAAGATTAGTAATGCTCCTATAGCACCGAAATACTTATGAGTAATGGAATAAAAAGCAAAGACTTAAATTTCCCTTAATTTACATACTCATTTACTCCTGGGAGTGAAAAGAAGTTCTGTTTTTAGAATGCCCCAAAACAGCAGAGAAAAAAAGCCCGTAGTAATAATAATACTAGTAGGAGTGATTGCCAACCCATACTGACTACTTATTATGTGTCTTGTCCTGTCCTAAGCAATTTTCCTGAAGCATCTCATTTTCATCCTTGCAAAAGCATCTCTGGGGTGGGCATCCCCATCCCCTCACTGTACAGGTAATAAAGGGACATACAGGGTGGGTAAGGTTGGTGATGACCCAGGCAGTGCACAGCCAAGGTGGGATTCAAACCTATTCAGTCCCTACTTCAGAGTCGTGCCATAATTATCAGGATTGTGTGCTAGGAAGAGTTATCGATTTCAGAATCAGGAGAAATGGGCTTATGCTTGGCCACTAACTAGCTCTGTGACCTTAGACAAATTATTTCACCTCTTGCACGTTTGGGACTAGTAAATCTTGAAAGCACTTCTCAGTTCTAACATTTTTACTGACAAGGGCATCTCAGCAGCAGAGCTGAAATCAGATCTTCACATTATTCTCACAATAGCTACCAGTATTCATTGTTAGTAACATCACTATTTTCCACTGTCATTCAGTTTGGCTGAATGGTTTTCCCCTTTGGTACCAGAGTGTTGATTTAAACAAACAAACACAAACCCTTACTGTTTATAGAAAGCATATGGGGAAAAAAAAACCATTCCACGTTATTATTTAACTCTGTAAAGTATACCAAAAACCATTTTCCAATCAATTTCTATTTGACTTTAAACAAGGGAAAAATGGAGATGAGAGTAAACAAAAATCTATTAGTCAGTGTTAGTACAGCCTTTTTATAGCTCTAAGCATTTCCCTGTGTATAAGCACAAGAAAGCAAATTAACATTTTAAAGAGATTTCTCTATTGGGTTATATTTAATAACAAACCAGCATAAAAGGGGGAATTTCGTAATAATAATTTTCTAAAAATCTGTAGATGCTCCTTAAGCCTTGAAGCCTGCTTAGCTATTTGTTGGAGCTCAAGCTGCAATACCAAGATCCTTCCACTAGAGGGGTGAATTGTTCCTAATGAGTAAGGCCTCAGTGTCTGGGGTGGGGGACAGACTAGGGCTGATAACTTACAAGGATATTATGGACTTCAACGATATACTTGGAAGGGCTTTTACCGTAACATTCATACTCAATAAAATTAGCTATAGGACACAGAGTGCTAGCAAAGGGGTTTTAAATATTAAGACCTAATGGAAGTACGATCTGTTGTTACATGAAATCATTTAGGCTATGGATGGAAAAAAATTAACCATCGTACCCAAGACGTAACAAAAGATGTTAACTTGGCCACATGATGGTAGAGGAAGACAACGCTTCTGGGGGCCAATGTAGTAATTCCGAGTATCTGAGGAGAAGGCTTACTGAGAACCTCAAATATGTGTGGTTTCTACAATGGTTTTGCAGCTGAACAGCCATTACAGTTTTTACACAAAACACGATTAATTAGGAAACCAATAGGCCCTGGCCTAAATAGTCCAAGATTCTCTCCTTTATTTTCAAAGGGGAAAGGGATGTACTGCTGATAAATTCTCCTTACGGCACAGTTTATGTGCTGTTAGCTACCGTGTTCTCCAGTACCAGTGAAACTTCTGGCTGCAGCAGGCTCAATATTGAAGGAACAGAAATACTATAAGCCAAAACATTGGCCAAAAGTATATATTACTATATCCTAACAACAATTGTTTAAAAAGTAAAAGTCAAAAACTAGTTTCTAGTGTTCTGGCAAAAGCAGAAATGCTTTAAACAAAGAATTCCAAGGTATTTCCCATCCAGTGTTGCACATTGGCTTATGTGCACAGAATGTAGACATCATTTTGACATTTTGCTGATGAAAGAGATGCGAAGAAATAAAAATGAGCCCAGAAAGGAGGTAGTCTAAAGGAGGCATATTATATTTTTTAAAGCTGTTCAAATGTTATAGGTTGTTTTTCAGTAGTTTCCAAACTTCACAAACTTCTCTGAGGATCCTTTCTTGAGGAGACTTCATGTAGAACTTTCTGTCAATTCCATAGTCCTTTCAGTTTATTCTATGGAATAATTCCTGACATGTTAAGAAATACTAGTTGTTGCTTGGGCAGTGTTTATATCTGTGACACACACAGGGTTAATCCTCATTATTCATAGATTCTGTATTTGCAAATTCACCTACTTCTTAAAATTTATTTGAAACCCCCAAATCAATACTTGAGATAGTTATTGATTATTCTCAGCTATGCAGATAGTGAGGAAATTTTGAGTTGTGTGCACACATTCCGAGGTGAGATAAAACAAGGCTACGTTCTGCCTTCTTTTTTCAGCACTCAGACTGTAAACATGTGTCCATTTTGTGGTCTATTCAGTGCCATTTTTTTTTTTTTTTACATTTTTGTGCTTTTTGTTGGTAATTTGAAATGCCCCTCAAGTGTAGTATTGAACTGCTATCTAGTGTTCTCCATGCCAGAAGGCTGTGATGTGTCTTACAGAGAAAATATGTGTCAGATAAGCTTCATTCAGACATGAGTTATAGTGCTGTTGGCTTTAAGTTCAATGTTAATGAATCAACAATAATATTAAATAAGGTGACTTTGAAACATGGTTATATATTGATTGGTTGACTAAAATGTGACCAGAGGCTCACAGGAACCTAACCTTTTATTTCCCCTAGGTGCCATCATTTGGTTCCATACTTGTTAATTTAGTGGTTGCAGAGACTTTATAGAACTACTATGAATAATGAGAATCACCTTTGTGTGTGTGTGTGTGTATGTGAGTGTGTGTCTGTGTGTGTGTGTGTGTGTGTGTGTGTGGAGAGAGAGAGAGAGAGGGAGAGAGAGAAAAGAATGGTAAATGTGAATATTAAAGTGTCTCTTGTTCCACAACATCCATCTCTGCTAACAAACACAAAGGCACTTATTTTAATTTTTGCATTAAAATCAAATTCAATTGAAGTAGATCAAATACTCCATAACTGCATGGGGGGGGGAAGCCCACTACAACAAAGCCTATTTTAAACTGTTACCAGCAGTCTGGGGTCTATTTCATCTCTGACTCTGAAGGGATCCCCTTAACTATGAGCTGAATGTCAGCACAGAGAAGAAAGAATCTGAAATAAATAAGATATATCTATCTATCTATCTCTCTATATAGATCTATCTATCTGTGCTCATTTCCTATAACACCGATCTGGAGCTGCCTCCAATTTTCTCATCTTTCTCCTCTGCCACTTCCTCTGCTTCTCTCTGCATGTGGCCTGGGTGCCCACCATTAAGGACTGAATGTTTGTGCCCCACTCCCCCTGCAAAAGTCATATGTTGAACTCCCAACACCCAATGTGATAGGATAGAGAGGTAGGCATTTGGGATGCAATTTAGGTCATGAGCCTTCATGAATGGGATTAGTGCCCTATGAAAGAGTCCTCAGAGAGCTCTCTAGCCATCTTTCTTCCCTGCGAGGATACAGTGAGGAGTCAGCAGCCTGCAACCTAGAAGAGAGCTGTCACCAGAACCTGACTATGCTGGCACCCTAGTCTTGAACTTGCAGGCTCCAGAACTATTAGAAATAAATTTCTATTGTTCATAAGCCACTGAGTCTATGGTAGTTTGCTGCAGCAGTTTCAATGGACTATGACACCTACTTCAGAGAAAATAAACATTTTCAGAAGAGGATTCCTTCAGCTTCCTCCCTTTGTCTCCTATGACAAAATTATACGCATCCACCCCATCCTTACAAATAGTTCTTTTATTAGGTTCTTGCCAGTTGATGGAGTATTACTCTAAGTTCTTGTTGTATTTATCTTATTCAGTGCACACAGCAGCTCTCTGAAGGAGTCACAACTCTTGGTTCTCCAAATGTGCTTAGTTGAGGAAGATTCTAAGGCTAAATGGGAGCCTAGTGAGGACAAGTCCTGTGATAAATACTTTGTGTGCTGTGGGCATAAGAATGGGTTTGGTGGTCCTTTTGCCACATGGTTGCTGTTTCTTCTCTTGCCAATCTTTCAGGCTCCTATTGCAATTCTTCTTTCTCTGCTTACCCTTTGCTGGTGTCCCATCCTAAACATATGCATTTCCACTCTACATTTTCTCCAAGGTTGATTGTACCCACTCCATCACTGACTTGTGTGAAGTGTGAATTCTACTTCTCCATCTTCGGACCTAATTTATTTTCCCCTTAGGCCAGACCTCTCGTTCTATGTGAATTTCCTACAGGTGTGTAGCCCTCAACAAATCCCAAATTGCATTCACAATTTGACCTTTTGATTTTCCTTTCCCTTGGTGATTACTTCCTCAGGGAGTAGCATAGCCACCACCTGACTCCATTGCCAATGCCAGATACCTGGAGCCATTGGCAGATTCCACCTTTCCCATTCCCCTCCATATCAACCATTCAGAGTCTTGTGGACTTGGCCCACTCGTTATCTCCGAGATCTGTCCTCTCTTTTCTATTATCTCTACCATTAGCTTAGGTCTGATTCACATCTTTTCTTACCCCTATTACTGCCATAGGCTTCCGATGGGTCTCCCCATGTTTTATCTTGATCCCAGCGATCCATTCTGCCCACTGCTGTCTCATATGAATCTTCCTGAAGCAGAGATCTGATCATGTCACTGTTCTCCTTAACTTCCCACACGCCTCTTTATTACTCTTGCAAAAGGCAACTGCTCTTTGCCTCCCTCTCTGGTCTGTCTTCTCTGCATTTGTCTCTCCTGCTCATTCACAGTCACGCTGATTTGCTCTCAGCTCCTTAGACATTATAACATACTGTCTCTTGCTTCCAAGACTTTGTACCTGCAATCTCCCCTTTCTGGAACTGTCTACCTTCTTCTCATCTAAATAACCTCTTCATGTTCTTAAAAATTCAACTCAGATACCACCTACTCCAGGAAATCCTTTTTGAACAAAGGCCTTTAGAATCTGTCTTAGGTATTTCCATAATATCTCATTCTTAACTGTCTTAGAGGACATAACACATTATTTTGTGATGACTTACTTAGTTTTTTGTCTCTGTTTTTGTTTGAGTTTACTCAGAAGCACATCCTGACAGAAAGTTTCAAGTGTAAATAGTTCATTATGAAGCTGAGTTCAGGAAACTTTGATGGGGGGGAGTGGTGGAGAAATGAGTTAGAGGAGGGAATAAAGCTAATAAAGTGCATGTCCTCATGTAAGTTGCCACTATTGGTAACTGGAACATAAATCTGCTGAGAAACTCTGGGAATCAATGTCAAATGTATGCCTTAGAATTGTTCTAACTGACAAGTGAGGGAGCTGGGTTATTTATACACCAGTACCTATTAGTCCTGGCTGAGGGCTTATGCTAATGGAGTTGGGGTGATGGTGGGTATAAGATAATTTTTAGGCACTTCCAGCCTGCTGTGTACACAAGCCCCTAGCAAAAAGATGAATATGCTATGAGTTGGAAGCCAGGCTGGTGTGCACATGAATGTAGGGCCCAGAGCATACCGACAGAGCACCAATCCATGACGAAAGCAGCCATCTCAACCTGTTCCATACTTATCTACTTGAGAACAAGGGTCAGATAACTCAATGTTTAACATGAGAATATTAACTTCCCCCAAATAGCACATGTAATAAAACTTAAGTAAAGATTTTAATCCAGTTTTGTCTGACTCCAAATTCCTAACTCCTTTTTCCACAACAGAAAGCCACCCATCCAGACACCAAATAGGAGAGAGGAAGACATGAGGAGTGTAACGGTGAGCTAACAACATAAACAGGTACGTTAGATGCCCTGGAGATGCTAAAATGTGCCTGTAAAATTTCACTTCCACTTAATTATGTGCAAGAAGCTTTTGTTTTTTCCTGTGAGATCACAAAGAATAACAGACTGCCTCATCTTCAAGTATCTCACAGTCCTGTGTGTGTGTTTGTGTTTGTATATATGAGTGTGTGGGGGTTATGGTAGAGTGGACATATACACCACTTCAAGAAAACTTTCTAGAAAACAGTGCCTACCCCACCGAACTGATTTCTTTCATCTTTTACCAGCTTCACCATGGCCATAAACATTTTTCTAGGAAAAAAGTTGCTTGTTAGGATAAACCATAGTATAGTGAAAAGAGCAAATCAATAGAGTGTCAAAAGCCAAGGATTCCATGCCTGACTTTGCAGGAAAGTTGCTGTAGGACTTCAATGAGTACTGCATTTCCTGGCCTCGGTTTCCGCATCTGGAGAATGGAGTGGTGGTAAAGGAGCTTCATAATCTGAGTCGTTCTAAGGCCCCTTCAGATGTACAACCACCAGGCCATACCTGGAAACAAGCTGTAAGCCAGAGAGTTTCAAATGAGTGTTCTTTAATTTATTTTTTCTCCAAATGAGTTTTGTGTCAGTTTAGTATTTACTTTTTAAAAGAATCCTTGCATTTTCTTTTTGATGACTAAAAGTATCTCATTGATATTCCAAACAGGATATTTGTTAAGCCTTTATTTCACAATATGACCCTTTGCACATTAATAGTCAGAAAACTAAGACTTAAATAAATAGAAATTACTGTTTGTCCCAAGGATTAAAGGAGAACAAGTTTGTTATTGTCAAATAGTTTTCACAAAGAATATTAGAAGGCCATGCATAGGTTTTATAATAGGACAGAGCAAATTCAATATTCCAAGTTAAGGCCTCAGAAGAAAAAGAAATATTATGTATAAATAACATAAATTTTTAAAGTATTAATACATATATTAATTTATAATTATATATATTTTTATAGTATATAAAGCATTTAAATAAAAGAGAATATAAAGACTATACACACAAACAGAAACACTCAACAAGTAAGATATTTTGGGGGCTCAGATATAGCATCTTAAATTGTCTGATTTATTTCAAAATACTTATAAATATCTAGTGGACTCAAAAAATACTTGTTGATTATTGATTGATGCTATCTGATTTTAAAACCCTCCAAAAAACTTTTCTATAAAAATTTTATATACTTTTAAACTTCTCAGCATATTGACTTGAGGACAACTCAAAAATGAAAACCATACAATTAGACCCAGGGAAAAGATAGGACATATATGTGATCAGAAATATTGAGGTGTATTGCCAATTAGAGAAAAGACTTCCAGTCCCATTATTTTTCTTCCATCTAGTTCATACACTAGAGATGTTAAGTTTGCTCCCATATAAGAGCTAATCCTATGCAAAATCCATCTCCCTCTCCGAACTGGTTTCTGAAGTTTGCGTTCCTTTCTCAGAAATGTTCAACAACTACTATGTTTTCATGGGAGTGTTCAATAACACTTATGTTTTCATTATCATAGGAAGTCCCAGTCCCAGCTATACATATTTGTGGCTGACAAACCAATGTCCAGGGTTTAGAAGCTGATATGTACTGGGGCTCTTTTGACAATGCAAAGTGAGGAAAAAAGTTTGGGAAGACATAAAAATGGCTGTGTGAGGCACTAATTTCTGCCTTGAACCCAAGAATTCTGTTTAAGCCTTGAGAGAAAAAAAAATTAGGCAGAAGTCTAAAGCAATTTTTCACATGCCATATCCTCTACTGGGGCAACCCCTTCCATCATATTATTGATCTCCCCTCTCTCTAGCAAAATTGTGCATAATTCAGGTTAAGCATTTTGGATCACTTCCTATGGGAAGCATTTCCTACACCCCTCCCGTTTTCTGACCAGAATAAGTCTTTCTGTTATTCACTCTATAACTTTATATACTGCTTCATGACACTCACCACGTTAATAATTGACTATTTGGTGGTATATCCTCAAGACCCAACATGGTGCTAAATTATGTTTGTTGAAAAAAATGAATGGTCCTATCTCTTGGCTAAAGAAGAAAACCTATTAGGTGAATATTCAATTAATCTTTGAACATTTAAAAAGCAAATTTTAAATAGGCCATTTTGATTTTGAATATTTTATAGTATAGAAAGCAAACTATAAATGAAGAACATAAAAAATAAATTTTATAACATTTTCATTAGCAAAATTTAAAAAGACTGATAATATCAAGTATTAGAGAAATTAAAAATCTATAGGATTTCATACACATTGCTCATACAGACATATTGGAAAACAAGCTGGTGTTATTTATGTGGCCCAGTAGTTTGACTCTTACAGATAAGCCCAAGAGAAATACTTTCACATTTGCCATAAAAGACACATATAAGAATGTCCATATGAAGTACTGTTCATAAAAGCAAAAGACTAAAAAGAAAAACACCCACTAACAAGAGACAGGGTAGATAAATAAATTGTAGCATATTTAAGTAATGAAATATTAAACAGCAGCAAAATAAATAAGCTGAGCTACATGTAAAAACATGGATGAATCTATCTTAATACTAGTATATTGAGCAAAAAAAAGTCCCAGAAGACAACATGCCAAATATTAATAATACCCTTTATTGTAATTAAAGTTAAGAATCAGAAGTAAACAACATACTTTTGAGGCATAGCTGCATGCATACTAATGTAATTCTAGAGCACAACAAAAAAAGATAAACACAAAATTCAGAATAGTCTTTATCTCAGATGGTGGGGAAAGAGGGTCAGAGGGGACGGGAAACATCCTAATTCTTAGGTTAGATGGTGTATTCGCAGGTTTTCATTATAATGCCACTACAATTGGATGAATAAATGAATGTGTGACTAGATGAATAAATGAACAAACAAGTCAATAATTACATGAATGAATGAATTAATAATTAATAAATAAGGACCATACTTATATGAATTATTGCACTCCATGATCAACTAAGGTTTGTGATTAACATGATTTTGTGCACTTAAAGTCCATTAAAAATACATTAGAATGTATGGAGTAGTGAGGAATTTTTAATTTTGCTTTAATTGTCAAGATTTGATTATTCTTTTTATAAAGACCCAGATCAAATACCAATCTGGTGCCCAATAATCATCTTCAAAATAAGCACACAGATTTTTAAAACATCATCTTGCTCTGTGTTCTTTTAGTTCATTTGTCATTTATTCATTCACTCTTTAATTTCATTCTGGAAATATTTAGTGAGCATCTACTATGCACTAGCAACTATATTCAGTATAGAGCAAATAAAAAGTTTATAAACCCAATCCCTAAGACATGAATTAAGGCTCAACACTGGGATAGGAATAAACCAGTAATTATTGCTGTGATAAATGGTTCAAAAGTAGACATAAAACATACCTACTGTGGGAGAATTCTGAATGTTTCAAAAGTGGACAGTCAAAGACCGAAACTAATTTTGTTTTATGGGGCAACTTCTCTGGTGAAGAGGAAACTGAACTGAGACCTGAAGGGTGCACAAAAAATAACTAGGTGAAAAGGAAAGTATTATTCCAGGTAAATAAACAGAATGTTAGAACCCAGAAATGAGAGAATGACCCATTAAAGGAAATAAAACAAATCTGGTATGGCTGGAGACAGGAAGAATAGCAAGGGATGAAACTGGTAAGGTAGGTAGAAGGCGTGTTGATAAAAGCCTTGAAAGTTTTGTTATAGAGTCTGAACCATATCCTAGGAGATGTGTAATTTCACTGGGCCTTTACAGCAGGAATATGGTAATAATGGACTTCCACTGGTTAAAGATTACACTTTCTGTTGGGTAGGGAAAGAATTGGAGGAGAGGCAGGAATTGAGGCAGGGCGACCAGTTAGGAGGCTATTTCAGTGTTGCATGGAAAGGATGATGGATCCTTTGGCTCAGGTATTTGTGATGAAGATAGAAAAAAATTAGTCAACTCTGGGAGAAACAGTAAAGAAAGGTGCTATAGATGGAGTGTGTTTGTGCCCCTTCCCCAAGTCCTTATGTTGAAATCTAAAACCCCCAACATAATGGTAACAGGAGGTGGGAACTTTGGGAGGTAATTAGGTCATGAGAGTGGAGCCCTCATGAATGGGATTAATGCCCTTATGAAAGAGGTCTAGAGAGCTCCTTAGCCCCGTCAACCACAGGAGGGCAGAATGAGAAGAACCAGGAAGCAAGCCCTCACTGAGCACACAAGCTGCTGGTGCCGTCATCTTGGACTGCCCAGCCTCCAGAACTGTGAGAAATAAATGTTTGTTGTGTATAAGCCACCAGTCTGTGGTATTCTGTTATAGGAGCTTAAATGGATTAAGAAAGAATTATATAGAGAACTTGGTTTCCTTTATTTATTTATTTTATTATTATTTCACCATATCTTGGGGGTACAAAAGTTTATGTTACATATACTGCCCTTGCCCCCCCGCCGCCCTGAGTCAGAGCTTCAAACGTGTCCATCCCCTAGAAAGTGCGCATCACACTCATTATGTATGTATACATCCATCCCTTCCCCCCGCCCCCGACATCTGCCCGACACCCGATGAATATTATTCCTGAATGTGCTGTTAGGTGATGACCAGTGAAACCAATTTGATGGTGAGTACATTGGTGCTTATTTTTCCTTTATAGGGATACTTCACTTAGTAGAATGGGTTCCAACTCTATCCAGGAGAACATAAGAGATTCTATATCCCCATTATTTCTTATAGCTGAGTAATACTCCATGATATGCATATACCACATTTTATTAATCCACTCATGTATTGATAGGCACTTGGGTTGTTTCCACATCTTTGCAATTGTGAATTGTGCTGCCATAAACATTTGGGTGCAGATGTCTTTTTTATAGAATGTCTTTTGTTCTTTTAGGTAGATGCCCAATAATGGGATTGCTGGATCAAATGATAGGTCTACTTATATCTGTTTAAGGTATCTCCATATTGCTTTCCACAGAGGTTGCACTAGTTTGCAGTCCCACCAGCAGTGCATGAGTGTTCCTATCTCTCCGCATCCACGCCAAGATTTATTGTTATAGGACTTTTTGATAAAGGCCATTCTCACTGAAGTTCAGTGATATCTCGTTGTGGTTTTGATTTGCATCTCCCTGATGATTAGAGATGTTGAACATTTTTTCGTATGTTTGTTGGCCATTCTTCTGTCTTCTTTTGAAAAATTTCTGTTCATGTCCTTTGCCCACTTTTTGATAGGGTTGTTTGATTTTTTTCGCTGATTTTCCTGAGTTCTAAATAGATTCTAGTTATCAGTCCTTTATCGGATGTGTAGCATGCAAAACTTTTTTTCCCATTCTGTAGGTTGTCTATTTACTCTCATGACAGTTTCTCTGGCTGTGCAGAAGCTTTTTAATTTAATCAGGTCCCATTTATTTATTTTTGTTGTTGCTGTGATTGAACTCGGTTTCTGGTTAAGATTTTTCTTTACTTTTGTTGTGTTCTTATTGTCTTAGTCTGATGTAAATAAGTGTTTCTTATTTATCATGCTTTAGATTCATTCACTGGGTTTCAGGAGTACCAGTGTATTGATCAGTATAATTAGTTCTAGCTTCTATAACAAATAATGCCCAAAGTCATTGGTTTAACATACTAAAGGTTTTATTTCTTGCTCATGCATACATCAGTCCAGATGTTCTTGGTTAATGGCTTTCCTGGGCTATTGTCCTGTAAGCAATGGCCTATTTCCTTTAAGTTTCCATGAGGTCATTAATTTGTCATATTTGGTGAAGGGTAGAAAGGAGAGAGAGAGAGTGAGGGGGAGAGAGAGACCGGGGAGAGAGAGAGAGAGATTTGGAAAATGTGGAAGGTACACCTGCTCTTAACTGTGTCAGTCAGAAAGGGACCGTCTCAGTTTCATTCTGTTGCTGAGAACCAGTCAAAGGGCTCACATAAATGCAAGGGGGCTAGGAAAAATAATTTGCCCATGTGCCAAGAGTAACTGACCAGTCTCCCACACTGAGGGTTAGAGTATGTCACCAATTCTAAGAATTTCACAGTTATTAACCCTTTAAATATTGTCTCCGTCTCATTCTTTCTATTTTCTTTCTGAAACTCCATTTGGATATATATGCGTATTTAAAATCTATTTGAAACCTCTGCCTCTTTGTACTGGATTTTAGATGATTTTTTCAGATCTTTTTTCCAGTTTATTAATTCTCTCTTTGGCTATGAGTCACATTTAATGCCTTTATTGAGTTTTTTATTTCAGTGACTATATTTTTTTATTTTGAAAATTTATAGTTTTTTCAATTTGGATTGTTTTTGATAGTTCAATTTTTATGTTGTGTTTCAATTCTACTTTTAATTTCTTTAAAAATACATATTTAAATTCTGTATCTGAGAATTTCAGTGTCAGAAGTCCCTGGGAAGTTTAATTCTACTGCTTATTGATTATTCCGACTTTCATTCTGGTGGCGTGTTTCCCTCTAATTTTGGGTTATGAATTCTTATTCAAATGGTAGGGCTTTATCTTTAGAAATTCTGCAGGGCTTCTATCACAGTGTGTTTCTTCAGAGCATATTTATGTTTGCTTCTGCCTGGTAGTCTAGGATTCTATTAACTTCAGAGGATTTTGAATTCATTATTTTTAGCTTGCAGTTTGTGAAATCATATACATAGTACAAATAACAATTTCAAACACACTTGAAGGATAGCTTGATTTTTACGAATTCTCTAAGAGACTTTTGTTTTCACCTAAGTCTGGGCTAAAACATACCGGTTTCCTTTGTAGCTTCCTTTGCTTTCAGACAGACTTTCTTTTTCTGGTCCACACTTTCACTGAACTCATGGCCGTTTAAGAGCTTTGGCTTCCAATTCTACATACTCACCTTGAGTGATCCCAATGTCATAAAACACAAATCTCTGGGTTGTAGAAGATTCATGTGTGCAGTTAAGATAGGTATGGCTTCATCACCTGTCCTATTTCCTTGTTTCCAGCTTCCTTTATGTCCTTTGTCCTTCTAGAGCCCCCTCTTTCTACTTATAAGCTCAGCTATATATTTTCAAAGATAATTATTATGTTACAATTCAATACTCCTAGATGTTTCACAGCAGAAAATTTTTCTGGTATGTAGTTAACCATGTTTTCAGATAGGTAAGTTCTTTGTGATTCATTAGATATGAAGAATATTCTCATATTTATGCTACTACAACTTAACTTACATCGCTGACTGCTAAATCTATGTTATTTTTCTTTTCTAAGCCACTGACTACTGTTTCCACTTTTGTGTCCATCATAGTCCTCTTGAACTCGTTATACTTAAAGTGGTATGCCTCATCTTCCTTTCTTCCCACTTTGATTTTCCCATATCTATTTTCTGCCTAAATCACAAGTCTCATTCTCATACCTAGATCCATTGGCATAAGATTAAGTTCTGCCATGGTCTTTCAGGTTATCTGGACTGCAACACTATATATTTCCAGAAATCTATGCCCTGCCATCCAGTGGAATTAGAATTAAGCCATATTCCCAGTCTTAGAGTCAGTAGGTCATTCCTAATGAAGAGACATTAAGGATACTCCTATCTCATGAGCTAGCTCAAAGCAGTGAGTTATGTTTTCTCTAAGTATTCTTTGGTAATACTAGGGAGGTCGAGGTGTTCCTTTTTCCAAATGAGGAGCGATGGACTAGCAGAAAGAGTGACAACAATGTGAGGAGTTATAGCAATGTCACATTCCAGCCACAATGTCAAGGTCAAGTCACAAGGCAGAAAAGCAGCAGATTCAGGGTGGCAGGTAGGGATGAGGTTGGCATTATCACCTTTATCAGAACCTGAATATCTGCCAAGGAAATCACATGAGATACTTGGGACTCTGCCTGAAGAAGAGAGAGTCAGAATGCTTATATATTTAGAAATGTTGTTGAATGGAAACTCAGAGACCTAGACCATATTTATGGCCAACACAGATGTTCTCTTTCAGGTTGGAATGGTGAGAGTTATCCAAATATCACTAAAGTACCCTTCAAGAGAAAAATTGTAATATAAATAAATATCACAAATAAGTGCTATAAGTGGAGACTATTCTCATATTTACACTCCCACAGCTTCACTTATAATACAAATAAGTGCTATCAGAATTTAAGAGGCTGGACATGTAGTCTGGTTTCTGAGAGTAGAGAAAATTGATGTATTTTATCCAGTGCATAATAGGAAGAATGAGATTACCTGAATTTCAAGGAACTTAGTTTGGGATTCCTCATGCTGAGACAATTTGAAATGGCTGTACAAGGTAGAACTTTCCTAAAGCAGCAGTATTAGAATAGTTAATTCACTCATCAAATCATTCATTCAAAAAATATTTATTAAACATTTAATATGTGCCAGACACTGGAATATAGTAAAAAATAAACCAAACAAATTTCCTGAATTTATAGACTTTATCCTTGAGGTGGGGGTAAAGGAGGAAGGAAGTGACAGGCAACTGAAAATACATAAATAAGAAAATAATACAGTCTATCTGAAAGATGCAAGTGCTATGGTGCACATGAAAAGTTGGACTTGGCTGCCTTGCATTCAAGCCTGTCCACATCAAATGGTATCGTTGGGTGGGTCTTGGGCAAGAATTTTATATTCTTTTGTTGCAAGTCTAAAATTCCCCATTATAATATTCCATAAATGCAAATGCAAAAACTTACTTCCCTTTATTTCTCTTTAACTGAAACAAACTTGTTCTTGGGCCCCTGTTTCTCCTAATGACTAAAAATTAAGTCTCGTCAAACTTGTGAATTTGGGAGGTTTCATCTTAAGTGAAGTCTCTAACTCAAGATTCTCCTCTCCTCCTTCTTCTTCCCTATCCTCAGTAGCAGGGCTTACCTGTGATCCTGGCAAGAAGGGAGAGTGGCTTTGGTCATGGTGGTTGTTTCTTGGTTGGGCCTGTTGCTAGAGAACTTTGCCATCAGTTCTCTTTGCAGCAGTAAAGATAGGTGAGGAGCTCACTGTATTTCCTGCTTACTGGGCTCCAGCTCCTACTGATACTGTTGGGTCTCTGAGATCCAATCACTTTGTTAATGTCATTTTTTTTTAAATATATATTTTTTTATTTCAGAATATTACAGGGGTACAAATGTTTAGGTTACATATATTGCTTTTTCCCCACCCGAGTCAGAGCTACAGGCATTTCCATTCCCCAGATGGTGCATATCGCACCCACTAGGTGTGAATATACCTATTCTCTCCTCTCCCCTCCCTAGAAGAAAATGTTGGAAAAACTATAAGACATTGGCCTAGGGAAAGAATTTATGAGGAAGACTCCAAAGGTAATCTCAGCAACAACAAAAATAAATAAATGGGACTTGATCAAATTAAAAAGCTTCTGCACAGCCAAGGAAACCATCACAAGAACAAATAGACAACCTGCAGAATGGGAGAAAATATTTGCATGCTACACATCTGATAAAGTGCTGATAACTAGAATCTATATAGAACTCAGGAAAATCAGCAAGAAAAAGCCAAACAATTCTATCAAAGAGTGGGCAAAGGACATGAACAGAAACTTTTCCAAAGAAGACAGACTAATGGCCAAAAACAAACATGAAAAAATGCTCAACATCTCTAATCGTCAGGGAAATGCAAATCAAAACCACAATATTAATTTCATTGTTAATCTGGCACCAGCCTTGAGTTGTTCATTCAAAATCTCACCATAGCAACCCCATGGGAGATCCACAGGCTCTCAGCTTTAACCACCATCTCTGCCTCTTTGGACATATAGGAACTTTTGCATATCCCCACTCCCTACAGGAGCCATGGGAGGCTTATATGAAGTACGTATAATAGTCAAGTTCATGGAATCAGAGGACGGGTTATATGCAGGACGGCTTCTCAGACACTCCTGCTTCTCCTGCAAGCCCTTCTGTTATTC
This sequence comes from Varecia variegata, assembly GCA_028533085.1. Taxonomy (NCBI): domain Eukaryota; kingdom Metazoa; phylum Chordata; class Mammalia; order Primates; family Lemuridae; genus Varecia; species Varecia variegata. Next base: position 82,960,691 of record CM052437.1, read on the forward strand.
CCACTCCCCTGCAGTTGCCTACGGTTGGTGTGGGACACTGTGAGAAACTGCCTTTTCCCCGGCCCACACTTCCCCCTCATCTTTCCATCCATCGTCAAAACTCTTCTGGAATTTCTTCTACCTGAAGGGAGTCTTGGCCCCTGAAAATGATGAGGGCCTGGGCCCTGCATGAGTGTGCAAACTTTTACTCACCTCATACTATCCTCCCAGATCTCTTCTCTACAGGCAAGGAAGTATTAATACAATTATTTCCTCTTTGGGTCCAGAAAAGTGCTCTTGAGTTATTATTTTATCTTTAGCCTATTTCTGGCACAATAAATATGTTGAATCTACAGAGTCGAAAACTCAGTGCAAACCCAAAACTTGAATAGTCATCATGGGCTAAATTGGGGTTTGTGCCACACGAGAAGTCGGCTAGCCCTGGTAACTAAGAAGCTTTTTGTTTAATGGACTTCCGGGGACAGGAGGAGAGGCCCATGGCCATAACCATTTTAATATATAAAATTAGAACTGAGATCTCCTTTTTTCTCCAACTAAAGATAACATCCTTTAAAGGCAATCTATTTAAAAAAAATCACCCACTGGACAAAGGAAATGACATGAAAACCTGAGCTAGCCTGGATTCTGGATGGGAAAATGTCTGCAGAAAATGTTCATCTCTGGGCTTACTGTTAAAGAAGTCTGGCTTTAAATTTATACTACTCCAGTGGTGCAAGATTCTCCAAACCCAGTGTACTCTTTCCAAGATTTCAATCTTCAATCCTAGAATTTCATGTCTTCCTTCCTTTGTTTTTACCTTTACCATTTATCTCTATTATACTATATATTTTGCTTATTTGTTTATTGTCTCTGCCTGCCCAACATAAAATATAAGTTACGTGAAGGCAAGTGTTTTATCTATTGTGTTCACTGCTGTATCCCTCATCATTACAACGATGCCTTAATGATATTCAATTAATTATAGTTATAGGAGTTGCATTAAATTAATATAAAGAGTTCCAGAATGATATTATTTCTGTAATCCCAAATCAATTCTGGAAGGAGACCTTCAACTCAGGCCATCCAAGAGTTTCATGAATAAATCCCTCTGAGGATAAACTCCGATTCAAATCACAAAGAAGCAATCCACTAGGAATGAGAGTCAGCATGCAATACCAAAAACAAGATTAAAGACTCAGGAACTTTAATTGAATTATTAGATTGACAATATATAATAAAATCACTTAAAATGTGGGTCTTAAAAAAGTAATTGAAAACTTAATAAAATAATAGAGAATGTTCAAAAATGATTCGGTATATTTGGAAAAAAACACCAATAGTAAACTTAATCTTTAGAAAGTAATCATGAAATGATTTCAATTAAAAACATAATGGCTAGATTAAATAGAAAATTAGAGCCAAAAAGAAAATTTAAAAAGAGCATTAATATTATAATTTAATTCAACATTTTAAATGAAATATAATTCCAATATTTTATCTTCAAAAGGGATGATTAGGGATTTTTAACAATTTATTTCTTTATGCATTTTTCTATTTTAAAAGTTTTTCATTAAGAACATATATTACTTCTAAAATTAGGAAAAATATTGGAAACTTTCATGTTTACTGATCTTTACAGTAATTTCACTGAAACCTCCTTAAGGACTAAAAATATTAGGTTAAAAGTTTTTCAATAGAAAAATAATGCTGGTTCCTTAATTGATGCTTTCCTTATTCTCATCATTTTATTCTGAAAAAATTCAGAAACTAATCTAAGCACTTTAAGATTTAAATATGAGAAAGTCACCTCCTTCTTACTAACATTCTCCATCAAGGAAAGTATCCTTACGTAAAAAGTGTACAGGTGAAAGTTCAGTATAGATTATATGCCAATATAAATGGACAAAACTGTTATGTTTATTATTTTCCTTCACATCCAATGAATAAAGTATAACAGGGAAGACAAATGGACTCAGATATGTGTTAAAGCAAATTATTTAAAGTCAGAAAAATGTTTTCTGGTTGCTTTTTCGTCAGTTTGATTCTTTACCCCAGGTTATAAGCTGAGAGTTCTAGAAAGGTTTACACTCATAAGCAGTTGCCTCAGGTGAAAGTTTGCCAGTGAGCTATTGTAGTTCAACTTTGTACTTTTGTTATCCTGCCTCCCCTGCCCCATAAAATAAAGTAAAACTAGTTACTGACCACCTAGTTTAGCAGTTCTTGAAATATAGTCTGGGGATTCCTGTAGGTCCCTAAGATCCTCTCAAGTGGACTGTGAGGTCAAAATTATTTTCATAATACTAAATATTATTTATCTTTTTAACTCTTATTTTCTAATAAATGAATGGTGGAGTTTTTCAGAAAATACATGAAATGTGATGATGTCATTGTTTTGAAATTTATAGAATGCATACTTACATACTCTTGTATTTTAAAATTTCTCAGTTTTAATTTCTAATACAGTAAATATTGATAGGTGAAATCCACATAAGTATAAGCTTTTTGGGGTCCTTATTGATTTTTTAATTTTTAAGAGTTTAAAGGTATGGCAAGATCAAAATATTTAAGAACTGATGACTTAGTTCATTGAGTTGATGCATATTTTTTCTAAAATTAAAAGTCATCCCATATTTTTTTTTGAAGCTAAAAAATTTATTTGAAGATAAATTCAGCATTTGTTTTTGTTTTTGTTTCTTTTTATTCTTTCTTTCGCATTCTGTGTCTCTTCTACATCGCATTTTCTTCATCTAGCTTTTCTCCTGTTGCTTGGAGCTTCCAAATACAAAACAAAAGTGGGATCTGAGGAACAAGTTTTTCTCTGGAAAATAAAATATATTAGTTTAAAAGATTAAGGGGTGCTAAATTCTTAAAATAAAGATTATAATTAAGATCTAAAGTGGCACATGTCAAGTAGCAAAGTGAGATTTGAGACAGAGCACTGAACAGAACTTACAGTAGGGTCCAGAGAAGGATTAGCAAACTCTTCAAACCTTAACTCACTTGGACTGTACAAAAGAATCCAAGGAATAAGAAACTGGGAGCGAGATGTCTTTGAGGTACTCTGTTATAATCCCCGTGCTACCCTCAAGGGCGAATAAAGTTACTTTTCCCTTCACCTCAAGTCAAGGGAGGACCTTAAATGGACCACTGTGAGCCTAATGTGAGACTCCTGCATTTTGAAGAGAATGTATTTGATGCTGTCTGACCTCTGTCTGAGAAACCAGGAAGACCTGAGATGGATTCTTGGTGGATGGGCCAAAGGAAAAACGTTTGAGATGGGTATGAAACTTCACACCTCAGGGAAAAGAATGCACGAGTGATTCCACTGGGCCAGATAGGAGCATGTTACATACACGCACATACACATGCACACATATATATGTATGCGTGTGTTTGTATATGAGTTACTGTACTATGAAGAAAGCAAATCTTGAAGAAAGAAATTGAGATTGTTGGGGAGGAATCTTCCTATTGTGTGGTCAGAGAAGGCCAGTTTGAGAAGGTGAGATTTCAGTTAAAACATGAAAAAAATCTTTTGTATCCCTATAATATTCTGAAATAAAAAAATCAATGAAAAAATAAATTATTTTGAGAAAATATCCTTTTCTTACATAATTAAAGTAAATTAAATACCCCATGTCAGTTTGTCAAACAAGGAAAAGAATTTCACTTAAGTATTATTATTTACAATTATATTTGAAAGTAACTTTGTAATGCAACCCATAGTGATATAACCTAAAGTAAAATGGAATGCATTTAAATACCTTTTATTATATACCAAGAAAAGTTATTAAATGATTTAAAGAATTTCTCAAAAACAAAAAAAGAAAAAATCACATGCAAAGGTATGCAAAGTACATTGCAAGCAGAATGAACAGACAGGATGTAAATGGGTTCTGCATGTTCAGTATCCAGGGAAAAAAAAAAAAAGCAAGAAATAGTAAGACTTGAGCCAGGCTGAATTTTGCAAGATTACATTGGCAATGGAGGCAGGGAGCACATTATGCAAGATTTTACAGACCAAGGTAAGACACACAGCTTTGCTGTGTACTCTCCCATGCACTATTCAAGCTCTGCAATAATTTTCCAAACCTTCAATAAATTTGAAGTTTCATATTCTTCTTTGTATTGGAACTTTCAAGAGAAATCATGGAAACTATAATTTGATGAGTTCTGAGGAGGCTGAGTGTGACCGCCTCTTAAATTTTATTAATATCTGGTTAATCCCATAAAAGAAAGTCCTTTAATAATGGTCCAAAACATTAATTTTAGCAAAGCCTGTATTCACTACATGACTGCCTTGAATAGCAGTAGAGTTTTTAGCCAGATTTTGTAATTCCTATCCTATTTCCCTGGCCACCATATTACTCTTGATTTTAGGAATCTTTACACTAGAAAGCATCCAGTAACTTTATCACATTTTAGAAAAAATAACCAAAATCAAACAATTTATTTGGCAATATCATGATTATAACCTAGCTCTTTATATTGAAGGAATTTTATCTAACTTTCTTGGAAAGATTTGAAACATTCTTTAATAGGTACTATTTTAACCATTTAGTGTCTGTCATCTATTACAATATTGTCAAATATTTATTGTCTATCCTTTCAGATGATTCTTTTTCAGATGTTTCAGATGTTGTAAGAATGAAGACATGAAAAGTGCATGACTAGGGTCTGGTTTCTTAAAGGATCTCTCAATCTACTTGGATATTTATGTATATCTGTCTCCAAATTTATATATTAATATAATAAATTTATATTAAAGCTAAAATAACTCAGTGTAAGGATATAAAGACAAAAGATATTGTAGCTAATAAAACCTGTAGAAATTTAGAGGAGAGATGTCAATAAACTGAAGAGACAATGGGACTTCCTCCTTGAGGAGGACAAATTTGAACTTGGCCTTGGAGGATGGTGGGAGTTGACCAGATTATGAGAGGGATGACACATGCAGACCTGGGTTAATATAAAGGGTGGCCACGGAATCACATTTACCTTAATTTGAAATGCTGAGAAGGCCAATTTGGAGAAATGAGTATACTGGTGAAAAGAATTGTGAGTAATAAAATTGGAAAGGAGGTCTCAAGCCAAAATAAGTTATCTTCTCTGCTTTAACTGTGGATGTGACAGGACACCTAGAAGTTACTTTGAGGAAATATTTTGGATCTGCTTGGAAATTCTTCCTTTTTAGCAATATGTCAGTCACCATGAACAGCCTTTAAAATGATCAATCAGGATTTTCAACTTGCCCATAACCTTTGCAGGAGGCAGGCTTACAAAGTAACATTTAACAGATTATGGACCACACTGCAGGACTGGCAAAATTTCACAGGATGCTCATTTTGGCCCAACCATTATAAAGTAATGATTCAGCTTTAGAATCCACCAAAATAATTTACTAGTGCCACAGATATTCACATCTGCTCCTATGGCAATCCATCATTAAATAAGGCATGAATAGAAAAAATATAAAAATAAATATTGTTTCCTTAAAGTTAACTTATGTTTCTTTAAATACACACTTGTGAATTGACAGCCAACTCTCTAACTTTGTCACAAACGCCAAGGAAAGGATGTTTTTAAATTTAGGGCCCAACCCTGAGAGCTGGACTTCAAGGAGCAATCAGACACAGGACACACCTGTGTCCTGCCCCGACTCTTGATATTGCAAGTTCAAGCACTATTTTATCTCCTCACATTCCTGCTGCAAATTAATTTCACTTATCTCATGAGAGAGATTAATTTTACGTCTGGTTTTGCTCTCCTTCAACTCTTTCTCTTTACTTTGACAGAATGGTCTTTCTGAAAATGAGTCAGAAGAGATCTGATTATGCTACATTGTGTTTAAATTCACAATGATTCTTCATTCTTTTCAGGATGAAGGTTAGACTGATCCAGATGGCAAAGAAAATCATATCACCAGCCTTCAGATCTTAGCTTAGTTATTACATCCTCAGAGTAGCTTTCCCTGAGCTCTTCAACTGGGTCAGTTTCACCTGTTAAGCCTTCACTGCACCATGCATTTGTTACAGTTTTAGGATTTATCACAATTGCAGATTTACAACTGGCGTCATTATTGACAAAATGTCTGTCCCCCTCACTAGACAGCAAGTTCTATGAGGGGAGGGCAGGAATAAAATGTGCTTTTACAACCTGTTCTATTCTCAGCCACTAACACAGAATTTAACAAATAGAAAAAGCTCTATAAATAGTTGTAGATATTTTGATGATGCATGAATGAATAAATAACCTATGAGTTGAGCAGAAAATACAGTCATCACCTATTACATTCACAGAATCATAGTATGTTTTGGAAGATAAGTATCTTTGAAATCTTTTATTCTAAATGCCTCATTACTTAGATAAGAAAATTAAAGCTCTGAAACCAAATGACTTGCCCAAGATTATATAATCAGAATGAGAGCTGGGTTTATAATCTGAGTCTCCACTACTATTCTGAACTCTTTCTGTTATGATATAGCTCCCGTTAGCCAATCTCATTCCAAAAGTGCAAGCCAGGGGCCAGAGTCACCGTGAATTAGTGTAGCAGTTGAGTGGCTTCAGTTATGAGTCAGTGTCTCCATCCTTCTCTACCCTTAGGGGCCATCAAACAGATAGTTGAGTGTCATGAGTCTGATAAAATTGTATTTGGCATAATTCTTCATGGTCTCAGAAAAATTTACCCCTCCCCTTTCTTAGGCTAGTCATTGTCTACTTACATATCATGATCACAGAAGGACCAGGAAATTGAGTCTGAATGGACGGCAGAAATATACACACACTGCCAGCAAAAGAGCTCAACAATCAGACCCAATGACAGTAGCCCCATCCAGCCTGTTCACACAGCCACACATCCCAGCGGAGCACAGCTTCAGCTTCAGTTTAGAGCTCATTCATCTCTAAACTCCTTAAAAATGCTCTTATTTCTACAATGATTTGATTCTAAAAATGTCCCAAGGAATTCTCTTTCTCATCATTTTTGTTAACTGTCCCTTTTCTGGTCATTTTTCAGAAATTTGCTGCCTCCTAATTATAGCAGTGAAACTTTGTGAAGTAAACACCACTCATTGTGTCCCCCATTCATCGCAATGTCCCATTACAGAGTGGGTCAGATTAACTAATGCCTTTGCTCCCTTGGGTAGGCCTGGGGCTACCCCTAGGTAGTCAGGTAGAGTAGTAGGTTGGCCATTTAACCTCCCCCCACTCTCCATTTCGCTCCCTTTCTTGTGAACACAAAAGAACTTTAAGAGATCTGTCTGCAGCATTGAAATGCCAACCTTAGTTGGTACTTTGAAAACTCAAAGCCTTTTACAAGATGAATAGCAAACTGTGGATGACAGCTCCTGTGGAGCCATTATTGAATTGCAGCCCTGATGACTGCATTACTTTGGATTTAGATAAAAGACTCCATACAAGACAAATGGTAGGAGGACATCAAACAGGACTGTGTCCATACAGTGACAGAAGCAATCCAATTGAAGAAGCTGTTGATTTCCCCAAGGCCACGTACTATTTCTTCCTGAGTAATTTATATTAAGGAACTAAAGATTGTGTATTCATCTTCTATTTATACTTTTCTCTAAAAATATGAATGTCCAGTTGTCGATTGGGAGTCTTACTTCTGCTCTTGCCTGGAAGAGAAATATCGATACGGGAACATGTTAATTATTTTGTATTGTGTTTTATTTAACCACAATAGCAGTGTGTGTAAAGGTTATAGACTGAGAGTTACAATCTATAATGATCAGATAAAAAGATTAGTCAGCAAATCAATAGTTCCCTGTACCAACAGGAAGCTCGGTATATTCAAGGCAACAATGAGTACAAAGGGTACAGATAAACATCGGGCACCTTTATTTAGATGAAAACCAATTCTAGAGAACTTCCACCACCTCATTAATTATGTACCAACCTTCAGGAGGCTGAACTGGGTGAAGTGTCATTAGGAGCTTTTGGAATGTGCTGGAAAATGTTGCTGGCTTTATAAAAACTATGTAAAATCTTTCTGTTGGGCTGGCAGATATTCACACAAACCCAGTTACTCAAAATGGAAAGGGTTTCATGTGTTGAACTTGTATGCATTTTTTTGTTTCCTAAATCTTGGGAACAAGCATACTTTATCTTCAGAAGTACCATCAAAATTGTTTAAAACATGGATTTAAATGTTAATCTACTTAATAGAGAAATAGCACCCTTCATATAAATTTTATCCTAAAACAGCTATGTTGACATCTTTTTTTTTAATTCAATTTTATGCCTCTGCAGTGTCATGAATTTTTGCTTTTATTAACTTCTGTAACAATTTCCCTTACTTTTCCTGTTTTATTTGGCTTAATCTACTTTCCTTCTACCCTTCTCTTATATAAAAGATAATCCATTGAAAAGTGGATTTGGATTGGCTGAACTGTGAATTTGCATTCAATCTTTGGAGTGGAATAGAAAAGTTGTTTAAATTAAGATCTCTTCTGGAATTACATGTACCTCCATTCATTTGCATAATCATATCTTTTGAATGGGGATCTCCCTTTTAGCATTTTTGATTTGGGGTATTTTCTAATATCAGACTTGTTCTTCTAGAGAATTATTCAATTATTCAGGAATTAATCGAGATTAAAGCAGAATATCATTTATTTGGAATAGAAAATTCCAACTGTCATACAAAAGAATGAGTTTCAATAAGCTAATAATTTTTAGAAATAGCTTTAATGGTGTCTAATAGGTAATTCCTGCTTCACACCAACAACAAATACAAACAAAAAGGAAAGAAAAGAAGAAAAATACTAAAGGAAACTTAACAATTGAGCTCAGTAAAATAGCTTGATTTTCCTTGAAGCCAACCTCAGATATTACTTTGTATGATTGCTTTTAGCATTTTTTCATCCACATTTTGCATGTTAGAATGGGTGAGTATTGATTTACTTCTTCTGGGTCAAATTATTCCCTTAGATGCACTCTTGTAACTCTCTCATACTAAATCCAATATGAAATACAGCCTATATTACGTTTCTCAAATACAAAACTCCAGGAGGGTGTGTGTGTGTGTGTGTGTGTGTGTGTGTGTGTATGTGTGTGGTCAATCTTTGGGAATCTGTAAACAAACCTAGCTACTGCTGGCTGTCAAAAAGAAATTGTGCTGCCTTTCCTGTTGCCTTTTGGAGGTTGTGTACTTGGCAACAGCACTGACCTCACCTTGACTGTGACTATTTGTGCAAGAAATGAACCACTGAAGAAGGGTTCTGATGAGTGTTTATTCTAACCAAGCAGTAGCTCATCTGCTGGATTGGCCTAGACCTGGGGTACTAGAATCCTAGGTCACCTCCAGGGTAGACTAACAGTTGTGATCTTATTTAATGAAACACTTTGCCTTCCAATGTCTGTTTAGCGAAAGGCTGCAATTCCTCTCTGACTTCCTCCTCTCCCTCACTCTTCTTTCTGTTTCTCCTTCCCTCTCTCTTTCTCATTTTCCTTTCCTTCCTTTTTTCCTTTCTTACTGCCTTCTCTCTTTTCTTAACTGCAGTAGCATTTTACTTTGCACAATGTAATTTCACGTTCTGCCTCTGCCTTGGTTTAGACCCTCATCCTTTCTGGCCTGGATTACTTCCACCGGCTTCTACCTTACCTCCTTCTCCCCTGGCTGGCTCTCACCACTCCTGCAGTTGATACACCCTGGTAATCCGATCTCCACAATGCAGCCAGAGCAATCTTTCTAAAATACAAATATGAAGCATCTTTCTGCTAAAAATACTTGAGTGGCTCTCCACCACATCTAGGATAACAATCAGACTTCTTAGCAAGGTATCCAGACCTCCTCCTGATCTAGTGTTTGCACATCTGCTGACCTCCCTGGCCTGCTCTCCCACATCCTTCTAGGTATACCCTGGGCTGTGGCCATGCAGGTCTCACATCTATACAGCCTTCTCACACAACCCTGGCCTTACACATGATACACAATGTCCATCCTCTTTCCCCCATAGCTTATCCTTTACCAGAACCTCTAGTTTTGACCTAGTTAACTCTAACTTCCTATTTAAGGCTTAGCTAAAGCATTATTTACCCTTTGAACTCTTCCAAGACTAACCATCAGGGCTGCCATCACAGCATACACACACATATACACACACGCAAACATTGACCCAGGCTGGGAGCCCATCATATCTCTACAATGACATTAACTGTATGGCTGTGATAACATTAATTATAATGTATTGGAATTGTTAATTTACTTAGCTATATCTTTTTCTGAAGCCAAGATTCTTAACTTTTCATCCCAAGAACCCCCTTGGTAATTTGATGAAATTCATAAACCCATTCATTTTAAACATGTAAAACCAAATATATATGATTACAGAAACTATGTATGTATGTAATGAATACAGTTATCAAAAATTTTAACAAAATATATTTATGTTTATTTATTATAGCATTAAATAAGAAAATCTAGCAGCCAGTCCATTATTATAATTTGAAAGCAGTGGTGAATAATAACCATATTTTAAGATATCTCAGCCACTTTGATATGATATCTGTAATTCCTACTTGTGACAAAGTGCTACTGTGGTTTGTTATCTACATTCATAATTCTTTAAAATGCTAAATCTCATTTAGTGGTAAGTAAAAATAAGGATGTAATTATTATTTCAAACCAAGTTCATGGAGAATCGAAATTCTAGAATCTTTGTTTTAGTTTTAGACACTGAGGTCTTTGAGATTTTTGTTTTAATATGCCCATGCTTTGTATACAGTATTAGAACTTAGTAAACACACTTAAGTATTTTCTGGCCAAATGAATGAAGGGAGATATAGTTTATCACTTCATGTAATTTAAACTTTATAAATATCCCTGTGAATTAGGCTTTATTATTCTGATCACATGTTAAGAAATTGAAGCTCAGAAAGGTTAAATACATTTCCCTAGTTCACTAGTTCACAGGATTTTAAATGTCTATTCTACCATAAATTTGCCTCTCATTTACTAATTAGGTTACTCGGTAATGAGTCATATTTTGTCTAACCTATCAAATAGTCAAGAGAAAGGGAACAAGCATGGGAAGGTTATAGAATCAGTTTTTAAAAGGAAAAGTTTATTTATCATAGCTTCGGTAACCCCTGGCTTCCATTCTATTAATGTTCCATCAGTCTGGACCGACTGACTCTGCAGCATCATCTGGACCTGTGAGAAAGGCTGAGGACACGCTGGAGATGAGCCCGACATCCCGAGGATGCCTCACCGGGAGGAATTCTTGCTTGGACTCAGGAACAATCCAAGAATAGGAACAAGGATGGAAATGCCACTTCCTCAACAGCCTGCTAAGAAAACAGTGATTGTATAGCCTTGGCTTTTTATTTCATTAGCTCCCTTTGAGTGGAAGAATAAAAGAAAATGACTGAAACTAGGACAACCCTTTTCACGTTTCAGGATATGAGCAGAGGAATGTTGGGTGTGCTCTATTCTGCCCTGTGCATTGAAATGGTCAGACCATTGTGTGAAACAAAGACTCTCTTTCCAGGACAGTAGTTGTTATTGTGCCTTTCTGCTGTCCTGTTTCTCTCCTGTCCTTTTGCCTTTTTTCTTTATTTTTTTTTTCATTGTCTAGTCTACAAAGGAACTACTTAGTAGCAATGCCTGGGCAGGCTTCTGAAGGAAAGAGAGAGAGAGAGACAGCCCCTCGCCTTCTCTCCCCAACACACACACACACACACACACACAGGAAAAGAAAGAGAGGGAGGTGGTGTCAGCTCTGGAACTTATAAGCTACATTGACCCAACCATACAAAGTCACTTTAAATATACCAAACCCTTGTTTCCCCTGACAGTGAGAAATCAAACCAGAGAACAACTCACATTGTGAAGGTCTGGGAACTTGGCATAAGGATAGTTAAGCTCTTGTCATCTGAAATGTCCCTGGTTTAGTTATTTACTGATCTTTTATTTTATGCCTACATAATTGATGAGTCAAAATAGTATCATGAGAAATTGCACAGGAGTTCCTGGGAGGCTCCTGTAATAAAATATGTTATATAATATTATTTATAGAAGATGGTGAGAACCTGCATAGCTAGAATATTTTAGAAGGGGATGCTAGTATAACTGGGAGTCCATGAGATAACCTATCTTTGTATCTATCCTTGCTATTACAATTTTTTAAAAATACTTTAAATCACTTTTTCTACCTTACTACTCAAAGAATAGTGACCACATTTTAAAATTTTATTATTGTCTTAAAATAATTGAGATTGGGTAATTTATAAAGAAAGAAATTTATTTTTCACAATTTTGGATACTGGGAAGTCCAAGATTAGGCATCAGGAGGTTCAATGTCTGATGAGGGCCCAGTCTCTGTTTCCAAGAGGGCACCTTGAAGCCTGTGTCTTCCTGAGTGGATGAATGCTGTCTTTATACGGCCAAAGAGATGGAAGCACAAAAGTGGGCTTAGATCCCTCCAGTCCTTCTACAAAATTGTAAATCTGATTCATGGGAGCTACACCCTTACGGCATAATCACCTCCTAAGGGCTCACCTGTTAATACTATCACATTGGGTCTTAGGTTCCAACATATGAATTTCAGGGGGACATATACATTTAAGCCATAGCAACTGTTATTATTATTTTTTAATTTCAAGGCATCCTACTGTAACCCATGGGTATCATTCCAATCATTATTGCTCAGCAGTCATGGTACTATACACCAAGAGATAGATAAAGTTATGATGCTGTGGAACACTGTGAAAATTCTCTTCTCCCCCTAGAGAAGGAATCGTGCTGGAGGTAAGACAGCATATCAAGTCAGACAGCTCTGAGTGTGAATCGCAGGGATGTGATTTACAAGCTCTGTGCCCTTCAACAAATTGCTCGTCTTCTTTCATCCACTTTACTCTTTCAAAAAAATGGTAGGGGTACATTTTTACAACCCACTTAATATTGTGGTTTTGAGAATTAAAAGGGTTAAATGGAGTAATGTATGTACAATTCATGTATGGCAAGCAATGAGAATGTAATAAATACAGAATAGCTGTTATTACCCCAGTCCTGTTGTAAACTGGTTTCACTGTGATCTGTCTTCAAATGGAGTGCACAATAAGGACCATTTAATATTAAGTACAACTAGCATTTGTCCACAATTTCCTGCTTACAAATATAATCAAATACATCATTTTATTTAAGTCTCATAAATTCCACAGGGTAGGTACTATTATCTTCTTCATTTTAACGATAGGAGGGGATGAATCTTGGACAGGTTAAGTGACTTGCTGACGTTCCAAACTAATAAATGGTAGAGTAAGAACACAGATTGTCTTCAAGAATCCACTGAGTTGGTTCCCGTTAACTGTAGTTTTACCTTAGATGCAATTAATTGAATCTCTGATAAGTATAATTACTTTTCTTTTCTGATTTCTTATAGTCAATTGTGTTGTCCACTAAAGGCTATAGCTTTGGTGGTGAAGAACAGGTATCTGGAAAAACTGATTAAAAGGCAGATTCCTTTCTTTCCTTCCTTGTCTGATTCTCAAAGTTCTGATTCCGGATGTCTGGGAGGGGGCAGAGAGTTTGTACTCCTAACAAGCTCCAGGAGATATTGAGGTGCTAGTTCTGGGACCACATTTTGACCAATACTACCTCAGCTGTTTTTCACCATCATTGAATATCTTGGGATATGTTTTGTGGAAGAAACTTCACAGACCTGCTTTCTTTAGCCTGAAAGGATGGGGCAGCCTTCTGTTGCAAATGAGTTGTCCAGAGACACATGGTTTTGGCAGTCATTCTGTCGAGCTCCTAATCAGGTCCATAGCCATTTGTGATACTGGTGATGGAGCACCCTTGCGAATTCCAGGCACGGTTTTGGCACACAGCACTTCTCATTTTCTTCCGAGAGCAATTTCAGGCTGTCGCTGCTCAGCCCATGACTCTCTCTTGCTAAACCTCCGTGAGTAGCCCTCTGCCAGCGATGAATCACACACTGAGGGCTTCACACAGGCTAGGTTTACTGAGCTGCCTTATAGGAGACTATATCTCAGATGGCCCCAGTGCAGCAAAAACAATCTGTCACTTTTAATTCTTCCTGTCACCTCATTAAGTAGATGGCCGTGTTGACAATAAAACACATTTTCATACAAACACACAACACACACACACAACCCCAAAATGCAACATTTCCTCCTCTTGTATTCAGATGTGGTTATAAATATCCAGTCATTGAAAGATTCATTGAGCAAACATATGTGCCAGGGTACTGTATATAACTGACGGAGGCAAGTAATAGTCTCCACGGACACATAAAGCAATTAAAAATAACTGTGCTTCAAAGCAGGCTACTATAACACAAAGGTCAGGCCCATAAATATGAACAGGATGGCAGTAATGTCTCTATCCAAATATACCCCCAAACACACAATTACAACAGTTCAGAACTCAAAGGTTAATGTGAAAAAAAAAATCTCTGAAATTATGCCATATTCACCCCATGCCTTTTACTTCATGTGGTCTTTTCATAAAAGGTTAATATCTATGAATATAGGGGGAAAATGTTATCCAGGCCAAATGTGTGTCATCAGGAACTATTTTATTCCATGCAAAATATTTACCTTTGTACATACGATAACATGGAGGAGCTGTAGAAAATTTTCTACAAGAGAAAAGTATCTGTTGGTTTCCTTCCTTTTTTTACTAGGTTGCTTGTTTTTACATTATCTGCACCGAAGTTTGAATTCTACTCAAAGCTATAGAGAGACTGTTCTGAGGGCCAGGATAATTTCTGTAGTAACACACTGAGTGTGATAATAAGGTTTATGCATGGTAGTAAAGAATGTGCTGACAGATGGAAAAGAAGCCACCTCAGTCTGCACAGCGTTCATTTTTACATATATATTTTTAAAAACCACACAACACCTGACTCTGATTCAAAGAGCAGTTCTTCCTCCTGCTGTCTTCTAGGAACAGAAATATTTTAGAGTATATAGAAAAATACTAACCCCCAGTGGACTGATTCACTAAAATTTCAAGTTCCGTGCACATCAGAGTATCATAGGCTCCTGTATTACCATTCGAGGTGTCATGTGCAATGAAAAGCTTATTCCCCCCATACATGGATCCTTACGTAGTGAGTGCCTTAGATAGTGACCAAGAATATTCAGTAAGAAAGAAGATGATGAACAGAATGGCTCCCACAAAGCAGAGGTTTTTTCCACTCTGACTCTGAAAAGCAAAATTCCAGATAACTTGCCAAAGATTGGTTTTCATCAAGGAATAATAAAGTATGAGTGCAGATTGCATTAGAACATTTAGGTCATCTATGCCCATCTATGATGTTGTGACATTTGGCAGCACCTTGATTAAAGGAAAAGAGAATTCTGATGTAAATTTCTTTCTGTTCATAATAATGAGGCAACGATGACCAACCCACCTAGCACCTTGATTGTCTAAGGCATGGTATCCACTTTCTAGGGGAGAGAAAATCAGCTGCCGATACCTTCTCTTTCCTAGACCTTATTACTATGTTCTTAGAAAAGCCCATCCCATGATAAAAAAATAGAGTAAAAATTAAAAATAAAAGCCAGTTATTTCCATTCATCCTCAAACTTTTCACTGAATGTATCTGTATATAACAGTTTGCTAGGGCTACTTTTACAAAGCACCACAAATTAAGTGACATTAACAATAGAATTTTTTTTTCTCACAGCTCTGGAGGCCAGAAGTCCAAAATCAAGGTTGGCTCTTTCTTAGGGCTGTGAAAGAGTGTCTGTTCCAGGTCTCTCTCCTTGGCTTGTAAATGGCTGTCTTCTCCCTGTGTCTCCTCATGTCGTCTTCCCTCTTGTTTGTCTTTGTTTACAAATTTCCCCTTTTCATAAGAACTCCATTCATTTTGGATTAGAGCCCATCCTAATCACCTCTTTTTAACCTGATTCCTATGTAAAGACCTTGTCTCCAAACAAGGTCACATCCTGAGGTACCAGTGTTAGGACTTCAACATACGAATTTTGGGGCCAGAGAGGGGAGTGCACAGTTAAACCATAATGACATCTTCTACTTAAAAAACAAATTATATCAACAAAATAAACCTTGGATCCTCCCACTAGTGTTTTATCTTTCCTTGCTGACCTCCCAAAGAGAGATCACTCGCACTCCCATGATCCCATAGCACAGCTTCCAAAGATAAGAGTAATTTTTTTCATCATTGCTGAAGATGCTACTGAATTATTTCATCTTTTAACTCTTGCTTCTAACAAATTCCTAACAACCAGTTATGTGTCTTCTATTCCTATGCAATATTCTCCTCTACCAACCTCAAAATTAATCCCAACAACTAACCACTACTTTGGCAGCTGGCCATTGTTCTCACATAGAATTCTCACGTGACTCTAAGTTATTTCTGTAACCATGTGGGTGAACTTCCCAATGATCTACTCCATTTGCTCCTGACCTTTTCAATTCAAGTGACCTTTTAGCTGCAGTCCACTTATGCTACCTAATCATATACCTACTCTGTCTTTCCTACATCTTGTATATATCAGCTCTAAAAATTTAAATTTAAATACTCATTCTTTGTCTCCTATCTTCTCGTGTTGATTTTCTACTTTTTCTACTTCTTTGACACCATCAGTTACCAAATTATGTTATTACATGAAACATTTGTGTTTTAGCATGTTAATAGGAGCTACAGAGAGGAAGATAAAATGGTGTGTAGTTAAATAAATTTAGGAGAGTAGGGTTAACAAAAGATGAAATGTTTCTTTACTGAAATAATTTAGTATACTAACTTTTATTCTGAATAACCAAGGTTTTGTAACAGCTTTAACCGAACTTATGTAAAGAACAACAAAAAACCATCGTGATCCACAGAACATCAATTTGGGAATTAGAGTTAGTGGATTACATACAACTGTTCTTTGACCTGTAACCTCTAATACTTGCTCTCTTCATTCATTCTATTTACCAATGCCCTTAGGATTTTTTGATATAACCCTTATTCCACTTTTTGCTAAATTGTCCTTCCATCCACATATATTTCTAAATCTACTCTGCAACTCTGTGCCCTAACCATTCTCATGTGTAAGTTTATGTTCTCCAACTTTCAGTGGGCCCTCATAACTCCAGACAAAAACATCCATGCTAATTCCTTTTCTAATTTCACCAATGCGTAATACATTTACCACTATTTTCTGGTCCCCTGCTCAGCCCCCTAACTGTCATCTCCTATGTCACAGGATAAAACATTAATTGCCATTAGGCAGGGATATGCTCACACTTCTGAATTCCTACCTATAAAGCAGTAAAAGAACATGCATGGCCACACACCTTCTTCACTGTTTCCTCTATTTTCAGTGAAAAACAATTCCTTTCTGAATGCAAATTCATGTCCCCAGTCTGTCTCTCTGTCCCTCCTACCATCTCAGGGACTGTTCTCCATCCCTTTTCTCTCTTCTTCTCCTACATCTTCAACCTCTTCTTTATCAATTCTTTCTCCTAGAGTATTAAACCTGTTGAAAGAGTTCTCATTTTAATTTTGCTTACTTTTTCTACAATTTTCTACTTGAGCTTTACCCTTATCTTCCTTTTCTACAAGGACATTTACCCTCATAATTTTCATGTTCTCACTTCCAATAAGTTCCTCAGTTTTCAGAAAATCTGTGCTCTTCCATCCAGGGTTAGATTAGAACTTTTTCTTTTTTTAAAAAAAAGACATATTTATTTGCAACATTCATTCAGCACAGGAAAAGGAAGAAAGTGTGGACTTTGCATCTACAAACTAGGGTTTCAATTTCAATTTTTCAGCTTAGCTTCGTGACCATTGGCAGTTTCTTAGACTAATTAAGCTCCAGTTCTTTCTTCTGTGAAGGAAAAAGGATAATTTTATCTAAGCAGGATTTTTGGAGGAATAAGTTGGATATTATACGAAAAGCTTCTAGGAGGTGGTCAATAAGTGTTAACTATCCTACCCATCAACCCTACTCTTGTTTCATCCTTTGACACACATGGTTACTGTCTCCTTCAGATTCTTCCTCCCTGTTCATATCACACCAGTTTCTTGTGTCTCCTTTTGGTGTTGTGGTTGCTCCTACTTTGTCTCCTTTCCTTCACACTTAATATTAATATCTGTCTCTTTTATCCCCCTAAGTTTTCTTTCCTTCTTAATCTAAATTTTCTCAAAGGTGCAACTACCACTTCTGAGGATTTCACTTTTTAAAAACTCTGCAACCTGGGCAATTTGTGTAATACATGACTAGAATATCTAATTGCAGTATATCCCCACATGAATGAATTTAACTTTTGAATGAAATCCAGACTTAAAATGTATAATATGGAATCTATTGTCTATCTCCACATAAAGTTATCCCCTTCTTGTATCCTTTGTTTCAATAAATGACACCATCCTGGGTATACATAATTACAGGTGCTAGGCAATCATAGCAATGAATACCATTGAATTAACATAATGAAAATAGTATTCTCTATTTTCTTTTCCAATACTTCAGATGACGTCAAGGAGAAAGATTCTGTTTTGGATAAACTATATCTTTAGTGCTTTCATAGCACTTCAGAAACTTTTTTTTTAAATTTCAGAATATTATGGGAGTACAAATATTTTGGTTACATAAAATGCCTTTGCCTTGCCCAAGTCAGGGCTACAAGCATACCCTTCCTACATACGGTGCACTCCACATCCATTAGTTGTGAGTTTACCCACCCCCACCCCGCCTCCCACCTGAGGCACCCAATGAATATCACTACTATGTGAGCACCACCGAAGTGTTGATCAGTTGGTACCAATTTGATGGTGAGTACATGTGGTGCTTATTTTTCCATTCTTGTGATACCTCACTTCGAAGGATGGGCTCAAGCTCTATCCAGGATAATATGAGAGGTGCTAGTTCACCATAGTTTTTTGTAGTTGAGTAATATTCCATGGTATACATATACCACATTTTATTAATCCACTCACGTATTGATGGGCACTTGGGTTGTTTCCACATCTTTGCAATTGTGAATTGTGCTGCCATAAACATTTGAGTGCAGAAAACATTTATTTTGACAAATAGAGATCAGTTTCAGAGCCTTTAACAAAGCAGACTTTAAGAAGGTTGATTTTGTCAAATTTATACTTAAATTCTATTGCTTCTGACTTGGGGGGATGGGGGTGGGGGAGGGGATGGGTGTATACCTACAAGAAGAGTGCGATGTGCACTGTCTGGGGAATGGACACACTTGAGGCTCAGACTCGGGAGAATGGGAGGGTCATGGGCAATATCTAACCAGAACTTTTGTACCCCCATAATAAGCTGAAATAAAAAATAAATAAATAAATAAATAAAAAATAAAAATAAATAAATTCTATTTATGATAAATCACCCATTGCTTTAAAAAATGAATCAACTTCCTCAAGAAATAGAATTAACCAAATAACAGTGAACAATAAACCAATGAAACAGTTTCCTAAATGACTTTTAATGTGGGTTTTAAATTGCAAATAGGAAAATATATTTTCTAAAGAGGCATCTCAGATACTTTAAAATGTTGTATAATAATCATGATCTAAAATATTAGATTAAAAGCAAAAAGTAGAGGATAATAAAAGAAAGTGCATTTGTTTTAATTATCAAGGGATAGTGATTAGGTATATGCTACTTTTTAAAATAGAGTTTTAATTTTAGGACAGAGAAATTGTACAGAGAAATTTTACAGAGAAATTGTAAAGATAGTAGAGAATTTCCATATAACCTGCACAATTTCCTCTATTATGAACATCTTACGTCACATTTAATGGTGTGTTGTTACAATTAATGAACCAACGTTGTCTATTATCATTAAAGTCCATATTTCATTCAGATTTCCTTAGATTTTATATAATGTCCTTTTGTTGCTGCTGTGCCAGGGTGTCATCCAGAGTGCCCTATTACATTTAGTCATCATGTCTCCCTAGATTGCTCTTTTCTGTTACAATTTCTGATTTTCCTTGGTCTAAT
Source organism: Varecia variegata (assembly GCA_028533085.1). NCBI lineage: Eukaryota > Metazoa > Chordata > Mammalia > Primates > Lemuridae > Varecia > Varecia variegata. The sequence goes on from CM052437.1 coordinate 82,980,629, forward strand.
TATCTTAATAGTTTTTAGGAATACTGGTCATATATTTTGTAGATGTCCTTCAAATGAGATTTGTCTGATGTTTTTCTCATGATTAGACTGAGACTGTAGGTTTTTGGGAGGAAGACCATAGACTTAAGACCATAGACCATAGACCATAAAGTGCCATTTTTATCACATCATATCAAAGGTACATGCTGTTAATAAGACTTATCGCTGTTGATGTTAACCTTGATCACCTGGCTAACATAGTGTTTGTCAGCTTTCTCTACTGTAAAGTTACTTTTGTTCTTCCCTGCATTCAACACTATAGTCTTTTGGAGGAAGCACTATATGCAGCCCACACTCAAAATGTGAGGAGTTATGGTCCACTTTCTTGAGGGTAGATTATCTATATACTTTATGCAAATAAAGAAAAAGTAATTTAGGTCCTTGGGAAATCCTAGGATGAAATGCAGGATGTGACAAACCAACCTCACTGCATTACAAATGTAGGAAACAACCTCACCAAAAAGGATGAAGGACAACACACTGATTTAGGTAATTTTAGAAATGAGTAAAATCTGTAACATTTATTTTATCGTTCCATATCAGCAATGCTAATTCACTACTTCTCAGATTCTGCTAAGACAAATTCAGGATGACGAATTTTCCAGTCTATTCCAAATCATATTGATGTTGTGAGCTACTGACATTACAGAAAATTTTGGCAAAGATAATGAGATAAAAAGAGATAATGCATCTATGCTGCATTATGAAGTAAAAATGCAAGATCAAATATGGAGAACATTTTAAAATTCTATATATCTTTTATAATATCAATGAAATGGATCATTTGTAAGAAAAGATTTTATTATAAAAATTAGTGCCTTATGGTGAAGCTTAAGAACAGTCTCATAAACATCAAAGAAACAGAGAATATTATCAAGGAAAGGAAATAATTATCAAAATGTCATTCTCACCAAACAATTTATGCTGCAGTCTTTGAAACTGATTCTAGTTTAACTATTTCTGATAATAGAAATTGATGAAAAGCTTCCCAATTTTAATTATGAATCAAGCAAAATCCTATACCAAAACATAATAAAAATGGAATATTAAAAAATGAGGCTAAACATCTTTAGAACTACAACTGCAAAATATTAGGGAATCAAATGTAGCTGTTTATTAAATGATAACACATTCTGACCAAACAGGTTGTTATTCCAGGAATGCACTAACAATTCAATATTAGGAAACCGAGTAATAATTCATCACAACAATCGATCAAAGGAGAAGACAGAAAATTTTATCTTGATAGACACTGAAAAAGTACTTTAAAATAATTCACCATCAATTATTGATAAAAAAATGTTAGTCAATTAGGAATAGGAGATAAATAATAGGAATAAATCCCCAAGATGATGAAGGCTCTCTATTTCAAGCTGACAACCAACATTATGTCTAATTATAAAGCATTAGAATCATTCTCCCTGAAGTCGGGAATAAGACAAAGATCACTCATTGTTTTTTCAGTTAATTTATTTTAAGTAAAGTTATTGATGTATGTTTTATAAGCAATAAACTCACTCTATTAAGTGTACAGTGTGATGAGTTTAGACAAATGTAGTCACATAATCGTCAGAATACATTTAGAATATTTTCTTCACTTCATCATATTTTCTCTTGCCCCTTTTCTCCTTTCTCTCAGCTCCCAGCCATTGGTGATTACTCTTCTGATATTTGTCCCTATATATTCATTTTTTTTAGAATTTCATGTCATATAGTATGTAGCTTCTTTGTAATGTATGATGCTTTCAAAATTCATACAGGTTGTTGCATGTATCACTAGTTTATTCTTTTTTATTGCTGAGTACTATTCCACTCTATGGGTGTGTTACACATTATTTATTCATAAAATGATAAATATTTGGCATTATTTATGATGTTTATTTATGATGAATAAAACAATATAAACATTTATGTACATGTCTTTGTGTAAAGAAAAGTTTTTAGTTCTCTTTGATTAATATCCAAGAGGAAAGCCTTGGTGCACTTGGTATTGCTATAACAGAATATCACAGACTGGGTAATTTATAAAGAAAAGACATTTATATCTTACAGTTCTGGAGGTTGGGAAGTCCAAGATCAAGTGGTCCACAACTAGTGAGAGCCTTGGTACCATGTCATCAAGTGGCAGAAAGTGGAAAGGAAAGAGAGCAGGAGAGAATAAGAGGGGAAGATGGCCAAACTCATTCGTTTTCTCAGGAGCCCACCCTCATGAGAACTAACCCACTCCCCCAATAATGGCATTAATCCATTTGCTAGTAAAGGGCCCTTGTGACTGCATGGTTCTTAAAAATCTCACCTATCAACACTGTTGTATTGGAGATTTAGTTTCCAACATATGAACTTTGGGTGAACTATTCAAATGCAATTTGGGTGAAATATTCAATATGCAATTACTTTTATATCTATTAACCTTGTATCCTGTGATCTTGTTAAAGTCACTCATTTTCTTTTGAGCTTTTTCTTTTTGTAGAATTTGTTGTGATTTTTCTCTGTTGACAATTATGTTATCCATAAATAAAGATAGTTTTTTCTCCTTATATTAGTACTTTATTTCTTTGTCTTACAGTGTTTGCTAAAATGTCTGGTACAATATTAAATAGAAGTAGTGAGGGCAAACATACTTACTTTATTCCTGATCTTAGGGAGAAATCAGTTCTTCACCATTAATGTAAAGTTAGCTGTGGATATTTAACAGAAGCACTTTTCATCATTAAACTCTCCAAGATTACTTGTGGATTTGAATATATTTGCTTATATTTCTAAGATTTTTATTTATTTATTTTAACTTCTTATTAAACAAAAATATTCTTGAGTTAATATATTTTCTTCATAAATTTCCTCCATTTTTTTATGTAATATAATATTTCTTTTTCTCGTCTAGTTTGGTATAATACAGCCACTTCAGTTTTCTTTTAATTTTTTTGGTACTTGTCCATTCTTTTGCTTGTAGCAAATCTATGTCCTTATATTTAACACTGATCTCTTTTTAGATAGCATGTATTAGATAGTGCTTTTTAACATCTGATTTGACAATCTTTGCCTTTTAACTTAGTGCTTATATAATTTACATTATAGTAATTGGTATGTTTATATTTAAATATACTGTCTTGAAAATTTTTTCTATTTGTCTCATATGGTTTTTGTTTCTTATTTTTACTTTCAGACTTATTTTGGATTGAGCATTTTTAATATTCCTTTTTATCATCAATATTGGCTCATTACTTATAACTATTTTATATCAGTTGCTCTAGTGTTTACTCTCTATCTTTAACTTATCACAGTCTGCTGCTCAATAATATTATATCACATTATATAAAGCACAAGTAACTTAAAATAGAGCACATTCAAATTACTCCCTTTCATATTTTGTGCTATTTTTGGTAATACATTTTATTTCTACATATATTGTAAGTACTACAATACTTTGGTCCTATTTTAGCTTTAGACAGTCACTTGTTTAAAGAGCTTAAAAATAAAGAATAATCTATTTCATATTCGCCCACATTTTTACTCCTTCCCAGATGCTTTACTTCTTTGGGTAAATCCGTGTTTCCGTCTGGTATCATTAGCTTTCTGCCTGAGAGCCTCCTGTAATATTTCTGATAGTATAGGCCTATAGGGATAAATTCCTTGAGCTTGTCTATTTCTTAATATGTGTCATTATTTCAACTTTATTTTAAAAATTTATTGGTAAACTTTATTTTTAAAATAGTTTTATATTTACAGAAAAATTGAACAGATAGTAGAGACATTTCTTATATACCCCCACCCCCTCCCCCAGTTTCCTCTATTATTAACATCTACATTTGTACAGTATATTTGTTACAATTCATGAGCCAATACTGATACAATACCGTCATAATTTATTTAGATTTCTTTAGTTTTTGTCTAACATCTCTTTTGTCTTCCAGGACCATATATGATGCTACATTACATTTCATTGCCATATCTCCTTAGACTCTTCTTGGTTGTGACAGTTTCTCAAACTTTCCTTGGTTTTGATGACCTTGACAATTTTGAGGAGTCCTGATTGGGTATTTTGTAAATGTCTTTCAGTTAGAATTTGCGTGATGCTTTTCTCATGATTGGATTGTGGCCGTGAGTTTACAGGAGGAAAACCACAGAGGTAAAGTGCCATTTTTGTTATATCAAATCAAGTTTACATACTATCAACAAGACTTCTTATCACTGTCAGTGTTAATTGATCATTTGGTGGAGTGGTGCTTTACAGGTTTCTCCACAGTAAAGTTATTCTTTTCTTTTGCATTTTTCAAACTGTAATCTTTGGAAGGAAAAATCACTGTGTACAGTCTACATCTAAGGAGTGGGGATTTATGCTCTACATCCTTTAGGGTGAAGTATCTACATAATTCACTTGGAATTCTTCTGCACTGGAAATTTGTCTCTATTTCCCCGTTTATTAATTTATTCAATGATTTATTTATGTTAGTATGGATACATTGATACCTATTTTATACTTTGGCTTATAATCCAATACCACTATAACTATTGCTCAAATTGTTTCATATTTGGCCATTGGGAGCTCTTGCAAATGGCTGCTGTGCCCATTTGACATATCCCCATCAATTGTTTTAATATTGTTTTACTTTCTGCCATTACAAGATGCTCCAAGCTCATCTTGTACATTTCCTGCCCCAGTCCAATAATCAACTGTTTCTCCAAAAAAGCCTTGGTTCATATTAATGGAAATTAGTATTAGAAATCAATCTCTGGATGTAATATATACTCATTGCTACTAAGGTGTAATTTCTATTTTGCACTCTCAGCTGAAAAAGCAAGGGGACACATACATGTATACTAACCCATTTATGTACACATATCTATAGATATTTCTATATGTAGACATTTGTATCTACATTAAATTAAACATGAGTTCATACTAACAGCTGCAACTCTAACTCATTAAAACTTGAATCATTCTAGCTTCCTTCCTTTACTAATCTATAAATTTTCATTCCAACAATGAGAAATATTGCTTCTTCCATCTGCCATTCATTTATTTAATTATTTAATTCCAGTATACATTTATAGCTTTATCACAACTGTGAACCTGTACCACCACAGAAAACAACTCTACCAACTAAAGTACAGGACTTAAGTATGGCTCCTTTTGTCTTTAGTCTTACAGACTGCATTCATTTTTAATGTTACTTAGCTCAGTGTCTTTCTCCCACTCACTTTATTTAGATCCTTTCATACATTTGTCATACAATAAGATTCTCTTGCCATAGTCTGCAATCCTTCCTGAAATTCTCTAACCTCCTAAATGATTTTAAAAATATTTGTATACCTTAAGGTTCACTCTTTGTGTTTTTAAATGCTATAGGTTTTGACAAGGTATAGTTGTATGTGTCCACAATTACAGTCTCATAAAGAATAGTTTTGCCACCCTAAAAATCCCCTGTGCTTCACCTATTCATCCTCTCCCCCCAAACTCCTAGCAAATATTGATCATTATACCAACTCTATAATTTTTGCCTTTTTCAGTATGCCGTACCATACATGATATAGCCTTTGCACATACTAGCTTATTTCATTTAACAGTGTGAGTTTAAGGTATTTCAATGTCTTTTTCTGTGGCTTGATAGCTATTTTTTTGTTGTTGCTGAATAATTTTCTATTATGTGGATATACCACGGTTTGTTTATTCATTTACCTATTGAAGGAATATTGGTTGTTTTTAGTTTTAAGCTGTTATGAATAAAGATGCTATGTATGTATAGGGAGTTTTTGTGGACATACATTTTCATCTGATTTGTATAAATGCTGAATAACACAATTACTGAATCATATGGTGAAACTGTGTTTAGATTTGTAAGAAACTGTCAGTCTAATCCTAAAGTAATTGTACTATTTTGCATTCCCATTACCAATGAATAAGAGTTCCTATTGTGTTATACCCTCAAATATCAGCATTTGATATTGTTAAAGTTTTGGATTTTAGCCATTCTAATAGGTTTGTAGTGCTATTTCATTTTTTGATATTAAAATAAATAGTATCGTGTTTCAATTTCAAATTCCAATGATTCATTGCTGGTATTAAAAAAGTTGTCTTTTTTATATGTACTTTGTATCCTATGACTTTGCGATAATCACTTATCAGTTCTAGTTTTTTCTTCATTCATTAGGATGTTCTACATAAAAAATCTTGTCATCTGTGAAAAAGACAGTTTTATTAGCTTTACTACCATTACTTGTCTTACTACACTATGTATCACTTTTGTAATTGTCCCACAGTCCTTGTATATTCTTTGTTTTTTATTATTCTTTTTTTGCTTTGCAATTCAGACAGGAATTTTTTTATTCATATATCTTCAAGTTTACTAATACATTCCTCAGCTATGTCTAGTCTTCTGATGAGTCTGTCAAAAGTAGTCTTCATTTCTATCAAAATATTTTTGAGTTTCATATTTCTTTTTAATTTTTTTCATCAAGTTGTCATCTCTCTGCTTAATACGTATTCTTGTGTGTTGTATACCTTTTCCATTAGAAGACTTAAGATATTAATCATGGTTATTTTAAATTATCTACCTGATAATTTCAAGGTCTGTGTCCATAACTAATTCTCATTCTGATGCTTGTTTTGTCTCCTGGGATAATGTGCTTTTCTTTAGCATATCTTGTACTTTTTGTTGAAATCTGGATATGATGCATTGGCTAACAAGAACTAAGACAAATTTTTAGTGTGAGGTTTTACATTACTATTGCTAAGAGCTAGGCTGTGTTTAATGTTTTGGCATGTCTACATGCCAAAAGCTTCAGTCTCCTCCATGTCCCTATTCATTTTTTTCCCCTTTCTCTAAGAACATCTTCTTAAATCAAGTCTGAGACTTGCAGTGCTTTTCAGTGTAATAATCTACTATTACTATACCAGAGTTCTGTTGATGTGGTGGTAAAGATTGGTGGAAGGGAAGCATTCTGTAATTCTACAATTAAATCTTCACTTTTTAGTTGGACTGAACCCCTGAGTTGTGAGTTCTTAGCCCTTCCCCCACCCTCTCTGAGGATGAATCAGGAGAGCTAGAGGAGGAAGGAGTTGACTAATTGACTTTCCTCTAGGTAGATAGGCTCTTGTGAAGTAGGTTCCCTTGGAGAGCAAGCCTTTGTTATGGTGAATGTTTGGGGTATATTGGTTACGTTTTTCTTATCCCTAATCGAAACCCTAGGGAATGTTTCTTGGATCTTCAGCTTGGCAATCTTATGGGGTTTCTGGAGGTAAAGTCCATGAAAATGTGTGTTGAAGGCAGAGATCTAAGAAACTTCCCCTAGCAGTTTCTTATTCTCACTGTCAGCCACATCTAGCCTTCAGCAATTCTTCACAATTACCTTTTAAGTGTTCCCCCCACTTTGTAACTCCAGTGGCCTTACAGGTTAGGTGATTTGGGCTTTGATTTTCCATATTCTCCTTTCTCTCCCATTTTTGTGGTTGCACTTTGCTCTGTCACCCTAATCCTCAGATGGCTCTAAGAAAAGTTGTTGATTTTCAGTTCATTTAGCTTTTTTATTTATTGTTGTAAGAATGAGAGTGATAATTTCCAAGCTCTTTACATGTTGAAACTTTAAACACAAAGCTTGCCTTTGTTTTTCAAAGACATATTCACTGAATATAAAATTTCAGGTTGACAGTTTTTCCTCTCAGTACTTTAAAGGTGTTGCTCTGCTAGCCTCACGCTTGAGCTGTTTCTCATGAGAAAGGTGCTCTCTTCTCTTAGAACACATAACAAGAAATAAAACAACCAAGGGCTTAAGAGGAGGAAGAAAAAGCTTTAAAATCAAAGAAACATTTATTTAAAGATAAATTGCCACATCTGGAAGAGGAAATATGAGATAATATGTCATTTTGGGGAGGGAAATTCTGGGAAATTAGCTTCTAAGCTTCTGATTGTTTTGCCACCTTAGGTACATTCCATGTCTCCCAAACTGAGAAAGAAGTGAGGTTTAAATACTCTCATGATTTCACGCATAATAACTAAGGGCCACAGTTATTTAGGCAGGTAGGCCACTCTTCCAAAAAAAGTGGTAAGAAACAGTGGTCACTTATAGAAACAGTCTTAATAAATCAAGCATTCAGGTCCTAAGTACTTAATCACAGATGAAACCCAAGAAGTAAATAGAAGTGCCCCCCAAAATTAGGTTACTATTTTTCTTTTATTCTTGCATTAAATAGTATTCCCAATGATTTACCTATAAATAGATTCTCTCAATTTTAGAGGTAGTCTCAGAGCTTTAAAACAAACTCATAGTATAGCTATTTACTTCTGAGATAGGTAATATCAAAGGATACAACTTATTATTTTGAGTCTCACCATTATTAGGCATTTCATCAATGAGTAAATTGCACACAACAGAATGTACTTATAATATGTTTCATTTGTTATAACATTTTGCTTGATGCAAAGGAGGGTTTGTATACTCTTCATTTTGGCCTCCAAAAACTTAAGCACTAAAAGCAAACAAAACTGACATAGAAAACCTAAATATTCTGCAAGCCTAGTAAATACATTATACCAATGTGTAACTTAAAAGCATAATGTTATAAGTCTTGTTCCATGAAGTTATCAAAGTGAGATATAAGTAGCAGAGGATAGCATAAGATTAGAGTTATCTAAGTGCTTAGATGGGGGTATACAAATCATGGATTTTATTTGTGGGAAATTTTATTTATTAAACCAAATTTTTTGAAATTCCAGTATATATTACATACATTCACCGAGAAAAGTAGGAATTCAGGGTCTATTGCTTTTTTGCAAGAAATTTACATTCTCCAGGAAAAGATCAACTAGTAAACAGGTAATTAAATAGAACAGGTCAAGTTCTCTAATGGGGATAGTTACGGACAATTTTGGAAGTGCATAACATAAGAAATCTTGTATAAATGAGGAGGAAGGAAAGGTCCTCTAATAAGGAAAATAGATGTAGAAGTGAATAATAACAGTGTCCTAGTCCATTTGCTATTGCTATAAAAGAATACCTGAGACTGGGTAATTTGTAATGGAAAGAAGTGTATTTGGCTTATGGTTTTGGGGCTGGGAAGTCCAAAAACATGGTGGCAGCTTTTGGCAAGGGCTTTTTTACTGCATCATGACATGATAGAGAAGCAGAAGAGGAAGCACATGCAAAATGAACAAAACATGAAGAGCAGCCTTGCTTTATAATACCCTGGTCTTGCAGTAACTAATCCAGTCCCACAGGAGCAAAAACTCAACTCACCTCCATGGGAATTAACCAGGTTCTGCTAGAGCACCATTAATCTCTGTTAATGACTTAATCACCTCTTAAAGTCCCAACCTCCCAACACTGCCCCGCCAGGGACCAAATTTCCAAAACATGAATTCTGGAGTACACACTTAAACCACAGCAAATAGTAAGCTCATCTCCCCATGTCAGTATTGTCATATGTTTTCGGGTAAAGGTAGAGAGCTTTAGAAAACATTCCAAGTGTTTCCCCAAGTCCAGCCAATCATCAGAACATCTTCTCTAACATGATCATGTCCTACACGAACTATGCTGTTACTTAATATAGTTCTTTACGATAATTTACTTTTTTGTTTAAATAACCATACATCAAAAGAGAAAGTTTATATTACTAGTGTAAGTGGCAATCAGTTCCAAAGAAAGTAACCATATAAAAGGCACAATGAAAACACAACAGTCTTTTAGATAAGGTTGCTGATTTGATTTGAAGTTTATGTACTACAAACTAAATCCATATCCTATACCTGCCAAAACCATATGTTACATATGTGTTCCACATTTTGTGAAAGGCTGGGCTGTATGCAAGAAATACACAGGAGGAACAAGGTGAATCCTAGAGCTAAAAGCAGGAGGGGAAGTAAGAAAAGCTCATTTTCTTTTTCAATAAAAATGTATCATCTAATTGAAAGGAAAGTTAGATACCATTGAGACCAACCACATACTGAATATCAGGATCTATCTAACAATATTGTGTAGATAATTATCAATTTCATGTTACAGTCTAACCCTTCTACTGTTAGATCCCATATCATTATATAGAATGGAAATCAGGCTACTTGTAATTCTAAGACACTAGTTCTACCTTCTAAAGTGGCTCACGTATGAGACACTTCCTTGAGGATAACTGAGTTTATGTGTAATTCTTCTTACAATGTATATAAATTCACCTGTATCTCTCTCAATAGAGAATGAATGAATGAAAGTGATGTTATAGGAGTAAACGCAAATCTTCTTTCATTTATTACAAGTGAGTCTCAGTCCCAGACTTGCAGTCTTTAATTATTTTCAGTAACATATCACTTGGGATTCACCTACCAACTGACTGAAAAGAAGTGTGTCCCACTGGGAGACATGTGGGAGAACTGCAGTCCCAGGACTCACAGCAAGTCTGATTTTCTTTTTTCACCACTTTCCAAGAGCTTAGAGATCACTATCATTTTTGCTGAATTTCTCTTTTCCATTTTAAGCACCCTCAGATACTTCAAGAATTGATTTGGGGTTGGTTTACATTACCCATATTACCTGAGTTGCCCTCATCTGAGTGGACCTAGGTTGTCGGTATCTTTTAGTGCATGGTCCCAAGAATAAATCCCAGCACTACAGCTGTGCTGTGGCCAGTGAAGAATGTGGAATAGCTGCCCCTCTTGGGAATTCTACTCTCTCCACTGGTTACTGCTGTCAAAGATTCATTGTGATTATTTTAACTGCTGCATTTCATTGTTGGCTTTTGTAGAACATCTAGTCAGTGAAAATTTCAAATATTTTATTTTCCATATGAGTTGCTGGTTATCATCAGTTCTTTTTTGGTAAGCCTGGCTTTGTCTCTGCTGGGATTTCCAAATAAGGAAATTATTTTCTGGGTTGAAACCCAGTTCTTATATGTACTAGCTGTTTGGCATTGGACGAACAGCCTGTCTATGTCCTTTCTTCCTTATCTCTAATATAGTGAAAATAATAGCGTGTACCTCACCGGATTATTTTGAGAACATAAGTTAACATATATAACATGCTTAGAGCAGAACATGGAACATAGCTATGTTATGAAAATGTTAACTCTTACTATTTTGGTATGAAACTCACAGTATTATTCTTGCCTTAACTTCAATAGACTACCCCATGGGGCATCTGATAAATCAGTCTCTCCTCTTATTATACCAAGAAAGCCATATCTACAAAATAAGTAATGAAAATAATATTTCTAAAATTCAAATCCATGTATGTTCATTACTTGTAAACTTTTCCCTTTCTTCATCCTATCTGCAATTAAAACTAAGTTGTCAGGTTTTGAGCCTCCAGAGAAAAAAGAAAATATAACAAGGCAAAGGTCACTGCTAGATTATGAGAGGGAAAAAAAGCTGGTCCTTCCAGCCTGGTGAATTGTGGGGGAGGAGGAGGAAAAGTGAGTAGCGGAAAAATCTCCTGGCCTCCCTCCCAGAGGGAGAGACATCACAAACAAGGGAAAAACAAAAGCAACAGAGCTCCGATGAGTTCCTTTTTTACAGTCTTCAGAAAAGTTGTCTGAGTCGTGTGGCTCCGTTCCAACATGAAGAGGTGATATTGATTAGCAATGGTGGAAGCTGAGCCCAAGTTAACGTTCTGGAGCTGCAGGACAGCGAGGTTCTGAGTGGAAAGGACCTGATGAAGTGTGTGTGTGTGGGGGGGGGCGATTGTGCAGGGGATGAAGAAGGCAGCTGATGGAGTGCTTGGAAAACCTAACAGGGAAAATTGCCCTGACAGCAGAGATGTGGCTCTATGACTGAGGGCAACAGAGCAGTACCGAGATCAGGAATGGTCCCCTTGTCACAGTCTGCTCTCTGGAGGCATCCACAGCACCAGAGGTGGGGCTGAGGATTCTGACAAAGCCAAACAAATGGACCACGGGAGCCCCTGTAGAAGACAGCAGCAGTGGACCAGCAGGAAACCCAGTAATTGGACCTGACGTACATCTCAAAAGTAGCACTTACCCAGAAACCAGCTACCTTCTACCCTGCTGTTGAGAACACACCCAAAAGACCCAGAGACCAGACAGCCCTCTCTACCAATAAAAACAGGTTAAAAGCTTTGTCCTACTCTGAGATATTCTCTTGGTAAGGGAGCAACAGAAAGGTGGATGATCTTGATGGAAAGCTTACAAATCAGACTGGATTAAATTAAAAGAAGAGAGATATATTCACAATTGGCAAATTTTGTCAACCACCATATTATATACTGGGTGGGGACTTTTAAGGAAGATTAAATAATTATAGAAAATTAAAGATGTGTTTATTTATTTGTTAAATATTTGTTCATTCACTCTTTAACCCTTGTATAACAGTGTGGTAAATTTAACATACTATGTTACATGCTGCCTTCAAATTAATTTTTTTGTAGACCAGTAGACCAAAGTAGCAGTACCCTTTTATATCTTTCTCAAGGCATCCAGATGGTTTTGTTTATTAGCCATAATTGGGAAAGAAGCTGAGGTAAGAGCCAGCAAAGCCTTGTAAGGGAGAGCTAAGGTAAAGGTATGTTTAGTGCTGCCTCTCCTGGCAGGAAGTAGACCTTTACCTCTGTGAGGGGAGAGGTGAGCCACAGTGCAGTGGCAGTTCACAAGGAAGACCTAAGAATGGGGATCCTTCCCTCTGCAAATAAGACTAGAGAAAATTCCGGAGAACTGAGATAAGTTGGGAATGGTGATGGAGGACGGTTTGACATCAGAAACCCAGAGTGGTGGCCCCATAGAGCAGGAAGCAGGGCCTGCGGGCAGGACTGGTGGGAGACAGCGAACTATGTTCTTCTATGGGTGCCTGGCATGAGCCTGGAACATGGACGTGCACCAGAAAGAATGTTATTTGGTAAGATTTCCAATTTCGTGAGTAGTCTACATATTTAATATTTGTTACATTATGTTCTATTGATCAAAACTCCATGATAAACCTGTGCTTGCCAGCAGAGAGCTCTGAGATAAACTGGTAGATTTTACTTTCCCAGCTCAGTTTGGTGAGGGCTCATGCAAATGGAAATGTAAAAATCTCTTTTAAAAAGCAACATATTTTAAATGTTCATACTCTCAGAAAATAGTTCTTATTTTAAATATTAAACCATAGATACATCATTACCACTGACTAATCCAAATGAATGCTGACAGATGCACCATTCGTATACGTAACAGCTAAATATTAGACTGCCTGGGACCCGCCAGTCTATTTCTTGAAATCCACTGTAAAGTTATAATATAAACTGAGATGAAAAGTTATAATATCTAGGTTGTAGCACTATTGATAATAGAGAAAAAGTTAGAAATAATCTAATAGGTCACACACACACACCCCCCTCTACCATTTACATATAGACATTTTACATATATGCACATTTATATATATGTGCATACATATAATATAGCTCATATATATGTCTTTATATGCACAGTTCTACATATTTTTCAATGTGTATTACGTATACATATAGGTATGTTACATGTGTATATGTGTGTTTATGGTTGCATTTTTTATGTTTCTATATCTATATCTATGTTGGTATTTATGGACACATGGATAGACAGATAGATGGAGACCAGAAAAATATATATCAGAATGTTAACAATGAACTATGGAATTATGACCAACTTTTGTTTTCTTTATACTTATCTTTTTAAAATCTACATTCACAATATTAAGCAAGCAATACCTTATAATTAAAAAATCACAACAAAGGTTATTTTTAAACTAAATCAGAATAATACCATGGTAGAGATTTTTTCCATCCACAACTGTACCAACAGTGTAAATGTAATAAACAAATGCGCCAGCAAACTCAGTTCCAAAGCCAGAAGCTAGAACATTCACAGAGATGAGCAGAGCCTGGAATATGTCTAGCTCTTTTACCTCTCAACCCAACACACACCTTTGTCTTGCTAAAGTCAAATCATCATGAATGTCAAGGGGTGAGAAGTGAGGATATGGTGCCACAAACAAACCGAGAGGGTGGAGAGAACAATCACTGAGCTCCGACCCTGTGCTCTGGTGAAGACTGCAGTAGGGGCATTCCTATTTGCCAACTTGTTCCACTCTCATAAACACCTTGGGAACAGACATTTCTCACAGGAAGGCCCTGGTGTTCAGAGATGTGAAATGAAGGGTCACACAGCACAGTAAGTGGTGGAGATATTTTTCTTTTGTTATTCCATTTCACTTGGGACAATAAGAATAGGGAATAGTAGGTAGACATGCTTCCTGCTTTGATGCAATGGGAAAGAGTTTGTATTAGCTTTTCTTCCCTCCTAACAGCCCTCGAATCGTCTTCTTCTCTGATTCCAGAAGCTCCGTTCTCTCTACGAAGGAATAGAATATTATACAATGATGTTCTAACACATTTATGTATGAATGTGTACTCACCATTTGAGAATGAATGAAATAAGACAAGATGCATTTATTGTAGAAAGTAATTTCCTATGCTTGGCATGTGACTTATTGAGTCCAGCTAAATTTTGACTGAGACATATATTTAAAATAAACATATATCTTTTAAAATCAGTTTCCCCCTTCATCTGATTAAATTATTTATTAAATATCTAATGGTGAATAACTTAGGTGCAAAAAAGATTCATATATTTTGTCAAATTTATCTGGTTGGATTTTATTTTGAATACCTTGTTATTTCTGATGGCATTTCCCTAATATCAATGCTGAACTAAAACCAAAAATAGCAAGGGGGTAAGAACTCAGAATAGCAGGAACTGAGAAGATCAGTGTAATCAGCAAATTAGGGCTATGTACAAATCATGCAATTGGCACCACGGGAGCAGCAAGGGCCACGCCATGTGGAGAAGAGAACACTCGACGTTGATAACTTTGATTAGCATTAACATTGATCGCATAATTCAGTTACTTCCAGGATGTTTCATGATGCTAATAAATAAAAGATGACACTCTTTAAGAATGGTGGCTTCTATAGCATTGTAGCCAGAGAGAGCTGAAATGTGGGGTAGGGTGTTATTAATTTCACCTACATTCTCTTTACTGAGCTATGACTAGGAAATACAGATAGAGCTATTTCTCACAAAAAGGAGGCCCAGTTGTAGCTGGAGTTCTCAGGGAGGCTCATGAAGCAACTAGCTTTGTCTGTAGACCTGGCTCCTCTTCCCTTCCTGGGGTTTCACACTCTAGGCCTTCCTTCACTTCCTCTTCCTCATATTTAAAGCAACCATCAGGTAAAGTACTTTATAGGTTCTAAGTGTTTTTTTATATGCAGTATATCCCAAGATCCCTCTTTCTCCCTGTCTCTGTCTTTTTCTCTCTCTCTTTCTCTCCATGAGGTTCAAAGCCCTTAAGGAACTTTTCCAAGATCCTTGGTCACAAGGATTCTTCACAAGGTCACAGCCTCTGCTGACTTATAAACCCTTGTCTCTTTCTACTACACCTCACTGTTCTAATCCTTTACTTCCTTATTCTCATAAACTATCATTAAGGTGATCATAGTTGATAAAGATTACAAATAAGCACAAACCTCAGTATTAAAAGTCAATTTCTAGCAAGCTCATCTGACAGCAGTCCAGTGAGTTAATAGACATTTCAGAATCCATACCAAGTCCAGGTTCCTTGGATGCCCCAATGATGAGAAGCTCATTTCCCCTACTTTCATCTTTTGACAGTCTTTTACATTAGTTTTTCTTAGCAAGGTGAAAATTTTTCCCCAGAAACTTCTACCTTTTGATTCTTGCTCTGCATACGAAATCATATGATCATGGTATTAACTAATATGTACATTGCTTACTATGTCTGGGTTTAATTACTTGAAGCACATTGACTTATATTAACTTAGAGGAATCCATAAAAAGGTATTAACAAGCTCATTTTAAGATGAGGAAGCACTTTGGAGCCACTCAAATAGTTGATATATGTATACATATTATTAATAATATATATAAATATACAGACACATTAATGTTCAGAAACAAGGCAGAGTATAGAATGAGGATAGAATGCTCTTTGGTGAATTTAGGCATTAAGAGTATGTACTTAAATTTGTCCAGATTCCTAATCTTGTTTTGCTGTTTAGTAGCAGTACATCAGTGAACAAATGATTTAGCCCATTTGTGCCTCTGTTTCCTCATTTTTAAAAGCACATATAACATATTTATCTCATAGGATTTTTTTGAGCTTAAATGAGACGCTGAGAATGTCACCTAGCACATTGCCAGTATTCAATAAATATTAACCACTGTTTTTTATACTGATATGATTAAATAATACTTGTAAGTATCCCAGGACAGCGCCTGACCCTTAGAAGTGACTCAATATATATTACTATAATCTCATTTATTATTATTATTTGTTGTTTTCACATATGTTCTGTAATATCCAAGGCTGTGAGAAATACAAATGTGGAATCTCAGGTTCCGATGGACAGGCAGTTTCAGGTACTCTGGGTGGACTTTGTGTTCTTCTTCCAATGAACCCCAGGGCCTCTTAGCAATTGAGTTTATAGAGGTGAGGCACTTTTTAGGTTCAGATTAGGTACCTGTACTCTTCTTTTCTTTTCCTTGTAAAAGGAATTCAGCTTCTTTTCTTCAACCACCTCCAAGTTACAACTACCTACTAAGATTTTAAAATATCCTATCTCTGACTATTATGGCAATATTGCAAAGTAGGCCCTGTCACTCCATTACATGGTCCGGAAAACTGAGGACGGGAGAGGCTAAGTAGCTGAGAAAGTGACTCAGTGGGAATTCCAATGGATTAATTTCAAGAACCAGATTCTTAACTGTATATTTCATAATGCGACCCACTATCAGTGAAGCAGTGCTTAGTGCCCACCTTAGCTAGAATTCCAGAGGCTGATTCTGTTAATGTGCCCTCACTCCTACAGAACCAGAACCCAGGTACAGTGAAATCTGCCTGATGCTCTAGGGTCCCTAAGGTATATATCTTGCATATCCAAGAAAAACCCAACATATAATGCAGAATAAAAATACAGTGTACATTAAAGATTACAGATACTGGAATGTGCCTATATCTTCACTAAATCAATGATCATTTTTATTACCCACTGTTAAAACCAGGTTTCAGGGCTAGGAGAGTCAGCACTGAACAGTGGAATCGGTGCACTATCCTCAGTGGAAAGTGATGTAAACTTGTTCGGCACCTTCTCCCTGTGTCCTCTCTCACTCTCGCAGTCCCAAGTATTCATGAGAGGAAATAATCAACCTTTAGAGCCTCCAAATAACAATTTTCAGGCCAAATTAAATGAAGTTGAAAGGCTTTTCAGTAGCTCCCAAATTTACATAAATTACAAACATGTATTAGAAGGATACTGAAAGTTAATTGGCTGATTTGTCAAAAAATATAACTTGATTAAATGTCTGTGTGCCTGACAGAGAGGTGCTATATCTTAACCCCAAAGTATTTGTGATCTGGTGTGTGTATGTGCGTGCATGCTTGCATGTGCTCACACACACACAAGCACACAAATTAAAATGGATTAAGTCTTTGAGGTATGTTGTCACATTCCTCCAAGAACAGCATTTTAATATCAACTCACTTGATTCCCTAAGAGCTTTGAAATGACCCCCTTACATTTGATAATGGACTTATACTTAGAAGTTCCTCTGTATCCTTAGAATCTCAGGCGATACCATTAATGCCGCATAAAACATCACAAAATACCAGGAGATCAAACCAAGTAGCAATTACCAAAAACATTTTTCTGATATCTCCCCTGATTTTCCTTTGGGGAGTGCTAACTCAGTTAAGTGTTCACCATACATAAACAAAGCACAGGCTATAACTCTGCAAAGAACTTACAGTTTTTTCTAAAGTGTTTTCCTTTGTTTGATAAAATAGTCTTTGGGGAAAACTCTAATGGACAAAAAGCTAAAGATCCAAAGAAAAGAAACCTGATCCATTTGAAAGTGAATAGGGGGCTGGAGAGAGAAGTAAAAAATATGCTGGTGCTCACTCAAAAAGTGCTGACATCCTTTGGTAGGCCATCTTTTAGGTCCACCTTATACCACATAATAGTGTAATTAAAAAGCGCTGATGTTGGGTACCAGGAAGAATCTGCCCTCTTCAACCCTTTTTGAAGCAGCAATGAATCTAACTTCAGTGGAAGTCACTGCGGCATTGCAATTTTATCAATAGCTCAGGATACAATCAAACCTCATTAACTCGGACCTCACTAATTCTGAATTTACAGGAATTCAGATATGCTTTAAGAATTGATTCTTGCTGAGCTAAAAAGCTCCAGATAATTTCTTCTTTTGTGAATTTCAGGGTCTTATTCACAAGACCAATAGAGCCAAACTTGGTAGTGTTTGTATCAACAAAGGGCTTCCTATTCAAAGTTCTGCTGCAGTGTCTGAATCAGTTTCCCGCAGAAACTTATTACCTTGAGAAGTAGAAACGTTAGGCAGGCCTAGTTATTGCAAGCACAAAAATTGGTGTTATTGAAAGAATAGAGCAGAATATACCACAAGGTAAGTCTAGTGTTTGAATTTAGATGCTGAGATTATGTATACTTTTATATTCTACATTTCATTTTCCAATTTTTTTAAAAAAAGCAGCTGTCATTTTATAAAGTGTAAAACAATCCCAAAAATCCTTTTCAGAGTTGGAAAATAGTGGACATGTACACATATTACTAATTTAGTGACAGGAACCCCTTCCTAATTTCAAGAAAAATATCCATTTCATCTTAGTTTTATTAATATAATAAAACACATTTAAAGAGGTAAAATAAATGTATTATTCATGTTTATGAATACACTATAAACTAGTTTATTAAATTTTTCTTTCCTTTATAAAAGGTGGCCAAGAGTATATAATCTGACTTGATGAAGTTGATAATCTTTGAGAGTAGAATGAGTACTATAAAAGCAGTATAACTTTTCCCAGGAAAGTTACTAGCTGATTTTCTCTTAAAGATACTAAATTACTACACAATAGTTATCTTCAATCTCTTACCCCACTCCCAATTAGAAAATTCAATATTCCCATTTATTTTCCTATCTGACTTATTCACATGGGCAAGTTGAGAACTTCCTCCCTCAACCCCACCCTGTAACAGCTACACGGCTTTTCCATCTAGATTCACTGGGTACGGTTCAATGGAGCTGAATGATAGAATGTTTTGCTTGCTGTGAATGTAGATGAACATTCATAACAATTTCAGTAAGAACAGGTTCAAATGATAAACAATCTAGCACAAGACACATTAAAATGGGAAAGTCTGGAGGAAAAAGATAACTCCTCCTCCTCCTCCTTCTCCTCTTCTTTTGGAATAGCTTCTATGAGCATGGTAGGCTTATTCTGCATTATGGTAAACTGTATCAGTGTTCCTTACCATTGAATCTGTGGGTAGGACTTGGTCCACACTCTGTTTATTATTAGTACACAAATAGAAAGTGTCTAGAAAATTTGCTATTGCTGTGACATCCAAGTCCATGCTCAATGGACTTGGCTCATTGCACTGGTTATTGATCGGTTTTAATGTTGTCTATCTTCTGTGGTGGGTTGTGTAGAGTGTTAATTGCATATTAATGCCAGTGCAAGGAATTAGAAAAAAAATTGATCTTCACCACTGTTAGTTTCCCACATACAGAGGATATAATATGCATTAAAAATACAATTTCAAGTAGTTTCTAAGAAGCCTGAAGGCTGCCCATAATAATAGTTAATGTAGATAATCAGCTACAAACTAGATTATAAGCACCACAAGGACAAGGACCTTATCTGATTTATTCACCAATGTGCATCTAGCAACTAGCACTGTGTTGGCATGTCTTAGACACTCAAGAAATCCTTGTTGACTAAATGCATAAATAAATGGCAGTATAGTATATGATTATACAATTTTGGCTGCTTGGTTTAGGACACATACCTGAAAATAACCAGAAATCAACAAACATAAAATGCAAAACAGAACAAAAGCTGAAACAAAGATGCAAAACATTTAGGTTCAATTGTGAATGTGAGTCTTGACTTCCTAGGACCTGACTGTATACAAAATTCCCAAGGTTGTACTCGCAGAATTTGAGTGTTTTATCCTTTTTTCAGGAAACCTTCCCTGATTTCCTTAGAATCTTCTCACAGAACTTGCCCAGTTATAGTACATATTGCCACAGAAGCACATGTCTCAGCTCCCAGTACACTTGATAAGGATTCAAAAATTTGATTGATCGAGTTAGTGCTCACTACACACTATAAACTGTGATTGGTGCTTTATATTCATAGCTCCATAATAACTAAATGAGGAAAGTTTTGTTATCATCTTTGATAGATGAGGAAATTGAGACTTAAGAAAGTTAAATAATTTACCCAAGATCATCTAGTAAGTAGTTGATTGAGTTGCTTTTTAAATATTAATATATTGTGTTTAACACTGGAGTCTATATTTCCAACAATGCTATTGTGTTGCTTAATGGTATCCAAAAATCTTAGCCGACTGCGTGGTCCAACTTGTTGGATTCCAGTTAACTCTTCCCTACCAAGGAATGGGACATAAAACTCCTGTCTTCCAGTGGAGCATGGGAGCAGGGCAAACACACAGAGAAGCAGCTAGTTAAGAAAAGGAGCTGAGGACCTTACCATTATTCTGATAGAGGCCATTAACAGGGTGAAGCAATTAGTTAGCATTTCACACCAAACTGGATGAGAACAGCATGGTATTCAAAGCAGAAGATCAGTCAAGTCACATGTAGAAGACTGAAACAGAACCCACAGCTTTCACCTCACAAAAATCAAATCACGGTGGATAACAGACTTAAACCTTAGATGTGAAACTATAAGAATTCTAGAAGAAAATGTAGGAAAGACTCTTATAGACATTGGCCTAGGCAAAGAATTTATGAAGAAGACCCCTAAGGCAATCACAGCAACAACAAAAATAAATAAATGGGACCTGATTAAATTAAAAAGCTTCTGCACAGCCAAAGAAACTCTCACGAGAGCAAACAGACAACCTACAGAATGGGAAAAAATTTTTGCATGCTACATATACGATAAAGGACTAATAACAAGAATCTATCTAGAACTCAGGAAAATCAGTAAGGAAAAATCAAACAATCCTATCGAAAAGTGGGCAAAGGACATGAATAGAAATTTTTCAAAACAAGATATAAGAATGGCTAACAAACATATGAAAAATTGCTCAACATCTCTAATCATCAGGGAAATGCAAATCAAAACCACAATAAGATATCACTTAACTCCAGTGAGAATGGCCTTTATCAAAAAGTCCCAAAACAATACACGTTGGCGTGGATGCGGAGAGACAGGAACACTCATACACTGCTGGTGGGACTGCAAACTAGTGCAACCCCTGTGGAAAGCAATATGGAGATACCTTAAACAGATTCAAGTAGACCTACCATTTATCCAGCAATCCCATTATTGGGCATCTACCCAAAAGAACAAAAGAGATTCTATTACAAGGATGTCTGCACCCGAATGTTTATAGCAGCACAATTCACAATTGCGAAGATGTGGAAACAACCAAGTGCCCATCAATACATGAGTGGATTAGTAAAATGTGGTATATGTATACCATGGAGTATTACTCAGCTATAAGAAATAACAGTGATGTAGAATCTCTTTTGTTCTCCTGGAAAGAGTTGGAACCCATTCTACTAATTGAAGTATCCCAAGAATGGAAAAATAAGCACCACATGTACTCACCAGCAAATTGGTTTCCCTGGTCATCACCTAAGTGCACATTTGGGAATAACACCAATTGGG
>CM052437.1:83002874-83038871 GCA_028533085.1 Varecia variegata
TATGTAAATTTCAATTAGTTAAAATTAATAAATTTAAAAATTTATTTCCTTAGTCATACTAGCCAAATTTCAAGGGATCATAGCCAAATGTGGCTAGTGACTGCCACATTTTGGACAGATTCCACATATTGGACAGACGGAAATGGAACATTTCCCTCATTGTAGAAAGTTCCATCTGACAGCATGGTTTTAGGTGCTCTTGACTAAAGTGTGCAAAGCCATTATGCAGTATCCTTTCTATAATGTGATCTTTCTCAGGCTTATTGCATTCTGATATGCCAAGGATACTTCCTTTTAAGCCTGTTGTCTTTGCATTAATATTAATTGTGCCCCTCTTTTACTCTCAAAAATGTTCCACTTTGATCCATAAATTATGGTCATCTTAATTGCCTGATTGTACACTACTCATGATATTCACTTCCTTCAAATCCTGGAATATGTGGCATGCTATTTTACTTCTCTATGCTTCTGTTTCCTGATATGTTAAATGAAGATATAGTGGTATCTACTTTTTAGGTTCTATCTTGTACTATTCTCCTTCCTTTCTTCCTGCAATGATTCATGTACATAAAAAAATTTCTAAAGGCAGATCCTAGGTTTAGTGCTTTTAGATCCTAGGTTTAGTGCTTTTGCATCCTAGTGCTTAACAAAGTGTCATTTATATCATGTGATACTAAAATGTGATGCTTTTTAGACACTCAAAAGCACATGCATTCCAAGGAAAGTTCCAAGGGACATATTCCACCTCTCCCTGTCCCAGTACAACTAGGGGTGCACATATAACTTGTCGTCAGCCACTCAGGTGTTTTCTACTGGTACATTGACTCTTCAGCACAAGTAGACAATAGAAAGTGTGTATTGCAGCTGAAGTGATGATGTATTGTCCAGTCTGTTCCTGCCGCCTAACACACCTTAGTTTTCTAATCCAATCCTCCAACCCTGTAGTAATATTATGAGCTCTCCAATTCCTCCTATAAATTGTATTTTTGTTTACATTAGACAGAATCTCTCTCTGTTCTTTGCACCCAAGAGCCTAAATAGTTTAACAACCTTGAAGGGAACTTTAAACTTGCAGACTCTCAGTGATACTAGCTGTAGGATGCAACACTACACATTTTTATTGCAATTTGCTCAATGCCGAGGCTCACAGAGACAACTCCACTCCAGATGTACATAATAACATCTACGTAATCATATGTTCCTCCACAAATTAAGATGGTAAGGTTAAGACTAGAGAGCTCCCTTCTTCAGAAGATTCTTCTTCTGATATTATCACAGTTTCCCAGATGTTTATTAAGCATACATTCCCTTTATAATCTGCTGCCAACTGCAAGCCAGCTTCCGTCTTTGCTGATGCTCAGCTGTATTATTATGTGGGTCACGGTCAACTCTCCACATTTTCACTATCTAATTATTGTTTATGGTTTTACTTTGGATCCTGTACTTCAATTACCTACTCTATATTGAACAAACATACTAAATTTCCCTCTATTTATTATATCTCCCATAAATTGTATTGCCCATCTAGGATAATGGGTATAGCTTGCATATTTGTAACATTTCAAATAGCCTAATTTCTTGATAGCTTAAGTGTAGGGTGTGTGACTGTGGGGCTTCAATACTGGATATTGGAAAAATGACAGACTTCTCGAGTTCTCCTAGCTGCGTGTTTTTATATTAAAGTTAATTTCCCCCTTGGTAGAGACTGCTGCACAGCCATAGCTATATCATTGAAAAGTCTACAAAATAAAGGCATACTATCTTCTCAATTTAAAACTTCTAAAAATTTCCACTTTAAAGAAAAACCAAACTATCGAGGAAGCTAAATTTGCAGAGAAGTTCCTTCAGCATCTGGGGAGGGGGGTGCATTTCTTCCTTTGAGGGGATGGAAAAACATGGTTATAGAGACTCCCTGTTCTTGAGATTTCTAAAGGCAGATCTGTAACTGACAGGAAGTCCCTGGGCTGCCTATTATAAACTGTAATCAGTTGGAACTGATTACTCAACTCTGGTCATTTTCATCTACAAACAAATTCACAAGTTTTCCAGACAAATATGGATGGGCTGGCAAATTTAAATTTCAAATGAAAAAATATCTTCCTGTAATGAGTTCACATACCTTTTATTTAGACTTCCAAATGCCAGCATAATGTGATTAGTTTTGATGTTGTTTCTTTCCACCACTTATGAGAAATCACATCATCAATCATATTATCAAAATTAGATATGGAGAAGACCTAGCATGTCACCAGGACCCTCCCCAGTGCCAGTGCAGACTTGTTTAAACCAGTCTGCTGTACTATTTTAATATTTTCTTCAATCTAATATTAAACATCCCCTGTGATCAAGCATCTACTATTTCCATTGTAATGGCATAAATATAAAGAATGAGAGGTGGTTTTCTTAAGAGTATGCATCTGTGTTTATTCTCTCTGGTTTTCCAATAAAGAAAGCTTACGGTGAACACCTAGGAAATAAGATAAATCTAATATATTATGATCAATAATTTCAATTACTATCAATATTTATCTCTAATATTTGCATAGAATTTCATATATACTATGCAAATGATATACATTATAATAGTTGTTACATTAGTGAACATTATTTTTTAGCAAAAACTTATTTGGTACCCTTTAAGAGCCTTCAATTTGTAATAAAATATATAGTATATGTACACTATATATATGTTTACTTATGCTTTTAAAATCAGTTTATTGTGACTTTATCAAATAGTTTTAACTTTGGTGAGGTGTAGATGTGACATGGTTTTAATTATCTCCAATCTCTGTCTTTGAACCTGCTTGTCAAAATTTCTTCTCCTATCTTGGTAAAGATTTGTGTAGATTTTGATTGTTAAAATTTCAGTCCAGATTACAGATTTGAACTTAAGTTTAAGAGTTTCAGATACTGGAGCCAGGCACTATTGATCTGAATCCTAGAAGAGCCACCTTACAGCTTTGGTTTCTTAGGTTAGTCATTGGGTTGGTCGCTGAAACTCAAATGGGCTCCATTTCCTTAGCAATCAAATGGGGACAATAAAATAACCTACATCATATGGCTCCTATGACTTGCTATCTATGGAGGACTTGGAATATTGCTTGGCATAGAGTGAGAGAAATGTAAGTATTAGGTACTATTATAATTATTAATATTATTTTTGTTATAATCATTTCAACACTGCCATTATCTCACACTTAACCCACGATTGGAAGTTGCCATCATTTTCTTTCTCCATCCTATTCTAGCATCTGACCCTTTCCAAAGGCTCTTTGGGCTTAATTTTGGGAGGGGAAGTACATGAGAAAGAAACCACCTTCCCAGACTTGGTTGCAGGGAAGTACTCCTTATCTCATGCTGGCGTGGTCTAGTCCATTCACTGTTGGTGGTCTCTGTCAATGGACTGGTCTCTACATGGAGAGTGTGTAGAGATGAACTGGTCTCCACATGGAGAGTGTGTATAGTTTTGCTGCAGCTGTGATCAGCATGAATCTAACACTCTGTGTCATTATTGTCCCATGAGACAGGGCAGTCCTATCTCTTTTCATCTCTTACCAGCTATCCATGCCTCCAACATGTTCTCTTAGTCTTGAACATGCATCCAGCCCAGGGTACCTTTCTCTACCTCAAGTCATTGGACTATTTGGAGTTAGAAATAGCTAAATTTCTGACCAATGTCCTTTAAGGGCTGCAGGAAAATGAGATGAGGTGGGAAGTTGCCCCATCTTCTTCCTAGGCACATTACAATATGTTTTTTGTCCTGTTGTCAAAAGCAAGTCTCCTATCTTCAGAAGTCTCCAGAAAATAACTAGACTCTGGGCTCTACACTCATGTAAGCCCCTAACCTTCTGAAGATGCAAGTCATTCTCTCTCAACAACTCTTTTACTTCCACATTGATTGATTCTGTAGTCCATCAATCATTTAGCAGGAAATAGAAGCAAGTCTTTCTTCCTTTCAGACAATGCCAATCTCAAAGAGGAGTTCTCTTCCTAATACCATGACTTAGCTTTGCAAAGAAGTAGAAAGGCACTTCCTTTCTAATCATAAACACTGCATTTCCCAGGACATTAGCCATTTTCAACTTTGTATTCTTCCCAGTCTTATTTTTTAGCCAGGAAGTGGGTTGTGGAGCATTTTGTTTTTGGCAGCTGGTAGGGACTGTTCTAGTGCCTTAAATTAAAACCCAGCAGGAGCTGTCAGGATATAGTTGTTGCAAGTTCTCTTTAGAATATAAGGAACTCAGGACGAATTTGTTTTCAGGTTTGAACCTCAATCCAGGATAAAATAAAAACTCCCCCTCAACTTTGTGTTATGTATTTATGTATGGCATATATATATTAGTATGTAATCATTAAACATATGTCATATGTTTTACAGGTTAATATTAACATTTTAAAGCCTGCTGGGTGGCTGGAATTGTAGTGGACTCTTTACACATGTTTCATGTTTAATCATCAAAACAACTCGTATGGTAAATATTATTATTCCTGCTTATAGAGAAGAGGAAGCTAAAGCTGAAGAGTTTCAGTAGTTTGTTTTCAATCACATGATCATTAAGTGAGCAGAAGTGGTAAGAGTGAGGACTTAGACCCAGAGTATTCACCCCTGAAGTTCAGATGTAGTGTAGCACGTCCACCTGTCTGTAAAAAATTAACAGGAATTGTATATGGTGATAAATCCTAAAAATTCTAAAGCTAATGCTCCATAACCGATATTTGTGTTTTGAGATTCACATAAAGGAATCAAGTCAACAGGATCAAATCTAGGTTCTGCTGAGTTTCTGCTCAATGGCCTTTGGGAAGCTCAGCAGCTGCTGCTTCTTAAGCCTAATAAATTGAAGGTAAAGTATCTTTGCTCTCAGACACCATAATTACTATAAAAACTAACACAAGACTAATACCTTCCTTTCTCAAAAACAGAAACTAGGAAGGAATCCTCTTCCTAACCAAGCATATCAAATCAACCATACTGGGAGAGACAAAGAGGGGGAAGTATACCATTTGGAAAAGTGGGAACATCAGGAAATGCATTGAGGGTGTGAGGGTTAAGGAGATTTTTCTCATTTTTAGAGAACATGACACTTTTTATAAACAAACAAATGCATACATTTTTATGACCAATGTAAATACTACATAGCCCTTAGAAATTCGACAGGAAGAAAATGGTGCTGCAAAGCTTTCCAAACCTGGTGATTGTCAATAAATCATAATGATTTATGCAAGTAAATTCATGAGTACATTTTAGGTAAACAATTAAACGGCTAATTATATGATGTGTAACTGAATACTCAAAAAGATAACCAGAACCTCCACCCGAGGGCCACCCAAGTGTTTGGAAGCTCTCACCAGGGGAAGAGTTAATTTCATTTCTCATGAGCCCCACCTGCTGGAAATGCTGCTGCATTGGTGGTGCACAATCATATGCCCAATTAGGCATGCAATTTCCAGCTTTGTCCAATGCAGTACAGGTGCACCTTCTTGAAAACAGAATATTTAAACAGTCTACTTACAATAACACTGCTGAAATTCAATAGAATTTAAAAAAAGAATATAGAGAAGGCAATTTGAAGATCAGACCATTAGGTGGAGGAAATTCCAAAGTTGGGTGGATTTTACTTATGTAAGAATTAAAAATAATGTATATAGTACACCTAGCATCTAGTAGTTCCTCAACAAATGATGACTACATTATTATCTCATTAATTGTTCTTGAGCTTATATAAGTGATCTAAACATATGTTCTCATTTAAAAAAATGATTACAGAAGTCAGAAATAATTGAGGAGTCAGTGATAGTAATTAATAAGAGTCATAATTAATGATGTCATGAAATAATAAAATCCTTTATGGAAAGGTTCTCCTTTTTTGCTCTCTTGGGAACTCTAGAAACCACCCTGTGAAAGAAGTGCTGCTCTCTATTTTACTGATGAGCAAATCAGTAGTACTCCGAGCCATTAAGTAACTTACTCTAAATCATGAGCA
Organism: Varecia variegata; assembly: GCA_028533085.1. Taxonomy (NCBI): domain Eukaryota; kingdom Metazoa; phylum Chordata; class Mammalia; order Primates; family Lemuridae; genus Varecia; species Varecia variegata. Next base: position 83,008,856 of record CM052437.1, read on the forward strand.
ACAGAGCTGGATTTAAAAACTCAAATCTGTCCAGAGCCCTGACTGTATGCTCTTTCTACTCTGTTACTCAGCCTCCAGAAAGTGGATCAAAGGAGGAATGTGGTTCAGTGGAAGACATAGGGGATGGAGGGAGAGAATATATGTCATGACAGCGTTATTTAGAGTTATTTCCCTACCCCTCTTTGGGGGAAAGCCTAGGCAGATCTGGCTCCATTTTCCCCATCTTGAAATCTGTCTGGCCACCCACACCTCCAATGACCTCTCTTGGTTAGGAGTTAATAATGTCTGTTGTGTGTAACACTCTATTGATGCTAATAATTTTCATGTCTTCCCCTAATAAGTTATTAACGTTAATATTACAATAAAGGCTGTCAAGGTCCTCTTTGAGTAACAGAAGAGGTACTGCTTTCTTCTGTATCTCTAAGCAAAGTGAGACAAGCTACAGCAGAGGGGAAGAAGGTTAGATTCTTAAGGGTCTTGTTCAGTTGGAATTAGTACAACTTTCTAACTTGCTTCTAGCCTTAGAGTTTACCTCCGGTTTTGCTGAATGGGGAGAGGACAGAAAGAGTTGGTATGTCTGTATGGAGACACTTGTCCAACGCCCCTTTTTAGACATAGTTAGCACAAGATAGGGAGACTCTACTGCCTTTTCATAGTAAGCACTCTTATAAAAATTGGTTAAATTAGTGAATAACAAATGGATGTCTTATCTTAGCCCTGTGTTAATCTCTTAGTATTTCCACAGTCATCATTACGTTGTTTTGTTTCTTTTCTTTCTTCTCTTTGTCCAAGTGTGAGGAGCTTCATGTAAGAGAATATTGTATTTTATATCCATGATCTCTAATGTTAAGGATAACACTTGTCACACAGTACTTGTTGGATATTGTTAAATAAGTACATGACTAATCTATGGCAGACATAAATAGGTACTCTATGGCAGGTACATGTTTCCTTCCTCCCCTCGACTTTATGCCCACTATTTGTCCTCAATGATTGACTCTGCTCACCAACAGCAGATCTAAGGCAACCTGCAGGTGCTGCCTGTAGACTCCCTTTGGTGGCAGTTACACAGGGACTGCATTGCCATAGGCCTCCCCACAAGCTTATCTGCATGCTCCCACTTTAGCAGCCCGATGCTCTTGGCTTATAAGATTTCAGTGAGTGAATCTTGTTCTTATCCTCTCATTTCTCCTTTACATATCTTCACTTCTCTATTGTCAATATTGACAATATTACATATTGTTAGACAATTATGTAAGATTTAATCCCTTATTCCCATTTCTTTTATAATGGCTATGTTTTCTTAAGTAAACCTTTTTTTTTTTTGTAGTTTTCAGTGCAAGAAACTGATTTGTTCCTTGTTCTGCCATAACAAACATAAAACTTTTTTTTTTTTTTTTTTTTTTAGACAGAATCTCACTCTGTTGCCCGGGCTAGAGTGAGTGCTGTGGCGTCAGCCTAGCTCACAGCAACCTCAGACTCCTTGGCTTAAGGGATCCTCCTGCCTCAGCCTCCCAAGTAGCTGGGACTACAGGCATGTGCCACCATGCCCGGCTAATTTTTTCCATAGAATTTTTAGTTGGCCAGATAATTTCTTTCTATTTTTAGTAGAGACAGGGTCTCACTCTTGCTCATGCTGGTCTCAAACTCCTGACCTCAAGCGGTCCACCCACCTCGGCCTCCCAAAGTGCTAGGATTACAGGTGTGAGCCACCGCGCCCAGCCAAAACTTTTGATATTAGCTTTAGGACCAGGCAGTGGGCAGAGACTAAAAAACAGTCAGGCCATATTATAGAAGGCCAGAAAATGGCCACCTGCATTACATAATTATGAAAAAAATTGTAAAATTGTTCCCTATTATAACTTGGAAGGTAATAAATTTTGGGATTTGAGCCACTAGATTTCTATGCAGCATGTCAAAAAGTGGCAGCTTACTCTCACTACTTGTTTATGATAAAGTAATAAAAGAAAGAGGTAAGATAAAGAAAGATCTGGCTAGTTTGCAGGCAGAATCTGGACTTTCTGTACTGGAAAATGAAACTAGTTTCTAATCTCCAGTCTCTTTTGCAGTCAAAGAATTCTCAAAGTAAAATACAGCCTGGAGCAGAGGTGTGGCTATAAGGAAGAACTGAAGCAGTGCTTAGGATCTTCTTTCAGATCAACAAAAGTGCTTCTAAGAATCTTAAATGCATGGTCCCACAGAAGCCTGATCCCATAGGAACAACAAGTTGAGAGAAAGTATAAAAACATATCTAGAAGAACATTGTGGACATGGATTTTCGAGATAACATAAAATAAAATAAGATTCATTAAAAGCCCCCAAATTATTAAGAAAATTGTATTAGCAAAAGTGCCTCTACTTGGACTAAAAGAGAGTGAAACTATTGAAAGTCATTGGATTTCCAACTTACTACAGGCAAGCAGGAAGATGACAAAGTTTTGCAAAGGGATTATTTCCTGATAATCTTTCAGAAGTGGCTAGTAGAGAAGGGAGGCTATTCTGATGAGCAAAAAGCCATAGAGAGCAATAAACTGAGGAAGTGCATTAGAAAACACATCCAGATCTGAGACGGAGCACAAAGTTCTGGACTCCAAGCCTGATGGTATGGTTGTTAGAACCTCCTGAGATCCTTGGATGCAATGAGCTCATTTTGCATGTGGGAGACCCAAGAAATAATTGTTATGAGATGGTGGTAGATTGACTGAACTAATGGCACAGGTTTTATGGTGTTTATGTCATGGTTTCTGTGCCTTTCTTTTCACACTGATTCAGGGTTTGGCTGCATGCTTGCCTTTGGCCAATAAGACAAAGTCAACTTGATGCAAGCAAAGACTTCAAAAAACACTTGTGTATTTCTGCCTCTGCTGTGTCTCTGCTACGAAAACAAGCCCAGGCTATCCTGCTGGAGGAATGCGGGAGATGCTGAGGATAGAACTGAATCTTCCCAGACAAGGTCATCCAAGACCAGCTAGCCCCTAGCCAATGCATGAGCTGACTGCGTAGGTATGAGGAAAACCAGCCAAGATCAGTGAAGCCTAGCCCAGTGGAACAGAACTGAACAGTCACTCTATACACTTTTCAGGAAATAAGGTTGTTGATTTGGTTGATAAGTATTGGGGTGGGTTGTTACACCATAATATCTAATTTATATACATTCTCTTTCAAGTCACAAAATATAAACTTTTTCAAGTCCCAAAGACCATATATGATCTCACTATTGGTTACCTCTCCAAATCCATTCTCACCATTCTTTGCTCTCCAGTTACACTGGCTTCCTTGCTGTGCGTCCACATACCGTGGCTATGGCTTCAGATCCTTTGCAGTTAGTTGTTCCCTCTGACCAACCCTCTTCCCCTTGTTCTTTTTATACCCTTCTCCCTCCATTCATCTAAGTATCAGCTCAAATGTCATCTTTTCAGGGAGGGCTGCTCTGATTACCTTATTATTTTAATTCCCTTACACTGCTTTATTTATTTTTATAGGATTTAATCTTGTTGGAAATAAATATCCCACGTGAGATTAAGCATGCATGTGTGTGTATATGTATACGTATATTTCTCCAAAGAAAGATTAAGTTCTATAAAAGTTCTGTAAAGGTATAGATAAAGTTTTTGTCTCCTCCCCTGCTATGTAAATTCCATGAGAGGACAAACTTTGTATGCTTTATTCAATCCTATATCCCCAAACCTAGAACAATATCTGGCTCATAGAAGTTGCTTATTAATAAATATAGAGGGAATAGTTTAGGTTTATTATGAAAAATAGTAAAGTCAAAAATATTGGGGCTTGGCCAATCATCCCATTTTATAGAAGAAGAAACTGAGGTCCAAAAAGATTTTTTTAAAAAATCCAAAAGCCCACAATTAGTGCAGCATTCCTATTGTCTCCTGTGCACTGTTTTTTTAAAAATTTGTTTGTTTTGCTATAGTCACTAGTAAACAACTAAGATTATGAAAATATCCTTTTTCAGAAACATTCAGTGGCTCCCATTTATGTGCAGAATTAACATTTTAGGATTGTGTAAGGAGCTCTTTACAGTCTGGCCTTGCCTACCTCCTAAAATATTCATCATATGCTTTTCATGCCACATTCACAGCCCTCTGTATTTCTTACTTTGCGTCTTTGATTGTAGCAAAGTTACTCGCAGTCCACTTAAATTCATGTTTCTCCTTCCATAGGATACAGTTATCACTACAATGTGGCTTCCCAGAAAAGTTCTATATTTCCCAGTCCGTTTGCATCCAGGTGTGACAATGAGACCAGTTCCCAATAGGATGTAAGCAAAAGTGATTTGTAGCACTTCTGGGTAAGGCTGGTAAGAAGCAGATGTGCCTTCTCCAGGCTCTTTCCCAGTCTGTTTGCTGGCTGCAGAGTGCTCCAAGTCCTAGGGAATGCTGGAATCACAAGTTAAAAGGACCCTTCATCTTAGAATCATCAAGTTAAAGACAATTGATTCCTGATCAGGAACAGCCACTGTAGTTTATTCTGTGAGTGAGAAATTACTTTCTATTTTGTTAAGCTACTGAAAATGTAGGATGTATTGACTATAATAGCTGGCATTACATAACTAATATATATTTCAATCTATCCAATCTAACTAGCATGTTCTTCCCACTATAGGTATCTGTCGTTCAAAGGTGGGCTTAAACCTTCACATCTCCTCTTGCATACCTTAGTCACACTTAATATCTTCCTCCATTATAATTCCCTAGTTGTTTGTCTTATGTTATAATTAATTCTTTCCATGGAGGTATTCACCACTAAATTATGAGCTTCTATGGGCAAGAACTCTATCTTAATCACTTCATACCCTCCAGAATGTCAAACGCAGTATCTCACAAACAGTAGGTGCTCAATAAATGTCTGTTACATTAAACCGAATGAAATCGAATTCATATATCTGAATGATTAATATGTTTCTTTCATTCAAGATCTTAGGGCTGGTATGAAAAAAAGAAATCTATTACTTCTGTCTGACTCTTTAACTTGGCAGCTTAAAGTGGAATAAAAATGTGTCCTGTATAAAATGAAAATGCATTGTTTTACATAAGATATAGCAATTTTGAAAAATACATTGATTTAATGTACTTAGGCCAGTGAAAAATCTGTTGGTTTAAGCTAACTGCCATTAGTTTCAATTAAAATGTATTGATTTGGGTAAATGTTGGTTAGAATAAATGTTGCCTGACTGTGGGAAAAAAAACCATTTGCTTAAGCTTGCCTCGGAGTGCAATCAGAGAGAGAGGCGAGGGGAGTGATTAGGGGAGGAGCGTGCGAGTGACTGTGTCAGACAAGCAGTCAGGCAGAATTTTCTCTCATTCTCTGAGCCCTGCTCCACTTGAAGAGAGCAAGAGGGGGTGGCCAATCAGTGGGTCACTGTCCTTTGACTTTATATTAGCTATCATCTATAAGAGAGCAAAGTAGTATTGAAAGAAAAGTTTGCTTAAATTAAAATGTTTCTGTAGAAGGCTCACACTAAGTCGATTCCACTAATTCATCATCTGCCTTCAAACAGGTCAATTTCATTCATTTATTTAAAAAGTGAAATAATTCAATTATCTGAATTTATAATGGCAAAACAACCAGGTTTGGATGGGGGCGTACATCTTTCACTCTATGACAAATGATTTTAATGCTTTTATTATGTGGAACAATATGACAAGTTCATTTTTTGTGGCCTGAAATATTGGCAATTTTATATGGTTCAACCAAATAAATACTGTTTAAGGGTCATTAGAGAAATAGCTAGATTGTACTTTGTTCTCACTGATATTTCGAATTACAATTATTTGTTTTCTGATCTTTGAGGGCATCGAAAACACACACACACACACATGTCAGTACATGCACATACACATACATAAACATAAACACATTCCATCTATCTATTATCTATCTATCTCTACCTATCATCTAACATCTCTATGTTTCCAATCTCAGGGAGATAAGGGCCTGGAACAACAAGTAAGCTAACAGTAAATATTTGAGAAAGGAGGGCAGAAATACAGGTAGGAAGATGTTAAATAACAGTAGATAACATTAGAATAAAAAGAACAGAAAATAATAAAGAATTTTAGTTAATATATTTACTGTAACTATTTAAATGTTTTTCATTGGACTAATGAATATTCTTTCTTCCCATGTGTTTTAATGACTGGAAGGAACCAGATGTCTTGGCAATGAATACTGTGTAAAACATACATAAATTAAGCAAGTGCATAATGAGGAAGTCTCATTGTTAAGGACACAGAGGAGATTCCAATGAAAATTGGGGAAAGTTACGAGGAGACTAGAAGACATCTGAGTAATGCAGTAGTAGGACGTGGGAGGGAGGTAACTGCAAAAATCTATATATGGAGTATATAGAGAGGCAAAGATCACTCAGAAGAAGTCAGAAAATACCCCAACATATAAAATAAAATAGCTGCAAACAAAAGAGGAGAATATTTAAAGAGATAAATAGAAAAAGAAAAAGTTAAAGCTAAAATGTGTAAGTAAATTTGATTTCTTACCTCGTTAACTTCTCCTGTTTGTGAAATGAAATAAAGTTATTGTTTTAGTTTGTTTATTTGTTTTTATTTTGTTTTAATTGCAGAGGCTATTTTACTTGTAAATCTTTGAAATCCATAAGAAAGGATTATTCCAGTTGATTGTAAGTGTCAAAATGGTTGATCAAGCCCAAATATTAGATGTAACATCTCTCTTTCTTCTGAACCCTGATAGGACTTAAGTTGTGCCATTTTAAGTTTTTACCACATGTTCCTTATTAAAGACATATGTAATGGAGCAGAAATCAGGAGAACTGATTTTTTATTTTGGGGTCTCCTGATAATTTCTATGTGACATTAAAAAAACCCTTAAACTCTGACATATTTGATATATAAAATAGAGATAATGCAAATAATTTTTTTGTTACCTGGTTATTGTAAAGATCAAATAAAATGGTGTTCAGTGTTTACAATAAATATGAAAAACTATCACTGAGTGTCTACAATGAACAGGTTATATGTGGATAATTTTACATACTTTATCTCATTTAATCCCAATGGTCATCATACAATGCAGTCATCATCTTCACTTTTAAAGAAATAAGGCTCACCTGTCAGAAGTTAAGCAATTTATCTAAATGTAAGAAAGACACTTAGCAAATATTTTATGAATCCATTGATGAAGGACTCCCTAGTGCTCTTCTTTGACATTCATCATATTTAATTATTGACATAAAGTAGAACCTTGCCAACATGAAATAATGTGTGTATGTGGGGGGAAGCTGTGCCAAATAGAAAAAGCCCAAATTATGACATATTTGGTGAATAGAAATTCACCCAAAGTCCCTTCCAACTTTTGAGTTCAGCTTATTCAATTAACTTCACAATGTACAGAGTTACAGGGAGTGTATCAAATTGAGTTTTTATTATTGTTTCAGTTATCATACAAGAATGCTTGGCATCGATTCATTCCTTTAGCCAATATGCAAATATTTAAGGGGCACTATGCTAGGGGAGATGGGGAGTCAGTGGTGAACAAAACTAAACTAGGTAAGTTTTACCTTTGGCAGGTTTCTAAAACAGTGGAAAAGATGGCTATTACTTAAATCATTGCAAAAAAAAAAAACAAACAACTTATGAACTTGCCACTATGATAGTATGATCCTGATGAGCCTATAAAAAGAGAGTTTTCTTCGGTAATAGAGCGAAGGAAAAACTTGAGCTGTGATATGAGAAGTGATAAGGGAAAGGGAGGTGTTGAGGGCAGAAGGAACAGTATTGTCAAAAATGTCCCCCAGAAGAGAGGAAGCTGGAGTGATGAGAATAAAGAAATCCCTGCTGTAGGGTTAGGTGGTCAACATAGAAAGCATGAGTCTTCCTCAAATGAACTCGGAACAAATCAAGAGAAGCAGAGGTAGCAGATAGATGGAGATCAAAATATGAGCTTCATTGCTTATATTCATCACTGCTGGATGATCAGCCAAGATCTGGGACTAATGGGTTTTCTAATGTACCATCTCCTCCCACTCCTCACGTCTAAATCTCAGATTAATCCACCTGAGTATAAGTTGGATGTGCAGATAAGCACATTTACTCAGGATTGAGGGGGGGAAAAAGAGATGGAAGAAAAAGAGCACATCCCTAGTGCTGAACTTTTATTACTCCACCCAAGGTAGCAGTGGGAATCAATGGTGAGCAACCATTGACTTGGGGGGTGGCACAGAGGCTAGGAATTTTAGGATCTTTGCAGAGAAACAGGTGCAGTATGGGATAAGTAATCTTCCCTCTCAAAAGCTAGAATAAACGTGGTTCCAGGTAAAGGATAATGATGAGGGCAGGGTTAGACCACATAAGGTTGGTCTTGTAGGTGGCTTTAAAGGAGTCTATCTTTATCTCAGGAGAAATGAAAAGTTAGTAAAGGATTTAAGAAGTATAGGTGGGAGTGACCTTTTGACAAGCTATTTCTAGCTGTTATGAGGAAAAAGGGTTGAAAAAGGAAAATAGGAAATTGTTGTATAGGCAAAGGGATGACAGTTCGGACTAGGGTGGTGATGATGGTAGTGGTGATGGAGAAACATAGGCATGAAGGCTACTAGGTACACAAAATGGACAGACTTTGCTAAAGAGTTTGAAATGGGGATTAGTGGGAATATCAGCAATAACTTGTGGAGAATTATGGTTACTGATTTAATTCAGTGAGATCAAGACAATTGAAAGAGAACCAAGTTTGGGAAAGAAAGATCACAAGTGTTTGAACCTGTTGAGTACTGGATGCCTTTGAAGTTGGCCAAACATTTGCTTCCATGTTAATATTTCAGAATTAATTTGTACAGTTGATTTATCCCAGCAATCTTGTTTATACTACCTAATTACATGGAAAACTTTTTTCCAGATCTACCTGTCAAGTTGTCATTACACACTTCACAATACTGTACTGGAATACAAATCAATATGGTTTTGTGTGCTTGTAACTTTCTAAAGCACTTCAAATTTCTTCAGAGATTATTTTTTAGACTTTTAAAAGGTGACGTCTAATAGTGACAAATTCCCTCGGTGTTTGTCTGGAAAAGTCTTTATTTCTCCATCATTTCTGAAAGTTAGTTTTGGAGGATACAAAATTCTTGCCTGGAAGTTGCTCTGTTTAAGAAGACTAAAAATGGGACCCCAGTCCCTTCTGGCTTATAAAAATCTCTGCTGAGAGGTCTGCTGTTAGCCTGGTGGGTTTTTATTTTTGCCTATTTTATTTATGTGTTGTGTTTCTATGATACAATTGCCGTGCCTGTTGAACAGCTTTTATGGACACCCTGTGTGAAATAGCAAAGTGGAACCTGAAGACAATCTTTCTTGAGTCTACATAGAAATGACATTTTTACACTACCATGCACATGGAGACTCATCATTAACATCGTAAAGATTTCACAAATGTAGGGAATCAAGTACAGGCACATTTTAGAGAAAATAGGCTTGAAATTGTTTGCATAGATAGACCCACTAAGTTTGGAATGAGCTGCAATTTAATCAAGCTGACCTTGCCTTCCAGTAAGGCCACAAGAAAAATATATCAGGCAGGCATGATGGCTCATGCCTATAATCCTATAATCCTAGCACTTGGGGAGGCCTAGATGAGAGGATCGCCTGAGGTCAGGAGTATGAGACCAGCGTGAGCAAGAATGAGACCCCATCTCTGCTAAAAAACAAAACAAAACAAACCCCAGAATAAGTAGCCAGGCGCAGTAATGCCTACTGTAGTTCCAGCTACTTGGGAGGCTAAGACAGGAGGATTGCTTGAGCTCAAGAGTTTGAGGTTGTAGTGAGCCATGATCACACCACTGTGCTCTAGCTCAGGCAACATAGCTGGACTGTGTCTCAAAAAAATAAAATAGGCCGGGCGCGGTAGCTCACGCCTATAATCCTAGCACTCTGGGAGGCCGAGGCGAGTGGATCGCTCAAGGTCAGGAGTTTGAGACCAACCTGAGCAAGAGTGAGACCCCGTCTCTACTAAAAATAGAAAGAAATTATCTGGCCAACTAAAATATATATAGAAAAAATTAGCCAGGCATGGTGGCGCATGCCTGTAGTCCCAGCTACTCCGGAGGCTGAGGCAGGAGGATCTGTTAAGCCCAGGAGTTTGAGGTTGCTGTGAGCTAGGCTGATGCCACGGCACTCACTCTAGTCCGGGCAACAAAGCGAGACTCTGTCTCAAAAAAAAAAAAAAAAAAAAAGAAAAAAAATTTAAAAAAATCACCAAGGGGAATATGCCCTGTGTTCAAATAAGGCTTAAAAGAAGATTCCTTTACTTTTTTCCCTAAGTTTTCCCAAAATTTATCTACTTTGCTACCCTAGAAGTTATTCTTTACTTCAAACATAAGATCTACCTGCTGGTGGTAAAATTTACTTCTTTTTTTCTTTCTTTAAATGATAAATTTTACAGAGATCATTTTATAATTTCAAATCTATCAACTATTTCAGGCAAATACACCTGGCTAGAGAATATTGCATTTTAAGTGGAATCTAAAGAGAATATTCCACTCACTGCTGATAACTTGAAATATTTTCGTGACTCTTTTCTTTGAATATTCAAGTGCAAAAAACTTTAAAAAGACTTTTTTAAAGTTTCAAGAGCAAAGAAGCACACTAATTTCTAAAGTGGTTTATGGAACTCATACACAGATAACTTCCAATTATACCTACTAATGGTGGAAAGTCTGCATGGTGATATGAAATATACAACCAGTAATTTCAAATGTCTTCACTAAAATTTTATGAGAGCAATATCTGAACTGATTTTCACAACTGCTCTTTTCTATAGCCCATGCCCTTCTGATTAAGGAGCTTCTAACAATCACATTGACATGGTTAAAAGAGGGAACATGAAAGAAGACCAAGGAGAACTGTAGAGAGTGTACAAACCACAAATGAATCATATACAAAAATCAATCTTAAGATCTACAGCATTACAAAAATACTTCTCTATCACACAGAGTGTGATGTAACAAGGGACATTATCAGACCCAGTAATTTCCACCTAATGCTCTGATACTTAAAAACCACTCAGCTTTGTTATAAAAATAATGTCTCATTGGGCTCATATGACACTTCCTGTGAAAATCTTCCACGGCTAGAAAAACTATGGTAGCTCCATTATTCTATTGGGATAAACATATTTTAAAAATAGCTTTTTTTGTTTGTTTGTTTGTTTTGGAAAACAACAATAAGAACCACCACAGACAAAAATAGAAAGTGTAAGTACCAGATTACCCTGGAGCTAATGAATCTGATTGCTATTTCAAGGGCTAAAATAAAGGATCTGCAGTTGTATGGAGACTATCTGGCTAAATGGGCCAGGAAGTTTGGGCTGTCTTACAGGCACACTTTAAATTCATAGTGAAAGCCATTGCCGTGAAAATTTTAATGCAACAGTACTGTTTTATTCTACTGGTACTGATTATAATGTGCATTATATATCACCTTCAAGTCCTATCAAGATTTGAAACCTGTGAAATCTAAGATTTCAAGCTTTCACGACACAGAACCATGATATCTTAGAAACAGAGAGGACCAATATCCCTCCAATGCACCAATCCTCTGAAACACCCAGGGCAAAACATGGCCGAAGTTTCTGTTTGATACTACCACTGATGGAGAACTAAATACTTCCCCAAGCTAAGTTTTCCTCTCTAGTAGGGCTTTGCTTCAAGACTCCTTTGCATATGCATCCAAGTTTATTCTGTTTGCTGATTCTACTCCACTGAGGCCTCATAGAATATGTCCTTATTTCCACATTCCAATTTTTTAAATACCAGAAGGTAGCTGTTGTGGTTCCTCTGATCTTTTCTTTTCCTAGAAAAAATAAACCCAGTGCCTTTCAGTATTTTACATAAAACATGATTTTCAGATCCTTCTTTATTCAGATTTCCCTGATCTGGACATGCTTTATGTCAATGTCCCTTTTAATATGGCCAGAATAACACTCTAGAAGTGATTCTAATTCCATGCAGCACTCTGGGACTGTCATCTGCCTTATGTAAGTTACTGAAATGTCATTAAGGTAAAGAAAAATCCTCAAGTGGTTTTAAAATTAATTCTATTCAAAACAAGACACCTTTTATCTTGCTCTTTTTTATATATTTTTTTAAAAGAGGTAAAATTTACATGTGTTAAAATGCATAAATATTAGCTGTACCATTTTGACAAAGTCATACAGCTGTTTAACTAACACTCTTTTCACAATATAAAACATTTCCATATCTCCAGAATGTATCCTCATGTCTCTTTTGAAATAATTCCTCCTAGCTCTAACACAGAAACAACTCTTGTTCTTATGTAATTTTCTTTCAAGTTCTTGAACTTCAGATAAATTAAGTTTGTTGTGTCTGGTTTCTTTTGCTCAGAGATTAAGTCTGTGAGTTTCATCCACGGTATTTTGGATATAAGTAGTTTGTTTCTTTTTACTGCTGAGCAGCATTTCGTTTTATGATTATATCACAATTTGCCTATCTTTTTTTCTAGTTGATAGAATTTGAGTTGTTTCTAGCTTTCCACTGTTGTGAATAAGGCTGCTATGAATTTTTATGCAGTGTGTGTGTGTGCATGTAGATATATGTGTTCATTTCTCTTGGGTAAAAACCTGGGAGCAGTGCTGCATAGTCCACAAAGGGTATGTTTAACATGTAAGAAATGTCCAAACTATTCTCCAAAGAATCCACACCATTTTGTTTTCCCACCAGCTATGTATTAATATGAGAGTTCCAGTTGCTCCACATCCTCACCAGCATTTGGAATTGTAAATCTTTTTATTTTAGTCATCCTAGTCAGTGGCTAGTAGTAATTATATTGTGGTTCAGAGCATCAATAATATCTTTTTTGGGAGAAAGCTTACTCTTACCTTGATTTTTTCAATTTAAAGGCATATTAAGTGGTGTCAAATATATTCCAGTCATTTTGGAATTTGACTCAGGATCCCTGACTAGTAATAAATAGTCCTGCCAGGAGCTTGTTATTAATGTAGCTGTAGTGGATCTATGCCTCATCATCTGTTGCATTTTAGGACTAGCTCTAAGTGTGGTATTATTTTAAGTTCTCAGTTTAGAACAAATCCAAAGACTTTGGGTTAATTTGTTAAAGAGTTCTTATTAATGAAGCAGACCAAAGGTTGTTAAGCATAGGTTGACCATACATACTGGTTTTTCTGGAACCATCAAGGTTTGTGCTTGATAGTTTTAATTCTTGTTAGTGTTCTTTTCACTCTTAAGAGTGCCCCAATTTGGACAATGAATTATATGGTCACCCTGATTAAGCAGGGACTCTGGTATGACCTATTTCCTAATGGTGGTGCTGAAAGAGTCATTGTTGCAAGTACCAAGAGCCATTTGAAGGCAGAAGAAACATGGGTTTGGGGGTGGGGGTGAGGAAAGATACAATTCAGAGATGCTACCAAGGGGAATTGTTCCTGAAGCCGAATCCACCGAAAGCCATGTGTGTAGGCAACAACTGTGCAAATTGCTAACTCATTTATTATTTATTTATTAATTGTCATTAAGAATCATTGCCATTAGAAATGTGGCTAGAAACAACACATAGCATCAGGCAGGATATTTCTCAATAACTAAAGCTCTTTGAAAGTTTCCAGCATGGAAGAACATGTTATCCATGCTGCCTAAGAAATTACCAGAAACGTAGTGACTTAAAACAACACAAAATTATTATCTCACAGTTTCTGTGGATAAGGAAATTGGGCATGACTTAGGTAGGTTCCCTGCTCCAGGGTCTCACTAGGCTATAGTCAAAGTGTCAGCAGATTCCCTTCTCATCTGGAGGCTCAAGTGGAGAAGGAGCTACTAGCGAATTTATTCATGTTAGTAGAGAATTCATTGTCTTGTAGCTGTAGGACTTGAGCTTATTTTTTTCCTGGCTGTTGGCTGGAGGCAATTCTCAACTCCAAGAGGCTGGCCACAGTTCTTTGTCATTTGATCCTCTTCATAGGCACTTTACACCATGACAGCTAGGTTATTCAAGGACAGCAGGAGAGTGAGAACGAATCGGCTAGCATGAGGGAGTCTTATATAGCGTAACATAATTATGGGAGTGATGGGTCAACAAATTTGCCATATTCTACTAGTTAGAAGCAAGTCACATGTCTCACCTATACTCAAGGGGTGGCAATTACACAAAGAAACAAATTACAGGAGTGGAGATGATGGTGGCCACCTTAGAGTCAGTTCTCTTCCACATTCCACAACACAAGATTGTCTCAACATGGGCATTAGACTTACGAATTTTTTGATCTACACTGTTTTTTTTGTTTTTTGTTTTTTGTTTTTTTTTTAGAAAAGAGTAACACTTTTTCAAAAATCAAACTAACTTGGGTAGGAGCTTGAGCAATCTATTACACATTTCATTTTACCCAGTAGCTCAGTTTCCCAGGAAATTCTTTCTATCTACTTACCCAGGTATTATCTGTCTTTCTGTCTGTCTATCTATCTATTTATCATTTTCTATACTTACCCCCATGGCTATTCTTCTAGAATAACTGCTAATCTATCTTCTACTAAGCCATGGTCAAATTGTATGAAGATTTTCTTAACTGTCTTAGTTCACAGGAATCTCTCTCTCTCTTCTTCAAGTCAGGTATATACGGGTTTGAGTTCTGGCCCAGATCACTAACTGGACTTTCTAACCGATGGCAGAAGTTTTAAACTTCTGAATTTTAGCCTCTTTATTGGAAAAGTAAGAATACTACTATTTGCATCACCTGTTTCTTGAAAAATTTAAAAGTAATTATACACAAAAAATAGGCTGGCCCATAGAACATCCTATCCAAATGTTATTTTTGTTTTTCCTTTTCTTTTCTTGTCTTTCCCTATGTGCTACATCTTTCTTTTGACACTAGGTATATGTTAGTCTGCATAGCCCACTTTGTTATGTGTATGTGTACATATATCTGAGAGAGATATGTGAGTCATGACTACACATTGCATTCTGTTGGGTAAGAACTTGGTTTTCCAGCTGTGGTGACAGATTTGTAGTGATCCAACCACATTCTCTTTCCAAATCTCCAGGATAAATTGCAGCACATCTGTGAGATGACTAGCCAGGTTACACTTATCCAATCTTTGATCATTGCGTTATAGAATTCTTTTTGTGGTGCCTATCCTTATTATTCTAAGCCCTCTTCTATTCCAGTCCTTGGTCTGCTTTTCCTTCCATCTTCTTATAGCAGTTTGGAGCTCTCTAGGGAGGAAAATATTCAGGGTCCTGGTTCATAGTTTTAGGTAGCAGATGGCTTTTTATTATACCTGCCAGAGAAGTTTTAATTATGTGAACTCCTCATTATACAATTCCAATGGGAAAAAATTATATTCTGTTAGGAACAGCCTTTCTCTTAGTTTTTAAATTCCAAATCCCTAAAATTAATATAAAGTGTCATCACACACTTCCCCCCAAAAGAGTAACTTTTATGAATTTTCCCTAAAAGTAGTTTTTTTTTTTACTTTTTTTATCATTGCATAAAAACATAATGTCCATTTCAAAATTTCGTAAGTTCCTATAGAGTAAATAAGTTATGGTGGCCGGTTGTGGTGGCTCACACCTGTAATCCTAGCACCTTGGGAGGTTGAGGTGGGAGGATTTCTTGAGGCCAGGAGTTTGAGACCAGCCTGAGCAAGATTGAGAGCCAGTCTCCACAAAAACTAGAAAAATTAGCCAGGTGTGGTTATAGTCCCAGCTACTTGGAAGCTGAGGCAGAAGGATCTCTTGAACCCAGGAGTTTGAGGTTGCGTTGAGCTATGATGACGCCACTGCACTCTAGCCTGGGTGATAGAACGACATAGTGAGACACTGTCTCAATCAATCAATCAATCAATCAATAATGGAGACCGGAACTCTGAATTCTGGTTTTACCACTAAGTAGCTGGCTGACTATGAGCAGGTCATTTTATCATCTTGAGCCCTAGGTTCCTTGTTTCTTAACTAATGGATTTGGATAAGGTAATTCTTAAGTTCCTGTCATCTACAAAATTCTATAGTTTTGAAAAACTAGTTGCTTTTCCAATTATTTATTAAGTTGTGTTTATTCATGCCTTACTGTAACTTTCATTTTTCTCTTTCTTCATTTCTAATTTTGTGTATGTGCTGCTTTGGGAATAGGATATATCTGTTAAATTCTCATCAGAATTTTTTTCCATATAAATTTGTGCTGGTCAGGGGATATACAAGGACAGAGATTTCCAACTAAGTGTAGATAATTAGGGGCCCCTTTTGAACAGACTTATATTAAAAAGAATAGAACACCACTTTGTTATCAATGCCAAGGATAAAAACTAGGATACCAAAATGAGTCAGCAAGAATTTCAGAACTGAGTCTGAGAAAGAAGTTTTAAGTTGCTTGCTCTTAAGTGGTGGGCACAGGGGAGGACAAGAGGTATGTTTTAACATTCAAGTAGTTGAAGTTTGCATTTAAAGAACAAAATTGCTTGGCAAAAATCTGAGCACCTTCAGCAACTGACTTCTAAATTCTCCAGCTACAGACATTCCTCCTTGATGTCTAGAATATTAAAGGACAAGAAAGATGGCCAGCATATGCTGATCACCATTCTCGGCACCGAACACGGATGTATCTGACAAAGCTGCTCTCCAATCATTCAAGTGTGGCTAAACGAGCTCATTTCTGACCTACAGTCTGTTCCATGCTGACTGCAAATATAGTTTGTCTTCTCAGAGCCAGCAGGGCCACCCGTGGAGCCTGTCACTCAGCAATGGACAGAGGCACAGTTACTTTGCCTTCAATATTACATCATGTTTTAATTAAATTTATCTTTCCCACTTCTGGGAAACTAACTCATGGTCCTCCTGTTCATTTCTAAATGTCAGAATGAGATTGCTGCCTTCTTTCTTTTTCCTGTTGTAAGCACCAGTAGAATCTTTAAGCCCAAGAGCATAGACACACGGGGCAACCATCTTCTCTAGGGTCCTCATTTCACAGAGCAAGGGAAGAAAGGCTCAGACAGGGAAATGACTTGCTCAAGGCCAAACAGGAAAAGTCAAAACAAGAATGATGACTCGTGTTTCTTTATTTCCAGTTCCAAGAACTTTCTCTAACTCCATGCTGTGTCAATGTGTTCCCTTGTGTGAGTTTTGTTCTGATCTTTTTTTTTTATGTGCATCCTGCTATGATTGGTCAAGTATAAACTTCACAGATCATTATTATAATTTATCTTTATATGATGAACTTGATAAATGAACAACAGGTAAGGTAAATAATTATGGTTAGACATGCTGTACTTTTACACTGATTTTGTTCAAAGTACCAATTTCACATGGAAAGTGTACTTTAAAGTTTTAAAAGTCACTTTCATATATTTGACCACTTTGATGTATTTTTTCTCCATTAAGACAACCCTTTGAAATTAACAAAATAATTGTGCCCAAAGGCTGACAATGACTATGGTAGCAGGTTCACCTTGTCATACAGAAATACAAATTTATTTCCATGGAGGCATGAAATGGTTAAGCTAAGAATTCTCATAAATAATAGAGTGATGCCTTAGATACACTACCTAGACTTAGTAATTGAAAGGGCATTTGGGATATTACTAACTCTCAGGATGTTTGTATTGAATATTTCTTTTAAAGCTACAATATGGAAGATGAAGAATTTGTGTGCCCAATATACTGAAAGATTGAAAAATAGATTATCTGTAGTGTCTCTTTTTAGCTCTAACTTCACTGGGCTCTGATTTATACAGAAGCTGTGAGTGGGCAACATTTATTAATTTCCAATTTAAATCATTTTGTTTCAGGACCGTGGACAGTGCCAGACACACTATCACAGGTATTCAATAAACATACGATGTTGATGGTTTTAGTGACTTCCCTGGATGGCTCTTGTCTTACGATGTTGCTTTTCATGAAATCAGGGTCTTCTCCTTTGGAATGCCTTTATTTCAGGCAATTCCCGAAGCCCTTTGTCCCAGGAATGATTTTCTTCATTGCTCCAGGAGGTAAGCTACTGAACAAGTGCTTCCCAGAGGGAGGAGGAAGTTATTTGGAAGAGGCTGGACTCTGTCAGATAAGTGAAAACTTTTATAAATACCTGACGTGGTACTGAGAGAGAAGAAAGTTTTCAAATCAAAGTGCTAAATTAAGAAGCTTAATTTTGGCACTGCAGCTGACTGAGTTGTTTATGGGAGGGTTTATGCTAACAATTCTCCTGCATCCACAGGGGATCAGGAGCGGAAACTGATAAGATAGCTTCAGGGGGAGGAAAGGACTGTCTCACTCCACTAGCTCTGTCTTCAGAAAGCATTCGAGGAGTGCTGAGTCTGGGTCTGTTTCGGTCCCATGCTGGTACACAGATAGCTACAGCATACCGACTTCCTCCCCACTGCATTCTCCTTGTAGGAACAGAGCCAATGTTTATGTTTCTTGCAGACTTCCTCAATTCATCAATATTTTTATTATAATAAATATACTTTTATAATAATAAAAAAACTTTTTGTGAAAGGAAGAAAGAAAGACATTAGGATACTGAATTGAGGTTTAGACTGTGTCTCTAATCCCAAATTCTAATAATACTTTCTGGAAAAATTATTTACTCTCTCTGAAGTAGTTTATTTCTGTCTGGAAATGGGAGTTCCATCTTTTTCAGGTCTCCATAATTCTTTGCACTTCGAGAAGTCCTTTTTCCTATTGCTCTAATATTAAATGTATTCCAAGAATATTCCCATATATTTATGTACCAAAGTCCTAAAAAATCAATTTTGGTATTGGACCTAGTAATTTAACTTTTGGAAATCTACATCAAAAAATAAGGAGACATTTGCCAAAGTATTTTTCTATTACAATGTTTATTCCAGTATTAATTATAGTGGTAAAAACTTGGAACAAACTAAATTCACATTAAAAGGAGATTGAATACATAAATCATACTTTGTCCATGTGAAAGCATAAGCTACACATATTGGAATTCACATTGATGAAAAATATGCAGTGGGGTAGAGAATATTCAAGGTGACTTCCAAATGATAAAATCAGACTGAAAACGGTAAGTAGACATCTCAACTTTGTTAAAGAAAAAACAAGGATGTGTATATGTGTTTGGGATACAATTGAAAAAAGACTAGAAACATTCTATAATTTTCAATTCTTTTACAACAAAGATTGATTTAATTTCTAATCAGAAATAAATAAGATTAATCTCATTTAAATATTTCATACATTTTAGAAAAGAAACATGCACACACCTTTACCTTCCTTAACCATCCTATCTTCAATAGTTCAGAAGCTTAAAGAATCTTCAATTGGTTTCCCTGATCATCACCTAAGTGCACATTTGGGAATAACACCAGTTGGATAATGGACAGAGGTGGGCAATGGGGGGAGGGGATGGGTGTATACCTACATGATGAGTGCGATATGCACTGTCTGGGGAATGGGCACTCTTGAAGCTCAGACTCGGGGGGATGGGGGGGACATGGGCAATATATATAACCAGAACTTTTGTACCCCCATAATAAGCTGAAATAAAAAAAAAAGAAGAATCTTTAAGACTTGTGATAAGTGATATGGCATCTCAGTGAGTTTCAAAACATTGAAATCACTTCCATTTGTTTTCTACATGAACCATATATGTCAAAACTGCTGGAAACTAATTCTGGTTTACTCAAATCATGTTATGAAGGCTCAGGAAACCTAGTGAAATCCTCATATAACACAATTAAAAAAATAAGAGCATAAGGGATCCTTATTCTTATATTCTCCACCATACCTCAGAGAGCTAAAAGAGTTTCAGGAATTACTCCACTGTCACTTTTCAATATTCTCTATCTAGTTTCCAAATTAAGAATCAAAAATCAGCCGGGCACAATTGGCTCATGACTGTAATCCTAGCACTCTGGGAGGCCGAGGTGGGAGGATCACTTGAGCTCAGGAGTTTGAGACCAGCCTCAGCAAGAGTAAGATCCCATCTCTACTAAAAACAGGAAAAAAATTAGCTGGGCATGGTGCCATGCACCTGTAGTCCCAGCTTCTCAGGAGGTTGAGGCAGGAGGATTGCTTGAGCACAGGAATTTGAGGTTGCTGTGAGCTAGGCTGATGCCACAGCACTCTAGCCTGAGCAACAGAGCGAGACTCTGTCACAAAAAAAAAAAAAAAAAAAAAAAAATCAAAAATCTCTAGACCTGACTCACAATGAGGTATATAGCATAAAGACATCTGAAAGGGCTGTAGTAGTAATTTAAAAGGAATGAAACTATTAAATAATCTAAGACACTAAGATTCTTAAAAGTCTGGCATTATCCTAACCAAAGTCAGGTAAGAAGGCTCAAATACCTTTCCAAATACAAATTGTACAAATAGAATAATTTGGTTCATAAGCCTTGGTGAATAAGAAGTTTCCCATTCCTCTAGATTCTGCAGCAGTATAACTAGACATCATGGTCCCTGAATGGATTCCATTAAATCCTTTAACAGTCTAACTAAAAAGGTAGCTTTTCATTATGGAGTTTCAACAATTACATGCATTTATCAACATCCCTCCACTCAAAAAGCATTTTCTGGTCATGTGGTGTTGCGGCTCAGTGACCATGTTCTGACCATGTGCGGCTGGCGTTTGTCCCTGGGACACGAGTCACACTGGGCACAACATGACTGACATCCGGGCAGATCACGAGAACCACCATTGCTTTGGCACCCCTTCAAGAGCTGTTTAGCAAGGAGCTTGTGACTGCTGACCATCTGGTTGTAAATCTTGGCAATGATTTGTTTAATATTAGAGTTAATATGATGTCTGTCAGTAGGAAGCATGTTGTGGGATTGTAACCACCATGGTAGCCTGTGTCAGGTAGACTCTTAGTATTATATTTGTTTTCACTTGATCATTAGTTTCTGGGAAGAGAATTGTGGACTGTCATCTTTCATGGTCTAATGTTTGCTTATTAGAAATTGTAATTTAGTATACTCAGTGTTTTATGATCTTAAATGTTAGAGGAATAGTTCTAAGGATTACATAGAATTGACAGATTTTGATGCTTGTGAGGACTTTAGAACTATAGGAACTGTTAGTCCTGATGTTGTCGGTGTGGCTCGATATGTGCCTCCTAATTAGGTATTATTTAAGCTAATATGTCACACCAAAGATGAAGAAACTGAAGCTTAGGGAGATTTAAAAAAAACTGCCTAAGGCCACAGTGGTAGAATGAGGCCCAGAATCTCATTTTTGAACCCAATTCCATATGCTTTTTATATGCTGACCACACTTGCTCACATTTCTTGAAAATTTTTAATATGACTTGTGGGGATTTAGAGAAATAGAAAAAAATTAAATATTAGTTGTATAATATTAAAATTAGAATTAGTTCTAAGTTGAGCTGGTTATATTCCTGAATTTTGTAGGATTATTCTGTTAGTACTTTCACCTGTTGTCACAGAAGCCTAGTAGTCTGAGTTTCCCCTTATTTCTGCCACAGACCTAAGAGCTTTCCTCTTCCAAAATTCCTGACCTGAGTTTATCTTTTTCTCATCTCAAAATTAGGATAGAGATTGCAATGTTGGAAATGGTACATACTCTCTTTCATTCCTATGGATTCTCTCACCATGGATAGAGGTAGCCTGATCAGGCTCTGACAGAGATATAGCACAAAGGAAATGCCTTTGGGTATGGAGGGAGAGGTAGGGTGTGGAGAACAGATATGCCCTGTTGTACATAGTTCTGAAATGCCATTTTAGACTAACTCAGGAAGAGTAAATGACTTGAGTCCAGCTTCTCTCCAGAAATCTGAATAAGGTGAGGGAAGAATTTTATGTGGAACAGAACGGGGGAAGCACAAAGTGACAAGAATGGAGAGAGGACATCAGATAGGAATGGTCTCTCACTTATTAGGGAGAAAAAATAAGAGATTATTCTTTTGATGTAGTACTCAAATTTTTGCAATTTTAAGAAGAGATTCCTGCTAGGGAATGGGTTGGCATGTGGCCTGCCCAGTCCCACTCATCTGTGTCTACCTCTTTTGGATGATTGGCTCAGGTCTTAAACAGCCAGGCATATTTTCTCCAGACAAAACCATTAAGTAAACACTCATGCATATTTTTCTGGATGTTAATTTTAAAATAAGCATAGGTTTTCTGGTCATCTCTTCTAGATTTGGGATATGAAGGAATAGAAGGATGTAATAAGGATGATTAAAATACTTCATACTGCAGACAGGCACCATAGAACGGTGATGGAGACACAAAATGGAATAATGAAAAATTTTATTGCAGTTCAGTAAGAGAATTATCCATACAGATAGTTTTCATTGACTTCTAGGTATTGAGATAAACAATTCTCAGGCATTAGTCCACTTAATTTTCAGAATAGTCTTATGAGATTGACACATTTTCACTATTTTTTGTTTGTTTTAGATGAGAAAACAAGGACTAACAGAAATTTTTTAAAAAGTGTTCAAACATGGCATATGGCAGATATCAAAATCAAATCTCCTGATTCCACAATTCATGTCTTTAACAATTCAGCAATATAGGGTGATACGTATGACAATGGAAGTATGCGAAAAGTGCCAGCTTGGTTTCAGGAAATAACAAAACTGTCCATTCTCTCTCAAGTCTGAACAAGGTGATATGTGGTGGTAAATCGAAGTGGAAGAGAAGGAAGAAGCAGACAGTGATATCAAAACTGAGCTTTGAAGGTGAAAAAGAAGGTCACCATGCATTGCAAATAGAGTGAAGAGTATACACAAAGTTCTCAGATGGTACTGTGTGCCTAGGGAGTGTTCAGTTGTCAATAGGCATTTGTTATCATGGAAACTACTAAAGCATTTAAATTATATCCCATGGGCAATGGTAAATAAACCACTGTGCGATTTTATATAGGATAGTGACATTTATGTTGTGAGATAACCCCAGTGACAGTGTGGAGTTTACAGAATCATTCTTCTCACTAGAAATTGATATAAGCCCATACTCTTGCAGTTTTAGTAAGATGTAGCACAGTGAAAAGAAAAGTAGAGAGAAGACCTGGGGTCTTCAAGCCATGAATTTTTCTTACACTGTGACGTTGGACAAATTATTAACCTCTGGGAAAGCTAATACTTTATTGGCTAGATTTCATGGGGCTAATCCTTTAAAGTCCTTTTGAGATAGTATTTATACATCACTTTCCTTCTCCTCTTCTGCTGAAGAAAACGGTATTGCCAACAACCCACTCAGTTATTCTGGATCTTGTTATTTCATTTATGGATTGCTTTGGTCCTCTGTATTTTCACTCTCTCTCTTCTATTACCAGTCAGGTAACCATTATATTGCTCATTTGCACCTCTACTAGACAGAAAAGATGTGATAGCCAAACCAATCAACATTTTATTTGCTTGCAACTCTTGTAAAAAGTTTACTAAAGGGAAAAGTATAAAAAAAGTAATGACTACAATAAGATGTAGGGCTGTTCTGTACATTTCATTTCTCTGTGCTTTTCCACTAAACTTGTACAATCAAGAATCTTATTTAAATTTTTCTTTTAACTTAAACATTATATTATACTGTTTTCTTTCCCTCCTCATCTTTTTCCAGAAAATGGAACTGAAGTAAATTAAATTTTAAGTGGATTTCAAAACATACTACATCAAGTAAGTGACAAGATTTCAATTAGAATCTGAATCTCCTGATTCCTTGATCTGTCCGTGGTCCTGAGTTCAGTCTACTCTATGTCCTCTAAATAGTCTCATGGGTTAGACACAAAAATCTCAGAGGAAATGATTGCAGCTTCATGATGATCATTTAATTCATCATCCAAGCAAGAACATTTGTGACAGTGAAAAGGGGCACAGTAAGAATTACTCCAGGTCAATGGGAATCATCTAGATTTATTCCAGGCTTGCATGTCTAGTCTCTATTTAAGTGTAATGATAGGCCATGCTAACACATAGCCCCAAAATACTGACTAGTGAGTCTCTAGAGGACAATACCTGGGTCACTCTACAAGTTGGAGCTTCTCTAGTCAGCTTTAGACAGGAAAAAGTTCACAGGTGGCATGTAAAACCAATTCCTAAGGGAGCCCATGGACCACTGGTAATGTTAGTGCATTTGAAGGCTGGAGAAATTGAGCTCTGATTTCATTATGCCTCTCCAAAACTTCATTAATTTATTTGTTAATTGACTGATTCATTCATTCTCACAAAACGAGCACTTCCTAAGCTTCGATAACTGTTCTATAAGTATAGCAGTGAACCAGGTACAGTTCCTACCCTAGAGTAATTCACAATCTAATAAATAAGACAGATTAATAAAGAAACATTTACTGTCCAGAGTGATAAATGCTATCAAAGTAATAAACTATAATTTCTGGAACACAAAGGGAAAAAAAGTACTATTCCCCAGGAAATTTACCAGGACTACCATAATGAATCCTCTAGATGGAGCAGGAAAAGTAAATAAAAAACACAAAGATGTTAAATAACTCTATTAGGTCAGTGCTGATCATAATCCCAAAAGACACAATCCTGAAAGCCATAATTCTGAGTGTTCAAACCCTGAAAGATCAAAATTCTTTAGGTCTAAATCCCTAAAACCTAAAATCCCAAAAATCTCAGTCCTGAAATAATAAAATCCTCAATGTTGAAATCCTGAAAGTCAAATTCCAGAGAAGGGATTAGTGCATTTTTGGTTTGTATAAAGTATAGTTGCATTGTGTTAGTTGTAGCATGTTAAGTAGAACTATTACCTTGTTACTGTCTTTACTTGGGAACTAAGTACAGTCTAAGGAGATAGTATGGGTACCAAGTTGACAATGGGTAGACTTGTGGACTTAATTTTACGTGTCAACTTGACTGGATTAAGGAATACCTAGAAACCCGATAAAGCATTATTCTGGGGGTGCCTGTGAGGATGCTTCCAGAAGAGATTAGTATGTGAATCTGAGTGGACCAGGTAGGGAAGATCTGCCCTCAGTGTTGGTAGGCACCATCCAGTCAGCAGGGGGTCAAAGAGAACAAATAGAGAAGGTGAATTGAGTCTTTTTTCTTCTGCTGCTGTGAACATCACAAATTTGACTCCATGAAAGTGCATTAACACAATGTTGACTTTGTGTGTGAGCATCATGCATGTACATAAAAATGTTGAAACTTCCTCAACAAATGAAAAGATGTTCTTTTTATGCATCTGCATTTGTGAAAGATATAATGTCTTGAGATCTCAGTTATTTGGGTGACTGAATATGTGGTGATGACCCATAATGGATTTCGATGAATTTTGCCAAAAGATTTAGATTATCCCTCATGGTATTTCAGATGACCACAGTTATAAAACTGGATGGACTCGGTTACCAACCATAGCGATATACAGTTTTACATTTTACTTTTTAACATATTTCTTTATGGGTGCAGTTCCTCTGCTCACAACTGCTATAATCTAACTGTTATACTCATGCAACTGTCATTAGTATACCTAATTGTGTTTGTAAAAATATGTATGCTATTATTGCCTATTTTATTGTATAAAGTGGACTATGGTGTATTATGTTGTGTTTTTATGTTTCTCAGATAAATCCCCCTTTAAAGCTTGTAAATTAATGTGTTTTAAATAATTTTTAAATTATTTTTCAAGAACTATGCTTTTGGGATTTTTTTTTAATTTCAGCTTATTATGGGGGTACAAAAGTTCAGGTTATATATATTGCCCATGTCCCCCCATCCCCCCGAGTCAGAACTTCAAGCGTGTCCATTCCCCAGTCAGTGCGCATCGCACTCATCGTGTATCTTTTGGGATTTTAACATTCAGGACTATGGCATTTAAGATCATGTCTTTCAGGATTGTGGTCCACATCCATGTTAGATATACTGGGTACAGTTGTGCCAGTTACTTTTGTGTTCATTAGGCTATGACCAGATTGCCTGAAAGGCTGAGGAGCTTGGGCTTCATCCTATGGATAATGAAACACAATCCATGCTTTTGTTTTTGGCTTAAAGCAGGCAAATGATATAAACAGAATTGTGTTTAAAAACATAATTCTGCTGGTAGTATTAAGATAAATTGACTCTAGATAATGTCCACGCTTACAAAGTTCTTTGGAAACCTACATATAATCATGAGGTATATATTTAAATGTCTTAACCACATATAGGTTAGGTATTTTTTTGTTGTCATTACAAAGATACTGCTTACCTTCTTTTCTCTCACTTTTGCTCCACCCCCTTTTATGTTCCTATTTCCTTAAGTATTTATTATTATTATTGTTATTTCAGAATCTCATGGCACAGTGACTTATTTGTAGGTTAAATCAGAAATTCCCTTTGTTCTTCTGCTTTCTTAGAAGCTACCCTTTCTAAGAGATTTTCCTTTCTTTGGTTTCTCTCTATTAACAAAATGAAGCCAAAAAACAAATATATTTTTTTCCTTCTGTTCCCTTTTTTTTTAAACCTAGTTTCCATTTTTTCTTAATTTTTTATTGCCTTTGATCAGAAAGAGAGAGCTGCCTTCACTGCCTTCATTACCATCAAATTTGCTGAGTCATTTGTAATTTTCTTTGAATGCTAAGGGCTTCAATGTCGTTAGAGATGAGGTCCAAGTCTGGTTGGTTTTTGAATATAATTGAGTCAAATTACATATTCTAATTGTACATCCTAATTTTTAATGAAGCCAAAATGAGAAGGGGTCACAAGGGTGCATGTACTTACAAAATCTTTCATGAGGTAATAGAGAAATAGTGATTCATATCTTTCACTGTTGCATTTTCAAGGAGAAAAATTGCTTTAAAAAGAAGCCAGAAAAAAAATAGAAACTGAAAGAAATACAGGAAAATCTGAGCTTCAAAAGGCATGGTTTAATTTTCAAAGATGAACTAAAAGAATTTTGTTCAGATAAATTATAGAATTATTACTTGCTTTATAGAAGTTGAGTATATGTATGTTCCGTGAAATAAGAATATGACCCTTGATTCATGTTAGTATATTGCTTTACCCAGTGGTTTTCCTCAAGTCTTTTTAACTGCCTTTAGATTTTTAAAGGTGTGGCAGATTTAAAAAGTAGCTATAATATTTTTCAGCTCTTACCATTAAGAATATATTTTTCCACTTGAATCTTCACTTGGATAAGTGACTTGCTTTGACCAAGATGACATTAAAAAACATAATAAAAGACAGTAATTGAAATGTGCTTTCCATTTCTTCTGCTTCTTTTGGAACCTGGTTACCCTGTGAAGAAGCTTAAGATTCTGAAGAAAGGTGACCTAGTTGCCCTTGTTGCTCCAGCCGACAATCAGAAATGTGAGTGAGACCATCTAGGACCAAGAAGCCCCAAGGAAACCCAGCAGCTTGTTGTAGTTGTGTAAGTAAATCCAGATGAGATGATCAGAAGAACTGCCCAGCTAAATTCAGCACAAAGTGCCCTCCATATAGCAATAAATTACTATTGTTTTAAGTCACTACATTTGAAAGTGGATCATAAGCATCAAAAGCTAACATAATGTGTAAATGTATCTCAAGCTGTGATAGACCAAGTTCTAAGATGATCCCAAAATTCTTGACCATTGTATGCCTCATATGATCTGTGAATACAATGAACTATCACTCCTGTGATTAGGCAAAGGTAAAGGGCTCTTGTAGATATAATTACAGTCTCTAATCAGATGACTTGTTTTAATCAAAGGAGAAGTTATCCTAAGTGGGCCTGACCTAATGAGGTGTGTCTTTAAGAGGGTAAGAAGGACTTGAAATGGAAGTAGACAATCTTTTTTTGTGGCCTTGAAAAAGTATTCTGCCATGTTCTGGAGATGATCACATGGCAGAGAATGGTGAGAAGTCTTCTAGACAGATAAGAACATCCCCCAGGTGATAGCCAGAAAGAAATTGGGTATCTCAGTTCTTCAGGTGAAAACTTTTAATAACCAGTATCTTGGAAGAGGACCTTCAGGCTTAGATGAGGTCCTAGGGGTCTAGCTGACCCCTAGATTTCAAACTGATACGACTTCTAGCAGAGGCTCCAGCTAACCTATACCTGGACTCCTGACTCATGGAAACTGTGAGATAGTAATTTGTGTTGTTTTAAGCCAAATGTCTGTTATTTTGCTATGCAGCAAGAAAAAGCATATACACCAACCTAGGCCTTCAACTATCAGATATAGCCAAAACTGTGACTTACAGAGATTATCAGTTTACAGATTTCTTTGCCAGGTTGTTAATCTTGGTAGAAGGGGGAAGTAAGATTCTTTGGCTTGAAGAGAGCCATTTTCTCTTCCTCTAGGCTCATAGAAAATGAAGCCCCTTTCAATGTCATGTGAAAATAAAACAAAAAGAAAGATTTTTTTGTTTCTATAAGTTACGGTGTCTTCAAAAGCTGATATTCAACTGGAATCAGAGGATTGGATTATATGACCTCTTGAGGGAATTTCTTACTCCCATAATACTGTGGCTCAGAAAAATGTCATCTTTTTTTGGTTTTAAAAGTGCTGAAAGGCACTTAAAATTATAAGTCAAAGTGCATGACTGATGGGATTGTTAATGTTGAAAAAGAAATGACTTGCTCTCTATTATAACACAAACAAAAGGAACATAACTTCCACCAAGGAAAACAAAGACTAGCGGAAAACTGTCTACTGATAAAATAAATGGCATAATGAAGCCGGTAAAAGTCCCAGCTGGTTACAAACACAGATACAGACTAGCCAAATCTCCATGTGGCGGAATGGTTGCAGAGCTTTCTCTGACAGAACAATGACAAGAGATTTCAGTGAATATGCATTGATTTAGCAGGGCCTCGGACAAATCCATCTTTACTGAGTGGCATATACAAGTTCCCTGTCATTAAGTACAAATCAAAGCATTTAAAATACATGCAAGAAAAAATTTTCAATCCTGCAAGGCTTAGCACCATGCAGAGAGCACCATAGGACATCAATTTTTTTACAGGGTTATTCCTGTACCACTTTCCTGGATCTATCTCCATTTGCCCTGATTCTCCTAAGTTCTGACCTTTTGATATGTTCACTCTGGCATTTTTCTAGCTATAGCCTGTGCTTACTTTCTGGAATATGATTTGCATTTTCAAATCCTGTATATGCTGTCTTTATCCCATGTTGCAAAATGCTGAGATCTTCAATTTAGGTAGCCACTTTCTCTATGAGAAATGTTTTCATTGAGTTCATCCCAGATCTTCCCACAGGACTAAGACAAATCTTAGGCATTATCACACCCAGTGCAAACACCATTTTTATTCTCAAATAATCATTCTAATGCTTTGAAAATTCTCTGGTTGTTTTTACAGAGAATGAGGACTTTGAACCAGGTCGTAAAGATTGGAGGGAATGGCTGGTCCTTCTAAGAAAGAGGAAAAGGTTTTGGGACCTAAGAGACTAGAATAATAATGATGCTTTGACATACCCAAGTATATTCATGATTATAAATGTGAGTACATGGGACCAAGACCCAAAATGACTCAAATATACTAATTGGTTATTTCTGTCACAACTAAAAGTACAAAGTAGTATGGTATGACGTCTCTGTTCTAAAAAGTCACCAGATATCTGGGGTTCTTCTCTCTTGTAACTTATCCACAAAAAAAGAGGTTTTCTTCCTCTGCATGTGCTAAGGTGGCCCTCACCAATCTCATTTGTCAGTTATTTTGAAAGGCTGAGGGATAAGGCATGCTCAGGGGTTTCACACATCATTTTCATTCACATCCCAATGTTCAAAACTTAGTTACTTGGCTTCATGTAGCTAAAAGAGAGTTTTATGGTTTGAGTGTGTCCCCTTCAAAATTCTCCTATTGAAAATTAATGGCCAATGTGATGGTATTAAGAGGTGGGGCCTTTAAGAGCTGATTAGGTCATGAGAGCTCCTCCCCTCATGAATGGAACTAAGGTTTTTAGAAAAGAGCCTTTGGGGTCTCTTGCCCTTCTGCCTTCCTGCATGTGAGGACACAGTATTCCTTTTCTACAGAGGATGTCGTTCTCACCTGACATTTGAACATCATGGTGCCTTGATGTTGGACTTCCCAACTTTCAGAATTGCGAGAAAATAAATTCTTCTTTATAAACTATCCAGTCTCAG
>CM052437.1:83039371-83064665 GCA_028533085.1 Varecia variegata
GAACGCCTTAAAACAACGGAAATTTATACTTTCACAGCTCAGGAGTCCAAAATCAAGGTGTTGGCCGTGTTGGTTCCTTTCGAAAGTTCTGAGGGAGAAATCCATTTGACACCTCTCTAATAGTTTTCTGTGGTAGCTATATGGCAGTTTCTTGGTGTTCTTTGGGTAGCATATGCATCACTTCAACTCTGTCTCCATGTTTATATGGCCTCTACTCTTGTGTGTCCATCTGTGTCCCTTGTAAAGACACCTGCCATTGAATTTAGAGCCCGCCTTAATCCAGAATATCATCTTGAGATTTTTATGTAAATTACATCTGCAAATACCTTTTTTTCCAAATAAAGTCATAGGCACAGGTTCTAGGTGGAACTACCTTTTTGGGTGGTCACAATTTAAACACTACAGTTCTTAATACTTATTTTAAAAAAGCAAACCTTTATAATACTTACAATATGTCAAGTATTAGGTGCTTTATATGTATTAATTGATGTAATCTTCCCCTATGAACTATGTGCTATTTTCCCATTTTACTGATAAAGAACTTTACCTAAGATATCACACCGGTAGTAAGTAGTAGAATAAGTTTGGTTCTAAAGTTTATGCCCTTAACCAATTTGTTCATTGAATGTAAATGCTACAAATGAGTTGCTTACAAGATGGAAAGTAAAATGTATGGGATATTCAAACAAACAGAAGAAGTTATACTGCAACAAAGAGTACTCTGCCAATTCTGAAAAAGGTGGAAAAATTTAGAAATCCAAACAAAAGTAAAGAGTAGAAACCAAAATAAGGTGGCTGATGTAAATTCAAGGAAAACATGGAAATGTAAAGGAAAACAAAAAAAAAAAAATTAAACAACGTGCTTTTCAAGGGAAGGCTAAAATAAATGACACGGAAATGTGAGAAGCGATGAAAAGAGATATTACAGTCACATTTTAACAAAAATAAAGAGTTACAATATTCTTTAGAAATTGGCCAGATAAAAGCTTTTAAATGTATATCTGACTGTGTCATTCCAAGGTTCAGAATCATCTAATGGCATCTTGCTGCATTTTGAATTAAGTATCAATTCCTTCAATGACCTACAAAGTCACAAATCATCTTGTTGGTCTTTGCCTAATTTTATTCCTTGTGTCCTCCTCTCCAGATTTCCCTCACTCACTATGTTCTGAGTCTTCTGAGATTTTTGCTCCCCAAACTTATCTCTATACCAGCTCTTCTCTCTGCCTAAAATGCTCTTTCTCTGGCATTCCCCTTGACTTGGTTTTCTGTTCATCATTACGATCTAAGGTCAGAGATCACTTTTTCAGAGATGTCCTGCCCACCTTATTTGAAGTGATCCACTATTATGCTCTAAAATTTTCCTTAATGATTTCCTTCCCAATATTTCAACCACTTGATATTATTTGTTTGTAAAAGTCATATTCAATTGCTCACAAAGTCATCAATATTATACACCACAATGACCTATTAAATGAATAACTCCACCTCTTATCTTTAGTGGCCCCACACTGACCCATGCCTCCAAGAAACCAGGAAGTCTTCTACAGGATGGCATCTAAGGTCAGTCTTAGAAGTGAGGAAGTTTTGGGCTTTAAATTGGGTAGTGGTAATTGGTGAGTGCATTTCTAGAGAATTAAATATATATATAAATGCATACACAAACACACACACATACAGAGATAGAGAAAGAGAGAGGTGGAGAGAGAAAGAAGAAGAATATGTGGTCAGATGTTGTTGATTCTCTTTCAATCATATCATTAAAAATTACTGATAGTATTATTCTAAGTATTATCTCTTTCTACCTTCAGGTCTATTCTGCATCCTTCTTCCAACTGTTTGATGCTCAGAAGGATGACTGCATCAAAGTGCTCTCCTGTTTTCTGGCTTCCATTCAAGAGAAAAGGAGACAGTCTAACCCAGGGTTAAAACATTCTCCCATGTGGGCTCCCTACTCCCTGCCCTCACCTTTGTAAGTAGCCCTTCCATTAAACTCTGTTCAAATTAGTTTGAATGTGCCATTTTTTCTTGCTGGGACACCAACTAGTACATCTGTATTTCCTCTGAGCATTTCCAAATGCCAAGAGTACATACTTCATTTTCTTTTCCCTACTATTATTGAGTGCCTACCATGTACCAGGCACTGTTATAGACCATGGGGACACTGCAGTGAACAAAGTTGATGAAAACAATTGCCCTTATGAAGCTTACATTCTAGTTGAAAATGACAATAAGCAAAACAAATATGCAAAATCATATGAGATATAGCAATAAGTATCAGGAAGAAAAATAAAGTAGGGAAGGGAGATAGTGGGAGGTTGGAATTTAAAGTGGGGTCATTAGGGAAGTCTCCACTGAGAAAGCACATTTAAACAAATACATGAAAGATGTAGGGAGCCAGCCATGAAGCTTTTTGGAAAAAGAGCATAGCAGACAGAGAAAATAGCACAGGAAGACGGTGCAAGACAAAAGTGAGTCTGGAGATTTTAAGGAACCACGAGGAGGCTGAAGTGATGGAGTGGAGTGAGTCAGGCAGAAGAGGTGGTGGGAGGGGCCTGTGGGACCGATGGCTGCTGTAAGGACTGTGCATTCTACTCAGCGTGAAAAGAGGGGCACACTGGTGGGTTTGGAGCTGTGACCCTGTCAGACTTACATCTTCCATTTGTGGTTGTTGTGTTTGTTTGTTTTGTGATGTGTGTGCATTGTGTGTGTATGTGTTTTAAAGGAGACTAAAGAAGAGCAAGCAAAGGTGTAAATAAAACATATTTAAGAAGTGAATAGCATTGAATACATGTGGTTTTCATTTTTCTATTATTGCAATACTTCACTTAGAAGAATGGTCTCAGTTCTATCAAGGTTGTTACAAAGATACTAGATCACCATTTTTTTATGGCTGAGTTGTACTTCATGATATACATACACCATATTTTATTAATCCACTCATGTACTGATGGGCACTTGGGTTGTTTCCACATCTTTGTGATTGTGAATTGTGCTGCTGTAAACATTCGAGTACGGGTGTCTTTTTTTTCCTTTGGGTAAATACCTATTAGTGGGGCTGCTGGATAAAATGGTAGGTCTACTTTTAGTTTTTTAAGGTATTTCCATAATTAGAACTAATCGATTAACATTTATATGGAAGTAAAACTCAATGGAAATCAAGTAGGTGGGAGGGGAGAGGAGGGGATGGGTAAATTCATAGCTAATGGGTACAATGCACATTATCCAGGTGAAGGGCACACTCATAACTTTCATGAGACTATACAAAGCAAATTATGTAACCAAAATGTGTGCTCCCCTGTAATACTCTGAAATTAAAAAAAGAAGTTAATAGCAATAATCTAAGGCAAATTAAAATGATGGTTGAGACCAAGTTAGTGACAAAGGATTTGGTGACAATATGGTACAAAATAGTCCGGTTCAAGTTATATTTTGAAGGTAGAATCAACATGATTTTCTTTTTCTTTTATTTCAAAAAATTTAGGAGGTATAAGTGTTTTTTGTTATAAGGATGCATTGTATCATGCCGAAGTATCCAGAATAGTGTACATTAAGTGTCCATCAACTGATGAATCGATAAAGAAAATGTGGTATGTATGTGTATATACCTTGGAGTACTCAGCTAATGTGATTTTCCGATAGATTCATACATTCAAAATTACTGAGTACCTACTATGGGCTAGGCATTATCCTAGGTACTTGGGATAGAATAGTGAACAAAACAAAGATCCCTACCCTTAGATAATTTGAAATATAATTTTGATATACAGCCAATAGATATCAAAAAAATAGATAAAGTTTAGAATATGTTACAAATTGTTGCATGCTATGGAAAAAAGATATGTAAAAGGGCTGGGATAAAGAAGAGTAACACAGATAAATTGAAGTAACAAATGGTCAGAATGTGCCTCATTGAGTACATGACATTGAAAAAAACACTTAAGGGAAGAGAGGAAATCAGCCAAGAAGATATTTGGGGAACATGTCTCTAGGCAGAGAGCACAGTTAGTGCAAAGGCCATGAGGTAGGCATATACCTGGAGGTTTAAGGAGCCACAAGAGGGCTGGAGAGTCTGGAACAGAATAGGTAAGGGACAGGTGTTAGAAGAGGACATAGGGAGGTAATGGGTTATAGACTACTCAAGGCCTTATAACCATTGTAAGGACTAGGGCTTATACTCTGAGTGCAGTGAGAGTCACTGCGGGGGTTTTGTGCAGGAATGGTAAGATCTGACCACTGCTGTAACAGGATTGCTCAAGTTGCAGTATTGAGAATAACTTGTGTGGGGCAAGGTTTGAACCAGTAGACTTGTTATGAAGTGGGATGTGTGGGGAAAAAATAGGCCTCAAGGAGGAAGTTGCCATTT
This sequence comes from Varecia variegata, assembly GCA_028533085.1. Lineage (NCBI taxonomy): Eukaryota > Metazoa > Chordata > Mammalia > Primates > Lemuridae > Varecia > Varecia variegata. The sequence goes on from CM052437.1 coordinate 83,043,738, forward strand.
AAAGATATGGAAAGATAGGGAGGGAGGGAGGGAGATGAGAGGGAGGGTGGCAGGAAGATTCACATTGCAGCATTGGACTTATTAAGATTGAAATGACTACTAGAGGTTCATGCTTCACTTTTCTTTTCTTTTTTTTTTTTTCCATGTCGAAGGACTTCTGGTCTCTATCATTCCATAACAGTATGTTACTTGACAGATGAGTTTGGAAAAAGCGACTGGACATGCTCCGCTTAGCCAGCCCTTTTATTCTCTTCTTTTAGGCACCACTTTACTTGGTTCCACTTTGCAGAGAAACCATGCATTATTTAATTCTTTATAATGTAAGTTTTAAAGAGTCAAATCCCCAATGGGGTGACTATGTCTGTTCAGCAATTGTGTTTGACTAGATGAGTAGACTTAAATCTTTGGTGAAGTGTTAGCAAGGCTAGTTTGCTGCAGTTCCACAGAGACTTTCTCTAAAAGAGTTTTATATAGAGTGAATAGTGACGATTTAAATCTCCATATGATAGTCTCCGTGTCAATCTGTCAATCCTTTTGAAATTTGGAGGGTATTGAAAGAATGGCGTTATTCCTTTTCTTCAACCTAAAGTTTTTAAAAAATGAATACAGAGTGAATTTTACACTGAAGATTATTATTAAGAGGCAACTTTCACATCCAAGTCTCCTCAATTTTGAAGGTAAAATTGAATTTGACCTTTAACTAAAGATCAATTCCACTGGGTAACCAATTTGGACTGATTCCACTGGAGATCACCTAAGAGTATTCTGGCATTGTAAATGGCCATTAAAAGCCATCAGCGCTATAATTCTTTGAGAAACAGATAGTTATGTGAGAGTCATATGATGGTTATTGCTTTATGATTTAGATATTATTTAATGAATAGTTGGAAATATCTATCAAGTCTAACTTGACAAAAGAGGACAGAGAGGACCTCCATCCCAGCCAAGACTACATGGGAAAAAATGCTGTAATTTTTAAAACCATACCCTTCAAAATGACAATAATAGCACATTATCCATTTGCTTAACATCTTTCATTTAAAATTATCAAAACATTACAGTGCTTTACTTCTGTCTGTGTCTTAACCAGAGGCACAGCTATAAATCATTAGGGCTGCCCACCACCACCATCAAGGTCACTCTAGGTCAGAGGTTTTAACCTGTTTTGTGCCATGGATCATTTTGAAAGTCTTTTGAAACCTTTTCAGAAAAGTACTTTTACATACATGGGAAACCAAGGTAAGAATCATTGAAACAAATTGCATTCTTTCAAGTCCATCCACTTTTCTTATTTTGCTTAAACTTGGCCCCTATTCACAAGTTTATAGGCAATTTTTTCCAGAGAGAATAGCATAATTGTATTAATTATTAACCCATGGACTATGAAATTCTCAGTTCATCTATGTTGTCAATAAGGTGTTATAAAAATTATTTTAGTTATGAGTAAACTCATGGCTCATGTAAACAAATAATTCTTTGCTAGATTATTTGAAGTTTTCCATGGTGCTATTGATCTGAGATCATACAAAGTAATGTTTATGGAGTTTGTAGTTTAATGAGACATAGCTTTTTATGTCTCCCCTCAGATACGTGCACATTTACATTTATTTATTTATTTATTCATTTATCCAATGTTTCTTGAGTGCATTATCATGGACCTAGGTACTCTTCAAAATTCTGAGGATTCAGTCTTTAATAAAACAAAAGTAAGAAAATAAGAGAAAGGAAAGAAAGCAAGTAAAGAAGGAAGGAAGGCAGGAAGAAAAGGAAGGAAGGAGAGAAAAAGGAAGTGGAAGGAGAGAAATATAATATTAAGCCATAATGAGGAGATAGAAAGTAATAGGAGCTGAGAGTCAGATAGATGGTCAGGAAAGAACTCTACGGGGAAATGATATTTGAATAAAGAAATTAATATATGACCCTAAAAATAATGTCATTGACAAAAGACAAATTTGCTGGAACAAAGCATCATCATGCTCCCATGCATGGGTAAGTGTTTGCCTTATACCGAAAGTAAAGGCTCCTCGTGTTTGCCATTTCCAGCGAGGGTTACAGTGAAGAAGACACCTGCGGCAGAGTCGTGTCTGGCAAAATTGAAGCAGTGGCTGCCCCATTCTCAGTCTAGGTGTAAGGAAGAACCTGGAGAGGACATGGGCAGGCTCCCAGTAGCATCTGATTTGAGCATGACTCTCCAGGGTTTCGGTAATTCTCAAAGAACCTGTACTACTATTACTTAGCCTTCTCTTTGCTCCCAAATTTCAGCTCCTATATCAAAGAACAGGGACCATGCTCCCTCCAAAACTTGTCTAGAAGGATCCTTCCTCGCCTCCTCTAGCCTCTGGAGATTTGCTAGCCATCGTTAGCATTACTTGGCATGTGGCTGCAACATTTCAATTTTTGCTTCTGTCATTATATGGTGCTCTCCCCTCATGTGTGTCTGTGTCTTCACAGATGGACAGTAATTGTGTTGGAAAAAAAACTCTTCCTACTCCTTGTCTTAACTAATTATATCTGCAATGACCCCATTTCCAAATAAGGTCACAATCTGAGGTGCTAGTGGTTAGGACTTCAACAAATATTTTGGTGGGGGACACAATTTAACCCACACAATCATTTCTAAAGTTCACACAAAATTTCAAAGCATTTAGTAACCAAACAGAGAAGAAAGAATATAGCCTAGGGATTTAGGTAGCTAAATATTTAATTATTTGAATTGCCATTTGTTGCATTGTTGATCTTAGGAAATTCGCTAAAATGTCTCCTATTCAATTTTCTCAGCCATAAAATGGTAGCATCACCTACTTTGCAGAATTTTAGAAATAATATAAATAAAATAGAAGTACATAGAAAATCTAATTCCCTTTCAGTTGTTGTTATAATTATTTTTGGCACCTAAAAACTAACTGCAAGCCTAAATAGGTATTTGAAGTTATCCACCTTTCAGAAAAAATAGGGATTCTGACTCAAAAATATTACTTAAGGTAAAAAAAAAGATGTGCTTTTCTATATTGAGTTCAGAACTTCAAGTTAAGAGGTTTCCTGATACACATCAGGAAAGCAAGTCAAGTGGATTCAAAGCCATGAATGATATGAAAAGTTGACAAATCACCACAAAAGAAAAAAAAAATGTACCCTAGTGGTTGACCTGAAAGATAATAGTCAGAATAGTTGCCAAATAGAGATCAGTATTTCCCCCAAAATTACTTATCTTAAAGTTAAAGCCACGGCCTGTAATTAATATACTTTTCAGCACTCTGGGAGGCTGAGGCGAGTGGATCATTTGAGCTCAGGAGTTCGAGACCAGCCTGAGCAACAGCGAGACCCAGTCTCTCCTAAAAAAATAGAAAGAAATTAACTGGACAACAAAAAATATATAGAAAAAATTAGCTGGGCATGGTGGTGCATGCCTGTAGTCCCAGCTACTCGGGAGGCTGAGGCAGAAGGATTGCTTGAACCCAGGAGTTTGAGGTTGCTGTGAGCTAGGCTGACGCCACCGCACTCTAGCCCGGGTGACAGAGTGGGACTCTGCCTCAAAAAAAAAAAAAAAAAAAAGAATATACTTTTCAGCAAGGCCTGTGCTGAATACCCAATACAAATTACGTCTACCCCAGTAGTCTATCATAGTACTAGCTCTTTCCCTTGTAGCATCTATCACAATTTATAATTATACATTTAAGTGTCTGTTTGCTTGTCTACTGCCTGTTTTCCACACTAGATCTTAAATGTCTAGAAAATAGGGGCTCTGTCTCTAGCCCCTAGCACAGTGACTGTCACAGAGAAAGGTCTCAATAAATATCAGTTTAATGAATGAATTTACTGTTGAGTTTATGGATGAATAGAAACATTATTACTCTCCAGACAGTCTCATTTGATATATTTCTCTTCAACCAAGATAACATAATAAATTGTGCATTTATTTACATGCCATTACATGGAGGTATTGGATAAATTCCCGGACCACTGTTAGCAAAATCCATTAAAATTTCCAGCAACATCAAGGATATCTGTGACTTGTTCTTTCTTTTGTGTCTGAGGAAAGATAGACACCAGAGCCGTAGAAATGGAATACTGAGAAAACAGAAAAGCAAAACAAATAAACCACAAAAACGGGACATAGCAGATTGAGTGAAAATGAGTAAGAAAAAATTAAATAAGACATAGATGAAAGTGAGAGACAAATTAAGCCAAAGTCCAAAAAAATAAAATATGAAAGGATAAACATGAGTATACGAATAAGTCAGATTAAAAAACTTATGTGGAAAAAAAAAAAACTTATGTGATATTTTACATTTCCACAATTTGGCCCAAAGTAACATGTTCCACCTTATTTTTCCTTACTGAACACATTGGTCAATATTCTCAGTGACTTTCTACCTTTAGCACTTGTTTATTCCCTCCTCTCTTCCTAGAACACCTCCACATGCCTGCCACTAGTTTTCAAATTGTATTCTTTCCACACCCCATTGAGATTTCAATTTCTTCATTACAACCTTCCTATTTTATCTATTGAAGATATTGAGACTCAGGGGTAAAGAGAAAATACAAGTTCACACAATTAGTGACAATGCTAGGACTAGAATACAAAAGAAGAGTTCTTTCCACAGCATTACAAAGTCTATGATTTGTTGCATTCTTTACTGTAAGGCTTGAGATAGTTTATACCATCCATCAGCCGAGTCAGACCAGGTCTACTCGGGTTAACAAAAGGAACACGGAATGTTAGCAGTGAGAATGAATCCAATGGATGACAGTTACTGTCAAACCAGAGGGAATCATTATAAAGCTCTCTAGTATATTTATATTTCCCCAAATATGAAGAACGAGGTAGACAGAAGAAAACCCCTAAGCTGTCAGTTAACATAAAAACTGCCCAACAGTGTATACATGTGGTAACTCTTTATAGCAAGGAATACATTTACAGAACACACAAGAAAAATTAGATTAAATAATTCCTATTCAATCATGTGATTGTCCTGTGGGGGAAAATATATAACTTTAAGGAAAAATTTACTTTTTGTTTTTAATTCTGAACTTAATTACCATTCCTGCTAATATCAAGGGAGCATATATCCATTGATATGGGTATTGCAAAACTAAACAATAGTTTTAATTTAGAAGAGTAGTATAGTTGCACAACATAAAATCAATATTTATTCATTATTAAAACATTTCATTCGGTTTTGGTGTTTACAGAATTTTGTTGGCTTGTTTCTTCATTTACTTTATTTGGAGATAAAGTAAATGAATAGGTGCCTATAAATTATAGGAACTTGTCTTAGGAAGTACATCTAGTGCTATACAAAAACTCCACATAAGATTTAGGGGAATGAGTTAAATTAAACAACTTGGAAATAAGAATTTTTTTTTATTTTAAGTAATAGAAGTTCCCTGGTTTCATAAATGGCTTAGAAAATAATACAGTAGACTGTTCATGGCTTGATATTAAAAAAACAACCACTAGTTTCTCTAGGAAATAAGAATAAAAGAAGGGAAATATTATAAGAAACAAAAGATTCCCTGATAATTTTGTTCTTTAAGACATAAAAGAAACTTTTTGTTATACAAATATTTATTTTTCCATATAGAGTTTCCTGGATTGAAAAATACCGTAGAGGAGTAGATACATAAATAAATAGATGGACATATAGGTAGGTAAACAGATAGAAGAACACACACACACAGTATATATACATGTATAGATAGAAGACTATATATGTGTGTATAGTATATAAAATATTAATATATACATTGTATATATCATATATATGGTATAAAATAGAATCTATATAATCTAGTCACTGTAGGAACACCTCCAGGGAAGAAACTTCATTACTTCTGGATGTTGCCTACAGATATTTCCATCCACTCTTTTATTCATTTGCTTATTTCATAAGCATTTATTGGCACCTGTTATTGGGTACTTCAGGTAAAAAAAAATACAAATAGAGACATGATCCCCACCTTCAAGGAATCAGAGCTACTGTGAGAAGGCATATGTAAAATATGAGCAATATCATAAAGCTGCTTTGAGAAAAATGTGACTGAAGTGCCGAGAATACAGCTGACAGTGGCAGGAGACAATATTGATCTTGCAAGGGAAGGTTGCACGATGGGAAGACCTCTCAAGATGACACCGGGCTGAAAGGAAAAAAGAGCACAGGCTCAGAGACTCAGCTGCGCCGGCCCTGGCAGAATTGCAAGGCTTGCCCTGAGACTTGAATTCAGAATCAAAACACTTAAACCTGAGCGAAACTAAATGATTAAAAACAAAGCAGGAGCAAATATATTTTCTGGTAAGCGTAAATGTCAGGTAAGCAGAGGTCACAATATTAATATCTGTCAAATAAAATTCAAGGCAAAAGCATTTTACAAGACAAAAAAAGCCATTTCATAGCAATAATAAGTATAATTCACAATAATATAAATGTCAGATAGCAAATAAAATTGGCTCAAAATATATAGAGGAGAAGTTAAAAAGTAATGTTAATGGAAGTCAGCACACTCATCTACATCTTTGACAAATCTAGTTAGCAAATGTTAATCAGGTTATGAAAGTTATGAATTTATACTATATTCTATAAATTATTATTGCTGTGATTAATTATATATTATTATTTATTATATATTAAAATGTTATAAAATTTTATTATGTTATTTTTTTATGTATAATATATGCTTATATCAAACATTTTATCCTACAAAGAGAAAATATACCTTGCTAAGCATCACAGATCTTTTACAAGCACAGAACATGTAGTAGGCCATCAAAAAAAATCTCAGTACATTTAAAAATAAGTGTATGTTCCATATTAAATGATGATAATGCAACATAACTAGATATTAATAAGAAAAGCACATGTTTAAAATACTTGAAAAACAAATAAAAGTTTCATAAATAACTCCAAGGTCAATATATAAATTAAGTTTGCCATAACAATGATATGGGATATGATGTAAACGAGAGTGTCATGTATTACATTAATGAAATGCAGCCAAATCTCCATCTAGAGGGAAATTTTTAAACCTAAATGCACATACTTTAAGCAAGAAATACTAGAAATGAAAGAAGTGAACATTCAGCTCAAGAATTCATGACAAAGCAAAACAAAATTAAATAAATAACACAGGGTAAACGGATTAAGAAAGGAGAAATATGAGAAGAAGAGAATGAGAGATAAAAACAAAAAGTAGCAGGATAGAAAAATAAGTATAAAAGACGATTTAAAAAATAGAATAGTCAAACCCAGCAATGTTAATTGAGAGAGAGGAAGTATGTGAAGAAAGTCACGATTATGAAGCACTAGAAATAAGAAGGATTAGATTAAAATCACAATGTTACTTTAATGGGAAATCACTATGATCTAAAACTTGGAAAATACAAATGGCACAAAATATTAAAAATTATATTAATATCAAAATTAACTTAAGACATTAAAAGCATATAACTAACAATTATGAAACTTTAAAAAAAATTTCCCAAAATGGGGCCAGGGAAAGATAATTTAGATGATTTTATGGAAAAGTTATGTCAAAATCATTCTTTTGTTAATCAAACTATTTTAGAACACACACAATACTTTAGGAAGCTTACAAAAGATTGATCCAAAGCCTTCAAAAATATACAAAAGTACATTATATAGCAACTGTGTTTAGGATTATAGATTTAAAGATCCTCAAAAAAGCACTATCACTTTTTGCCTAGTATTATATGAAAGAAACAACATAAGATGATAAAATGGACTGGGTCCAAGAAATTTAAGGGTGATTGTTTATTATGTTAGTCAGATTAATAGGTATATTGATATATGACATGCATTTTATATGTATACATCAATTGTTCAAAGGAAAAGATCCATATGAATATCTTGAATGTTGGCCAAAGGCATTTGATAAAATTAAAGTTCTTATAAATATTTTTTTATTTTAATAAATGAAAACAAAATTTATTTCAGATTTAATGAACACTCTCTTTTCTTATTGTCATACCTACTAAGACACATTCTTTCTATTATGATATAGTAAAATATCAATTAACTAAAATGAATTAATCAGAATCTTCAATTTATTAAATTGATTTTAAATTCTTTTTAGAAACAAATAGGAAAACCACAGGATACTGTTATTTTTAAAAAAACACCCATTTGCTTTTAGGTTATTTTCTGACATAAGTACATACTTATTCCCCACCTCTCATCTCTGCTATGAGGTTTTGAAAGATGGCCTATGGCCTGAGAAATATTCAATGTTAAAAATTCAATTCCACTTCAAAATTCAATTAAGCTCACTCTATTATTTTACCAAGATGTTAATGTAGATCTTTATTTTTCTTATAAATATTTTGAATAGAGACTACTTCCTTAGGCAATAAATAAAGTCTTTACTAAAAACATTATATTTAATAGCAAAACAACAAGGAGAAATGGCACAAAGATTGACAAGAAAAACAAAATAATCATTATGTATACACATTATTATTTCTCTGGACAATGCAATAAATGAAAAAAAATGCAGCTGCAAGAAATTGAAATGCTTCTAAACTATTAGAATAATTATGTGGTAAGGTGAATCTCTCCCTTATCTGTGATTTCAATGTGATTGCTACACATTCAATATTCAAATGTCCAATTATCTACTTCTCCAAAAAATTCTCATCCCTTTAATTTCTTGTTAATGAACAGTCTCTATTTCCTTCCTTTCCCCATTAATTCTCCATATTTGTTAAAATCTACATTAGAACCCCCACCTTTTTGCCTGATATTATTCTTTTCCCATGATCTTAACTACATTTGGCCCATCCTAGGGGATTCCACTTTCTTTCTTAAATAGCAGCTGATGTTCCTGTACCCTTGCAAAACATCTCAGGGTAGAGATTGAGAGTCCTACCTTTATCATGCATCTTGTGACCCTTATGCTTTCACCCCCATAAAGAAAAAATCCAAGCAAAACAAAATATCCTTTGAAGCACATAGTATCTGGCTAAATCATTTTGTACTCCTTCCTTGGGGTATCCACAAACATCTGAGTTAATCCTCTCACTCAACTAAAGCCACAGTCTTCCTTTCCATCCGAAATCCTACTGTTATCCAGGATGACTTCTGTGCCACAATCCTGGCCATTGCCACCAATTTGAACCACAACGTGGCTGCCACTTAAAGTTTGTCCTCATCAGGGAAAGTCCGGTCTCTGAAATAATTAACTCAATGACTTTACTCTCTCTCTCAATCTCTCATTCCTACAGCTCCCAAACTCAACTCTTTCACATCATTTCTTCCACCTAATTGGAACACCCAAGGTGTTGAGTGTTGACTGACAACATTCAAGTCACTTAGGAGCTTTAAGAAAATGTGGATGCTTTTTGTCCAATCAAAGACCAATTGTTTCAGAATCTCTAGGTTTTGAATTTAGGCTCTGGCATTTTATAAAAGTTCCCCAAGTACTATGTAGGCAGGTTAAGAACAACTGCCCTGGGGTATTGGTATCTCCACTCACATTATTCCCTTTGCTGCTTTTCCTATCGAGCTTGGACTCTGAGTCTTATCACTTCAAATTGCCCTTTTGCCAATTGCCTTGATTCTATTTCTCTGTGATCCCTTTCATGTTTTCTACCTGGCAAAGCTTAAGCCCTTATTGAAAACTACTGCCCTGAGCTTCTAAACACTGATACAGGAAAAACAATAACCCTACATGCTGGTATTGTCACTAATTGGTAGCCATTAATATAAAATGATTCTTGTGGCTGCCTTGCAGTCCTACTGTGTCTGCAATAAACTCAATTTTTCATTTCTTTATGACACTATGTCAAACCATCTCCACTTGCCTCAAATCTCTAACCCCATCTTCTCTCTTAGATGTCCTTAAATGACAACTTTACAGTAAGAACAAAATCCTTTTAATGAAAATTCCCTGAACTTTCAGTTGCCACAGAATCAAACATACTTGGTTCTTCACAATAGTGCCTCTTTCATTTAATTGCAATGTAAGAAATGTCTCTCCTCCTATCCAAGGCTCACCTCTCAACTTGTTTGCTGAATCCCTTTGGCTGTTTCTCTTCAAAGGCTTTGCTTTGTTGCTCATCCATAGGTAATTGGTCGAAAGAAACCTGTGACTGCCTGCATTTCAACCTGAGATCCTCATTTATTGAGTAACTTAGCTCTATTCAGGCTCATATTTTAACTGTAAAATGGGGATATGAAATGTACCTATTTCATAGAGTTGCAGTGAGAATTGAAAAAAAAATAATATTTATAGAGACCTCACAAAAGTAAGCATAATAAAAGTGCTTGACAAATTATCTCTTCGCTCCTATATATTTCAAATCTACTACTACATTCATTTACAATCAGCATTTGCACACACTCTTTGGGGAAAAAAAAAATCACTCCTACGTTCATTCTTCCTCCAGTAACTAACATATTTTTTTCTTCCTATTCACAGCCAAACACATCAGGAAAGTCTGAATGTGGTCTCTGCTTCTGTTTCTCCTTTTCATTCCACAACCTTCCAAAATCTGGATTCTGCTCCCCCAACTCTGCTGATCCTGCTCTTGTCAATGTCAGCGATGATGGCCTTGTAGTTAAATCCAATAAATAATTTCCAGGCCTTATCTACCTGAACACTTGGCAGAGTTTGACACTATTGACTGCTTCCTTTTTCTTGAAATGCCCTCTCACTATGACTTATCTCTTACAGCACTCTCCTTACTTACCATATACTTCTCTGACCCTTTCATTTTTGCCTCTTTTGTGAGCATCTCTTTATCCTTGCCCTACCCTTTAATTATTGGCAATCTTCAGGACTCTGCTCTAAACCCTTTTACCTTCTTATTTTAAATATTTTCCCTGCCTAATAGTTTCTGCTTCCAGGGCATCAATTTCCAACTATAGCCTGATAGTTCCGATCTATAAACCTCCAGCTCAGATGAAGAGTGTGGGACAGTGTTTAAGAACATGAATTCTGGAGACAGGAGACCTATGCTCAAGGCTTGAATTCTTATTCTGCCACTCACTTGGTATCTCACAGAAAAGTTATTTAAGGTGTCTAAGCTTCAGATCAGTTATTCTTAAATTGTTGAAAATTGTTTGTTTTATATAGTGATTAAGCATGTATACATTTCTACAGTGACATGTAGAAAATATTTAACACACTTTTTTTCTATTTTTAATTGCCTCTACCTATAAATCTTTCTCTTGAATTTGACGCTTGCATGCCAAATGGCTATTTGATACCATCATTATATTATCCCATAAAGCACAGAAATTCAATGTCTGAATATATTTTTCCAAGTCTCTTTTTCTTCTTGTGTTTCTTAACTCATTGAGTGGCATAGTTATCCAATAAGAACCTCATTCCCAACACTTTCCTGTTATTTAATATTATTTTGATTTTTGTACACTCATTATGTCACTCTTCGCTTTGTATTATTTGTGCTTATTTCTTTTTCTTTGATCAATCCTCCAGAGATTTATCCATTTCAAAGAAATTCATCCATTCTTCAAAGAACCAAATTTGTTTGTTTTAAAAATAATTTTATAATTATTTCTCATTTTATCATGCTGTTAGATTTATTGCATTCTTTCTTTTTTTTTATGCTGAGATTTTTGTCTTACCTTCTTTAGTTGCACACTTAGCTCATTATTACTCAGCTTTTCCTTTTTTATATACAAGCACTTAGTAAATTTCCTTCTAAATAAAAGTTTTTATATACAGTAGTTTTGCTACCATTCAGTTACACAATTTTACATAATACGTGAGTTATGTAGAAGTATGTGTGTGTGATAACTTTTTTGCCACTAATAGCCTTGTGATCACAGAATATTGACCATATTTTGAAATTTGTCAAAACCTACATTATGACCCAGTACATAGTATTTATAAATGTTTCAGGTGCTTGAGAAGAACCCATATTCTCTTATTCTTGGGTGTGGGACTCCACATAAGTCTATCAACTCTGGATTCTTAATGTTCTTCAAATTTTCTGTATTTTTACTTATTATCTTTTCCAGTTTACCTATCAAGAATTGAGAAATTTAAAATGTTAAATTTGCCACAAAGATGAAGGAGTTGTTAACTTTCCTCAGAAGTTTTATCAACATTTTATTTAGAGATAGTTTTATTAGGAGCATAGTAATATGATAAATTTCACCTTTTATCATTACATGATAATAAATTATATCCCTAAACATGCTTTTGATCTTAAGATATATTTTTTTCTCCTATTAAAAAATTTATGTCAGCTTTCTTTTAAGTTATATTTGTTTCATAATCTTTTCCATCATTTTACTTTAAGGCTTTCCATGTCTTTATTTTTAGCCATGTCTCTACAGATAGCAAATAATGGCATTTTAAACATCCATTCTGATAATCTCTGTCTCTCATTTCATAAGCATAGTGCATTTATTAACTTTTGTGATTATAATGCATTGGGTCCATTTTTACCATCTTACTTTTCAATTTATATTTGTTTCCTTTTTACCATGATTCTTACTATTTTATAATTTTAGTTAATGTTTTAGTCCTCATTTCATTATTGTCTGAATGTATATACCCTTGAAATTTTAGCATGCAAATTTAGTTTTAGAAGTTCCAAATTTAATAATGTTTTAACCCTCCATCATAATAATTCAAGAATCACAGAACTCTAAATTTGATCATTCTGTCCCTGACTTGTACAATATATGTGTGCTCTGTTTTAGTTTGATTTTCCTTACATTACAGATTATTCTTTAGAATTACAGATATTCTTTAGAATTTTCTCTAGTCCAGTTTTCTTTTTGATAACTTCTCTCCAGTGTTCATTTTCACCTGGCTTTATTTCACACTTTTACCCAAGATCGATTTGGGTGGTGACACCATTCTAAGTTAGCAGTCATTTCCCTCAGCACGTTCTTGCTTCTTGGATTCCAATGATGTTCTGTTTATCCATTTGTTCTTCATTTGTTGGTTATCTGTCCTTTCTCTTTGGCTACTTTTTAATTATTTAAATTATTTTTTATTTGAATATTTAAAAAATAGTTATATTCTACATTTTAAGTTGGAGACATTCTAATGTAGGACTCACTATAATAAGAACTAGAAGGCAAGCCACCACAAGGAACAGTGCTCAGAGGAAAATGCATTTGGAATCCGAAGTCCAGATTTGTGTCCCTACTATGTATGTCACTTGCTAGTTGTGTGACCTCAGGCAAATCACAAAACCTCCCTAAGTTCCAGCATCTCGCTCTTTCAAGTGAGCGTAACAATTATCAACCTCACAGGGTTTCCAAGAGGACAGAATGAGATAGCACAGAAACAGTTAGTTCAGAGCTTAGTTCAGAGACATGCCCAAAAGATTATGCCAAATCAGGAAGAGTACACTTACCCCCTAACTTGTGTCATCAGTTGTGGACTACACAAGCTGCTAGCATCGCCTGGGTCCCAGGAAGCAGTCTGATGAGTTAAATCCACTAGTAATCAAAATAGCTTAACATGTTGAGCACTTCCTATGTCTCTTAGACTGCTTTTAAAGTTTTATCTTTATCTTTATTCTTCTGAAGTTTCATTAAAATATCTTACAGTTTTGATTCCTTTATATTTATCCTACTTGAAGAAGATGTCAGTTCCTAGATTTGTAGATACATATTTACATCAATATTAGAAAATCTATTATCTCCTTAAGTATTGCCTCTCATCTAGTCTCTCAATCTGAGACTGAACTACATGTGTATTAAATCTACTTATATTGCCCTTTATGTCTTGCAACATCTCATTTACATTTTCTATCTTTTTTTCTGGATATATTAATATATTTTAGTTCACTAATTTTCTCTTTAGTTGTATCCATTCTACTATTTAATCTAGTAAATTGAAGTTTTAATTTCAACCATTATATGCTTAATTTTAGAAGTTACATAGTCTACAATGTATCTTTTCATTTCTAGTATAACAAACTCTTAACTAAGTACTTCTAAGACAGCAGTTCCTATTTCACTATATCTTATGTACAGTGCTCTCCTATATTCTATGCCTAACATTTTCATCAACTGCATGAATTCTTGGTTTAATTATTTGTTTAATTGTGTTTTGTTTTGTTTTTCCTTTTTTTTATTATTTCAGCATATTGTGGGGGTACAAAAGTTTAGGTTACGTATATTGCCCTTGTCCTCCCACCCCCGAGTCAGAGCTTCAAACGTGTCCATCCCCTAGACAGGACACTCATTATGTATGTATACACCCATCCCCTACCCCACCCACATCTGCCTAACACCCGATCAATGTTATTTCTGAATGTGCTCTTAGGTGATGATCAGTGAAACTTATGCCAACGCTCAGATACAAGGGCTTGCTTTCCTCTGTTGGGTATGTGTTTGTTGCTTAAACAGTGGGAGTCCTATGGGCATAAATTAAAGGTTTTCTTTTCTTTTTATTTCTTTCTTTCTCTCTCTAATAAGAGATGGGGAATTTAGGAACCATTTCTTGCAAAATTGGTGATGCCTACGTTTATTGTAGGCTTTAGATGTTTTGCTGCAGTTATATTGGCTCTTCCTCAATCCCCAGACCCAAGAAACTACATACTCATACCAATTTTTCTTTCAAATAAATGAACAAATAAAAAAATTTAAAAAGGTTAATAGTTTACTACTTCTCTCAATCCCCACTGGCAGTATTCCTGTTAGGATTACCACAATCTCCTGTCTGAATTACGTGAACAGTTCCCTACTGTTTTGCTCTCAATCTTATTCACAGCCAATCTATTTTTTTTCCATGTAGTTAGAATTATCTTACTAAAGTGCAAGTCTAAATACAATATTTAATAGCACAATATATTGACTATAATCAACCATAAGTTAGGGTATACTTGAAAGTAACTAAAAGAGTAGGATTGGAATGTTCCTAACACAAAGAAATGATAAATGCCTGAAGTGATGGATATCCCAATCACCCTGATTTGATTAATTCACATTGTATGCCTGTATCAAAACATCACATGAACCCAATAAAGATATGCAACTATCATATACCCATAATAATTAAAAATAAAAATTAAGAAAAAAAATATATATTGCTGCTTAAAACCATCCAATGACCTCTCTTTCCTTCAGATAAAAGTCTAAACTCCTTGTCATTGTTTTTTCCTGTATAGAGTGATCATTGCTTATACTCTGATGTTATTCCCCATTACTACTCCTACCCCACCTCTCACATTCTACTTTCTAGGTAATATAAACACTTAATCTCGTTTCTCTGTGTCATGCACTCTCTCCCCTCTTGACCCATGAGCATGCTATTTCCTCTTCCTGATACACTACACACTCACAGACCCCTACCCTCCTCTTAACCCCCCATTTCTGACTAACTACTACTGAATAGAGTCTATTTATTCTTTCATGGCTCAGTTTAGATATAACTTCCATCAGTAAATTTCTGAATGTCGTACTAGATTAGACATCCCTTCTAGGTGCTCCTGTGGAACTGTATGTTTCTTTTACTATAGAACTTACCACACTTTATGGTAATTACTCTTTACTTGTTTGCATTCTCAACTAGACTCTATACTCCATGAGAACAAGTACAGTCTACTTTATTCATTATTGTGCCCCAGATATGTAGATGAGTGCCTTGGATTTGGATGCTCAATAAATATTTATTGAGTGAATGAATGAAAGTAAGGATAGTTTTATAAATAGTAAAAGAAGAGCTCTGAACAGAAACAGAAATGAAATTTCCAGCTACCACACAATCTCTAATTCTTACTTCTTTTAAAATCAAATATGAAGTTCAATAAAGATTTCTTAAATAAATGCCTTGCATATAATAAAAGCTCAATATTTTTTAAAAAGATAAATAAAATATTTAATGGTAATAACTAGTGATATCCTTGCACTTTTACAAATAAAGTTTACAGTAAAAATGAAATGATGAAAATATCTGGTTACTTGATGTATTGTGATATTTCTTCTCACGATTTAAATACAGCAGAGTCACCATTTTATCTTAGGTCCATTTTCACACAAATGATCCTAATTGGTATTTGAATCCTACCATTTTCAGTTTGTCACAGAGTCCAGCTCAACCACAGTATCCCACATGCTACACCACCCACTGTCTTTATCCATTTTGTTCTGTCAGAGGCAGATCAAGCATCCTCTGAGTGTAATCACATCAAAATCGATTTTCATGGCTGAGAGAAAAATAATGGAAATTTTTCTAATGTAGTAAATGTATGTGTTCCTTTTGGTTAACCAAAATAGACTATACATCAGAACTGTCAAAATTAAGTTTTCTTGATTCTGTGCTCCTCCACTGACTTGTGTACAAATTACAAAGGCATACTGTGGAGCACCATGATGCAATCTTCCTGCTTCTCTGGACTGCTCCTGCATCTCTCTCCAGTGAACAGTCTCACCAAGTTTTCAAGCTACAAGTCTATCAGTAGTCTGAATCCCTAAATGACCCGCTCCATGTGAGGATCATACTTTAAACCTATCACTATTTAGCTCAATAAATTCTCCCATTATGAGACATTTCCAAACAGTAACAATGGTAACATTTGGATGGGCTTAGAACCAAATTCAAATACCATCATTTGGACCCTTTCCAGATCCTAGTTTTCCTTTCTATAATCATTTGGACCAAAGAATCACTATTACTTTCTTAAATATCAGTGTTCATTTCTTTGAAGACATTCAAGGTAATCAACTATGTTCAAATGACAAGATCCCAATGAGGTAGTCATTTCTACCTACACTATTTATATGATATTCTTTCAAAGCAGATACATCTTGAAAATACTTGCAGAATGTTTTTTTATGGTTTCTTGGTAAATGCAGTCACAGTTGCATGATGTTACTGGGAGTGAATTTTATCTTACCTGAATGATTCAGATTAACTGTCTACTTTCTTTTAAGAATAGCAGTTCCCTACTAAATTTTGACTACCAAGGTAAATAATTGGTAATGTTTTTATTACTAAGGACAGAATGAGGTTCAATATGTTCAAAAACAAACTCAAAATACAATTGTGAGAGTTGCTGACTAACAAATGGACCATTAGTTTAATAAACCATTTTTTCTTAAATTAGCACACAGCAGCCATTTAGAACCAGCAAGAAGTAAGCCAAAAACTACTCCAAGCTGGGCATGGTGGCTCATGCCTATAGTCCCAGCTACTTAGGAGGCTGATGCAGGGGAATTGCTTGAGCTTAGGAGTTCAAGATCAGCCTGAGCAATATAGCACAACCGTGAATCTATTTTAAAAGGAAAGGAAAAGAAAAGAACCACTTAAATTTCAGAATAGCTAATGTATTATGGTAAAATTATAGATTTAATTTTTTTACCTAAAAGGAGTAAAAATGAATATATGCTAAAATGTACATCTTATAAAAAAAATGCCAAGATGAGTTCCAAAGAAACTCCAAACAATGTGGATGCTCCTCTGAAAAAAGAAAGTAAGCTTTCCTAATATCCATCCTCTTTTAAAATCAAGCTTAATTTCTTAGTTCTGTTTTCTTCATTCAAAACTAAGTTTTCTAAGGCTCAAATGAAAACAAAATCAATTTTAGAATTTGGTAGTCCTGAACAGCAATGAGAAATTGGTTTGCATCTTCTGATAATAGAAGACTTGTTAAAAGTCCAATTGTTATTTTAAACTTCTAGGATTTTTGAACAAGGTATCATGTTGACATATATGAGCAACCAGTGATAGTATTCTTTACTTAATATTCAAATTCAGTAATCTTTAATCATTTGATTCTATAATTCATCATATTCAATGAGATTATTTTTTAATAGCAGCAAATGTGGCATAGTTGAAAAAATATTGAATAAAATTAAGAAATCTGTAAAGATATTTCACCTCCTTGATTAAATATATTCCTAGGTATTTTATTTTCCTTGTAGCTATTGTGAAAGGTATTGAGTCTTTGATTTGATTCTCAGCTTGACTGTTAGTGGTGTATAGGAATGCTACTGATTTGTGTACATTAATTTTTTACCCTGAGAATTTACTGAATTTATTTATCAATTCCAGCAGTCTCTTGGTGGAATCTTTAAGGATTTCCAGATATGAGATCATATCATTGGCAAAGAGTGACAGTTTGACCTCCTATTTCCCCATTTGGATACCCTTAATTTCCTTCTCTTGCCTGATAGCTCTGGCTAGGACTTCCAGCACTAACTGGTGACAGTAAGCACACTTGTCTTGTTCCAGTTCTGAGTAGGAATGCTTTCAACTTTTCCCCATTCAGTGTGCTGTTGGCTGTGGGTTTGTCACATATGGCTTTTATGATTTTTAGTTATGTTTCATCTATGCCTATTTTTTTAAGAGTTTTTATCATAATAGGGTGCTAAATTTTGTTGAATCCTTTTTCTATGTCTATTGGGACGATCATATAATCTTTTCTTTTGCTTCTGTTTATGTGGTGAATCACATTTATGGATTTACTTATGTTGAACCATCCTTGGATCCCTAGGACAAAGCCCACTTGGTCGTGGTGGATTATTTTTTTGATGTGCTGTGGAATTTAGTTTGCTAGAATTTTATTGAGGATTTTTGCATTTATATTCATAATGGATATTGGTCTGTAGTTTTCCTTTTTGTTGTTGCTGTTGTGTCCTTTCCTGGCTTTAGTATCATGGTGATACTGGCTTCACAGTATGAGTTGGGGAGGATGTCTTTCTTCTACATGTTATGAAATAATTTCTGTAGTATGGGTACCAATTCTTTATGGATATGATAAAATTCTGCTATAAAACTATATGGTCTGGGACTTTCCTTTGCTGGAAGATTTGTTATTGTTGCTTCAATTCTGTTGCTCGTAATCATTCTGTTCAGGAGTTCTGTTTCTTCTTGATTGAAACTTGGGAGGTTGTGTGTTCCCAGGAATTTTTCCATTTCCCCAACATTTTTGAGTTTATGTACATAGAGATTTTTATAGTATTTACAGATTATATTTTATATTTCTGTGGTATTAGTTGTAATATCTCCTTTTCCATTTCTGATCAAACTTATTTGGGTCCTTTATTTTCTATTTATGGTTAAGAGAACTATGAAGCACTAAGGAATGAAATTGCAGATGATGCAAACAAATGGAAAAACATTGTGCTCATGGGTCAGCAGAATCAGCATTGTTAAAATGTCCACACTACCTAAAGTGTTTTACAGATTCAATGCAATCCCCATCAAAATACCAACATCATTTTTTTCAGATCTAGAAAAAATAATTCTACACTTTGTTTGGAGCCAGAAAAGAGCCTGAATAGCCAAAGCAAACTTAAGGAAAAGGAACAAATCTGGAGGCATCACTTTACCAGACTTTAAGCTATACTACAAGGCTATAATAACCAAAACAGCATGGTACTGGCACAAAAACAGAGACATAGATCTATAAATCAGAACAGAGAACCCAGATATGATCCATTCTCATACTGCCTTCTAATCTTTCACAAAGTACACAATAATATACACTGGGGAAAATAATCCCTATTCAATAAATGGTGCTGGGAAAATTAGATAGCCACATGTAGAAGATTGAAACAGGATCCATATCTCTCACTACTCACAAAAATTAATTCAAAATAGATAACAGACTTAAATCTAAGACATGAAACTATAAGACATATAGAAGAAAATGTTGGAAAACTCCTCTAGACATCCACCTAGGCAAAGAATTATGAAGAAGGCTGCAAGTGCAATCACAGCAACAACAAAAATAAATAAATGGGACTGTATTAAATTTTAAAAACTCCTGCACAGCCAAAGAAACAATCAACAGACCAAGTAGACAACCTACAGAATGAGAGAAAATATTTGCATGCTATATATTCGATAAAGGGCTAATAACAAGAATCTACAAAGAACTCAAATCAGCAAGAAAAAAATCAAATCACCCCATTAAAAAGTAGGCAAAAGAATGAACAGAAGCTTTTCAAAAGAATATAGACTAATGGCCAATAAACATATGAAAAAATGTTCAACATCACTAATCATCAAAGAAATGAAAATCAACATCATAAGACATCACCTCACCTCACTATAATAGGTGATATGACACTGAGATATCACCTAAACCTAATGATAATTGCTTTAATCAAAAAGTCCCCAAAGAGTAGATGCTGGCATGGATGCAGAGAGAAAGAAACACTTATACACTGTTGGTAGGACTGGAAACTAGTGCAACCTCCATGGAAAATAGTATGGAGATTCCTCAAAGAACTAAAAGTATACCTACCATTAGATCCAGCAATCCCATTACTTGACATTTAGTCAAAGGGGGGAAAAAAGCCATTTTATCAACAAGACACTTGCAATAAAATGTTTATAGCAGCACAATTCACAATCGCAAAGATGTGGAATCAGCCCAAGTGCCCATCAATTCATGAGTGGATTAATAAAATGTGGTATATGTACACTATGGAGTACTACTCATCCATAAAAATGAATTAATAACTTTTGCAATAATCTGGATAGAACGAGAGACCATCCTCCTAAGTGAAGTATCACAAAAATGGAAAAACAAATGCCACAGGTGCCCACTATTAATTTGAAACTAACTTATCAGCACACATGTGCACTGATGGAAATAAAACTCAATGGAAATCACGCAGGTGGGAGAGGGGAGAAGGGGGTGGGTGAAACCATACCTAACGGGTACAATGTATACTATCTGGGTGATAGATACACTTATAACTTTGACTCAAGCAGTACAAAAGCAATCCTTTTAACCAAAACATTTGTAACTCCATAATATTTTGAAATTTAAAAAAGAAAAATTAGGAAATCTGTGTTTCAGCTTAAACTTCTTGAATCATGTCCACCAAATAAATCTGATTAGGCAGGAAACAAATCCTTTTCAGTATTCCTTTTTAAATCTTTAAAGAGCCAATTTATTTTCTTTCTTTCTTTCTTTCTTTCTTTCTTTCTTTCTTTCTTTCTTTCTTTCTTTCTTTCTTTCTT
>CM052437.1:83074096-83119878 GCA_028533085.1 Varecia variegata
TGGTATACAAATACCACATTTTACTAATCCATTCATGGATTGATGGGCATTTGGGTTGTTTCCACATCTTAGCAATTGTGAATTGTGCTGCTTATCTTATAGTTGAGAAAACTAAGACTTGGAGAAATGAACTTTTTCCAGTTCACACAGGCAGCAAGTCACCAACAGGTCTTTGCATTTAGGTCTCATCCACTCTGTACCTAAATGCTTGCAGACACCTGCTCTGCCATCTCTGCTCTCCCAGCCATATGTCCACCAGGTTTGTACTTAATGCTTTCCAATTTGAACAAAAAATCATAATAAAGTACGTGTGTACTACTTAATTTAAGTTCTAATGTACATTTAGTTCACTGGAAAACCCACTTTAGGCTGTCACTCATATTTATAATACAAAGTCCATTTATTATTAGCATTAAGTATATTTTTAAAACTCTAAGGATCCCTAAAGGCTTGGTAAGTGGGTAATTTTAACAACTATCATAGTGCTGTGCTCAAGACCCACAGAGTCCTGCTTCAATTAACTTATGCTAAGAATCCAAACCCAGACAAACAGCAGAGCCTAAAGTAAGTCCTCCACTGAGTGTGGTTAAGTTTTGTGGACTTTTCCTGAAAGAGATAAGCTTCAACAGTGCTTCTTGAATATTAAGTAGAAAACCAGCCCTGGCCTTTGGAAAGGCATGAAACAACACCCAAAACTGAGTTTCTATGACACACACAAAAAAATTTATAGAGAAACTGGAAGAAAAATGTAGAAAATTAGAAAAACTAGAAAGGAAGAAATCAAAGAATCATCCCATTTTTGCAAGGTAATGCAAAAGGAGTACTAGAGTTTTAAAAAGGACGCGTGATTGATTGCCAGAATGGAAGACAAAAGCAACTTTGATATCATTATTCCGAACGGCTGATGAAAGAGCTATAGATAGTTACTGACATCTAAAGCCAGAGCATAGCTAAATGGCTCCCTGCACTCATGCCGCGTGAGTATCGGGAAAAAAGCTAAGGCATGGTTCAGCCTCTAATTCTACACATCAAACCACAGGGCATTTGGACAAATCTTTACACCTTCATAAATTTCTGAAGATCAGAGCTAGTATAATTCTATTAATACGTATTTGTCAAGTCCAACTTCATCATTTAGCAGATAAGGAAACTAAGTTTCATGAGATGAAACGAAGTGACTTGGCTCAAATCATGATGGTCATAGGTTCTAAGACTGAGTACTTTACTATTTAGGATGCCAGGTAAGCTGCTGTAGCAAAAAATTCCTCAAACATACTGAGTCATTAACACTCTAGAGCAGGGTGATTACAATGTTCTCCAGAGACCCTGCCACTCTGAACATGTGGTTTCTAAAGTTTGCCTCATCTTCATCATGTCTACCCAGTGGGAAGTGACAACATTCACCATCACCTGAACCCTGTGATCTTGGAAAAGAGTGAAGGTTAAAGAAATCATCCCATCCTTTTGTGTTCTGGGGCACAGAGAATGACCCTCTTCCATTTGAGTTAGATAAGATGCATGGATTCTCCCTTGTTTGCCTATGATAAGGCTAGATGCAAACTCTAAGTTCCAATTCTTTGCCTTATAAATTATTAGCTGAATTGCTTATCTTCATGATTAATAAGAACAAAATGTTTGATAATCAAACTTTAGTTGAGTTTCTCACCTTCCCTTAGGCCCTTAATTTTGACTAATCCTCAGCCTGAGTCAGCACAAATCCCTCCTAAACTGCCCCCAGCCCTGAAAATAGGCTTGTGTCAGAGTAAAATGTCCTGTGATCTGCTATGGAATTATATAATCCTTAAATCTCACGACCAGTTATTTGTAGCTTCGTTTCCTTGTCTCAATAAAAAAAAAGAATCCTATTTTCCTAACCTTTGAGATATTGCTGATCTTATGGTCAGAGCTTTACCTCTATTGCAATAGTCCATTTCCCCCTCCATCTCTACCCTTTTCAAGCAAAGTCTCTCCTTACTAAGTCCAGATTTTTTTTTTATTTGATAGAAAAACACAGCTCAGAAATTTCAATATTACCTTATAACCACACCCCATCGAGAAGTAGGTTTGAATCCTGGTCTGCCATGTATCAGCTCTATGATCTATGTCAAATTTTCCCTTTCTTATGTGCCAGTTTCTTCATTTAAAATAATGACAAAATAAAATCTGCATCATAGAGTTTGGGGAAATACCAAATGAGAAAGTGCAGGTAGAGTGCTTAGTATTCTGTCTCCACACAATAAGTGATCACCCAATAAATTATAGTGTATCATATATAAGAATAATGCCTTGTATTTTTGACACCTATTATCTTTAGAAATTCCTACAATGACATTATAATATTATTTCAAAGTTATTATTATTTTATAGAATAGGAATTTGAAGCTCACTAAGATTGACGAACTAGTTTGACTATAATTATCAACTCTTCTATGTTCCATCATGCTATTTCTTAACTTCTGGAGTATATTGCTTAATTAACTGAGTTCAAGGGGATTCTGCCTTTTGTATTATTAATCATTACACTCCAATAAAATGTAAAGATATGCTTCTCTAATAGTACATACAAAAGAAATAAAAATATTACTTATTTTTCTCTAAATTAGTCATTGAGAAACAAAAGTCTACGTAGACAATCCTATTGAAATTTTTGAATCTTTTTTGCCAGGTTGACCAGACCACATCCACAGCATGGAGCAATCGCTAAAGACGTGCTGAACTACTGAATGGGAAGAAGAAAATATGGCAGCACTTATGGGTAAATGACAGTCAAATGGAATTACTGAATAGAAGAGTTGCAAATGACATTAATTCCATTTTGTGCAAGGGTAAAGTCATACTTTTTCTTTGTTCTTGAATTAATGAAGACTGCAGACATTCTCTAGAATTCCTATTCTGTTCTTACCCACCTCGATTGCTTGTAACTTTAAGCAAAATAACAGCATGTTAAAATGTGGAATTTGGGGCTGCTTTTTTTCTGAGTTTAAAGATAAAACTCAGCAATCAGTATTTTTGGAGACTTAAAAATCAAACTTTAACTAACATAAAGAACTATTTCAAACTCTAAATATCCTATGAGACTATTTTGTGGTATCTTTAGGATCATGATAAGATTATGGCACTACAGTAGTAAACATAAACTGAAAAGAGAAAACACTATGGTCTGACTAGTGGAAAATATTTCTAATTATCTATTCATGTTTGAGCTGCACTATTAAAAAGTAAAGTTCTTGAGGGCAGAAAAAATTTCTTATTCAGGTCTGTCTCCATCCATCCATCCCTCCATCCAGCCATCCCTCCATCCATCCATCCATCCATCATTTACAGAACCCCTGTGTATCCTTGCTGTTGGTTGAATGGAGCACAGAGATGAGGATGCAATTTCTCCTTTCAAAATGCTGCAGTCTGCTTGAGGGCACAGTTATATATACAATTTTCAGTGGCAGAATAAAACTACAAAAAGTATTATAAAGAAAAATGAGATAAATGATTAATTATGAATAAAGGATTAGAAAAGGGAGGTGCCTAGTATAGTGAGTTCTATGGTGTTGACAAACAACAAATACTGAATAATTGAATGAATAAATGAACAATAAAAGCCACACTCAATCAAGGTGTTTATTTCAGGCTTGACTGAACCATTCATATTTGGCATTAAAAAAAATCTCAGACCAGATGATTTCTGGGTCTATGAAGAGAGCCAATTTAATTCAACAGAATTTGCTTTCATAAGGTCCTTGTGCATAATGCTTGATTGGTTCTCCTGGAAATTGACGGATGGTGAGCCTTTTCTGCAGGATGAAGCAACCAGGAACCCTGTGCACATAACAAAGGTTGTTAAGAATCTCTGTGGTTGGAAAGCAAATAGCCCTGCATCAAGTTCCTGCAACACATTTATCCCTCTGAGCCTTTTCACAGATTGACTCTCTTACCCAATAAGCCCCCCATATGCTTCACACACACACACACACACACACTCACACACGTGCCATACACACAATTTGAAATCAATTTTTACAGGAAGTTTGTTTCTATTATCCCAATTTCAGAGAAGGTACTCTTCTCTGGTGCTAACCTGTACTTTCTCTATTACAGTATGAATGACACCGTTCTATGTTCAACTTTCTTGATTGTAATTTCTAGGCAAGTGGAGAATGAGTCATATTCACCATTAATCCCCATTGCCTGGAGTAAGTCCTGGCATATGGTAACAGGACAATTATTGTTCAGTAAAAATTTGGATAAATGAGTTAATGTATTGTCCGACTAATCTTCTTGAAGCAGAGTTCTAACCATATTTTACCTCCACTCCACAACTTTCCAGTGAATGCCAAATAAAGTTTAAACTTCTTAGAGTGACAGTAAAAGTCTTCTATAATCTAAGCCTTGCCCACATTATTGCTCATTCATATGTCAAAAATTCCAGCGAAATTGGCATTCTGAATGTACCCTAGGTTCAAAGGCATTACACATCAAAATTTCCCATGGGCCTCATGTCACTATCTGCTTCAACTCTACCCATCTTTCAAACCCAGCTGAACTGTTTCTTCCTCCAGGGAGATAGTTCTGTTTCTTCTGTCCTCTAACTCTCCCACAGCTCTGGGAATTGTTTTCTGGTCTACATTAAACAGTAAATAAATATTATTTATATTTATTACTATTTCATTCCTATTGTTATCATATCATCCTCATTATTTATATTTTGATGTATCTTGGTTAGGATTTGAAAGAGAATTTGAGCATGCTCACACTGAATATTCGAATCTTTATTTTGCATGAATTTTTTCAAAGCCTCCTATGTTGTATGAAGTTATTACCACCAAAGCCAGAGCCCCATGTCTTACTAGCGGAACTATATGATTCTTGACTCCGTAATACTTGGGAGATGCATGCTTCACTGAAGTGCCATTGATTTTCAACTAAAGTGAAATGCTTTCATTTAATGCTTTCTTAAGAGAATTACAGCAGAGGTTGAAGAAGCTTAGGCTTTAAGAAATCCATTATTAATTTTACATGGCAAAATTGGGATTTATATATCGAAATTTAAATCCAGAGGCCCCTTACATCTGCTAAATCAAAATGTTGTTCTAAAGTTATTTGTCTTTTCTTTTCTATGAAATAGAGAGCCTATTTTGTCCTAGACTTCTAAATCCCTTGCTTTGCTCAAACAAGTCTTAGTATTTGCTCTCAGGGAGCACCACCTCTTTGTCCAGCATAATGGGGATAGCCTCAGATTTCTCATCTGTGTAATTATTTTTTCTGAAGAATCTAAAGAGCTTTGATGAGCTTTAAACATCTCTATCTCTTGCCCTCCCTCCTTGCTTACGAAAAAACAAAACCTTAGGCTAAGCCAGATATATAAATACATTCACACTACATCCTGAGTGGCCGCATTAATTCAGTTTGTCTTAAATGATGTTAGCCTTCACCTCTATGGCTTTCTCTGCTCACTTTGGAGGTTGCTAATATGAATCAGTGTATCCTCAGTATTCTGAAGAGGTTTCAGTCCAATGCAACCCCTTTAGACAAAGAAGAAATGATTTAGAAAGAATTCTCTCTCCTGCCACTCAAACCTTTATAACTTTGAAAAAAATTTACCTTGTGCTCATTCGTTGGCTTGCACAATAAAGACTATTATACCATGAAGCTGTATTTTTCATTGTTAAGCTCTTTCTAAGTAATAGAAGTTAAAAAAAAAACAATTTCAGTGAAATGTAATATATTTTGTCCATGTGTGCATAGCTTAAAGGCAGCAGAAGGAATTCAGCTCGGTGTACTCTTCCCTTCCCCACTCACCAAAAATTTTCCCTTGGGCTAAATCAAGCATAGAAAATTTTTGCCTAAATACATTTTTTAAAGAAAAAGTCATAATCAATTGAAAAAAAAAAAGCAACTGATAATGAAAATGACTTTTTCAAGCATAGTGATAACATTTGCTGCTGTGCCTTCTATAAAAAGCTTTTAGATTCCTATAACAGGGACAGTGGTATTGCTTTGCTTCCTGCTGCTGATTATAATTCTAAAGATGGAAAATCTAGATGTTTCTATTTTGCTCTATGAAGTAAACCCTGACTCTGTGGTCAGCCTGGTTTCATATTTCTCTATTTGGGACCAAAATTTTCCCTAGGCAGCAACAAGAGAATTTACATTGTTCATTTCTTCAAATATTAGTATGAACCTTCTATTCTTGCTTTTAATTGAAAAATTCTGGCTAGTTGGAAGCTGAATATGTAAATAAACAGTTAACGGACCATGTGGTTGGAATTACAATTAATGTTATACCCAGTGCTATGAGGATGTGAGGGAAAAAAGATCCACAGCCATTTTGAAAAGGAATCTCAATTTTGTAGAATCTTCTACAAGACAGAACTCTTGGCTGTGGATATTCATTGTCTTTCTGCCTGAGATGCAGGATGATCAGACACAGACTCAATGATGCTCTTTGGTGTCAAAAGGAAGAGTTGTCTATAGAGCCATTAGGCTGCTTGCTTTGTGTGCCTTGATGAATTTGTATCTGAAGGCAATTTTAAATGAAAGTTCCAAATTTTTTACACCAAGGTGGCATCACTGAGCATTACACCCTTATACTTAAAGGATAGTAGCACAGCACTGAGGTTGAAGGCATATTTTTGGAATTATATATTTTGGTTCCAATCCTGCCCACAACCCAAGCTAGCAGTTACTCAGGTCAGTTACTTAACTTCTATATAAAACTCAGTATTTTCATCTTTAAAATGGAGGTTACATTGCCTACCTTCAATAGTTGCAAGGATTAAACAAGCTAATCCATGGGAAGGATTACACAGTATCTGGTACATAGTAAGTACTTAATATATGGTAGTAAATGCTATTATGACCTCAGTATAAAGTCATGGTACTTTATAGTTTACAAAGCACGTTCAAATAATAATTTCTGTTTACTTCATTTTAACCACAATATGTTTTCTCAAGCTTTATTATTCCCATATTATAGATGAGGAAACTGGGATTCAAGGATTAATCACCAGAAGTAGACCACAAACACAGCAAGAAGTCAGGAAAAAGGGAAGTGACTTCAGTTGTTTTGATGGCTGTATCAGATCATTTTTCTCCCAGTATATCAAACCTGAACCTCTGTGACTGATGATTAAAGAGAGAAAAACAGGCTCATCTTAGAAATTATCCTTGTCTTTCCTAGCCATTGTATTTTTCATTATAAAAGTTGAAGCCTGACTCATGGCAAAAGGTAGGAACGAGCATCTTTAAGTAATTCATAAGTATTAATGCAACAGCTTTTAGTAAATTACTGTTATTTAAAATTCTTCCTATGTCCCTCTAGGATGTGTAATAGCTTGCCTCATTTACGTTTTTTTTTTTTTTTTTCTTATTCATTCATTCCCAATGGACAACATTTCTAATTCATTCAGTCTCTCCTGACACATAGTACTTGGCAGGTAATTCGTAATAAGCTTTAATTTTGAAAATGAACATTTGTCATGTGGGACCATCTCTTAGATAGTTTAAAAACACCAAACCCGCTGTGCAAACATCTGGAAAACTTGATGATAGGGGATTGTTTGCTGCAGTCAACATGTCTGCCAAGTACATGACAGAATCAGACTATGAAAGGTCTGTTGTCAGAGATCACCAATAATGATGATTTGTCTAATAAGAGGTGTTGGTGGACGCAGAGATGGAAAAAGTCCTTTTCCAATCCATTTGACAAGTGCATTTGCCATCATACGCTAGTTGCTAGTTGATGCTTTAAACCCACGATCCCACGTGCTGTTAAATATTAAATCTGTACACACAGGCTTCTACCCATGTGAAGATAGATGTCTGAGGTGAATTTAGAGATGAGAAAATTAATGCAAAATGCCACACTTTGGAACTAACTCCTTTGGGAATTGTCAAATGCCAGTCAGCTGCTTGTATAAGTCAGATTTCTTGTGAGAACTAAAAGACCAGGAACAAAACTCTAAGAATTTAGCTTTTAGGTTCTTTAGTAACATATGCAGATAATCATGGAAGTAACATGAAGGAAAATTATTATTTTAGTTTTTAAATATGATAAATTTATTATTCTTTAAAAATAATTAACACCATAGGATCTGAAGCCTTCTTGTGCACCCTCTTCTCAAATAAGCTTCATTTTTAAAAAGATTGAAAACTTTAGTGAGATTCTCTAGGGACATTCTGGACTTGAAATGCATAAGTATCAGAGTTAAGTTTGTACAGCAATAGAAAGAGGTCAAGAATGCCCCTGAATAGCATTCTGGGACTTACCTTGAAATAAGAGATTAGGTGAACTCCAGAATCTTAAAGGAGCAGGTCTAGCACATCCGCTGAAGATAAACTACATGGACCTAAGTTATGTCTACTTTTAAGTAGCAGGGAGAGACAAACATAGGAACAGATATTTTTAAATTACAATATAAAACTTCCACAGAGGCACAAGTAAAGTACTAAGGAAGCACTGCAGAGTACCCTGCACTGACAAGTAGAATTACAAAGGAATCAATCCTGAGCTGGCATTTTGGCTCAGTCTATGAGAGGACACAGGAGTTTTCCTGGTGAAAGGCTTTTCAAAGTGAATAGCACATGCAGAAATGATAGGGACTATTGAGAAATAAAGAGATTTTCCCTGGACATGAGTCCAGTGGGATTACTAGGTCCACAATAGCTCCTTTTGGCAGGGAATAAAACTGAGAAAATTTGAAGTCAGTAGCTCAACGGAGTTTCTTCACTGATCTAATGTGTGTGTGTTTCATGGGTTGTGTATGGGAAGAGATGTTTTTACCATTTCTCAGAGCCACACCCTACCTGAATATTGGACTCTCTAAATAAATTAAGGAAATAAAAGTGGGAGATACAGAAAACCAAAATGAAAAGACAAAGAATAAATTTACCTTTGATAATAGATATTTACTGAACTTTATTTCTTTTAAAGAGCCTGAACACCCATTTATGCATGTGTCTCAGAGTAATAAATGCATTTTCTAATGGAAGAAGCCTTAGAAAATATTTAGTTCATCACCCTATTTTCAGATGAGAAAACTGAGGCCCAGAAAAGTTGAAACATATGTCCAAAGCCACAGTTATTTGCAGGTGTAAAGCAGAATAGGATTCAAATGTTTGACTTCTTAGTACAAAATTCTTTCTTTTACAGCAACACAGCTTGTAGACAAATCATCTCCTTATCAATTGATTGCTTAACAATTTTTATTGATTACACTACAACGAACCCCACATTGTGCTACAAAGAATGTGATATAAAAGGAATGTATGATCAAGATAACTCATAAAATACTAGAAAAATAAAATAACAGCAGTTTAAAACAAGCCTCTGCATTAATAATTTCTATTGCAGAACCTGGTGTTGCCAAATGTTCATTTGGATAAGTGTGGATACTTGAAAATCACAACCTTGAAGTTTAAGTTTTTTAATATACACTGTGAATAAAAAGTAGGCTTTATTGCACATGATCATTTTAGTTGATTTACTGTGCCTTCTTTAAGCACTTTGCTGAAAAGGATTCTAAGGTACCGCTTGATGTCAACAGAAAGAAATGCCATAATCAATGTGTTATGACTGTCATGGCATAGTAGTGACAATTAGGCCAGATTTTTCACATGTAATTTAAATATTCCAGAGTATCTCCAGATAGTGTAGAAAAGCACCAAAGATATAGTCAATATGGTAATAAACATCTTAGATTATTGCTTTCTTCAAAGAGCAAAGGTGTTTACAAACTTGAATCATGAAACTAAAACAGAAAGCCATACTTGTTACTCCAGAGAATGACTTGATGCCAAAATATTAAGTAAGCATCACTAATGTGCTTACATGGGAAGATGTTATGGCCAATTATAATATATTTCTATTCTGCCTCTGTTACTCAGATCTTAAGGTGATGTCATTGTGTGTATGTGCCCACGCACGTGTGTGCATGTGTATAATATGATACCTGGACAGAAAAAGAAATGATCAATGCTGCTTTCAATAAAAGCTTTGGCATCCATATGCCACTCACCTGAATTATTTTTAAATCAGACTGCCCTTCAATCTTATGATTCAAATAGCTAAATGTATTTTGTCAATGCCATGGATACTCTCAAAGTCCTATAAAAGATCTTCTGGACTCATGAAGGCTGAATTAGAAGACATTCACTTGTGGTGGCTTCAAACCACATAGGATGACTCATCACATCGGTTATATTCACTCGTGCCGAAGTTTGTCTTGCGTAACTATTGTGTTAAGTGCTTTCCATAAAAAGCATTCATGCAAATCTATTTTTTTCCTGATCATTAAGGCACTTTAACACAAAGTAGAACTCTACCTTGTGACCACATCCTGGGTTTGTTTCTTTATAGGAAGATTGCTTTGTGCTTGAAAGCTATACAGGATATTTAAAGACTTGAACAAACGATTAAATTTACCTGCATTTTTTTTTGTTGTTGTTCCTGGCAGCCTAAGTCCTAAGCTTTACCTGTCATTCAACTCCTCTAAATGCCAAAGAAAATGGCTGAGACAGAGTAGAAATCTTGTCACATGACCTCACCCCCTTCCCCATCACCTTTCTAAGGGCTCCTGCAATTGTCATTTACATTAAAGTTCTGTGCTTAGGCCTGTAGGTGGAGAATTGCTCTTTTGTTGAGAGTTTAATTTCTTTTACAGGTCAGAAAACAAAGATTTTGTCAGACATTAGGCTGCTCTCTAAAGTGTCTCATTGCCAGGATTTTCTAAACAAGGAAAAAAAGCCAGAAAACAAAGCAATCCTTGAAATGTTAGTACAATATAAAGGTGCCCATAGGGAAATGAGCAACTTGGCACTCAGGTTCTCTTGGAACCCAGAGTTTAAGAATTTTGCAGCACTGACACTTCTGACATGTTGAAGGAATATGGAAGAAAATGGCAGCTACCTAATAAATTCTGCAAACAATTATATGCTACCGACAGGCTTGGCAATGTTCTAGGTACCAGGGATATGAGACTGAGTTACACCATGTCTCAGTCTTCAAGGAGCCCAGAGTCTGGTCATAACAATTTATGCATTAGCAATTATAACAGAAGTATAGGCTCAGTATAATAGGAAGAAATTGAAGAGCAATACAGAATACGATGAAAGAGAGGGAATGGAATGTGCTTCTCATGTCTCACACTCAAGTCTCTCTTGAAGACATAAATATAGACACAGTGTAGTATAAAGAAATAAGCATGGACTTTGAAACAAATGTACAAACTATTTTCTATAGGGACCATCTTGGGTTAAGAAATGATTAGACAGTAACCAGAGGATATCTCCTCTATCTCTTCAAAAGAAAATCTATTGTCCTAAGATCACAGAGGATATCAGGATTTAATAGAAATCATGGGCCATATTTTATGCTAGAAATATATCCCATTAAATTATACAATCTGCTGTAATTTTCTTTCAATTCTTTTTGTAGTGATTGTGAATCTCTTTTTTGAAATCTCACTTGTAACTAGTTGACTTTATTGGATTACAAAAAAACCATACTTTTTTGAGATGTTTAGAAAATATAGATCAAAAAGGGCTGCTATGTTTTGAATGTTTGTCCCCTCCAAAACTCCTGTGCTGGAAACTTAATCACCAATGAAACAGTGTTGGGAAATGGGGTTTAATGGGAAGTGGTTATGTCTTGAGGGTCTGTGCACATGAATGGATAAATGCCACAATAAAATGGGTTTTGGGGAGTGTATTTGACCCCTTTTCACTCTTCTGTCATCTGAGGAACAGCACTTTCCTCTCTTGGGAAGAAGCAGCTTTCCAGGTGCCATCTTGAAAGCAGAGATGAGGCTCTTACCAGACACCAAACCTGCAAGTGCCTTGATCTTGGGCTTCCCTACTTCCAGAACTGTGAGAAATAAATTTGTATTCTTTATAAATTCCCCCGTCTCAGGTATTCTGTTAGGGGAGCACACAATGGACTGACACTAGGGAAATCAAAGTAATCTATAATCCTATCATCTCACTACCCAGCAATAATCACTGTTGATATTTTAAAGCATTTTCTTCCAGAATTTTTGTAATCTGCTTTATTTTTATAAAATATATTTTTTGGATATTTTTCCCTATCATTATGCTATGTTATACATCCTGATTTTTATTGGTGAGAGTATTCATGCTTATAATTTATTTAACCAATCCTATATGGTTGACTCTTCAGTTTATTTCTTCACCAACATTAACACTCTTCATGAAACAAGGAAGACTGAAATAGACTGAAACAAGCACTGCCAGTCAAGAAAAAGGGGCCAGTTAGATACATTCTAAAATAGGGCTACACACAAACATCATAAAAAATTTCAATTGATAGTAAAATATCTGAAATAAAGGTCCATGTTTTATATTTCTTTTGTATTCTCTCCGTGGAGAATACTCTATACATGGAGTAGCTGATCTCTAAGTATGTAGGAATCATTTAATTGACTAAAATTCACTTAGAAAATTTCAGAAAGAAAATTATATGGTATAAAATGAATTACTTAGCAGGCATTATGCTAACCAGCTTTAGTGATTGTCCCCATGCTGAAAGCATGCCAATGATTTGCCTAGAAATGAAAATAAAATCCGAGTGACTTAATAGTGGCAATAATGATGTAGTAACAGTTATTGAGTGTTTTCATGTGTTAGGTGTTTTACTTTATGTGCTTTAACTTATTTACCTATTAGAACTTATTATTATCCTCAGATAACAATAGGATACACTGAGACTTGGACAGAATAAATAATTTGCATAAGGTTACTCAGGTAGTAAGGGTGTGAGGTTCTTGGGATTCTCTCCAACCATACTTTTCTATGGCTGCCTCTCTCTTGTTTTTATGCTTCACATCAAATGTTGCCACCCTCTATTATAGACACTTTTTGTTATAAGACCATGGTTTATTTTTCTCAAAGTACTTATTGTTAATGATGTTATGTTCCCTTTAATTTTCATGTTTACATTTCCTATTTGCATTACTAAAATGTAAACTCCATGATGGCATGGACTTTATCTATTGTGCTTATTTCTGTACCGTCAGTACCTAGAACAGTATCTAGTAACTAGCTGGTAATCCATAAACACATTGTTGAAAAAAAAGAATATATGGAGTAAAGGGCAAAGGGTCTTCCCTCAAAGAACTGACAGGCTAGTCAATTCTAAGATATGCACAGGAATTCTTGTTTATATTCCAACATTTAAGAATCCTAGAAGTTGACATTCCATCCTAACAACATGTAAGAAGCCGAAAAAAACTGAAAAATCAACAACTCTTCTTAGATCAACAATGGAAGTAATTCATATGATCCTTAGATCCATATCTTGCCCAGGACAACCACTGCCCGCAAAATTAGAGAGTCTCAAAGGCCAATACAGAGAATCACAACTTATCAGAGTAGAAATCCATGAGCAGCAACCCAGCAACCTTCACAGGGATCAGCCCCAGGGTAGGAAAACCTGAACTGTGACTAGCGAATCCCTGGAGGCTCAGTGTGGACAAATCTGAGAGATAAAAACTCTAAGGGGACCAAGTCATTGGGGGCCCCCCACACTTTTGTTAGTTTTACCTTCTGGAGCTCTACCAGGTTCTCATAGTGAATATCACAGAAAAATTCCTTTATGCTTCCAACAGGGGGAGAAAAAAAGAAACCATTTTGAAATAAACTTGAGCATTCTGTTCTTCCTAACAAGGTCCTCCCTCAAGTGAAACTATTTAACTAGAGCCTACCCTGCTGAGGTTTCATTAGAGCCTAACTGACCTGGGAGAAGGGAAATACCAGCTCACTCCAGCTCACCAACTCCAGCCCACTCTGGCCAATCCAGTCCCACCTAAATCAAGGACCAAGAAACACACGTGCAGATTCAGGAAAGTACTGAGACCTAACCCTAGGACTGGAGACTGCTTCCCCTCCTCTACACCTTACCATCACATTACTAAAGTCTTATTTATAGCAGTTCCTTTTACACAGTGCATCATTGGCCACTATCAAGAAAATAGTACAAGAGATACTAAAAGGTAAAACATATAGTTGGATAAAACCGAGCAAGCACCGAAGCCAGAGTTATATTTGAAAGAGATGTTGGAATTATCAGGCTGCAGATTAATAAACAACTAAAATTAATCTGCTAATGGCTTTAATGGATAACACAAATGGCATACAAGAACAGATGGGAAATGTAAGCAGAGTGATAAAAATTCTATGAAGACACCAAAAATAAATGCTAGAGATCAAAAAACTAACAGAAATGAAAAATGCCTTTGATGGACTCATTAGTAGATTGACATGGCTGAGGAAGAAATCTCTGAGCCTAAAGATATATTAATGAAAATCCCCAAAACTGAAAAGGAAGATAAAAAAAAAGACTGAAAAAAAATCAGAACACAATATTCAAGAACTGTGGGACAACTATAAAAGGAGTAGCTTACGCCCAATGAAAACACCACAAGGAGAAGAAAGAGAGAAAGGAAGAGAAGAAACGTGCAAAATAGTAATGACTGAGAATTTCCCCAAATTAGTGTCAGACACCAAGCTATATATCCAGGAAGCTCAGATAACACCAAGCAGAATAAATGCCAGAAAATTATAATACCAGTAATCTAAGTTTCCACCTTAGGAAACTAGAAAAAGAAGAGTTAATTAAATCCAAAGTAAGCAGAAGAAAGTAGATAATAAAATTAGAGTAGAAATCAATGAAATTTAAGATAGGAAATTAATAGAGAAGATCAGTGAAACAAAAATAAGGTTCTTTGAAAATAAATAAAGTGATACATCTCTAGTTACACTAAGAAAAGAAGTGAGAGAACACAAATTACTAATATCAGAAATGAAATTGGGGACATCGCTACAGATCCTATGGACATTAAAAGAATGTTACATAAATGTTATGAACAACTCTCTAAGCTCACAAATTTGATAATGTATGTAAAATGTATCAATTCCTTGAAAAACACAATCTGTCAAAACTTACACAAGAATATATAGACAATCCAAACAGGTCTATATCTTTTAAAGAAATTGAATAAATAAGAACCTTCCAAAAAAAGATAACACCACATCCAGATATGTTCACTAGTGAATTTTGCCAATCATTTAAGGAATAAACCACAGCAATTCTCTATAATCTCTGTCAGAAGATATAAGCAGAGGGATTCTATGAAGCCTCATTTTATGAGGCCAGCATTACCCTAATACTAAAGCCATCCAAAGATATTATGAGAAAAGAAAACTACAGATCAAATCTCTCACGAACACAGAAGCAAAAATACTCAACAAAATATTATCAGATTGAATTCAATGATGTATAAAAACAATTACAAACCATTACCAAACGGGACTTATCCCTGGTATGTAAGACTGGTTCAGAATTTGAAAATCATGTGATGTAATACCTCACATCAACATGCTAAAGATGAAAAAAATCATATGATCATATTAATAGATGCAGAATTTTAAAAAATACAACACCCATTTATGATAAAAAAATCTCAGTAAACTATAATTAAATGGAAGCTTCCTGAACTTTGATAAAGAGTACCTATAAAAAACCCTACAGCTAACCTTATACTTAATGTATAAGTATAACCTTATACTTAATGGAAACTAGGCGAGTTTCCATTAAAATCAGGAACAAGTCAATTATGTCTCTTCTCACCACAGTTTTTCAACATTGTACTAGAAATCCTAGCTAAAGCAACAAGACAAAAAAAAAAAAAAGAAAAAGAAAATGTATACAGAATGGGAAGAAAGAAATAAAAGAGTCTATCCACACAGTTAATATGATTGTCTATGTAGAAAATCCAAAATTATTAAAAAAGAAACTCCTTGAACCAATAAGCAATTATAGCAAGATTGTAGGCTATAAGGTTAATATACAAACACCAATTACTTTCCTATATATCAGCGATGAACAGGTGGAATTTGAAATTAAAAACAAAATTTTCATTAGCACCTAAAAATTCAAATACTTCAGTATAACTATAACAAATATGTGTAAGATCTATATGAGAAAAACTGCAATGCTCTTGTGGAAAAAAACAGTCAAGGAAAAAAATCAGTCTTTAAATCAGTAAATTTAAGGAGAGCTATTCCATGTTCACGGATAGGAAGACTCGATATTGCCCAGATGTCAGTTCTTCCTGACTTGATTTGTATATGAGTGCAATCCCTATCAAAATCTCAGAAAACTATTTTGTGAATATTGACAAATAATCCTAAGTTTATGTGAAGATCCAAAAGACTCAGAGAAGCCAAATTAATATTGATGTTAGAGAACTGACACTTTACTTCAAGACTTACTTTAAAGCTACAGTAATCAAGACCGTGTCATATTAGCAAAAGAAGAGACAAATAGATCATTTGAACAGAATAGAAAAAGCAGAAACAGATCCATGCAAATATAGTTAATTGATCTTTGACAAAGGAGCAAAGGCTGTACAAAGGAGAAAAGACAGTCTTTTCAACAAATAATATTAAAATAACTATACATGCACATGCAAAAAGTGAATCTAGATACAAACCCTATACTCATACAAAACAATAATTCAAAATGTACTGCAGACATAAATGTAAAACACAAAACTATAAAACTCCTAGAAGATAACATAGGCTTAAATCTATGTGACTGAGGGCTTGGTGATGACATTTTAGATACAACACCAAAGGCACAATCTATGAAAGAAATAATTGATAAGCTGGACTTCAAAATTTCTTCTCTGCAAAAGACATTGTGAATAAAATAAAAAGATAAGCCACGGATTGGGAGAAAATATATGCAAAAGACATATCTGATAAAAGACTATTATCCAAAGTATACAAAGAAGTCTTAAAAATCAACAAAAAGAAAACAAACAATCTAATTTAAAAATGACCCAAGTAACTTAATGGTCATCTTACCAAAGATAGGTGACAAATAAACAAGAAAAGATGTCCTACATCATAGGTCATCAAGGAGATACAAATTAAAACAACAATGAGATACTAGTACATACCTATCAGGATGGCCAAAATCCAGAACCCCGACAATACCAAATGATAGGAAGCAGGCGGAACAACAGGAAGTCTCATTTAATGACAGTGGGAATGCAAAATGATAAGCCACTTTGGAAGACATTTTGCCAGTTTCTTGTGAAACTACACTTACTTTTGCCATACAATCCAGCAATTGTACTCCTTGGTATCTACACATAGGAGTTGAAAACTATTATCCACATAGAAACCTGCACATCAATGTTTATAGCAGCTTTATTCATAATTGCCAAAATTTGGAAGCAACCCAGATATCCTTTGGTGGATAAAGGGATAACTTTGGTACTTCTAGACAATGGAATATAATTCATTGTTAAAAAGAAATGATCTATCAAGCCATGAAAAGTTGTGGAGGAAACTTAAATGCACATTTTTAAGTAAAAGAAACCAATCTGAAAAGGTTACATACTATATGATTCCACCTATATGTCATTCTAGAAAGGGCAAAACTAGGGGACAGTAAAACGATCAGTAGATACCAGATTAAGGGAAGAGAAGGATGAATGGGCAGAAGACAGAGGATTTTTAGAACAGTGAAACTACTCTTTATGATGCTATAATGGTGGATACAAGTCATTATACATTTGTCCAAACATTTAGGATGTTGGCATTTACATGCCAACAGTGAACTCCAATGTAAACCGTAGTCTTTGGGTGATAACAATGTATCAATGGATGTTCATTAATTATAACAAATGTACCACTCTGGTGGAGGATGTATGTAAAATCTCTATACCTTTTGCTCAACTTTGCTGTGAACCTAAAACTGCTCTTAAAAATAAAGTCTATTAAAAAAAGATATGAACAAAGGTTGTGTTCGACAAACAGTACTTTTTAGTTTCTAAGAATTGTAGTTCTATGGAAACAAAGGGGAGACAAGAGTTCATACCCACCTGTGGGTGCCTAGAGTTGGCCTCAGGCAGAGGCCTAGATTGAGTTGGGCCTTGGATGTATAAATTGTTTGAAAAAAATATCTTTAACTTTGTCCTAGTCATTTAAGCCCAATCCTGGTGATTCGAGAAATGAAAGCAAGACCCTTCAAAGGAAGAGCTAGGAAACCCCATACCCTTGATAAAAACACATCAAATGAGATGCTAACGCCCCACATTGATCACACTCAGAAAGCCTGACTGGAGATGTTTATCCTAATCCTCCAATCCAGACACTTCCTGAGATATGGTCAGGAGGGCTAATTACCCCAATACATAAAAACAGAAACGCTCTCAAGCCACACTGCCGGAGAGATCTACATTAGCAGCAACAGAGCAAACCCTGACGCTGCATCCTTGGTGAAAGAATAAAGCAATGTCGGACCAGTGACAGCAGCATCCATAAAATCCAAATTGGATTCCTCCCTTGAAAATGAGCCACAGACTTCATCTCTCCCCCGATTGCTGCATATTAACAAACATGTAAAAAAAATACAACAGGGAGAAGAGATTTTCCTTGCTTTATTAGACTTTAAAATCGCCCTGGACTCAATCTGGCACCAGAAGTGAATCTACAACTGCTACAAAGGGAATGGCTAGAAAAACAAATGACGTATTTAAGTTCCTATACCAATCCATCAACCGAAGGATGGAAATAAGCATAAATGGATGTCTTCAAGCGGGAAAGTGAGACAAGGACGCACATCTCACAGCTTAATAGATACTAGGATGAGCTAGTCCCAGGGTTGGAGCCGGGCCCGTGCTCAGGGACTCTGATAAACCGGAGAGAAACTGCCTATCGAGACACCACACTGGGCTGGATTTCTTTGTGGCACTTGGATCATTCATGTGGGGGCCACAAGAAAGAGGTTACACATTAGTAACCAAACTCTCTATATCCAACCTTAGTGAAATTCTTAGACTATTTTATTGATGGGTATGATAGAGTATTGATTGGTAATAACATGCAATATGGAAAACAGCATGCCTGATTGATCATTAGATTGTGAATGACAAAGAATAAAGAATTGTAATGTACTTAAATCAATTAACTTTTTTTTCTGGTACCAGAAATATATGACATGTCTCTAGACCTTGAAAGAACATACATTTTCTTATCTTTAGAAAAGAAAAATATAGATTAGAAAAATCTTAACAAACTTCTTAATCTTCTTAACAAGCAGACCCTTGATATTTCTGAGGGAAGTCTTCAAGGCCTTTCTCTGACAAGAATATTACTGGAGCATATAAAGCTACCCAATTCCTTCGAACCTAATGGAATAACTCTAACATGCAGTGTTTTAAATTCAAAGTTGCAGAAGGTTTGCATGGAACAAACATAAAACAGACCATGTTGTCATTGTGCCAAAATCTGGACCACAGCTTCTTATTCATGTCCCTTAATGCCCTGTAATTTGAAGAAGAGTTAAAAAAAAAAGCTAGAATTAATTATAAAGACACATGGTCACAAGGTAAAATAATTGATATATCCTTAACTTCTTATATTATCCTTCCTGGATAATGTTTTCATTAAGACAACCTATTTCAGTATGGGTCTGATTTTTTAAATTAATTTATTTATCTTTTATTTCAGCATATTATGGGGGCAAAAATGTTTAGGTTACATCGATTGCCTTTGCCCCACCTGAGTCAGAATTCAAGTGTGTCCATCTCCAAGACAATGTGGACTGCACCCATTAGGTGTGTATATACCCATCCCTACCTCCCCACTCCCATCTGCCTGACACCCGATGAATGTTATTAATATATGTGTAGTTAAGTGTTGATCAGTTAGTACCAATTTGATAGTACCTGTGGTGTTTGTTTTTCCATTCTTGTGGTACTTCACTTAGTAGAAAGGGCTCCGGCTCTGTCCATGACAATATAAGCAGTGCTAGATCACCATTGTTTTTTCTGGCTGAGTAGAACTCCATAATATACATATACCACATTTTATTAATCCACTCATGTATTGATGGGCACTTGGGTTGTTTCCACATCTTTGCAATTGTGAATTGTGCTGCTATAAACATTCTAGTGCAGATGTCCTTTATATAGAATGTCTTTTGTTCCTTTGGGTAGATGCCCAGTAATGGGATTGCTGGATCAAATGGTAGTTCTATTTATAGCTCTTTGAGGTGTCTCTATAGTGCTTTCCACAGAGGTTGTACTAGTTTGCAGTCCCACCAGCAGTGTATGAGTGTTCCTATCTCTCCGCATCCATGTTAACATTTATTGTTTTGGGACTTTTTGATAAAGGCCATTCTCACTGGAGTTAAGTGATATCTCATTGTGGTTTTGATTTACATTTCCCTGATGATTAGAGATGTTGAGCATTTTTCATATGTTTGTTGGCCATTATTCTGTCTTCTTTTGCAAAGTTTCTGTTCATGTCCTTTGACCATTTTTTAATGAGGTTGTTTGATTTTTTTCTTGCTGATTTTCCTCAGTTCTATATAGATTCTAGTTAGTAAGCAATGTTTCCACTCTTGTGGACACAGTACTCTATTGGGGAAGAGGGAGGCATTAAATAAACAAATAAACAAGAAGAACTTTACACAGTGATAAGTATTCAAGTAAGACATAGAATACATGACATGTCAGAGAATGAACAGATGTCTGTTTTTATGAATGGTCAGTGAATGCCCTTCTAGATGTTGATAATGAGATCTGAATAACCAGGTGCATGGACCATTTTCAAAGGAGGAATAAACCATTTAAGGCTGAG
The DNA here is from genome assembly GCA_028533085.1 of Varecia variegata. Classification (NCBI taxonomy): domain Eukaryota; kingdom Metazoa; phylum Chordata; class Mammalia; order Primates; family Lemuridae; genus Varecia; species Varecia variegata. Next base: position 83,094,764 of record CM052437.1, read on the forward strand.
GGAAGAACCTTTTCAAAGACCAAAAGTAGGGCTAGGTTTTGGCTTCCTGAAGAAGTGAAAGAAGTCCAGTGTGTCCAGAAGTCCAGAAGGCAGAGAATGGTGCGAGATGAACTTAAGGATTTAGACAGGGGCTGGATAATTCAGGGCTTTATAAATCAGAGTAAGAAGACAGGGTTATATACTGAGTGAAAGAGGAAGTCATTGGAGGATTTTACACAGAGAAATGACATAATCTGACTCATAATTTTAAAGGTTCTCTCTTGCTTCCATGTTGAGAATAGACTGCATCAGGGGAAGTATCAGATAAAGCATCAATTGCAAGGGTCCAGGAAGGAGATGACGGAGGCTTGGACTAGAGTAGAATGGTGGGGTTGGTGAAAGTCATATGCACAGTATGTCCTAAAGGAAGAATACAGGGAGTTCACATGGGCTAAAACAATTTTAAAAATCTTAGACATTAAGTCAAATTTTACATGTGATACTTAGGGGTTCAACTTTTAAAAATTTATCTAAATTGGGCTAATGTAGAAAGATGTGTACATGTACAAAAATATTCATCATTTTTGAGGTAAAAATAAAATTGAGACAGTAAATGGGGAATTTTTAGATGCTCATCAATAGGAGGCTATTTGGATAAGTTATGAGTAAAATATTATAATGTTCTTACAGGTGGTGTGAATTTATATCACTGACAAAAAAAATATGTCCATGAAATGTTGTTAGATCAAAAAAAGCAGGTTAAATAACATCATATATACCATTAAAAAGGAAAAGGAAAATTGAATGTATACAGATATGTAGTATGTGCATAGAAAAATGTGGAAGGAAGTGCACAAAACTATTCTCATTGACTTTTATGAAATGTTTTATGTGTATTATTTTAAAGTATCAACAATGAATATAGTTTAATTGGGGATAAATGGATATTCAGCACCTACATTAATACCTTCATCACTTATGGCTGTGTTTGAAATATTTGTGCAGACTTTTAAATATCAAGCTGTCAATTCTTTGTCAATTTAAGTTTCTTAACTGCCTGTCTCTGCTAAATAATTAATTTGTCAACTTACACCAATGCCCTGAAAATCATACTTTAAAAACAGAAGTACTAACAAAAGAACCTCTGATGAGACTTTAATTACTTTTAATGATAGCAAGTGAGCACTAAATTTTTATTCTGCAGTACAATGTCTTATATTTTCACCAATGGATTTTTCACAAAATGGGGATACCAAAAATTGTAATTTGTGGACATTTGGATTTTTGTTCAGCAGACTACACCATAGCTAACTTTGCTTCTCTGACATTGTCAAATCACACTGAAAGCCCCCTGGCCATAAGCGTTTATGTAGTTTAATGCTTTACTGCTTGTCAACGTAAAGAAATAGGGAATTACAAATTTCAATTATTTAAATTTTAAGATTAAGATATTCCTGACACTTTACAGTTCTTATGATAATTATTCACTATATTATAACCAATCATTTCCTAGATGTCTTTATTTATTCATTAATATGTCCTTTTTCTTCCTTCCCTCCATCTTTTCACCTCTTCATTCTTTCACTTTCTTCCGTAGTTCCTTTATTAATTTTGTTCCATCATTCATTTATTTATTCACTTGATAAATAGCTACTGAGACCTACAATATACCAGACATTGCTAAGTGTCAAAAATGTAAAATGAATATGGCAGAAAACGTTTCCTCAAGGAACCTGGAACTTGTCTAATGGGAAAGATAGAAACATAAAGATATAAAAACAATGATGATGACAGTGTGATTTTTAATGTTGACAATATTGATTTTTAAAAAGATGAAACAGGAAATCTGTAATAATAATAATTTCCCCTTATTAGCCTGTATCCTAGGTCTTTAGAACTATGGTGAGCATTCTCTGGGCTAAGGGAATTGGTACAAAAATTTGAGAAGCCCTTTTGGAATACAGCCTACATGATGCACGAAAAGCGGAATGGACAAAACCAGGCAGAGGCGTGGCGTAGACCAGGGCAGGAGAGGAAGGGGGCATTCAGGTGGGACAGCAGCTCCAGCAAAGGCAGAGTGCTGAAGAACAGCCTGGCATCTGTGGGGATTTCAGGCACCCAAGGACAGCTGAAGCAAAGTGAAGACGAGAAGATTGGTGGGGTAAAGCTGGAGAGAGTGTTAGACGTTGTTCCCAAGGCTAGACATAGCTCCTTGGAAACCTTAGGGTTTTCAGTCTCTGCTCATAGGTCCTGCTGCCCCACACCATGGAGTTCTAGGCTACATGTTATTACTGCCACCTTTATAACTGGAGAGTGACTCAGAAAGTCTTGTAACTGGAGGATCAGTTGCTCAGTTTTATTAATAATTATTGCAGAGACCATTTATATCTGGATATTTATGAAAAAAATAACTGAAATTTATTGCTTTCAGGGCTTTAGTCTCAGTCTCAGACCCAGGCAAGAGGGATCCTGTCCTGAAATCCAACCTTCAGGGACCTCTTCTCTGGCTGTGCTTTGGCCATATGTGGAGCATCCACTGGGCCTAGTGGACATGAACACACAGGGCCAATGTACCACTATCCCCACCTAAAAAATGCATAGGTACCACGAATCCTAGAACATCCTGCCCAGTAATCCCAAACCCTTGTTTCATTTTCCCTGTGTGCCTCTCGAGAGGTGTCCAAGGAGTAGCCGTGTGCAAGAGAGTGGGCTGGGTAGGGTCAGTGTGGATAAAGCTTAGAGGTGTTCTGGGTTGTCCACACATAAACATGCTGCACTGTATAAGATGGAACAGTGGCAAGAAAGGAAGGGACAGACTGTGTCTGGGGCTGGATGGTGCTACCAGAGGCTGGTGGTGGAAGAGAACCAGTTCTGGTGTAAAATTTTCCAGAGTCCAGTATCTGTGAATTTGAATCTGGCCTTACAGGTCATTAAAGAAGGAAGATCAATTCAGTGGTGTGCTGGAGCCAGTTCATGTAATCTTGGGAGAGCTGATTTTAGCACCTCTTCTCAACCCCATGTTCAGTGGCATCATTTTCATAGCTTGAAATTGGCCATGGTGGGAATATTTGTACCATAGAAATCAACAAATGCTACAAATCAATGTCCCCCCATTTCCCCTGCAAAAACTCAATTATTAAACTTTTATCATCATGCCACTGGATAAAATGCACTGTATTTAATGGTATGGAGTTTAATTTATAACTTTTATACATTTAGACATGTGGTATGGAAGCCTACATTTGTATTCTACAAATGATCGTAGTGAGATTACCTAGGGTAAGGCTGGGTTGTTGCATAGCTGCTTAAACTCACTGGAATATACATGGCTATCTCTCACTAGACAGAAAAAGGATGAAAATTCCATCCTAGTACAACATGGTGGTCACAAATGTCCATTATAAGACTCACCCTCCATTTCTTTTATTCCTACAATTTAACAACATAAGATTGTTGAAAGGCAGAATATGTAATCTTTACAGGATGAATAATCAGGTTTTATTTTTACAGGCTTTAGATTACTTCTTTAAGACATAAAAAGAAGGTGCCTTTTTGAGCTCTCTAGGACTCAGATGTAACTGGGACCAGATTATAAAATCAGGGATACGGTACACCACGGTAGAAACCTTTTTCTAGCAGATGCATTCTGAACAACTCCTTAACATAAATCTAGACATCTCCCAGGCCATAGTCTTTGACTCATGTTTCTATTTTAGGTCTTAGGAAAGGGTTTTTTAATTAATATCTTGAAACTCAAGTCTACCTTAATCTAGGATAAACTGCATATAGTTAGTTTTCCACATTTTAAAATACATAAAAATTGCCTGGGGAAGTAATTTAAAAGATGATTGTCTTTCCCCAGTTCTAAGAGACTCTGATTCAGCAGATCTTGGTGGGGTCTAGATTTTCACAAACTTCCCAGTTGTTTCTGGTGAACATAGTCCATGGATACTACTTTCAGAATATTAGCTCATAATTGAAAACATCTTCTAAAATTAAGTTCCTGGAAGTCCTCTTAGTTACTTGGTTTCATAGAAAGTGATTGACATTAATGGGTATATTTTTGCCAAATCACACAGATACTGCAGGTGTTATGGAGTAAATTGTGTCTCCCTAAAATTCACACTTTGAAGCACTAACTCCCAATGAGACTATATTTAGAGACAGGGTCTTAAGGAGGCAATTAAGGTTAAATAAACTGTCTTTATAAGAAGACAAAGAGACAGCAGGAGTGTGGCCACACAGAGGAAAGGCAATGTAACGAGACTGTGTTCCACAAAGATAGGCCTCACCAGAAACCATTAAGCTCAGACGTTCAGCCTCCAGAACTATGAGAAAATACATTTCTGTTGTTTAAGCCCCGGTTTGTGGTATAACAGCCCTTGCAGACTAATATGACAGGCTAAACATTTTTAAAGGAAATGGTAAGTGCTAGATGAAGCCAATATAATAGTCCTTAGCACGATGGAGATATTTCTGGTGGAAGCTGGATTCCACCATTATAAGAAAGTCAGTGTTTAATTTTATCAGGCTGTGATAAGAATATTCACATTGGCCAAACCAAGTGCTTTGATTTTTTGGTTCTTGAAGAGGCATTACCAAAGACGACTCTCTGATTCCCTTTACTTTGTTTCATGGTTGGCCAGTCCTTCCTCAGGTGAATTCCTTCTTTCTTTAGCTTTCTTACCCCTGCTCCGCTAAGGTGATGTGTTTACAGTTTGATCTTACTTGCCAGTGATCCTCTGCATTTTTCTAAGATGACTTGACAAGTCTCTATTCAAATACATTCCATTTGATTTGCATAGTTTAATTTGCAGAGAAAGATCTCATTTCTGTGGATGCATAGGGCGGGCAGGAGCTCAAGGTTATGAGAAGAACTGCCTTGTACCCTTCAAAGTGGATTTTCCTCACTCAGGGCTTCCATAGTAGATCATAGAAATGGGAATGAATGATGCAGCAAACTCTCTTTCTTAGGAAAATTGGTGGCAGGCAAAAAAATAGTATTTTCTCTCAGTAGGCAGAATAGTTTATTAAGAGGGAAATTTCACCTCCTGACCACAATGGAGAATCGAGTATCCACCTTTATTAAAATAGATGTGATGACATCTACAAGATGTAGTTCAAAGTCCTCTTCTTCTGAATTCACATTGTTTTCCCAAGTCACTGTTCAATTCTATCTATTATAAATATGTTAGTTTTAAGTAAGATATTTCTAAAAACCCAAGGATGTATATTTTTCACACTTCTTTTTATTTGTCGCAGTAAAAAAAGGAAACCTCTGTTTTAGTCCCCATGATTATTAAGTCATTTATCCACAGATTTCCAGGGACCCTCTGCTAACTGATTTCTATTTTCAGTTCCTGATGACTATGTTCATTCAACTAGAGTGATAGAGTTTCTTTTCATTGGTTTTAAAATAGTGTCTTTTCTGGGAGGTTTCTGCATATCACTGTTGAAGATGCAATATACCATTTGTTTTGTTAAAAGTTTCATTCAGGTCATACATGACTGAAGAAGCCTAGATGGTGAGTTCTGCCCTGAATTCCCTGAGTTTATTACTGAAAAAAAATATTTTTCAAGTATCATATGGAGTAATCATAAAAAAAATTTGTTATTAATAAGTATTGTTTCTCTTTGCCAAGTATTTTACACAGGGTACCTTGTAATATAATTCCCATTTTCCAGATGAATAAACTGAGGATCAAAAGGTGAAGCATATTAACTTGCTACAAAGAAGCATGAAGAAGAGAACTACTCTGGTTTCCTCATTTAAGAAATGGAGATACCAGGCTTTATCCCAGATCTATCTTAAATAAATCTGAGGTGATCAATTTGTCACAGTTTTCCCAGGGCTTTTAGATTTATCACTAAAATTCTTTCTTCCTGTTGGTTCTGGGAAAATTGGAAGAGTTGGATCCCTCTACCAAATCCTAAACTCTTTTCATAGTACCACGTTATTAGGTCATGCTCTGGCTATATCAGCAGATTCATTAAATCAAATATTTTAGAAGACAATATTAGTATGAAGTGAATGATATTTTAAAATATCCAACATTTTCCTTTCCTATGTTTGCTTATGCATTGTGGCCTTTACTGCAATCAGTGATGCCATTCTATGCTCATTATTTCCCAGATAGGGTGTACAATAGGAAATAAGGAGTTGTTTCCTTGCCTATTTCAAAAGTTTAGTTCCTCTAAAGATTGGGAAGTTCTTTAATAAGGACAATAAATTTGCTAGCATGTATGATGATGAATAAATAAAAATTTCCATCACCGAGAGTGATGATGATAATGATGATGATTGCTAAAATATGTTGGACGCTTACTATGTCTTGGATACTTTTCAAAATTTCTGTGTGAATTATTTTACTCTGTACCTTACATATAGGAAAACTAAGGCACAGAAAGACTGAGTACATTTTGCAAGATCACACATAGGTAAGTAGATCCTGTATTCAATCTCGGGCAATCTGGTGCCAGACCCTGTGCTCCTTAGCATTGTGTCCTGCTGAGTAGAAAATAATAACATTTTTTGTAGAGAAGAGGGCCAATTGGAGGGGAAGGAATAAAGAACTGATGCTAGCAGTTCCTTGAGAGGGGGCTCAGAACTACTCAATCATTGAGAACATAGCCCTAAAGAGAACAAATAAGGAAATCAAGATATGTTTAGAGGGGATCTGAAAGAAGAGTGGATTTGTGCCCCAATCTGAAGGCTACTCAAGATGAGACAAGATCCCATGGTAGAAGTCACTTTGCAGTTAGTCTAAGAGCTCATGCCTGAGATAACAGGAATCAGTTAGTGTTTAATTCAGCGGTATACTACAAAACTTCAAAATAATGAAGGCTCGCACTCCCCATGCCCTTTTCCTTGGGTTGTTCTAGAGATGTTTATTGATGCTGCAATCTCATATTAGAAGGATGCAGGAACCTCTCCATAGAGTGCCCATTCTCCAAGGGAAAATAGGGACCCTTTGTGCCTTCTTCCCTGTCTTGCTTCAAGGACATCAGACCAGAATTCTCCCCCAGGTTGGAGGGTGGAAGACTTCTGCTTGTTCTAACAGGAAAGTGGGCACTCCCACACCTTCTTCCCTGACTTGCTCCGGCAGTAAATTCAGATCTATAGATTCTTCCTGAAAGTAGTTTCTGCATGCATCTAGTGCCCCGACTTTTACAGCCTTCACCAGAGGGACTGCCTCCTCAACCACCTGTCTCTCGGATTTGACGAAGGTTACTTTTAAACTTGCAAATGTTCAGCAGCTATTTCCTCAGGTTCAAAGTCTGATCAAGAGCACAGGTATCTGCCTCAGACCCTCGGCATAGAGCAGAACAGGTGGGATATAAACTCCGGCTCTCAGCTTCTCTGCAAGAAAATAATGAGCTGGAACATTCATCTGACTCTCCAGATGCATCCTGAGGGACTGGCTTCTCTCCCACCTCTCTCAAGGCAATAGCACAACTTGAAACAAATAAGAAATCCAGTTATATTAACTCTATGATCCTTGGGTGACAAAGTTATCACCATATTTCTCATGCTCTAAAATGGCTGCATAAGCCATTCCATTCTTATTCAGATGCAAGAAGGAGGTAAAAGAGGCACACACACAAAAATGCCCCCTTGCAACATACCACCAAACAGCTTCCACTTATAGCTCACCGGCCAGGATCAGTCACATTGCCACACTTGGTTGCAAGGTTACAAAGAAATAGTCTTTTATTGGGCACATTGCTACCCCTAAACAAGATAAAAGTTTTTTTTTTCTAAGGTAAGGAGAGAATAGGTATTGTGTACAAACTGGAAGTCTCAACAAGTAGTCTCATACAGTAGAAGTGGACAAAACCAGTAATTGAAGGAATCTTGTGGCCCACGAGTGGCAGAAGAAGTGAAGGGACTCACCATTCTTAAGAAACAGAATGACCCAGTAATATCGGAGGGATTCCTGAATGCCATATGGCGCCAAATTAGCCAAAATATATTCAGAACCAGAAGACCCTGAGGCCAAGAGGGAAGTAAACATAGCGGCAGTCTCCATGGCAGATGAAAACAAGCACATTGAGAAATAATCTTTCCTAATACGTGATACTATGTAAGCTCTCCCATCATCAAATACCTCTTAAGTCTCTAAGAACTAGACACAATCCTGGGAAGGGTACAGGAGCTCCAGCCGGGCTAAAATTCAATTTATTCCACCACAACGGGATGGGGTGGAGAGACTTATTTCAATTTAAGAATAAAGTTACATTTCTTCCACATCTAAAATTGTGGACTGGAATCCATAACAATTACATGTGTAAGTGAAAAGAAGGGCACGTCATTGAATTTCAAGATTGTGCTTGGAGTTCAGTGGATACTTTTATGGTACCCTTTGATATCATTTGATTATATCCCAGCCTACGTGGAAACTGGTGAATCTCAGATCCTGTGAATGTCGCTGTAACTCTAGCACATTAACAAACAATTTTATTGTGAATTAGAATGCATTATTTTGAATTCAACGGTATTAGTGTCCTACGGCTGCCATAACGAATTACCACAGCCTGGGTGGTTAAAACAACAGAAATTTATTTCCTAGCAATTCTGGTGGCTAGAAGTCTGAAATCAAGTTGTCTGCAGGGTTTATTTCTACTGAAGCGTCTCTCCTTGGCTTATAGATTGCCTTCTTCTCCCTGTGTCTTCCTTCTGTGTGTCTCTATCCTAACCACCTCTTTGTATAAGAACACCAGCCATATTGGATTAGGGCCCACTCTAATGATCTCATTTTAACGTAGTTACTCTTGAAAGGCCCTATCTCCAAATATAACTACATTCTGAGGAACTGAAGATTAGGACTTAAACATATGGATTTTAGGGGGACAAAATTGAGTCCATACCATCAACTTTGCACAAAAATAGCCCTGTGCCAATTACACTATGGGGTAGCACATCAGGACCATGAGAGCCCCAGGGTTATTGTTATCATCAAGGATTATTGATCAAGCACCCTCCAGAGGCTGCCCCTCTGTTAGGAGTGGCAGGATTAGAAGACCCAAAAATGTGCAGAGCTTCTCATTAACCAAGATTTCAAATATAGAAATGTTGTACAAGGTAATCTCCTCTACTTGCTTTCTTACTGCATTTTATCCCTCTATAGAGTGGGAGAAGGGTCCCAATACTTAAATTATAAATGAGCCCAGTGCTTCAAGTGTAGCATGTATGTAATAAATGCACATGGGGTGAACAAAAATTTACTGTTGTAAACAAAATAATCCCTTGTGACTAAGTCTAGTTTATGATATTTATCCTTTGTGGAACTCTTGATTATTCATCTAATATCTTCTCTTTAAAATGGGACTAATAACTATTTATAAATCTTTGTTGAATAATATGCCATACAACAAGAGCAGTTTTGAAACTCTAATCATACTATATATTACTATATATATATATATTTAGAATTTATATTAACACTAATTGTATACATCCTCCATTGTCTCCATGCATGTTTATTTAATTGATGAACAGGCCTCCCAGTATATCATAGACTGTGCACAATGCTGTCTGATATCACTATCATTCTTCTTGGTAGGGTTGAGGGCCCAAGAACGATATTCCCTTAGAGTCTGCAATGCTCAAAAACTTCTATGTGCACGATTCAGTCTTTGTCCAATTTGTTTACAGGAAACTCAGGGAGGGTTTTTCTATTTCTGTTTATACATAAAGAAATATTAAAAAGTGATTTTGTGTAAGTTAACTTTAAGTCAGTTTTTGTTGCCAGGACAAAATAATCCAAAATCTCAATGCTAAAGAAAGTTTCTTTCTTTTCCATACTCCATGCCCTACATAGTGAAACAGAAGAAGTTTTTTCCTATAGTTATTCACAGATGATGGATAACAACACATCTTGACATACACATCTAGTAGAATGCAGTGAATTGCATAAACTGCACATTGAATCTTAAGACTTCTGCCAGCAAGTTACATACGCCACTTCCACTCATATTTCCTGGGTTAACGCAAGTCACAGGACCATGCTTAACTCTTGCCACATTCCTAGAAGGAAGAGAGATAGAAATATTTGGTGAATAGTGATAATGTCTAATATTTATGAATTCATTAAACCCATATGCATGAAAAAAGCCTACCATGTATCAAGAAATGTTCTAAAGACTGAAGATATAGGAGTGAATAGATATATATCTATTTTTATAAACCTTATATTCTAATGCTTATATAGAATGTCATGGATATGCGTGGGATAGAAAATATCAAAGCAAGAAAGGTGGGTAAAAATGGTCTGAGATGGAGTGATTGCAACTGTATATAGGCTGTACAGAGAAATCTTGACTGAATATGCAAAATTTTAATTAACACCTGAAGCAGTTAAGAGGACAAATCATATGGGCAACATTTGGATAAACATGCCAAACAGAAGGAACAGAATGTGCAAAGGCCCTGAGGCAGGAGCATACCTAGTATTTTTGCAGAACACTAAGGTGAGTGTGATGAGTGTGATTGAAACAGAGTTAGAAAGAGGGAGAGAAGTAGGGAATGAGGTTAGAGAGGTAATTGGGAGGGAGAAGATCATATCACATAAGTCTTGGCACATCACCAGAAAGACTATTAATATGAGTGAGACAGGAGCTCACTATGTGTTTTGAGGAAAAGGTAACATGATTAAACTTGTATTTTAAAGGCACAAGACTAGGGAAGATGGCAAGAAAGAAGCAGAGAGATCAGTTAGAATCTCATTATTCAAGTGTAAAAAGATGGGAGAATGGATCAAAGTCCATGGACCAAGATGGGGGCATTAAAAGTGGTAAGAAGAGGTTAGATTCTGTATACATTTTGAAGATAGGCCCAATAAGATTTGTTAATGGCTCAGCTTTCAAATAAGGATTTGAACTGAGTCTTGGATGAAAAAGTGAATGATTATACAGACCACTGATATTGAGCTATAGGTCCTTTTAAGAAAAGTTTTTAAATCAGCTGCCACTATCTACCTATTTTCCACAACTCATGGCTAAACCTTCAAAGGATATAAGACAAAGAGCCTAGAAAAAATCATACAATTCTATTTATCCTAAAAATGTTTTTGTTCTGAGTGTGAATAAGTGAAAACAGACCCATTATGTATTCCTGGCATCTTAGAACATCCTTTTAATCTTTAGTGACATACCTTACATTTCAGGTTATATACCAGTACATATACCAGGTAACCCATTTTTCAATAAACATTTGTGGTGTACCTACTATGTACGAGAGACTATGGTAGGAACTAACATTACAGACACAATCAATCTAGGCATTAACCAAGTAACTATAAGTGTGATTTTTGTTGCCAACGTGAATATCAAGTCCTATGGGAATCCATAATGTGATTCAGGCAGTAAACAGTGCTTAGACCAACATATGGAAAAAAGGTCTATATCGGGTGATTGTGAACTACAGCTTGTGGGCTAGCTGCATTTTTTTGGTAAGTAAATTTTTATTGTAACATAGCTCTGTCCATTCTTTTAAGTATCATCCATGGGCACTTTCTCACTACAATGGCAGAGCTGACTAGTTTTGCTAGAAACTTACGACCTCAAAGCCTGTTATATTTACTATCTGGCCCTTTAAGAAAACATTGGCCAACCTCTGGTCTACACAATGGAAAATATCCAACAACAAAAATATTCGTAATTTTTAAGTGCAGAGTGCATGTAAAACTATTCTTCCTAGTGCTAATGCATAAAGTTAGCAACAAAATCCTTAGCTAATTGGCCCATGAAAGCAAGTCTAACAAATAAGGGCATTTTTCTATGCTGGTCTGAAGGAGAGCATCAGTCTTGTTGGACTATTGTTATACAAGGCAAGAAGAGCCTTTCCCAACATGTGGCAGTTGGTCTATCCCTCATTGAACCTGTGAGAAAAATAGCACAGAAGCTATCTCCAGACCCAAGTATTGATTTATGGACTTTGGCAACTCTTGAGCTCATGTTTACCTTGTCATGATAACAAAGGTATTGAAATTGAAGTTGAATCAAATTGATAGACACCAAGAATTATTGCTAAACTGGCCCAAGTACATTTTTTATTTATAGGATTCAGCATAGTGTATTATACTGACATTTAATGAAGGCCAAAAACAATCCCCAAACTGAGAAACAACCTAGAACAGAAAAACAAATTGACCAGCAGTTGTCTACTCAGCAGAGTTTTACACGGAATGCAGTATGCATGGTGCCCCTTGAAGGGGACAGTGCAACGGCACACCCACTATTATTGTTGGGAAAAGAACTATCCCCTTCAAAATAAAATAGAACTTGGGAATCTCCTGCCAAAATGCAGAGATTTTAAGGAACTGTCAATGGCCACACAGGCATTTCCATTATTTTCAGATTTCTAAGGATGAAATCTTGTTATTCTTTCCCAAGTGTTACATTCTTGTTTTCATTATTCAATTATTTAAATTTGCAACAAATTTGAACTCCTTTTTTCCTTTTCCATATTCAACCACATTTGTTGAATGCTCATCAGCATAATGGATTGATTATATGAACAATTCCAATAGAAATGAGAGGACAGGCCGTTTGTCTTTTAAAAGGATATCAACTAAAGAGGGAAAAAGGATAATTCTAAAATATTTTGTAAAGCACATAATAATCCACATAATACACACACACACACACACACACACAATGCTCATTAACAACGTAAGGCTGTGGGGTTTCCTGGCATATTGGGCTGATTATTGATTAAGTTTGCTCAAAGGAAATTTGAAGTGAGCTTTGAATGAAAGGAAAAAATTCATGACATTTGCAAGATTCTTTAGATCAAGATCAAGAGTTGGTAAACTATAGCCCAGATTTGGCTTGCTGGCTGTTTTTATAAAAGACAATTTATGGGGTCATAGCTATGCCTATTAGCTCATGTATTATCTATGACTGCTTTCATGCAATGATAGCAGAAATGAGCAGTTATAATAGAGATATTATACCCTGTAAACCTAAAATAATTTAATAAGAAGAAGTTTGCTGAGCCTGCCTTCGAGGGGTAAAAAATTAGAGGCAGAATCACTAACTAATAAGAAAGTTCTTATATTTCAATTGTAAAGTGACTGGGACATGGATATGCATGTGTTCTTTGTCTTCTTTAAATTATTTCTAGAACAAGGATGGCCATAGATTAAAATTAATATGTAGGATAATAATCATATACCTGCTTGAGCCTTTATTTCAATGTTTAAAAAGTAAAAACGATATCACCTGCCAACAAATCTTTGAGAGGATTGTATGGGGGAAGCCCTTTCCCATAGAATGTTGCAGGATTGCTGTCCTGGAGCCAGCCTCCCCCTGCCACTGAGCTGCGAATCTCTTGCTGCCATTGCTGAATGGGGGTTTACTTACATAACATAAATATTTCCAACTTTTCCAAATGTTTTAGCACATTCTTCTGGATGAGGAACTAGATTATCTTCTTGCATCATTCCTCAAGGTCTTACTTCTAGGTTATTCAATTTAGCCTAGTGTGAACTGGAGTTTTATCTGTGAAGGGCTCATTGTAAATGTGAACGGGAATTTAGGAAATCTGGTATTTCTTGAAATATGCCCTAAACCAACTTAGGGTTTGTTAGAAATAGAAAATCCTACTTTGAACATCTTTTTTTTTTCTTTTTTCAAAATTTAGAGAGGGAAACCTTTAAGAGGGCTATGTTATCCTCAAAAATGCTCAAAGTACTCCCATGCTATAAAGTCCAGCTGTGAAACTAGTCCTACCTCATGTATAATGCACTAAGTACCAACTGCAGAATTTAAAATAATTTTCAGAATTATGAGTGGAGATGAACATATTTCCCTTTAAAGGTACTACTAAATAGAAGCTTATGCAAATGTCCTGTAGGCATTTACATTCTTACATTCTAACCCTCCAACCCTTGTCTAGGATCTGAAATGTGTTTCATGTTTCCAAGTATTTCCATTTTATTGGTTTTATCCCATAATCTGGTTTGGAAGACAGAATGAAAAATTTTTTTTTTTTTTTAATGATAGAAAGACACAGGCTTAGTGGGGTAAAGGGTCTATTCTAGACCTACATCAGAATTGATGTTAATGCCCAGGTATTTGGCAAGAATTCTAAGGTTCTTGGGAAGGCAAATTTTTCATTGCATAAAAACTGTTCCAAATATCTAACATTTAACTTAAAAATGAGTTATGTGTGTATGTATGTATGCATGCTTCTATGTAGATCTATCTATCTAAACTACCTATATGTCTATCTGTATATATCAATATTAAGCTAGAGAGAATTACAGAAATCACGTTCACTCTCTGTTATTCTAATGGTTATTGCTCAGTGTCCTTTAAGAGAAAATTTCATGTATTATGCTTATTTTCTGCAGATACAGCAGATATAGGACTCTATGCTTATGTTCGGAAGGATGCTACATGCTCCTCAATTCATGGAAACCTCAAGTCTAGAAAATGGAAGAGCTCGGTTAATATCTCCAGAGACCCCCAGGGAGTGTCACGCTCCATAAAATTACTTATACATTTATATACAGTGCGTGACCATCATCTCCAGGCAAGGGGACACAAGTTAAGCACCTTCCATATGCAACAGGGAAAACCCCTACGGCAAGGAAGTCTACTCATTGGCATGCACATATCACACTAGCTTTAGTTTTCTTCTGTCAAAAGGAGCATTCACCATGCTTAATGAGAGGCATTGGATTAATGCTGGTGTTTTCAGCAGGGGAAGGAATGTTCAGATGTTTGGGAAAACACGGCACCTGGAGGGTGCAGTGAAGGTCATTTACTCACACTGAAAAATAAGTTCTTTTAATGGCTGTGATTGCAGTCTGCAGTGAGAGCATTGTGTGTGTGTGTGTGTGTGTGTGTGTGTGTGTCTTTGTGCATGTTCAATACACACACATATTTTAGGCACTTTCATTGCCATTCATGTTTAATTTATAAGGCTGGGAGAACAACACTGCTTTGCCACCGATGACCAGACAATCCTTCAAGTACTCTTTTCCTCCCTTATAGCAAGGAAGACTTGAGAACACGGTTGTGCCTCTATGTATCCCCAGAACTCCCACTTTGTGTGCTTTCATTGTCCTTTCCATTAATTTTATACACAATTATTCTGTAGTGCTCTGAATTGGCAACTAATATGGACCAAATGACAAGATACCGATATGATGTTCAAGGTATTCCTCTTTTGAGAGATCCTATTGTCTTAGGAAGAGAACATTTTGAAAGCACCTTTTAAGAGGAATTTAATGGTTAAATTCCAAAACTGACTTAAAGATATATTTGTGTCTTATTTCAGAAAAATCTATTCTTTTATCAACCTTCCATGGTGTCTATAATTTCCACTTTGAATATCATCATAATTTCAGGTTACAGCATTTTGTTTTAGAATGCCTCTAAGAGTATATATATCATCTATAAAGCCAAGACAGTAAAAGTTGTGTCTTTGGTATATTGTTTCTTATAGACACTATTGAGTAAACTGGTACATCTGAATAGTCTGAATAGTCTGTCCACTAACAGAAATAGCACACGGCAGGTAAGTTTTGATTGATAGTAGGGACGATGCATTTATCCAATCACTCATTTATCCAAACATTCCCTGTTTCTTTGTCAAAAATGATTCATTAATTTTCTACCCTCAAGGTTGAATGTTCATAGCAGACACCAATGCTGCCAATGCTGGGTTTCAAGAAGGCGAGGTCGCCAGATAAGGCATCCAGGTACGCCAGGAAGAGAGGGGTCTAAGTTGGCAGAAACAATAGTGACAGTCATGAAAAGATAGTCATGAAAAGAAAAGTCCTGTTAGTCAAAGAATCAAAGTCAAGTCCATTCTACCTCAGCCTTTTTTCTCATTGATCCTGCCCACTGTCCAGGTCACTGAGGGAGCCAAGGCGGCAGAGGAGATAATTTGGTCTTGAGACAACTGTTGGGGAGGAGAGGCACCCACTGCAGCACTGCTGCCTGCCCAGGAATACATGCTAGGGCTTCTTGCACAGAGGCTTCCTGCTGTGGTCCTCTAGGATCCACTTTAGGATTCTGGGTTGTAGGCCCTGAGCCAGAATTTTAATGTTAAAGCCAATAAAGTCATGCTTTAATAAAAAAATGTAGAAAACACTAACAGACCATTAAGGCAAGTACAAAAACCCTGCAAGTCCCATTCTTCTAAGAGCCAAAGACAAGATCCCAACAGTGGTTTACAAGGTTCTCATGATCTATGTCCCCCACCTCCCTTACCTCCTCAATACCCCTCCTAGTTCAGCTCTCTATCCATGGAGCCGGATCTATGAAGACAGGGGACTGAGATGCCCACAGTACCTAAAACAGCACCTAGAAAACAGTAGATGTGCAAAATGATTCTCTAAAGCAACACGTGAACCACTGATGTCTTACTCCCCATTTGGTAAAGATGAAGGTGAGAGGATAAAAAAGTACAATGCACATAAAGGTCCTGGCAGAGTGTCCTACACGAAGTTGCTACTCAATAATTATTTGTCTGGCTCCCTGTCCTCTTTTACTGTTCAGAATATAATAACAGTAGTTAATACTTAATGTACTCTTACTATATGCCAGGCTCAAGGTTGAGCATTTTATAGGAATCGTCTCACTGACTTTTCTGAACTCTGTGAAGTAGGAACTATAATATTCTCATTTTTTAGAGGAGGATTAGAAAAGTTAACTTTTCCCCAATGTCATACAGTCAGTAAACAGTCAAACAAGGATGCAAATAAGATTTACCTAGCACCATAATCCCACACTCTGCCATGACATTATATGACAAGTAGCATAAGGAAAACTCAACTGCACTCTTTGAGTTTGACTCATACCTTGGTTAGAAGACTAATACATTATCTATGCTGTGATACCAGGGCATAAAGATATTCCTTGCATATCAATGGACATCATAGTTCATACACTTTTTTTAGGGATTTTTTTTACTTCAATTTGTTTTTTTTAAATCTCAGGGTAGGCTAAATAGCTCAGCTAACTTGACAAGTTTGCCTAAGCCCTCCTCATAAAACTTCATCCCTGACTATAAAAAATTGATGTGAAGGTCTTCATAATGTATAAAATACATTTATGATCTGTCATTGATTATTTAATTACAAGGAGCAATAATATAAAATTATATTTACACATATTATATTGCATATAGCACATTTTTTAAATCCTAAAACCAACCCTATTTCATAGGCATCATTATCCTATAACTTCCTTGGACAGATTAGAACATTTGCCCAAAGCCACACAGTTAGGAAGCGGCAGAGTCCTTAAGAAATTATGAAATCTGAATTTTGGCAGTTGATGTTCATAGGCATTAACATAACTCAAGAACTTAATTCAGTGTAACTCCAATGCCTGAGCTCTTCACTGTAGTATTAAACTATAAAGTGCTATATAAATGTGATGATTTATTACACCTTTTCTTATAGCATTATTCCACATGGAAATTTCTTCTCTGGAATGCCTTCATAAGAACTTTAAGTTCCTATCTACAGAAGCTCTCCTCACAATCATTTATTTAAGGAACTCAGTTGATCATCGCTCTCACAAATACCTGAGAACCAAGGCCAAAAATGACTTTGGCGTAACAACCCAATACTTTCCAAGTGTCAGTCTGACCACTTTCGCTGAGTAGAGAAGCCCTTAGCTGCGAAGTAATATGCAGTTCTGAGAAAGCATTTCAATGGACTGTCTAAAACCAAGGGTAGGCAATCTTCCCAAAGTGATGTGCCAAGGTTATGACCTCTTCCTGGGTAGGGGGGAAGGTTGCAGGCTGTTCTCTTGTTGCTCTTGTTCTCAGCTGCCAAGGGTGCATGCCTACCAGCCGCAAAATCAACTTCTGGTCGACACTAGGGGTGCAAACCATCTCCGTAGAGTATATTTTGCATCTGGAGAAACAGAATTAATTCGGTCAAGCTGCTCAAAAATAGGTTAGGAGCACTTCAGCATCCCAATACACTGCTTATGTGATCAATGTCAGCTGCATCTTACAGCCAACATTATCCTTCCCTTTAAAAAACTTCCAGACATAGTTGGAAGACTTCCTCCTTCTTCTACTTGATAATTTTCTGTGACAATCTTCAAATGAATTATCCAATAGCATTGTTGCCATTCTTTTCTACATTTTCTACCCATGGTTGCCACATTCTCTGAGTTTAGAAAAAATTAAATTCCTTGTGAAGCTTAATCTGCCCCTTAAACTCGTTCATCAATACGTATCTCAGTCTTGTAATACATATTGCCATTATGAGCTACGTCCACTTGCATACACGCCAGCCCCTATCACACACACAGACACACACACACACATTTGTCATTGCCTCTCACAGCCCCACCACAGCACAGTGTCACTTTTTCAGGGTGCACCAAAAGAAAGATCAAAAATGTGATAAAGTGACATAAAACTATAAGCCACCAGGTTCATGACAACATCCAAAAGTTTGGCAGGAGGACATCATTAATATTTGAGAAGATTCCCTGCTTTTTGGCAGGAATTCTGTCCATAACTTTCCAATTAGCATGCTTTATGGCTGGGGAGAAGCTGCTTTCTCAGCTGTAAGTACATTGTCTGACTAAAATCTTATTCTGTCAGATAAATTACAGAGGCATTTGTACAATTTTACCCAGACTCAGACTTAGCTCGAGATTAATATGAAAACAGGGCACTCCCTCAAGTCTTCTTTGAGTTCTTCTGAGAGTTTTATTCATTATGTCTTCCAAATGCTCTGCTTTGCTAATGGAACATTAAATGGTATTCCTACCAAGAGGTGTGGGATGGAAGTTTCAACTAAACCTTTTCAGAATAAAGATCTAGATTGTGACATTGCATTAGGGACTGGGAGTGATTATGTACTGTGACACAACCTTCTTAATTTCTGCATGCTATGAGTTGAAATATAATTAATATAACTCGAGCTGAGCAGGATTAAACCTTAACTTAATAAACAAAAGTTTGACAATGTCTCTTCCGTTTTTGACTTGTGCCCTCTGGGAAAAATCCTCCTCAAACATCCATAGGGAATTTTTCTAAGGATATTTTTTTTTTTAAATATTTTAAGTCTGTGTCTGAGATTCTGCAGGGTCCTATTTGGGATGACTTGTGTGTTAAGTGTGTTCTTGACATATTGTTGCATGAAAGACACCCCAAACATTTTCCATTTGACAGGACTTTGTCCTACATAATGGGACTTTTCCATCACCATCAATCTGTTTTTAGTGAAAACTTATGGGCTAACACTTCAGTTGTTCTAAATTTGCAACATATTGGTAGAAAACATTATTTCCCTTGTGATATTTATGGTTTAATTTGAAAATCAGACACAAAAGCAAATTCTGTATTAACACTACATACACACACACACACAATATCTCTTGAGGTCCCATCATAGCAAGAATCCATAATTCCATGATTAACAGCCCTAACACATATGTATTGTGCCTTGAAATTGAGATATTACATCTAATAGCTAATCTAATTTTCTGGTTAACCTTGAGTATAGGTAAAGCGGCTATTAGTCATATTAGACACATAAAAAGAAAACCCAAGGGATAGAGGGTTTATAATAATCACTGTATTATTTTCTATCAATGTCTTATCATTAATATATTTTATAACAACATAAATATTATTTTCACGTGAGAAACAGGGTGCATTATGCAAATAGTAAGTAAGCTGAAATCTCTTTGACAGTCACTGTGCCAAACTAGGATTTTTCTAGACTGTTGCTATACTTTCAATTATGAATCCTTTAGGACCAGGACTTTCCAGGCAAAAAATGTAAGGGGACTCCAAAAACTCAGTACTCAAGATAAATAACATTTAAAGATGATATTAAAAATATAAATTAATGCAAAATACATGATGAACAAAATATCAAAATTTTAAACCAAGGCAGGATTAGCACCACTGATTTTTCCTTTGCCTCCCGTTCTATTACGGCTCAGCAGGACACTAGAATGCCTGCATTTCTTAATAAATCAATGGCAAATATTTACTTACATTATTTGCATAACAATATTTTGGGCCTTGATGTTGCACTCATTTTAAAGTGTTAACTCACTTTACTATGTGATTCTCTTTCTCTGCTTAGTCTGTAATCTATCAGAAATCATGTACCTTGAGCATATTTCTCTACTGCAGTGACTTATAGATCATTGAGAACTGTTTAGCTCTACTTGGACAAGGAGAAGAGCAACTTTCTTCTTAAGAGGTTATTTATTGAAACAAAAAGGTCATAGAGGCAGCAAGGTATAGAGAAAAGAACAGCGGTCTGATTATTAGTTCTGCCACTTAGTAACTGTGTGACTTCAGGCAAGTTACTTAACTTCTCTGGTGCTCAAATTTTCTCACCTGTGATATGACCATTTTAATGGGTGACTCTGAAAATTAAATTAGATAACCAGCGTAAAATGCTTAAGATAACAGACACTGAGGAATTTGTTTTCCTTCCTACATTGCATAGTCTCCATCACATCCATGAATAATTATTTTATGCTTTCAGCTCCAAGATGCCAGCCAAGTAAGTAGGTAATCATTCTTATCTACAGACCATTTTTGAGACCACCAAAGCAATGCCTGTACTCAAGAGCTAGCCCACCTTTCCTGACTCTGACTAAATCCCTTCCCTGGTTGTCTAACCTGGGGCATACACCAGATGGCAGTGTCCCATTGAGGACAGGATCCTCTCGGCCTTTCAACTCAATGACCAAGGGACCAGTTGCTTTGCCATATCTCTATGCATGTTACAGGTCAATAGCATTAGCCTTGGGGCCTAGTTGATGTTCAATGTAAAAATAAACACTGGAAAAACCTCTGTATGCATTCTATTCCCCTTCAACTCAAAAGCGTTTCATTTGCAAGGTCAATTGGAAAAGGTACGCATGTGATGTAGTGGTAAACATACACTTCAAATAGGTTTGTGTCAATATTTACACTTGTGTGCACTTTAACAAGTACATACCAATCCTTTGTGGTCTCCCTGACACACTGCTAGGCACGAGAGCTATAGGCATAAGCAGCACAGGTCCATTTTTTTCAAGTAGCTCACTGTTTAGTAGCAGAGACAGATTTTATGCAATTAATAATAGTACAATGTGATCATTGTTCTGCTATTTAATACAGATGGTTTCCAAATTTTTATCTTCTATGTATCTGTCTTGGAGTTAATGCATTTCATGGATTTTACTAAGTTCACTTGCCTTCAGCTAAGAGCTCTCAAATCTCATGGATGCCTAGTGTTCTCTATTTAAAATACAATGAACATTTCTATCTTGCTACAATCCACCAGGTATGTGATTTTAGGAGCTTTATCCACATTCACCTTTCAATACTAAGAAGTAGTATACTCAATAGTTTCTGCTACCTCTATTAATTTATCCCACAAACATTTGCCATAGGTGCCAGGCAGTAGGCTTGGAGAAGTGTAAATATGGATGCATGATAGTTTTTGCTCCAAAGGATGATGAGTCTAATAAAAGGTTAATAATTCATAGGAATTTGAGGTTCTAGTTGAGTGTCCTGCAAGTATGTGACTCTGTGTGTGTGTTTGTGTATGTGTGTGTGTGTGTGTGTGTGTGCAATTCTTAGTACTACTACTGCTTTTGGTGAAGTTTGTAAACTGACAGCTGAGTCATTTACGCAAGGGGGTGTGTGTATATGTGGGGGTGTATGTTGTTACTTGGTGAATGATTGTGGCTGCTGAAATCAAAGACCACCTTTCTGCTTAGATTTCACCGACACACATAGCATCTAGGATTGCCAAACTGGAAAAATAATAGCTAGAGTAAATTTCTTCCAGTCGTATTTTCATTCCCTTTTCCTTATTCATTCCCTCCCCGTCTCTGTGCTGAGCCGCCCGCCTCTGACGAGGAGCAGTCATGCACCCTCCCGTGACCTCTAAGGACTCACAGGAATCTGATTTTCCTACTGCATCCCGCCAGCTGGGGCTCGGGGAATCTGATACACTCTTGGATCTTTCACAGGCTCTCCTGTGGCATTTCAGAGTAGGCGCCACACAGATCCCTGCCTCCCTTGTGCCACAATATATGCAAGGACACTGCCCAAGGCATTTCAAAGACCAGCTCTGCCCCTGGGGGGGGCTCGCTGTCCCCAGGACTCTGGCTACCCACAGCAAGACGAGCTCAATGAAGAGGTAGCTGTTGGGTTGCTTGGCCAGTGGGGCCCCAACGGTGCCTATTAGAGCTGTGCATGGCTGACAGATCAAAGTTCAAATTCAGCTGGATAATTATCTGAGATTTACATGAAAGGGGCTTTCTAAGCCTTCTCTTCTTGTTTCTCAAAGTGTTGATAATCATGCGATCCCCTCTGTACAAAAGGGAAGAAATGAAATAGTCCCTGAAATCCTGACTTATCTGTGCTACATTGGAGCTGACATCTGCTTTTTTGGCTGTTGATGGTGTTTTAGGAGGCATCGTAGTGGCCATCTATACCTTCTTATGATTCACAAGGCCTGAGGCTGGGCCTGGGAATCTACATTTAAAAAAAAACAAAACTGCACCATGGTTTTCTGAGGCAGCCTAAATGGAAACTAACTGCTTAAAGTTTCCGGCTAACGTGACACCCTGTGATTCTATTATCTCCAGGATACACAAAGGTAAGCCTATCATACAAGGTCAGATAAGAAGACAGGAACAGGGCCAGGCTTAGACCTCAGGTCTCCTGGCACCTCATTGACTCTGCACCCAGCTGACTCTAACAGAGCCCAGCTCCTGCCTCGTGAGCTTCAGGTGAGGAATGACGCCTGGGCCCCACATGGCAAAGGCAGACCGGTGCTTACGAAGCTTCCATGGGGCTCCAAAAATAACAAAGTCATTGTTGAAAGCTATAAAAGGAGAACCAGAGAAAAAAGGAGTCGTGAGTTCTGGGAAACAGATGATAAAACAATACAAATTTCTAAAAATGAAGGGACATTGAGGAAGAATGAAGTAAGGGCAGAAGGTTAGGGGTAGGGACTAGGCCCTTGGTGGAATCAGGTTATGAAGATTGTGAAGAACAACCATGTTCGATCTGTAAAGCAAGTCATCGGGCCTGGGCCATTGACCAAAGAGAGCAGGCTCCTGGAAAGGATGATAGTCCACAGACGGAAAGGGGGGTGGCAGGGTGGGTGGGTGGCAATAAAATTGTCCTGAAGACAGCAATGAGCTCCTGCCTCCTGCATGACCTAGCCAGGTCATCCATTGCTCCTATCTTGAAAAAGGTATCTATAGGTCACTATGAAGATGACATAAGGCCAAAGAGAGTAATCACGATGACGACTAGTTATTGAGCAAGCACGCTGTGCCAGAAGCAGTTCTCTAGCTAGCAGGTTCTTTCGAGGCAGCAGAAATGATTTACTGAGAAGCTATGAAGCTCACACTTCAGGGCCCTCATTTGCACTGGCCTCGTCCGTGGTCCTGAGAGGCAGTCCTAGAAATATGTTCATTCAGTCATGTTTTATAAAATTTACAAAGGAGAATATTTTTCTATTCTTTTTCATGAATAATTAAGCTCTGGGCCCCACAAAACCTATCCAACCTTGGACTTTGGTGAAGTAGGTGTTGACGGTGGTTCTGGTGTTGATGTTGCCACGAGGCAGCTGCACTGTCTTAGACTGATGGTGTTTTTCTCTGAGCCTCACTGTTCTCATCCATAAAATGGAGCGATCTGTCTTATACAACTTTATAGTCACTCAAAGGATCAAATTATATCACAGTGAATGGGGAACTCTAAGAAGCATAAACCCCTGTTTTATTTCAGGATTTACAAAACTATCAAAATCTATGCAAATACGGCCAGGCAAAATGGCTAACGCCTATAATCCCAGCACTGTGGGAGGCCAAGGCCAGAGGATCGTTTGAGCTCAGGAGTTCGAGACCAGCATGAGCAAGAGCGAGACCCCGTCTCTACTAAAAATAGAAAGAAGTTAGCCGGACAACTAAAAACATATAGAAAACATTAGCCAGGCATGGTGGCACATGCCTGTAGTCCCAGCTACTCGGGAAGCTGAGGCAGAGGATCACTTGAGCCCAGGAGTTTGAGGTTGCTGTGAGCTAGGCTGATGCCACAGCACTCTAGTCCGGGCAACAGAGTCTCACTCTGTCTAAAAAAAAAAGAAAGAAAGAAAGAAAGAAAGAAAAGAAAATCTATGCAAATAAATATTTAGTCTCAAGTGCAAAATAATATTCTGCAATGGAGTTATAATATTAATATACATGTAAAGACCCAGTCGTCTATGCCTTTGGATGGACCTGGGTCTAGCTCTGAAATAGAACAGGTACTGACAAAACGGTGTTTAATATTAAAAATTATTTATCTGAAAGTGATCAGATCCCATTGCCCTCCCCCCAGATGGTCAACTTCCTCACTGCAAAGGCTATTTTACCAACCTCTCTGTGTACCAGAGGGAGTCCACACAGAGGAAATTGACATGAAACAGCCTGCTCCGTTTGCTATACACAAACTGTTTATGGCCCAGGACCAGTGGCGAAGGCACAGCTATGACACCAGTCTCAAGTCCACAAAGCACTTCCCACATATGTGGTGAGATTAATGCTGATTTCTCAACCTCACTCAGCAGAGGGAATGCCACTTGGCCTTCTCCAATGTGGTGCTTTGAAGATGGAGAAACACTTTAAAGGAAACGTCTTCCTCCCAGTATGAGCCTCCTTAGTGCACAAAGTGTTCCAGTTGGCCCAGGTCCCAGGGGCATCCTTTCTCCTGCCTATAGAATGTCTATCCTTGAAGGTAAGATTCAGATACCTAACTGATAAATGCTAATTTTTCCTTGGCTTCTACCTTTTGTTTCAGAAAGGTCTTCAGGCCTCCCTGAATGCCAAGGATGTCTGTGCTGAGCTGAGGGGGTGAGGAGGGCACAAACAAATAAATGATAAATAAGAAAGAAATACAGTATAAAACCCAAGCTATACTGAGTTCCTATAATGCAGCAGATACTTCATGCATATCTTCTCATTTAGCCTTTACTAGCAGAGTGAGGGGAAGAAATTATGATACTTATTTTGCAGAAGAGAAATCTTAGTCTCAAATAAAGGAAATAACTTTCCAAAAGTCAATGGCTAATGAGAGAGAAAGTCAACATTAGACCTTGGACTTTCAGAATCCAAAGCACATGTACTTTTTCTTTCAC
>CM052437.1:83120378-83164875 GCA_028533085.1 Varecia variegata
AGAGTGAGTGCCGTGGCGTCAGCCTAGCTCACAGCAACCTCAAACTCCTGGGCTTAAGCGATCCAACTGCCTCAGCCTCCCAAGTAGCTGGGACTACAGGCATGCGCCACCATGCCCGGCTAATTTTTTCTATATATATATTTTAGTTGGCCAGCTAATTTGTTTCTATTTTTTAGTAGAGACGGGGTCTCGCTCATTGCTCAGGCTGGTCTCGAACTCCTGACCTTGAGTGATCCACCCGCCTCGGCCTCCCAGAGTGCTAGGATTACAGGCGTGAGCCACCACGCCCGCCATTTTATTTACATTTTAATCACATACATATGTAACCCTGAAGTATATATAATTCGGTTATAGCTGGTTATAAGTATTAAGTAAATAGAATGTTATATTATATATTTTCAGTGATGACTTGTTCCTTTCATATAGAAGCTTTTTGAGACTCACCAATATTGGTATATTTAACATTAGTTTATTCATCTTTACTATTATATAGTATTCTAACAAGTGAAAAACCCCAAATTTACTTATATATCCCACTAGTGATGAACAGTTTTTGCTATTATATGTAATGTTGTCATAGATATTCTTTTACATTTTTCTTGATTATCATATGGAAGAGTTTCTCAGGAATATATATATATGTATATATATTTATATTAAGAGTGGAATTGCTGGGTCTCCAGATATGCTGAATCTTACTAAACATGCTGAATTGTTCTCCAAATTGCTGTTTAATTTTGGACTTTTACCAGGGATTGCTCCACGTGTATGAAATTAGCTGGTATTTTCAGATGTTAGAATGGTTTTCAATCTGGTAAGTTAAAAATGGTAGTTTTAATTAGTTGTTCTTTGATTATTAATAAAGTTGAGAATACTTTTATATGATTTTGAGTTCATTTGTGCTTTTCCTATTAATGTTTGCTGTTCACATGTTTTGCCCATTTTTATATTGGTGATCTTTTTTTTCTCACTGATTTATAGAAGTTTTTTTTTTTTTTTTTTAAATCAGTTTCTTATACTAATCCTTTGCTGGTTGTATGCATTGCAAATAATGTTTCAAAGATTGTGCCTTCATTTCAATCTCTATATGATGGCTTTTGAGAAACAGCTGAATGTAGCTTTTCTTTTGTGGTTTGAGCATTTTTATCTTGTTTAAGAATTTTTTTAAGTCTAAAAGCATAAAGATATTCTTGTATCTTCTCTTTTAAAAATGTAAAGTTAAACTTTCACATCAAATGCTTTCTCTATCTGAAATTCTGCTTTGTAGATGGTATTAGGTAAAAATTTATTTGCTTTTTCCCCTTTTACATAAGCATACTCCACATCATGTAATAATTCATCCATCTCCCAACACTGATATGTAACAGTTGCTCTAACATATGTCAGACTGCCATATATGAGTGGATTCAATTCAGACCTTTCTATGCCCATAAAATATTATCTGATTTATTTTTATATATGTATAAATATATATATATATATATATCTCAAAAGTCATTTCTTTTTATCTCTATGAGCATTAATCCTCCTCTGGTTCTTGTTTAGAAATGTCTTAGCTATTATTGGCCCTT
Organism: Varecia variegata; assembly: GCA_028533085.1. Lineage (NCBI taxonomy): Eukaryota > Metazoa > Chordata > Mammalia > Primates > Lemuridae > Varecia > Varecia variegata. Next base: position 83,121,950 of record CM052437.1, read on the forward strand.
GAATCAACCATTTATAAATAAGTTTATCAGAAAATTCTTTTATATTTTTTAAAAAATTACATTTACTTTCTAGATCACTTTGGGAAGAAGTCATTTTTAATATATTGAATGTTTTTACTCATGAGCTTGGTGTTACTGTTTATCAGTTGTAGATTTTATTTTCCATTTTTCTGTTAACTTCTAAAATTTTCTCCTTTAAATTCTTACACACACTTTATTTAGCTCCTGGGTATCTAGTGTGTGTGTTTCTATTTAAAATGGTACTGGAATATACAAATGCAATCAAATTTTATTAATTTACTTGAGTTTGTGTATTGATATTGTATCCATGAATTTATATATCTGAAAAATGGCATTGGTATTACAGAAAAAATTGTATTTTATGAACTGATGTTTTATCAGGAAACACAGCTAAATTTTGTTATTTATTCCAATAATTTGTTTGAATATTGTTTGGTTCCCTTTAGCATGTTAAGGAGGTTTATTGTTATTCTTAGTTTGCTAAGAAATTTCTTTTTATATATAACAAATGGTTGTTGAAGTATAGAACAGACTTACTTATGCTTCTATTGAAATGATTACTACTGTTGTGGAGAACTGCATTGTAAGTTTTCTAATGTTGAGTCCTATTTGCATTCTTGAAAGCAGATTAATTATGATGTAATAACTTTTTAATGTAGTTCTGGATTTGGGGTTACTAATATGTTGTCTAGTGTTTTCCATTCAAATTCCTAAGTAGATTAGCCTGTAATTTTCTAATTCTGCCACTTTCTATACTTCATATTAGGTTTACACTAGGCTCATAAAATGAGTTGAATATTTTCCCTATTTTATTTTCTGAAATACTTTGTATAAGATTGGAATTATCTGCTCCTTGAATTTTTGATAGAATTCACATAGAAAAAGATTTAGGCATTGTTTTCATTATAAAATGTTTTCTATCCATTGACTTCATTTTTCAGTAGTTACAGGAGGAACCAGGTTTTTTGTTTCTTCTGCAGCAGTTTTAATTATCTATTTCTTTGCTTTTTAATTAGTAATATTATTTGCTTATGTGCTGCATCCTCACATTGTCATTATAGATATATTTTTTTTTCTATATTTGATATGTTGTCTCAAATACTTTTATTCAATTCTGCCAGACTTCCTTTTGTTCATTTCATTAGCCTTTTTCAATGACCTATCTTTTATGGTTTTAAATCCTCTATAATAGTGTAATTTTTTCTATTTTATTTCTACTATAATCTCTATTATTTGTTTCATTATTCTTCCCTTGAGTTTATCCTCTTCCTCTTTGTCTAAATTAGGATAAATACTTAATTTGTTAACTTTCAAGCTTTCTTCTTTTCTAATAAGTACTTAAAACTATATAGTAATATTACTCTATAATTACTGTGAGATTTAACTGCAGCCACATAATTTAGTGCACAGTATTTTATTGTTATTTTTTCTAAGTATTTTTGAATTTCCATTATGATTTACCTTTTGGCCCTGACCTTTTCAGAAGTATATTTGTAAAGTATATTTTTAAATTTCATTTAGATAAATTGGGGGTAGATGGTGATCCTCAATGTCTTATGCCTTATGTCTTTTTTATTTCTAGCTTAATTGCATTTGATCAAAGGTTATATTTCAAATAATTTTAATTTTTAAAAAGTATCTTGAGCTTTGCTTTTCACCCAAACTCCATTCATTGTTTTGTAAATATTTCACTGGTTTTTAAGATACAGGAATTATAAATTTGTAATTGTTATATTTTTTTCACTTAGTGAAAATGAAACTATAGTTCTATATCAATTTTCCTTATGTTCAGTAAATCTTCTTGACTTAAAATTATTTTGCCTTCTATTAATATGGCTATATAGTCTATATATGATTAGATTTGGGTTTATAATTTTTCCATAATTCACTTACAAATTTGCTGCATCCTTTTATTTTTGCTGTGTTTATTTTAAGCAGAACATACTATACGTCACTTGTTAACCCAGTAAGAAAATCTTTAATTTTTACTGTATCAATTACTCTACTAACCTTGATTGTGGTGATCCATATATTTTGTTTTGCTCCTAAGAGTAAATTTATTCTGATTTATTTTTCTATTTATTTTATACCCGATTTTTTTTATTGATTGATTTTGATGGGATATTTCCCCCAAGATTTTATTTTTTCCTTTTAAAGTTACACGTGTGTATTGTTTTATGTTTAATCCTTGACATTTTAAACAATACAAATAATATGAAATAATTCAGAGTGTGTCAACTGTAATTACTTCTTTCCTATTTATATGCTTTTAGCTAGGTGGCAGAGTTTTTATATTATCTGGATTTATTTTTTAAACCACACTCATTGTGCAGTATTCTTACACTTTTTAATAACCAGTATTTGTTTTAATTTACTCACATAGTTGCCTTTTTAAAATGATAACTTTGAATATCTAAATTTCCTTCTAAAACTATTTTTCTTTTTCCCAATGTACATCCTTTATTCTTAAGAAATAATTCATCCTGTAAGCTTTCGTTTGTGAAAATGTCCTCTTTTTTGCTACCATTTTTAAAAACAGAATTGTGGGCCGGGCGCGGTGGCTCACGCCTGTAATCCTAGCACTCTGGGAGGCTGAGGGGGGTGCATCATTTGAGCTCAGGAGTTCGAGACCAGCCTGAGAAAGAGCGAGACTCCATCTTAAAAAAAATAAAAATAAAAAATAACAGAACTGTGTAAGAGACTGAAACTATGTGACTGTTATTTTTTGTAATCCAGATCTTCAAGGTCACAATTTTACTATGTTCTGACTTCCCACCTTGAGAACTCAGATTGGCTATTCTTTGTTGATGATCTGTTTTTCTTCTCTGGATGTTTTAAAAATCTTAGGTTTGTCTTCAGTGTGTGGCAGTTTGAAAAAAAAATGTGTCTATATGTGTATTTTTTTTAATTTATTTTAGTTAAGATTTGTTTTTTTCCTGAAACTAAAGAGTGCTGATTTTCATCAGTTTGATAAAATATTCAGACATTATCTCTTTGAGTAGGGTCTTTGCCCCATTTTCTCCATATTCTACTTCTGAAATTCTAAGTAGAGATAGTTTTGTTTTTTTAATTTCTTTATTCTTCTGTGCAGTATTATGTTATTCATTCAGTTATGTTTTCAAGTTCTCTAATTATTTCTTAAGATTTGTCTGATTATATATGGTAAACTAATTTGCCCTATGTGTTACAGATGTTATTCCCCAGTGTTGTTGGCTTTTTTCTTCACTCACAGTGATTTTCATATAGTTGAATTTATCATCAATTTCTTTTATGGTGTTAGTGATGTTTTCCTCTAAAAAAGTAGTATACACTCCAGGTATATGTACTAACTATTCTCTTATATTTAAAAGTGTATTTCATTTTATACTTATATATTTGAATCACCTAGATTTAAATTTGAATGAAATAAAAAATACTACACAAACCCAGGTTTTATTTCCTCTAACTGGAAAATATATTTTGAAAGTAGAAAAGCCTTTAATGGATTCAGTAGACTGTGAGCTCCTTCAGGGAAGCAGCTCCTTTGTAGCATCATTTCACACACAGAACTAACTTCAGTGGTTAACAAATAAAAGTTGCTTTATATATTTTGAAGTAATTTTTATAAACAAATTAATGACTCTCAATGATGCACAAGTTAGTAAATTATATCTAAATTTCTGACTTCAGAAATTTTATGTAAAAAAGTAATACAGCCTAAACTAAGTGTAAATTATATGTAAGTATATACCTCTTGTGCTAGAATATACCATCAAATGTTTACATATTTTATGTAATACTAATAATTATTATATTTTATGTTCCTTTAAAAGTTTTAATAATTATTATGTTAAATTTTCATTTTGAGAACATCATCCATTTTATCATGTTCATTTATCATGTTTAATTAAATATCTTTTGATGTTGGCCATTTAGATTGTTTCCAGTTATTTTCATTATAATAGATTATACATCATAAACTTATTTGTTTAGCTAACAATGTGCTACATGTGGCACGTATGAGTATCCTTGTACTCATAAAGGTATGTCTCCAAAGCTGACTGTACTCCTTACTTACTGGCAAGTTACTTGATCACTCTGTGCCTCATTAGGCCAAGCTTACAGGGTTTTCATTGACATTAAGTCAAAGAAAGCATGCTGGACTTCACCTAGTGTATACTCAACAAATATTAATTGACCCTGCCCTGAGGCTTTGTGCTTATAATAAATACATTTCAGTAGAATTATTCAGTTAAATCTATGAACAGCTAATGGCTCTTGCTAAGTATTAATATTTAACTGATAGCAATTGTCTGAATCAATGACTCACTCATATTTAGCCTGGAACAGTATAGTAAACATGAGCATCACTCGTATCACATAAATAGCATCACCTATGAATAATGTAGCCCCAATTTACAAATGGGAGAGTGAGGCACAGAGAGTTTGAGCAATTTTCTAAAATCACACAGCTGATAAGTGGCAGTGAAATGGCAGATTTGTATCCAGGCTGTCTAACTCCAGAGATCATCTACTCAATTTTATGATGCCTGAAACTGTTACAAACATCTCCCTGATACTAATTACTTCTTATATCATGGCACATTTTAACAAGGTTTCTTAATTTAAAATTGCACAAGATATAGGGCAGCCCCTATGTTCCTTACTAGTCATTTTCCACTTAGGCATGCAGTGCTTCAGTGTTATTTATTTCACACATATATCTCTTTCTTCAGCTGATTTTAAACTTCTTTAAGTTAGACTAATTTCACATTCTTCTTTTTAATCCTCTATAACATCTCCATAGTGGATAATAAGTAAATACTTATTGCCTGATATTTAGACAGTCCTTTAAAGATATTATTTCTCTGTGAAACATTTTTCTTCTAATTAGCCAATGGAGAACAAAATTTGTTGCCAGAAAATAAATCCAAAGAGAAAAAACAGCATCTAAAGATAATGTGAGGCCCTACAGAGTGTTCTAGATCAGGATCTTTAACCATTTTTTAAAAAAGAATCCCACTACATTTCCCTGGAGATCTTAGAATAGAAGAGAGTATCAATGCTAGAATCTTCTTGGCTGGTTATTTTGCCAGTCTTGGATGTGGGTGGGTAATAATCAACCAACCAGAACATTTATTACCATGTAACACTTTATAATCTAATAGTAAGTACATCTTAATCTGCCTTACAAACCTGGTATAAAATTTGCACCATGACTAACGTGGTGGATATTTGTAGTATTGTTTCTGATTTGAGAGATGAAAGCATAACACCAAACTCAAGAGGCAGCAGGAAATGACGGAAAGAAATTCAAACAATTTTGATGATTAAATTTTCCACCAACAGGCTGAATAAACTGAAGCTACTTTCCTGATACACGGAGCTTCAGTAAAAGGTGCAGGTAGCTAACTCCCTTAACCTCACAGGGATGTTGTAAAGATTAATGTGATAATATATTAGCATTGACCCTGTAATAGGCACTTAGGAAATGGTGCTATTGCCATAATTAAAAGATTACTTATGAGGAACACCTCCTTTCTATTCCTTCTATAGCCATCTGAGTTTCGAGAGCATCCAATTATTACAAATATAAATTGAGATATATTTAAAGATATAAAGTATAGATATTGTTTGTTCGTCAGATCAGTAATTATGTTTTATACTGCTGCCACTGTGTCTAAACCCATAAAATCATACAAATACATGTGTATGAATTAACAAAACCCTAACTAAATCATTATATTGAATTTCAAAATAGATTAACTTTCCTTGAGATACCCTTAGAAAAATTATTGGCAAGGCAAAATTGCCTAATAAATTTTATTTTTACATGTGAGGAAAACCTTTTCTCTACTGGATAGTTATTTTTTTCAATGAATTTAAATAGTAGAGCCATCACTTAAAAAATGAACTAAATGAGGGTCATAAAATTTTCCCCAAGTCAGCCAAATAGGTGACCAAGTGAAAAGAACTGCCTGATACCTTTATGTGTCCATAAATTTAATACTGTAATTGATAAAATATTGATATATACCTAATGTTGATCTACTACCAAAGTACATATTTTAGGAGCTTTGTGGTTTAATTTAAGCAACTACTCCAAGTTGGTTTGCATTCATGCTCATGATGTATATATAACATAGTTAAATGCTGACACATGATTTTTTTTTCCCTGAAAACCACTCCACTGAGTCATCTAGATTGGTTTGATATGCACACTGTTTCCAACCCTTTAATGCAAGTGCCGCCAGACTCTCAATACCATACCCTTCAGCTCTGTCACTCACTCTAAGATATAAAAAGAAAGATGAAGCCATGCTAGCTTCCATAAGTAGTTCCATGACAAGATTCACCAACATCTTAGTTCATTGCATCTTGATTGAGGGACACAAGGGGTAAAAAATACAGGCTAGAAGGTTCCCTATGCAATAATCGGGGCAAGGAAATAATGGCAAAGTATTTATTCCAATTTTTCTGCTTAGACAGATCTAATAGCATAATTCAAAGATAAGAGACAATGAAGGGTGAAGGCCAAAAACCCATTTCTGAGACTCTGCAAGTTGCCCCCTGTGATATGCAGAAGCTTTGTGCATGGCCTTAATTATTTTCAAGTGAATGAACAAGACCATTATATATGACTTTGTTTCCAAGGACTTTCATCCGCTACAAGGGTAAAGTTACATCATCCACATATTCAACTCAATGGAATTTCATCATATGTATTTGAATGGAAGAGAAGGAGAAAAAGAGAAGCTAAAGGAAAGAGGAAAAGAAATAGAGACAAAGACAAATATCCATTCAGTTGATACTGACTATTCCTCCTATACAGTCATTTAGTGTACAAATACTCCAGAACTAGCATAAATTGGGAGTGCAGAATCTGCCTTCTGCTAGCATTTTGGTTGCCATGTGCCTCAAAAAGCCTTAGCATCACATCCCACTAAATGCATTTAAAGACCCCATTTTTGAATCAGCAGGCCTGTATGAAGAAGCCAACTATTTTATCAGCAGTTTAGCCGAATACACAGTGTTCTCTTTCAGTGCTGGAGGAGACACTGACTTTACTCAACTTAGTTAGAGAAGGTTTCCTACCTGGCACCTACAAAAGGGAGCTTCAAGGGTCATTTCAAAATATGCAATTTCTTCTTATTTATGCTCTGCCTTATAATATAACCCTCATATAAGTGGCATCTTAATTTTACTTCCAAGTATTCTTAGTTGATATAGCCTTTTGCATATGACAGTAGTCCAGTGACAGCTCATAAATGAGAAAGAGCTGTGAGAAGCTAACAGATGCAGAGGAATGTGCAGAATAAGGCATGGAGCAAAAGAGAAAGGGTGCAAGAGAAAGAAAAAGCAAAACTAATGAGTGGAAAGCATAAAAAGGGGAGCTAACAGAAAAAAGCAGACATGAAAGGAATTTTGTAGGTCTTCCAGTATCCTTGACCCATGTAGCAAATAGAATTGTTTAACATATACATTTTATTGTGACTATGGTGGTACTTTAATGTCTTAACGTGTAGTACTCAAGTTGAACTGAGGTTTGAAATACTAGTGTCTCATTAGGTTAACTGAACTCCCAACATTTAATAGTTATTGAAAGGACCCATAAGTTCTCCCAAGATGAATCATACTTTGACTAAAGGACCTCGTTAGTTTTTACTTTATTTTGGCTTCTGTTAATGAAGTTATATTGGAAAGAATAGTTCATTTATGAGTAAGAAGAGGTGAAAATAGTATGCACAATTGGATAGCACATAAATAAAGAGATGGAAAATCTTATAATTTTTCATTTTGAATTAATCCACTCATGTATTGATGGGCACTTGGATTGTTTCCACATCTTTGCAATTGTGAATTGTGCTGCTATAAACATTCTAGTGCAGATATCTTTTTTATAGAATGTCTTTTGTTCTTTTGGGTAGATGCCCAGTAATGGGATTGCTGGATCACATGGTAGGTCTACTTGTAGTTCTTTGAGGTATCTCCATATTACTTTCCACAGAGATTGCACTGGTTTGCAGTCCCACCAGCAGTGTGTGAGTGTTCCTATCTCTCCTAATCCATGCCAAGATTTATTGTTTTGGGACTTTTTGATCAAAGCCATTCTCCTGGAGTTAAGTGATACTTCATTGTGATTTTGATTTGTATTTCCCTGATGATTAGAGATGTTGAGCATTTTTTTCATATGTTTGTTGGCCATTAGTCTGTCTTCTTTTGAAAAGTTTCTGTTCATGTCCTTTGCCCACTTTTTAAAGGGGTTGTTTGATTTTTTTCTTGCTGATTTTCCTGAGTTCTATATAGATTCTAGTTATCAGCCCTTTATCGGATGTGTAGTGTGTGAATATTTTCTCCCATTCTATAAGTTGTCTGTTTGCTCATGATAGTACTATTCTTTTAAGTGTAAATATATGCTATATACATCCTTATAAGTTAAATTTTAAAGTAAAAACTTCTTACAATTTGACAAAACATTTTCATTTTGAAACATTTTTAATATTTTTTAATAATTTTCATGATCTTTTCACTTGCTATGGTAAATTTTTTATTTACCATATGTTGGCGCACCCAGACAGCATCAACTGAGGATACAATGCTTGGCTGGATCTGCTAATGCACCAGTACTGATTCTCAGTACTGGTGCATTATTTTTCCTGAATAATAAATGCTTATTTTCAAGACTTATGTAACAACCTGACCATTAACCAAATGCTAATTGAGAAATTAGTAGGTATCCAGAAATAGGTTAGAGGGAGTTTAGAAATATAAAAAAATAAATAACACATTTTCACCTTTTTTTTAAAACTCAATGGAAATCAATCGGGAGGTTAGGGGAAGGAGGGATGGGTGAAAACCTACCTAATGGGTACAATGAACGCTATCTGGGTGACAAGCACATTTATAGCCCTGACTTAAGCATTATAAAAGTGATTCTTATAATCAAAAACATTTGCACCCCCATAATAACACATTTTCTTTATCCTAAGAATTTCCATTATTTTGGAGAGAAAGCAAAGCAAAAATAGAAGAAACAGAAAATAAAAGATTACTGTCACGTTGCTGTATTATGCTTTTCTTGCTATGGGCTACAGGACTACAGGACTTCAGAAAGGGGAGATCACCTCGTGCGTTCCAACAGCCAGAATCAATTTCACAAAAAGGTGGAATTTTAGTTGGGCACTGAAGAAACATGAATAAGCAGTGGATTGAAGCCAGGGGCTTTCCAGACTGGGGAACATAGCTCAACAATAAGAAAATGGAATGTTTATATTTTCTAACTGAAGATTAGAGAAACTATACGTAGGTACTTGGGGATATGACAGCAGAATGGAAAATAGCATAAGATTGATGTATATGACTGTTAAAATTTTTCAGCCATCTCTACCTCAAGACATCCTCAGAAATCCTCATGTTTGCTCAGAATCCAGATGGCCACAATTTCCTGATGTCTGTGTGTGTGTCTGTATATATAATGTGTTTTTCTCTATTTCCCTATTTTTCTAGGTCTAGAATATACCACTACCCCCATCTCCAGCACAAGCAGAGCACAAAAGCAAAGTTCTTGACACTTGATAATGCAGGGTGATTTTGTTCTTCTGTTTCCACTCCCATCCTGGACCAGTCTTGGGGACCTAATTTTACATAACCCAAAAATCCCATTAGTAATTTTTCCTAAAAAAAAAAAGAGCATCTACTCCAAAGATAAATTATGCTATTCTTCTATAATGCATAAAACAGCTGCAGCCATTTCTATTTTTTAGTGATATTTTTTTCCTATCTGTTACATATTATTTAAGCTTGATTAGCTAAGCAAATCACTCAGGTTCAGGGGCAAGGAAGAGATATAACAAACAAAATGCTTTAGGATGGCAAAGCTTATGTGAAGCATGCTCTGGGCAGTGCTTGGTTAATACTTGGGGGTAAAAACAAAGACAGCTTCCCTTTCTTTTGCTTTTTAAATTTTTTTTTGTCTTTCCTCCATATTCAAAATAAACTCTGGCAAATAAAAAGAAAATCACCATATGAAAACAAGGCAATAGCACTTAAAGCGTGGAGTGGGAAAAACTGGCTATGTAGATAGCTTAGTTCTATTATTTTCACAAAATATTTTGCCCTTCACTGGTGACCTTTTGCATCTGTTGCATGTGGTGCCGAGCCAAGGACATTACGAGAGTCAATGGGGATAAAGTAACAGACTCCAGTTCCCTAATGGGAAGAGAAGCCCTCATCTATGCTATGTAAGTGTGCATTCTAAAGACTTAAAAACCTGTTTGGATTTTTGGAAGCTTTTAGATTTCCCTGAAAATCACCAAACTGCCATCTTAATCTGTGCAATTAGTCTGTGTTTAGAAAGCGTGTTTACAGCAGTCTTTTTGAAAAGGGAGGTCTGTGTGAGTGAATGGTTTGATTTGTCCTTTGCTGGTCTCTGGGAAGAACATTCGACAGTGAGGTTGGTTTGACAGAAGCTGTATTAAGGGTGTTTTGCCTTAATGCAGCTGCAAGATCAGGACGCAGATATAAACCCAAGAGCATAAAATATTCAGCTGCCAGCAGGCACCATACCTAGGCAGGGTCAAGCCCTAGACAGATCACACTGTGCCAAGTCCATCTGCCCCTCTCTTTGTCACTTGGATAAAATCTAGGTAAGATGAACCTTGCTGGCAGCCTTGATCAATGAAACTGGAGCACAAATATCACAATCTGTTATCAGTAGATCGAAGTGGTTTTGGGTCCAAGCCAACCTCTAAGAGGAGACCCTGAGATTCACAGTCTGAGGGTAATTTTTATTAATATATCAGTGACCAAGTAGTTATACCCTTTCCGTCTTCCCAGAGCTCAGAATCACGGACTCTACTAGGGCTAGTTCTATAGTTAAGAATGAACTTGGCACAAAACTTTGGCCACCTGTTACTCTCAAGGCACAGCCAAGGAGGCAAAATGTGGGAAAAGACTAAATGTCCCTTGCCATAATAAGACCTTTCCCTATGGGGAGCCCGTGACTTTCCTCATCAACAGTGACTACAGCCAGCCTGCTTTGTCCATTTGTCAAAGCAGAATATCAATTTCTACTCTTTGTTCTCCTGAAAAGTCACTCTCCTCATGATGCTGTTATGTATCTGGTGCTTGACTGTGGATGAACAGCTTTTGCTATGGAGAAAGAAGCATCGCCTTCCACTCTCACTAAATGTCTTGGTCCGCCTCTTGGTGCACACTACCCATGATGGATGCATGTGTAAATTTAAACTGCATGTCTTTTATGAGTTGCATGCTGCTTCTCCAGCTTTTCTTATACAACATCCTCCTGCTTGCAATGAAACAATCGTATTGAGTTTTATATGGTTATTAAATCCCACATAAGACAAACTATACAAAGGGCTTTTTATGTAGCTTGAGACTCCTTCAAAATACCTTTTTTTCCCCCTCACTACTACCATATACTCTACCTCCCCATTCTATTTTCTTCTTTCTTTCTCTAGTCTTGAGACTTCTTATTCAAAACATTCTGGAGACTTCCACTTTTATTTTTATATCTGCTTTTATGAGTTCAATGTCTGGGAATCATTCTTTTTAACTATGGGGGAGCACATGGATGAAGGTCTGTAATGACAGCATCTGTCTTTCTTAAACAGATGTTGAGATAATGACTTATTGTACACTTAGTATACTGGTCAGTACAACCCAACGTTCAGCCTGACAGTGAGGATCCTCTGGTGTTCTTGGGGGCAAGACAGATATTTGATCATCTAAATTATATGTTGCCCTTAATGACAAACTTCATTTATGAATAAAATCTGTAAGAATGCAACAGTGCTCTCATCTCCTATGTACTGGAAAATTCAACGTAGTTATATGTATTATACTCTAAATTATGTAGTATAGCATACCAATGCCCATTGTGGAACTTGTTTACAAAATGACATGCATAGGCTTTGCATTGCCTCGAGGTATGATTGTTTATGCAACAAGCCCAGATAAAGGTTCCATTATATTATGTGCTACCCTTGCTAACAGTAGTCAAAGATTCCAAAAGCCTTTTCTGAGTTTAAGTTAATCCATAACTAATCATGACCTTCAAATGAAAACTTGTCTCTAGTATTCTCCCCACCGAAAAAAAAAAAAAAAAAAATCTTCAACATTACCCATCCATTACCAGCACCAGAACACTTGCAACAAGATCAACAAGTTGCACATATACACTTACAGACAGACAAGTCAAAGAGTTATGACTTCAATGGCAGGCTGGGAATGTGTTATCATGGAGAATGTAATTTAAGATGCCTGGGAAATATGAGGAACCAGTCATCCCAAACTGCACACTCAGGAAAAAAAGCCTTTAGGGAGAAGTGACACTAGAACAGAAACCTGTATGAAAGGAGGGCACCAGCCATGCAAATATCTGGGGAAGAGGAAAGAAGCAGAAGGTACAGCAAACACAAAGGACGTAATATGGGAATGTGCGTGGAAATAGGAAGGAGGCCAGCGTTGCTGGAGCAGAGTCAGCTGGGGAGAAGATGGAAGGAAATGAGGTCAGGAAAGTAGCCAAAGGCAAGATCATGGCCTTATAGACCATTAAAAGAAAGTTGAATTTTATTCTAAATGTGGAAAGCACAAGAAATTAAAAGCAGAGGAATGACAAGTAAGGACTAAAATAATTCAGTAATAATTTTATAATGTAATAAGTAAAAGGTATTTAAAAAATAAGAACTCAGAGAAGGAAATGCCTAATATTTCTTAGGATGCTAACAAAAGTAAGTAAAATTGGCTTTTGGTCTTAAAGTACTTGGCTGAGAAAGCAGAAAAGGCATTTCAGACTGAAGCAATACTTATGTGCAGAGACAACATGCATAAAAGCAGAGGCGAGAAAAATATCATGATGAATTGAGACAACCCTCGAAATGGTCATGGCATAAATGGCACAAAGTGAGGGTAGGATAAGATCTTCAAGGTTCCTGCATGTCTCCCTAAGGAATTTGGACTTTGATCAGTAGGCTAGGGAACCACTGAAATATTTTAAGCAAGGAAGGGATGCAACATGAAGATAATTTTATTTCGAAGTAATGAATCTGTCTGCATTGTGAAGAATTAATTGAAGCTCAGGGGAATGTCTGAGGTCAGAATTACCAGTTGAGTAACTTGAAATAATCTCCATGAGAAAGAAGAAATGAACTAGGGCAATGGCAGGAAAGACAAATCTATTGGAGAGTTATTTAGAAGGGATGGCCTCACAACTAGACATGAGTGGTAAGATTGAAGGCTGTCAAGGATAATTTCTTAGCACATGGTTTGAGGAACTCAGTCAATGGTGATATCATTACCCAAGACAAGATGAGGGATCACGTTTGAGACTAGACATATTTTCAGATTTAATAAAACATACAATCTGTGGAATAATGGAATAAAAACCTAGAGAAGGTGAGAGAAAACAGATAGAAAAGCATAGGTCTATTAGCCTTGGCAAAAGGATGAGGGACAACTTATTTACAAAGTAAAAATAGATATAATGATTGATGAGAACTTGGATAAATTAGGAGGTGGAAGGGGAAAAAAAGAGTTAAAGGAGTTCACTCTGGATTACCTCTGTGTGTGTGTGTGTGTGTGTGTGTATTCATGTATTTGCATATGAATATGTATGAATATATGTATATGTATATATATTAATATATACAAACATCATTTAGTATATATTACATATATTAATATAACTATACACACATATAAAGGACTTTGCAGAAGATACATAAGATAAAACAGGTTTAAAAAGATGAATAGACTTTGCATAGATTGAGAAGAATGAAAAATGATGCTGAAATTTCAAGCATAGGTGACTAAAGTATGCTATTATTTGAGGAAGCTGAGGAAAGAATTTGGGCAAGAGTTTATTGGTAGGAGAAGGAGAAATGATTAATTTCAGACGTTGAATTTGAGATGATGGTAAGAACCCAACATATATATTATGTCCACTACAAAATTTAAATTATATTGTTAGAACATAATGAGTAGTCTGAGCAAAAGGGATAAACTTGGAAAAATCCTAATGGCTGATGCTATAATGTTATATGGATTATCAGTCTCAAATGTAGAAAATGGTGGAGGAGAAACCCTTGGACAGTGCCTTCCACAGACAGCAAGAAGAAAAGGTCTAGGAGTGGGATATGACTTGTCCACAGACCCAAAAACCATTGCCTACCACAGAGTCTTAAATTGGCTCTAAACTGATTATTTAGGAAGGAGAGACCTTCCCTAGGAAGCAAGTGTCTTACACCTAAATAATTCCTTAGCAAGAATTGATGAAAACATGAAAACAGGATGGAGAATGCCTGCTCATAGGAGAGAGTGTTCAGAATATCACTAGGATGGTCTACACAGGACAATGCAAACAGGAAATGGAAATAGAGAGATTTTGAATAGGCAAGATGAGAATATATTAGATATGTCCTGGAGACTGAGGTCATCATAAACATTGTAAATTGCTGAATTTTGCAAAAACACAACAAAATACAAACCTGACAATCTCTGGTAGAAGATACATTGTGTAACAGGGTAAATTGATTGTGCTAAAATTAATTTTTTGCTTGGAAATTTCTCCAATCTGAATTTAAGTTTACAGATTCTGGAGTCCAGAAAAAGACAACTAACCAGTAGTCCAGTGATGCTGACGCCCGAACTTTCTCCATCCACTGTCATTACCCCAATGCCACCAAGTCTCTCCGTGGTCTCTGGCAACACTGATCTGGATTCTTGGAACATGAGTTTGTCTGGGATAACAGCCCTTGAGGAAGAGGATTGGCTTATTCTCTAATTTGATGACTGTGAGGTCAGTACTGTGAAAATCTCTTGTGTCTCATTAATTCTCCATGATCTTTAAAAGGTTAGAAACATCACAGCCTTGGAAATAAGTTAACATATCTTATGAGACTCTGAAGAAAGTATACAGAACTTTTTGAAAGACAGTCCAAGTTACAGCTACTGATGAAACCCCAATGCCATTAGGCATTGAGAATATCTCTGGCAGAGAACATGAAGAATATGCAAGTGTGGAAAGCTAGATTCTTTGAATTTTAAACAGAGATAAGGATAATTTGATTTGGGGCTTTATTATTTTTGGTCTTTGACTTTAACTTGTGAGGGGTTGTTATATTTGCAGTTTTATTTCTCTTCATAAATTTATTAATGAGATAGAGTTTATATTCAAATTGAGACATTTCTATGTTTTTAGTGTTGTAGTATTCGACTGCCATTTTTATTTAGCCATTGTCGTATCTTCATGCTGTCATTTCACCTGATTAATGGATTTCTGATGTGCTCCATTGACAATGTGACTGGCCACAATTGGGGATGAGAAATAAAACAGGAAAGGAATTTTAAACCCTGGTTAAAGAGCAATCCTGAACTTTATTATATAATGTATAATTCTGAACCATTTCATACCTTTACGAGGATAGTCTACACTGCAGTTAGGCCAAGGATAAAACAAAAAAAAAAACTTCTGGTTGCCATTGAAGAAACAGCCTCATGGTGGTGAAAGCAGAGTAATCCTGGCAGGGGCCAGACTCCTCTAACACAGCAGATAGCCGCTTCTTGGGTTGCCCACAGGCTTAATGGTTAAGCTCAATGGGCTAAGAGAATAAAAAGAAAGCTGAGGAATTTTAGGGAAGATCCCATCTTGTCCACTCTTCCACTCCTGGTTTCCGTAAAAAAAAAAAAAAAAAAAAAAAAAAAAAAAAACGACGTGGAAAGCAAAATATTACCCTCCCTCACCTCAAAGATGTTCACATATGAATCTTGCAAACCTATGAATGTGTCATCTTACATAGCAAATGGGACTTTTCAGGTGTGATTTAGTTAAGGATCATGAAATGAGAAGAGTATCCTGGATTGCTCAGGTGTTCTTAATGCAATCACAATGAAAGAAGGAGGCGGGAAAGTCGGTGTAAGTCAGAGAAGGGAATGTGATGATGGAAGCTGAGGTTGCAATGGTGTGGGTTACTGACTGAGTGTCGTGAATCAAAGAAAGCTGGTAGCTTCAAGTAGATAAAAAAGGCAAGAAAACACATTGTCTCCTAGAGCTTCCAGAAGGAATATAGCCCTGCTGACACCTTTCTTGGCCCCATGATACATTCATTTCAGACTTTTGACCTTCAGAATTGTAAGATGATGCATTTGTTGCTTAAGCCACTAACTTTGTGGTGATTTGTTACAGCAGCAATACAAAACCAACACCGGATGTTTTTCCTAATGGATGTTTTTTCTATCCTTGCCCATACTTTCTGGGAGAAGGAATGCCTTGCTTGATTTCTATTTAGGAAGTAAAAACAAAAATTGTTTGTCAGAGTTCTTCTATGTTTCTTTTTGGGATTGTGCCTGCACAAGCTCCTCTGTGGTTCTCCGTGTCACATGTCTTAGCCAGGCACATGGGTGGGCTGAGGCTGTGTCAGCCAGTCTTCGATATCTGGAGCTCAGAGAACGGGACCACTTGGTTCTCAAACTTAGTCTTTTTCAATAGTTAATATTATATTTTGATTCAACTTGCCATTTATTTCTAATTTTTTCATTTTTTTAAATTGGGTGAGGAACTGGGCTGTGATTTACTGGGTTCTCGATGACCCCAATAAATACCAAATAGAAGATGGCAAAACATTTCAAATATTGTAGGAAAAATTGAAACTGAGAAGGAACACTAATACATGCTTTTGGATTTGGTAATGAGAAATTTTATTATATTATAATATACTGGATCATGCTTAATTAAGAAATGCTAGAAGCATTTATATTAAAGTTAGACAAAAGACATGTGTATCCCCTTACATTTTTGTTGCAAAGAATTTTTCTTGAGGTTTTAGCCAACTTTATTAGACAAGAAAAGTAAATTAGAGGTATAAACATTGCAAAATAATAGCCATTTCTAGATATTATGATTATATACCTAAAAATCCAAGCAAAATGATTTGAAATATTTCTTGACAATGCTAGGTAAGGCCAAGTGCTTAATAAATATTGCCATTATTATTTACCATGGTTATCTCATTGTTTTTCTCCCCAAAATGTTTAATTTTACTAATAGGCATCAGATATATTTTCTAAAATTAAAACAGTGTCTGGCCCATGGTAAGCACTCCACAAATCCTAACATCATTTTTAATAAGATTAAATTATCAATATAAGTCAACAAACACTACAAATAAGTTATTTTATTTATTTTTCTAAATATGTAGACAAAATTATATTTTTGTCATTGTTTTTAGCTTAATTCCACTTTTGTCAGAGAATGTCTTTTCAAGTTTTCAACCCTTTGACATTTGTTTATGCATGCTATACATCCCAACATATAGTAAATTTTGGTAAATGTTCTATGTGCACTTGAAAATACAGCATATTCTAAAGTTCTTGGGCTCAGTGCTCTGTATTTGTTAATTAGGCCAAATATATTTCTATATATTTACTGATAAATTTGGTCTATTTGTTTTAGTTAACAAGACATGTGTTAAAATTCCCACTATGACATAGATTTGTGTATTTCATTTTAGATCTGTGAATTTTTACTTTATTTCATTTTATATTTTTAAGCTGGTTACTGGAGCATGAAATTTTAGAACTATTATATATTTCTGATCAATTGACCATTTTATCAATGGAATGTCCCACTATCTCTAACAGGTATGTTTTCATGCTAAACTTGTCTCTGATTTTTGTATAATTAAACCATCTTTCTTTAAATGGTGTTTAGACTATATATGCATGTGTATATAAAATTTTGCTATTATTTTCATCATTTTCCTTGAGATTATAGCATGAATCTTTGCCTTAATATATTCTAATGTAAATTAGTACTTTTACCACTTCCAAAACAATGTAACTGCTTTAAAACACTTTAATTCCATTTTCCCTTCCAGATTTATGAGCTATATTGTCATGCTTTAATTCTATTTGTATAACCAACAATATTCATTGTGAGTTTAAATCAACAATATCCATTTATATTTACAAACATTTCTAGCCATTTTATTCACTTTTATTTATTCTTTGAATAATTTTCTTTCTGACTAAACACCTTTTAGTATTTTCTTTACTAAATGATTGGTGTCCAATTGGCAGCCAATTCTTTTGTTCTTTGCTTGTCTGAAAATATCTTCATTTTTTTCAAACCATCAATATCTGGATATTGAATTTTAAGTTTGCAGCTATTTTCTTTCAGAAACATGAAGACATTTTTCTTTTGACGTCTGGTTTCTGTTTTTCCTGTTGAGCTTTTAGCCATTTGTTATAATATGGTTCCAGTTAATGGCACATGTATTCTCTGGCTTCTGATAAGATTTTGACTTTTGTTTTCAATAATTTTACTATGATATGCCTGAGTATGAGTTTGTTTGTTTTTGCTTTTTGCATTCATCCTCTTTGAGGTTTATAATTCGTTTATCTGTGAATGATATCCTTTAATACTTTTATAAGATTCTTGGCCATTATGTCTGTCAATGTGGATTCTACATCAATCTTTTCATCTCCTTCTGATATCCCAATTATGTGTATATTAGAACTTCTCACTGTATCACATTTGTCTCTAATGGCTTTTCTCTATTGTCCATCTATTTGTCTCTTCACAGTTCAGTCTATATTTTCTTCTGACTTATCTTCCAGTTCACTAATTTTCTCCTTAGCTATCTAGTCTTCTCAATGCATCCACTTAATTATTAATTTTATTTATTCTATTTTCAGCTCTATAATTTTTATTTTATTTTCAATTATACTTTTTCTGTTTTCTGAAAAAGTGCTCCATCTTGTTATATAATTACTTGAACTGAGGAATCATAGGTATTTTTAAGTGTATTGTCTAATAAGTTCAATCTGCACATTTCTCATGAATTTATTTCATTTCCCATTTTATTCTCTTGATATTACAGTATGCTATTATCTTTCCATATACCAGTTTACATTTGATTGTCAGATTTTGCATATAAAAATTATAGTAAAAATAGTATTATTGATGATATTACATTCTTCATTTGATTTACATTTTCTTCTGCCTGATGGCTATATATTAAGGGAAAATCATCTGAATATAGTGGACTCTTTCTCTCTCTCTCCATATATATCTGTATCTATATCTATATATTTATACACAGACACACTCACACAGACACATAGGTTTAATAATCTCCTGTAGTAATATTCATGGCTAGAAAGATGCTTCTGTTTAATCCTGTGACTTCTCATCCTCTACAGCACACTAAATCATATCTTCAGGAACCAAAATATCCCATTTCCAGAAGTCAGCATGGGGTTAATTGGGCAATAAGTGCATTCACCTCAAGATGTTGCAAAGTAGTTTTATAGTTCAGAAGCAAGTATTAGGGAAATGAAAATAGATCCAGCTAATTTTTTTTCTCTGTTAATATTATCATTTTTCCCATCTTTTTTTGGTATTAATTGACTCAGATGTCTACCTCAACCTAATATATCTACTTCTTGCACTGACCTAGGGAGGAGAGAAGATCCTGGATTCACAAAGCCTATAAGAAAGAAACAGAATATAAATAAAAATTACATTAAATTAAAACATATGCTATGATAACTGATGTTAAAAGAAGTGTGGACTCTCTACAAGATATCATTTGCTACATTTTACATAATTTATTAAATTAATTCAGTTATAGATGTTGGTACATAAATAACTATGCCATTTCTCACATGCTTATAAGTATCCTTTGAATGCAAAAGGGAAAACTGAGCAAAATAAAGGGTCTAATATGGTGATTTCCATAACGAAGCACATGTAGTTCAGAGTATTATAATTAAATAATATTAAATCATAGACTAAAAGAGTTATTCCCTTTAAAAAGTTTTTTCATTATTGATTATCTTAAGAGAAATTCTTGGTTTGATTTTTGTCAGTTTTAAGACATTCTTTTCACTTGCTAATCTCTTCTCTGAACAAAAAATGTGCAGACTTCCAGCTCTGAGCATTTGGCAGGCAACTGTATCTAGCTAGAATTTAATAACATTGCCCTTTTCTGTTGTTTTGTTTTTATTGCATTTGTTTGAATTGTTACATTCTATTTATCACAAGTGGTACAAGTTTTCCTTTTGTGTCAGTGATTTTTTTTTTCTTTCAAAGATAAAATGTTAGATAAAAAGTGAATCAATAGAAAATGTTAACTCTTAGGTTGAATTATATGAAATTCTCAATATTCACCCATTTTTGAACTACATAATGGCAATATTATATGGTAGAATCTAATTATAATAATATATGTGGTAAGCAATAGGGGAACATTTGTGATGATGTATGGGAATGTCTGAAATATGGAAATACTGATAAAATAATGAGTACCTTTGACGGGAGCTCATGTAAGTAACAGTTAATGAGAAGAACCTCTTCTTTTGGCCTCTCCTTTATGTGTGCAAATCATTTTTCCTTTAACAAGGAGAGTGACACTGACTTTGATTCTAGCCTTCAAGCCAGCAGTGACCCATATACTGTCATTCTCTAATCTAGCATATTAATTCACCAGATACTGAAAAGAACTAGCAAAATTAGAGGCTGAATGCTATGCCATGGGCCATGAGCCCAAACATGACTTCAATATCTAATTGGCTGGCAACTCTAAAAGTTTGAGATTATTGAGAGAAAAGTACTTTGTAATACAAAAAAAAAGGCATATTATTCTAATCAAAACCACAATGTGAACTGAGCAAGGGGTGGGGGATTTGTTGGCAAAGTGGATCTTCATCAATTACCAAGCTTCCACAGACAAAAGCCTTTTTTTCTATTATAATTCAGCTGTTTAGTCTTATTGCTAGATGAGTTATATCAAGAAGTTGTAGGAGGAAATTGCTCACAACCAAAGGGCTGGCACAGAATACAAATGAAAAAAATTCAGAGCTATCAATATATAATCTCTGAAAGTGAGATTTCAGTGCTAAAAATCAGAAAGTTATGAGATGAAAAAGCAAATTATAAATGCATTCCAAAAATGTGAGAAAATGAAAATGGAAGAGAACTTGAGGGGAAGCTTCTTAAGAGGGAAAAGAATTAACTCCTCGAAGTTCTTTCTTAGAGAATTCACTCAGCCCTTTCCTGTGGCTGTGAAAATTGATGCCCTGTTACATATACATTTCAAATGTAAAATGAAGGAAGAAAATAAATAACTGTGGCCACAATTTCCAAACCAAGAGAAAGAGAAAATGGAACATCATAAAACTATACAAGCAAAGAGGAAAATCAATAAAATTCAATGCAGCACATCTTCCCGCTCACTTCTACGCACACAAAGTCCACTCATCTGGAATGCACCAGGTATATGGTATGTGTTATAAATCTTTCAAGTCTTCAGAAATATGATCTATCATTAGAAGCACTGAAAAATACCAGTTGGCTTCACTAATTGTGTTTTTTGCTTTCTTTCAAACCTGGGTATTGACCAGCACCCTGTGTGCTTTGTATCCATATTAGTCATAGTTAGTAGGTAGATACTAAGGGCAGAGTTCTTAACACAAATTGCTAGCTCTCACTTTCTCATTCCCGAGGCAGAGAATATGAGAATAGGTAGTGTCTTTTACTTTTCCTCCAGATAAATAAATCTCATTCTTATTTCAGGACATTAAGGTACCACAATGTTACTCGATCCTTGATGATTGACTGTTTTTATGATTTCAAAAATACCAAGAAGAGTCATTAGCAGGATTGACTTCCCATCAAAATCATCTGGGAGGTTTTTATTCATGTAAATTTCTGAGTCCCACCTTCAGCTAGCTCTTCCCCTTACTCAAAAATAATACTACCTGGGAGTTTTCATGAATCTTTATTTTTTAAAAGTAGGATATTCTGATACAGCCAGTTATAGAAATACATTTGGGTGCCATTGTGTAAAAGTTCTCATTCCTCACTTTAATCCTTATGACAGGCAAGATTTATGTATGCCATCCTGCTATGTCTTTGGACAAGAAAATCTTTATAAAATATTTCCCTGTTCTCCCCACCAAAGGTGTGAGAATATCCCCACCTTAATTAAACTTGCCTCTGCCAAATATTTTCTTCAAGTGTCTCCTCCATTTCCCTTTAATCTCTTCCTAAATCCTAGTGTCTTATGTCTACTAAGTTTCAACATAAATATTGCACTATTTAAAATGATTCTGAAGTCTGCCTAGACTTTACTGGCAGCACATTTTTCCTAGCCTGAATTTTTATATAGAAAGGCATTACAGAGAATTATAATAAAGTTCCAGAGTTGGGGTCAACATCCCAGCAGATTTTACCACACTGCTCCAGTTGGCTGGAATTTTATCTAAGAAAGATAATCTAGTGGAATGCTCTGTTGTACAGACTATGGTGATGGTGCTGTCTTGGTCACTCTTAAGTTTTTGATCCAACTTGTTACTTCCATGTTACTCCTTCCTACTCATCCCTATCTTATGGATATATCATAATGGGTTCAGGATGCCAAAGCATACTCTTACTGCATGTCATAATATATGAATTCCTTGGCTAGGTAGAAAATGGTATGAGCAAGTCAGATAGCCTAGACTCATCTCTGCTAGTAGAAAACTATGTGATAATGTAGGCCTTTTATCTCTCTGGTCTTCAATATATTTAGCTATCAATAGATGGTATTGGTCAAGACAAATAGTTTTTAAACTGCTTCTCAGATATATGAAACAATATAACAAACACTCTTAAAATAGAATATTAACAAAACCAATAGCAAACTCTTTCATATTAAAAACCCTTTCTTCCCCACAGGATGGTAGCAGAGGTAAACGTAATCTATCCTGAATTACTATATATCATTCTCTTACTTATCTTTTTTTTTTTTTTTTGAGACAGAGTCTCACTCTGTTGCCTGGGCTAGAGTGAGTGCCGTGGCGTCCTCCTAGCTCACAGCAACCTCAAACTCCTAGGCTCAAGCAATCCTACTGCCTCAGCCTCCCAAGTAGCTGGGACTACAGGCATGCGCCACCATGCCCGGCTAATTTTTTTCTATATATTTTTAGTTGGCCAGATAATTTCTTTCTATTTTTAGTAGAGATGGGGCTCGCTCTTGCTCAGGCTGGTCTCGAACTCCTGAGCTCAAACGATCCACCCGCCTTGGCCTCCCAAGTGGTAGGATTACAGGCATGAGCCACGGTGCTCGGCCTCTCTTATTTGTCTTTAGAGTCTTAAAATATTTGTTTGTATCTTTAAAAATAGATATCCTTAGTTTTATACTTGGTTAACATTTATATAAATAGTTTCATAAATTATATTCTTATGTGACTTGTTCTTATTTATTACTATTGTATAAATAGACCAAAATGTATATAATGTATATATTCATTCTCCTGTTGATGGATATTTGGATTGGGCCCAGGTAGTTCTATAAAAATTCTTATATGCCTGTCTTGGTTCCCATCTGTATGAGCTTTTCAAGAAAAAAAAAATATATATATGCATATATATAAACATTGTAGTATCTTAAGGTATATTCATCTTCCATTTTATCAGATAATGTCAAATGACCTTTAAATATAGTTGTATCAATGCATAATTCATCTAACATTGTATGAAAATCCCTATTTTTTTCAAATTGTATCAATACTGACTATTCCAGATTTTTATTTTTAAAATTTTATCTCACCTTTACTACCAGTAGCAGTTAAATAGAGTTCAATTGCAAAAGAAGACTCACAGAACCAAAATTACAATGCTTACCAATCTACATTTCATTGCAGGAAAATAATACAACATAGCAACAGATCAATGCCAACAGCTGCTTCATGGCAAGAGGTCCAGAAATGGTAGGCATGGGTTCTGATTGTCCTTTCTCTGTAAGGGCACACTGAATACATTTTTTTTTCTCAATTGGGAAGAACTATTAATAACATGTACCTGGCACACATCAGAAACAGGGAACCCAATACAGAGTTTTATCCCAGTCTTCTTATACTTTTTGATCACATAGGCGCATTTCTTGCTACCTAACCAGTTCCAAAGGCAGAGTTTTCTGGGTGTTTCACTGAAACCCGATGAAAATCATCAATGCCTTGTTACTAATAATAAACAATGGTGAAAAGCTGTTACAAATAACCCAAACTCCTTGAACCCATGATTACAAACCAACACTCTTAATCATATGTTTTATGCCTTGTCTGGGAATCAGCTCAGGAAAATACCAGGCCTCTCTACATCACCGTTCTTACAATTTGCCATTCTTTGAAGACTAGTGGAAAAACTCACATAGTTATTGGCCAGTTAAAATTTCTCTCATATGAAATTTCTTTTCATACCTTTTGATCATTTTTTCTGTTGAGTTTTTTTTTTCTTTTTAGTGTTGATTTTTAGGAGTCATTTACATATTTAATATACTAATTCTATACAACAATCTCTCTCATCTGCAAATTCAGTTTGTCATTTCTACATCATCTTCTATCATTCGTAGTTTTAACCTTTCTTTTATGTTTTTGTTCTCTTTGTATGTGTTATATTTCAAATGTCTTACTCTAACCCATCTTCTAATTCACTAAATCTATTCAAAATTATGTTTAATTAACTGCATTAGTTAATAATTGCTATATAAAAACCTTGCAAAACTCAGCAGCTTAAATGAATGATCATTTATTGTCATCCATAAGGGTATGGCTTGCCTGGGGATTGGCTGATGTGGACTGGGCTCAGCTGGAAGCTCTGCTGATCTGAGGTACCATTTGGTCAGTAGGGGGTTGGTAGATCTAAGCTTGGAAGCTCAAGTGAGGTGACTCTGCTCCATGTGATCTCATGACATAAGTTTTTTCATGATGATGGAAAAAACATATGAGACCCAATGGAAACACAATAAAACCTCTTAAGGTCTGAGTTTGAAAGTGGCACCCATTCTATCTACCTCAGTATGTTAGTCATAGTAATCACTACGACTGAAATAAAAGTTCAGGTACAGGGAAGTATACCACAATGCACATGAAGAAACTACCAAGTCCCCTGACAAATAGTGTCGATAAAAGGAAGACTGAAAAATGCAACTATCAATGCAATCTATCATATTTATACAGAGTTGTGATGATTAATTTCAAGTGTCAACTTGGTTGGACTATAATGCCCAGATATTTGATCAAACATTATTCTAAATATGAGGTGGGGATTTTTTTTATGAGATTAACATTTACATGAGTGGATTTTGAGTAAAGCAGATTGCCCATCAAAATGAAGATTGGCCTCATCTAATCAGTGAAAGGATTGGACAAGAGGAAAGATCATCTCTGGTCTGCTGACTCACCGGGCACATTTTGGACTTGCGGGCCTCCATGGGCATGGGAGCCAATTCCTTCAAATAAATCTGTCCTCTGTATATACACCTTCTGTCTGTCTCTCTGGAGAACTCTGACTGGTACATGAGTTTTAAATTTCAATTTATTTTTTCTTTTTTGTAGAATTATTTCTGATTATTTTTCAAAATCTGCTTAATCAGTTTGGTTCTCTCTTTGAATACATATTTATTTATTTATAGTTAACACCAAATATATTTAATATATTTAATTATGTTTAACATTTAAGTATATTTAAATACAGAATATGTATCACCATTATATTTATTATGTATTTAAATATGTATTTATATATATTTAATATTCATTATGCTATAATTCTGAGATCTGATGTCTTTATCTGATTCTATAGATTTTTTTTAATTGACCTTCATTGTGCCTTATTTCTTTTTTTCCTCTGGTTTTTGCTGTTTAAAATGATATGCCTAGGAATAGATATTTAGGGGCTATTTATCCTCTTTGGTGTTCTCTAAGCTTCCTAGATGGATCTTTGTGATTTAATGTCTGCATTAACTTTGAAAAATCCTCAGACATTATTACTTCAAAAATTTCTCCCGTTCTTTTCCTCTTCTTCTAGTATTCTTACACATATTTATACCTGCTATAATTGTCCCACAGTTCTTAGAACTATTATGAGAGCAAGCAGACAATCTACAGAATGGGAGAAAATATTTTGTTGCATTTTTTATTCTTTTTTTTTCTCCTTACATTTCAGTTTCAGATGTTCCTATAGAACTTACTTATTCTTTCCCCAACTGTTTACAGTCTATGAATGAGCAGATTAAAGGTATTCTTCATTCTTCATTTTTGTTACAGTGGTTTTGATTTCTAGCATTTTCTTCAGACTCTTAAAGTTTCCATATCTCTGCTGACATTATCTATCTATTGCATGTTGCCTGCTTTTTCTATTATAATTCTTAGTATGTTAGTCAGAGTTATTTTAATTTCCTGGTCAGATAATTCCAAAATCTCTGTTATAACTGAGTTTGCCTTTGATAGTTGCTTTGTTTTTTTAAACTGTATTTTTAGCATTTTATCATGACTTGTAATTTTTTTTTACTGAAATCTAGATTTTACGTATTACATAAAAGTAACAAAGTAAATAGGCTTTTAATGTGTGGAGGTTTTGTGTTTATTTGGCTAAGAGTTAGGCTGTCTTTACTATTTTGCTGTAGCTGTAGATGTCAGAAGTTAAAATTTCCTCTAATGCTCTTGCTTTTGTCTCTTGCCATCATTGGGTTTCCCTAGTGACTCTGCCTTAAATAGGATCTGAGGCTTCTAGTTCTTTTATTAATAGTTATAACCTACTGTTATTATACAGGAGCCTGATTGTTGTGGTGGTAAGGTGTGAGGGAAAGAGAAATAGTCTGTTCTGCTATGGGTAGTTTCAGTCTTTCAGTGAGCCTGTGCCCGGGGCTGTGACCCTTAAAGGTGCTTTTCATCCTCTTTCCCCTCTCTCTTAGGTGAAACAGGAAATGAGACAGGAAGGCTAGACAGAGCCTGAGGTCAGTTAAGCTTCAGTAAAACCCAAGTTGATTAGATTATGGTAAAACAGTTTCTTTTGAGGATTGAATGCAATCTTTTGTTAAGGATAAGGAATGCTCTGGACATATTTCAGAATGGTGATTTGTGTCTTTCCCCTGCCAGAAATATGATAGGAGTTTTCTCCAACCTTATCCTAGGAACCCAGTGAGGAAGTTGGAGGTAAAACTCACAAAAATATGGAGGCCTTCCAAAGGCTAGATCCCTGAAGCTTTTAATTCTAAAGCTAGTCCACACTGAGCCTCTGGCAATTAAGTGTTCATATGAGTACTGGTTCCAGCTTTGCATCTGGTTTGGCCACCTGCTCCAGGTAAGCAGCAGGTAATGCAATTCTTGGTATCCACCCCTCTCTCAAGTGTTTTGGGCAACAGTTTGCCTGTGACTTCAATTCTCTGATGGATCTAAGAAGAGTTGCAACTTTTCAATTTGCTCAGCTTTGGTGTGTAGGTATGTATGTGTAAGTGTGGTAAGAATAGGAGTAACAACTTCCAAACACTGTATGTGTTTGAACAGGTATAATCAGTGACATGGAACAGGGAGACCACTTCCACACCTACCTAGACTTGTACTTGCATCTTTTCTTATAGTTAAGGACCTAAAATATCCCTGAATTCTCACATTCACTCATTCACCTCATATGTGTGATTTACCAGTTTTACAACATGTGCACCTGTGATACTGTATTAATGAACACACAATCCCTCCTCTCAAAGATGTCACAATCTAGTGATGAAACTGACACAGAACAAGAATATATATCACAGCACTGGAATGCACATAGACTATGGAGGTCTATGGTACCTGTGGGGAATGAGGGAAGGCTCCGATGACTGCAGGTGGTCCTTGAGCTAGGTCTTAAAAGCTGAGAAAGAGGCTACCTATTGTGGAGAAAGGGGATGGCATTCTAAGTAAAATGAATATTATTTGCAAATTTATTTTAGTTAGTTGTTTGGAATTATATGACAGACTTGGGCTACAATGAACAAACCCATATGAGAAGCATAGAATATGTTTGGGGACGAACCACCAAA
This sequence comes from Varecia variegata, assembly GCA_028533085.1. Classification (NCBI taxonomy): domain Eukaryota; kingdom Metazoa; phylum Chordata; class Mammalia; order Primates; family Lemuridae; genus Varecia; species Varecia variegata. Next base: position 83,149,816 of record CM052437.1, read on the forward strand.
AATGAGACTGAATATTATTTGGAGAGCAGAAGTCTCATATACTAAAGTTTGGTGCTTCATCCTGAAGGTAGTAGACCTGCACAGCAGCGTTAGGCAGAGAAGGGCATAATCATATTTGTGGTTAAGAAAAGAGTAGTGTGGAATGAGATAGAGGGTTTTCATGTTGGAGACCACTTAGGGGGCAGCTATGGTGATCTAGGAGACATAAAATGGTCTGAGCACAGGCAGAAGACAGTGAGGATGGAAATAAGGAGACTGATTTGAAAGACATCCATAGGCAGAAATGACAGGACTAGGTGAGTGATTATAAATGAAAGATAAGAGAGAAGCAGGGCAGGGGTTAAGGAAGATTTCTGGCTTGGATGGCACATTTAACAGACACAGGGAACACAAAAATGAAAGCATTGGAACACTAATTTGTTTGTAAATCTATACTAGGAAAACTTATGCAAGGATTAGTTAAGCAAGCACACAGGCTTTGCCCTCCGAAGCCTTGGGACCCTCTCCGCCTCTGCATACCAGCTTGCTGCTCCTGTGTCGTTCCTTGGAGCAGGCCCCAGGGACTCCACCCACTCCCTGCTTCCAAAGCTGCCACCTCCAGTTCTGTCCCTGGAGACTCCTCTCTTCTGGAGCCTCCCGGCACAGACTGGCTGTCTCCCCGGCTTACTTCTTCATTCCAGTCCCCAAAGACAAATACACATGACATTGTCTTAAAAAAGTTACTATTAATCGCTACAGGAAAACAGAGAAAAGCAAGAATAACAAACGCAGAGGAATTACAAAGCTTATGAAATCTTAACATAATTCTTTATTCCTCTCTTACTGTGACAGTGACAGAGAGCGTCTCTGCTCTTACCCATTCATTTGTTAACGTTTAATTTCTAAAGATAGAGTCTTTAGACAATCTCTCCAGCTCATTCAGGCCAATCCTTTAAGAAAAAGGTACCCTGACCCCTTTCTCAGGAAAGCCCTTTTCTTTAAGTAGCTGACCTGAATTGCTTCATAGGTGGACATTAGTTCGGCAAATATTTATTGAACACTTGCTCTCCTTCAGGCACTGTGCCAGGACCTGGAAATACTATGGTGAACATGACACAGTTCCTGCCCTGGGGCCTCATCCAATAGTGGTGGAAGAATTGAATATGTATGCATGTAATAGAAAGTGAATAGTGAATAGTAGCATCCATGGTGGCAGAGATGTTTAAACATCTTTTATTTACTGCTGTATCCCCATCACCGGGAATAGTGCTTGGCATATAGCTGGTGCACAATATATATGCTCTAAATCATGAAAGGGACTCTGTCAAAAACAGAAAGGACTTAAAACATTTCCTCGACAAAGAGCAGCTTCATTTTATGATTAAAATATTCAAAAATAGTCCTCTAAAAATGCTATTCTTCCTATTCATAAAACTATTATAAAAGAGAAATTCATTTATTAGGATTTATTTTAGTTCATTTGCAGCTTCATTCGTGTTCTGTGAAGTGTTCTAAATATATAATTAGTGAATTGAACTAGTATTTATCCTGTCTATTGTAGTACCTAAACATGAGGGTAGGAAAGGGAGGAGAGGGAACAATCGATTTGATGACTTTAGGACAACACCAGGTTTCTTATACTGAGGTTCAGTCTATTTTGGATCCATGGTTGTGGCAGATGGTATTTTTCAGCACTATCTACCAACACATACACTCTTATTTCAATGTAATTTTTGCACCACTGCCTTTGAAATGTGGGGTCTTAGTTCCCTCCACTGGAATCTGGGTGATCCTATGACTGTGGCTACAATGATGCTATGTGATTTCTAAGGCTAGGCCAGAAAGCAACATAGCTTCTACCTGGTTCTCTTGGGACATTCATCTTTGGAGCTCTGAGACATCATATTGGCAGTCCATCTTCAAGACACCATGATGCAAGGAAACTCAAACTAGCCTACATCGAGAGACCACAGGAGAGGACAGATGTAAAACTATTTGAAGAAAGAGAGATGCCCATACAGCTCCCAGCTCTTTCAACTGCAGGCTGTTCTAGCACCAGGACCCTTCTGGCAGCAACCACACAAGACTAGAGCCAGAACTGCCCAGCTGAGCCTTTCCCAAATTCCTGAGCCATAAAAATCTTGAAATATAATAAAATAATTGTGGTTGTTTTACTTCACTATGTTTTCCAGTGATTTGTTACACAGTAACAGATAACTGGAACAACAGTAAATATTGAGTCATTTCTGCTCAGTACTGGCTGGCAGGTTGTATTGTTGTTTCCCTATTGTTCCTTATTGTGTTGTTAATTGCACTCAAATATATTCTCTCTCTCTCTTTCTCTCTCATTTTCTTTGTTTTCTTTTCTTTTTACTTTTTTCTTTTCTTTTCTCCTCTTCTTCTCTCCCTTCCTCCTCCTTCTCCTCCTCCTCCTCCTCCTCCTCCTCCTCCTTCTTATTTTACCTTTCCATCATTGTGTTTCCTCTTGGTCTTGGTGGAGGCATAAATCAAAGTACTAAGGATGAGTAAAAGGGATCCAAGTCTCTCCTAAGATTTTAAATCTTGAGCAAAGTAAAATAATTACCAAATTAAATAAAAAGCAGGGTTGATTCATCCCATCTATCATGATGAGACTATTGGTCAATGTTCTCTAGATCTCTGACACTGTTCTGGCTCTGATCTCACTCTAAACCCACTTTTGTGAACTTTCCCATGATCCCATGGAAATTAATTTTCTGTGTAAGTTATCCACCATAAGTTTGATATACATTCTTAAAAAATTCAAGTTGAATTTTGAGTCTTTATATCCAAATTGATCAAGTACGCAAATAATGACAACAAACTAATGCTGAATCTCCACATCTTGCTCCAGAGAGACTATTTTGGTCCTTGACACCTTTTGCTATGGTTTGGATGTGGTTTTCCCAACCAAAACTCATATTGAAATTTGACCCCCAGTGTGGTAATGTTGGGCGACAGGGCTTGGTGTGAAGTGCAGTACTCATGAATAGATGAATGCCCTGCCAGGGGGTGAGTCAGTTCTTGCTCTTGCAGGAATACATTAGTTTTCATGGCAGCCTGTTGCTACAAGGAGTCTGACTTCCTCAGTTTCTTTCTCTTGCTTCCTCTCTTCCCACATGATCTTTTTGCACGTGCTGCTTTCTGCCATGAGTTGAAGCAACATGAAATGCAGCTGCTCAATCTTGAGCCTTCCAACCACCAGAATTGTGAACCAAATAAACCTCTTTTCTTTATAAGTTTTCCAGCCTCAGGTATTATGTTATAGTGGCACCAAATGAGCTAAGACACCTTTTTTACATTTGATATTCCCCAGCCAACTTGATGTTCAGAGCTTACTCAGGGCAGAACTTATTTCCTCTCTCTTTCTTTCTCTCTATTAATTATACTACTTATGTTTACAAGTATTTATTCCTCTTAGAAAATTTATAAAATAATGATAAACTATATGGAGAAGAAAAGGAAAAGAAGAAATAGAATTTTCCATATTACTAACAATACACAGTTGCAACTAAAACAATGCCTAATTTAAACTAATTTAAGAAATGCATTGGCTTATGTCACCAAATCATGGCCCGGACAAGAATAATGCTATTCTCAGAGATGACTGTATATAGGGATTGAACATGTCAAGATTTTCTCCCCATGTTCGTCTCTGCTTATCTATGTGGGAAAATTTTACTTTCTCCTACATTACATGAGCTTTCTCAGACAGCTTGAGGGTGGAGTATTTAACCACAGGCAATTTCAAACTAAGTCTAGCATCAATGCTCATAGGTGACTTCCCAGGGAAGAACTACCTCATCCAGCCAACTCTCTGTCTTTATTTGGAAATTCCTTTCTGAGTGTCAAACAACTGGACCAGCCCATATAAACCAGTTGGCATCCCTTTTGTCCCCCCGGCCACTTGCTGTTGCACTGCCAATCAAGTGTTTGACTCTTAGATAGATATTGGCACATGAACTCCAACTTCATTTCAACTGCCGTGAAAAGGTGGCCCCATGATGACTCTCAGTTATGTCACTAGAAGTAAAAATTCCACCCAGCCTCGGCTGCCAAATTCACATGATGATGATTCAGAAACCTCTGGGATTCTTAATACATAGGATCCTCAGTTTTAGAACACAGGTTACCATCAAAAATCAATCCAAAAGTCTCTCATTTTCTGAGGGGGAGTGAAGTACATATATTAAACATTAGTTATGTATCAAATACATGCTAGTCTCCTTATCCTCATGACTTTCCCTCAACAGTGTAAACAGCTGCTCTAAGGTATATATTCCAGGTCACCATGATGCCTCCATTCTCAGGTAGGGTCCAAGTCTCCTATTACAGCTGTTGGGGTTTCAGAGAATCAAAACATAGCATGCCTATCCCTCGCTAACATTTGGAAACATTTAAGAGATGGACGCAGAAAGGTGGGAAATCAATCGTTAGCTTCATTATTAAATAAAAAATTAGATTAGCAAACTAGACTTTGATTTGCAAACAAAGAGGGTTCCTAGCTTTCTGTTCCATGCTCCTCCTCCCACATTCCCTGCAGGCCTCGGTTTCCGATCAGCCTGGCTGAGGGATAGTGTGTTGCTACACAGTATATGTGAAGTCTGGGGGCAATGAGAGAAGCAAAAAGAACAACTCCATAGTATTTTAGTCATTTAACATTTTATCTAATTATAGAAGAAACTGTGGTCTGATGATTGCTGCTATTCATGGGAAAAAGTAGAAGAAACAGAGACGGAATCAGAAACAGGGGGTGGTAACTCCACCTCAAATATGAAGAGTGTGGCAGAAGTGGTTCCTCCCTTCCTGCTGCCACGAGTGCAGTGGGAATGGATGAGAGTAGTAGTCTAGACTAGTCCAGAGGTTTCTGCCCACACTTAAGAGAATCCATGTTCCCTCCAGGTCACATTCAGTAGCCCTAAGGTTTTCTCACGCTGATGATCCAGGAATCCCAGTATGCATCACTCTGTATCCTACCTCAGGTACCACTTAAGTCCTTCCCCCAGAAGCTGCTCTCTCTCCTCACATCTGAACTTATCTCCAAGCCCTCTCAAACCCTGTCACATTGCCCCTGGGCAATAGCAATCCATCTTCAACAAAATATCCTACCTATATCCTCAAATTTTCTCCTGAATGCCTGTCCCTTTTTTACACTAACTGAAATATAAATGTTCCTCTGAAAACTCTGCTTCTCCACATCTCTCTCAATCACAGGCTAAGTTTCTCCCAATTCTACATGCATTATAACCATTAATTATTGGTTTTTTTCCCCCTTCCTAACTCTCCATTGTTTCTTGCAAACTCTTTTCTTCCTTCAAAGAATGCATATTTTCTCATTTACGGATGACCATATGCGTCCATTTACACTACCACTCACTCTCATTTTTAAAATTCTCAGCGTCAACAAATTTAACGAACACATTGGTTTCTCACATCTTTTAAATCCTTCATTTCAAAAATATCTTCTTCCACATCACTTCAGCCTCTCATGTGATCATACTCCGACATTTACACTAGTAAGCACACCCCCCTTTTCCCCACCCCACTTGTATTGTTCTCCCTCTAACCAAGATCTTCTTTCCTTCCAGTTAATTTTCTCTGAACGCTCACTCCAGAAATTCTCTACTGTCATTGAATTCTCTAATCCATTGCCCCTATGATATTTGTCCTGTCCACAACCTCCCTTCCATTCTCTCTTATGTTCTAATTTAGCCCCATTTCCATAGTCTGGAATCATAATCATTTTTTTAAAGTACTCTTAACTTCCTTGTTTGTATTTACCACTTTCATAGTCCCTATATTATGTTTTTCTAGTCTGTGTAACAAATTACCACAAACTTAGTGGCTTAAAACAATACCCAATTATTATCTTACAGTTTTTATAGGTCAGAAGTCTGTATATTAGAGCTGGAGTCTATGCTTAGGGTATCACAGGTTGAAATCAAGTTGTCAGCCAGCCTGTATCCTTTCCTGGAGGCTCAAATAAAGAAGAAACCAATTCTGTCAGATTTTCTGTAGAATTCATTTTCTTGTGGTTGTAGAGTTCATAAAGCTTGTTTCATCAAAGCCATCAAAAAAGAGATGGAGAATCTCTGTTGCATTAAGTCTCTATCTTTAGGGAAGGCTTGAGGCCACTTTTAAAGAACTTAGCTGATTAGGTCAGGCTTACCCATGATAAACTCCCCTCTGATTAACTCAATTCCAAATAATTAGGGACCTTAAACAGACATCTGTAAAATCCATTCAGTTTTTCCCTATTCTGTTGGTTGGGAGTAAGTCAAGAGGAGAAGCTTAAACACGTGACTCATTGAGGATCAATTTAGGGTGCATCTACATGGTCTTTGCAAAACCTCCATCCTGGTTGATGTTAGTTTAAATTCAACTCTCCACTAACTCTACACCTTGTATGGAAACATACACATATTATAAATAAAACAAAATTCACACACTTTTCTGATTGGCCACTTTTCAAATACATGCCAACAATTCTCAAATAGGTATTTAACACTGACAATATTTCCCTGGAAAAATCATCTTCGCTTCTAGAAAACTATTTTTTTTAATTTTCTTTATTTCTTTAAAACTCTAGATCTTCACACTCTTCACCCTAGCTGATGACCATGTATTGTAATTAATAAAGAACTACTCATCCTTCCACTATCAATCTACATAGTCCCCATCATCTGTACTCACTCTGCCTTCCACTCTGTCTCTATGTCTATGTAGAGCAAAACCTCTCCACTTGTATCATGAATCTCTTCCCTGTGGTTCACCTCCTCAAAGAACTCATTATCTCCTGAAATTATCTCCCTTTTGTGCTGCATCAGTTTATCCCTCTTCTTTATAAATTGCTTATCTTGAAACACAATCTCCATGAATAAGCTTTACATTTTTTTCTGTAAATCAAACATTATTCCAAAATAAAAATTTTATAAGAACAACAAAAAATACCTCCTTTGTTTCCAGATTTCTTTCTGGAGACAACCTTCCAATTTTCTGCTTCTTTTTACACCAAAACTCCTTAAGAGTTGTCTCTCTTTACTCTCTGTTCATTCTCACCTCCCATTCTTTCCTCACCCCTCCCAGGTGCACATTTGTCATTTTATTAAGGGTACCGTTGACTTTTCTTCTTACTTCAGGCAATATTCAGTACCTCAGAATTCTCTTCAATTAACAGCTCTCCTTTTCTTGAATGCCTTTTTATCTGGCATTCAATGGTACCATACCTAACTATTTTCTCTCACGCTTCACTGGTCTCTCCTTTCTATGCTCCTTTTCTTACTCCTCAAAATGATGAAGTACCCAAGAACTCTCTCCTTGGCCCTGAGTTTTCTGTCTACACATTTTCCCTAGGTGACTTCATCAGTTCTATAAATATCATGAATCCCATAATGGTATGTCTGTCACAGGACATTCCTTAGGGATCCAGACCCAACATCCTACTTCTTATTATCATCTCTTGAATGTTTAAAAGGCATCTCAAATTTCACATGATCAAAATAGAACTAGCTTTTTTCCCACCAAAATTGACTCTTTCTGGGACACTTTCTCTCACTCAATGATAATGTCATCCACCTAGTTGCTTAGTTCAAAAACTTGTAAGTTCCATCCATCTTCTCTTCTCCTCTTTCTTTCATATTCTACATTCAAGCCACTTGCTCTTCATCAAAAATATATTCAAACTATGACCACTCTTTTTTTTAATTGTGCTTCCCTGATTACCCCTCCTAAAGCAGCATTATACCCTCTTTCATTTCACTGTTGTTAGGGGCTATCTTAGATCATTGGAGCTGCTATAAACAAAATACCTTACATTGGATAATTTTTAAACAACAGAAGTGAATTTATCACAGTTCCGGACGTTGGGAAGTTCAAGATCAAGATGCCAGCAGATTTGGTATCTGGTGATGGCTCTCTGCTTCATAGATAACCCCTTGTTGCTGTGTCTTCACATGGCAGCAGGGATTGAAGTCTCTCTCAAGCCTCTTATATAAGGTATTAACCCCATTCATGAAGTCAGAGCCCTCATGACCCAAACAAATCATAAAGGCTCCACCTCCTAATACAACCAAAATGGAAATTGAGCTTCAGTATTAATTTTCAGGAGACACAAACATTCAGACCATAGCAAGGGCATTCTGCATTATGTTCTTTCTAATTTATGTCTTGTGGAAGAAATGTGAGAAAAAAGTTTTTTCCCAGGGTGGATATATAAGTTCTTTTTTAATTATTTTTTCATTTCAGCATATTATGGGGGTACAAATGTTTAGGTTACATATATTGCCTTTGCCCCACCCAAGTCAGAGCTTCAAGCGTCTCCATCCCCCAGACAGTGTGCACTGCGCCCATTAGGTGTATATATACCCATCCCCTCCTCCCCACTCCCATCTTCCCAACACCCGATGAATGTTATTACTATATATGCACTTAAATGTTGATTAGTTAATACCAATTTGTTGGTGAGTACATGTGGTGCTTGTTTTTCCATTCTTGTGATACTTTACTTAGTAGAATGGGTTCCAGCTCTATCCAAGATAATACCAGAGGTGCTATGTCACCACTGTTTTTTGTGGCTGAATAGAACTCTACGGTATACATATACCACATTTTATTAATCCACTCATGTATTGATGGGCACTTGGGTTGTTTCCACATCTTTGCAATTGTGAATTGTGCTGCTATAAACATTCTAGTGCAGATGTCTTTTATATAGAATGTCTTTTGTTCCTTTGGGTAGATGCCCAGTAATGAGATTGCTGGATCAAATGGTAGTTCTACTTGCATCTCTTTGAGGTATCTCCATATTGCTTTCCACAGAGGTTGTACTAGTTCTTTCTTTTAATTTGACTGAACTGTCTCAAATCACATGCTGACTGTCTTGGTTGAATCTTAGATGATCATAAAATTTATTTAATAACTATGCTGGGACAACAGGTGTAAAACAGGACAGGTCAAAGTACACTTGGTCATATGTTCACTCTATTTATAGTCACTAATTCAATGTCATATGCTAATTTTAATCTCAATAATAGTGAATATATTTTGCAGTGCTTTAGTAAAACATTCTTCTGGTTTTCCTCTTTTCTGTTTTCTCCTTTAAGGTTTTTTTTGTTTGTTTATATCTTAAATATTAACTTTTTAAAGGTTTTGCTCTAAACCTTTCTCACATAGCATCTCATCTCTGGATAATCCAATCTAATCTAATGGCATCATTTATCATCTATGTGCTAATAATCCTGAATTTTTATCTCCAGCCTACCCAATTCCTATGAACTCCAAATACATACTAGCATATGCAAACATATGTTGGACATCAAGAAATGAAAACTCCACAGATGCCTCAATAAAATCTAACATTTGAGTAATCACAGTGTACCAGGTACTATTCTGAAATGTTTACATGTATTATCTTATTTAATTTTTGTAATAACTCTGTGGGTTGGGTACTGGTGTTAAAGTATTAGTCAGGATTCTTCAGAAAATAGAATCAATAGGATATATACACACATAGAAATACACACACACCCCCACAAAGATTTATTTTAAGGAATTGACTCACAAGATTATGGAGGCTGGTAAGTTCAAAATCTGCAGGGTGCAGCAACAGCTGGAGTCTCGAAGAATAGCTGATGCTGCAATTCAGTTTTAAAGGCCATCAAACTGGAGACACAAAGAAGAGCTGATGTTGCAGTCCAAGTCTCAATGCCGTCTGCTGCTGAGGACCCTCTTCCCTGGGGGATGTCAGTCTTTTGTTCTACTTAGGCCTTCAGCTGGTTTGGTCCACGCACGTTATGGAGGGCAACATGCTTTCCTCAGAGCCCCCCAGTTTAAACATTAATATTTTAAACACCTTCACAGAAATATCCAGAAAAATGTTTGATGAAATTTATAGGCATTTTGGCTCAACCAAATAGAAACATAAAATTAACCATCTCAATTGTCTAATGACATTCTTGATATGAAGCAATCAATGTATAAAGAGATAATTCACCCAAAGCCACACAGCTAATAAATGGTGGAGCCAGAGTTCAAAATCAGGCACTCTGGCTCCAGACCAGTTTTCTTAATGACCATATTATTTCACTTGTATCATTTCCAACACTGGGTTCACTATAAACCTGGGCCTCCTTCTGTGTCCAGTATGTCATTGTAAGCAATGATTTTGCACAGCTGTCCACGTGATCTAACTCAAAGTCACCTTTAACTACTCCCTCATATCTAATCAATTTATTCAAATCTAATCAACTCCTGTTGTTTCTACCCTCTAAATACATTTATACAACAAATTTCCAAAGCTGGTACCTGAAGCGGAAGCTCTACCTTTCCTCACTACTATCTCTTCCATGGCCATGTTGAACCCAGAAATACCTGGTGAACTCCAAAGTGCAACTGCAGGACTTTGTATATATTACTTTCTCTGACCTGGAACATATCTCCACCTCCCTGCCCCTGTACATTCATGTGTGCACATACACACACACACACACACACTACCTACCTAAGTCCCAGTGGTTGAATAGACCTCAGATAGAAATCACTTTTCTCCAGTATTATTAATTGATACAATAAAAGCTAGTGAATTGGTCTCTTTAAGGGCTTTCCCAGCCTCATGTTTTAATACATATTGTCTGTGGTCTAATTACCTGGTTCTATGGTTGAATGTGTCCCCCAAAAGTCATGTGTCAGAAACTTAATCCCAGATGCAACAGTGTTGGGAGGTGGGGCTTAATGGAAGGTGTTTGGATCATGAGAGCTCCACCCTCATGATAGATTAATACCACTATAAAAGAACTTGCAGGAGTAGGTTCATGCTCTCTTGCCCTTTCACCTTTTGCCCCATGATGACACAGCAAGGAAGCCCTTACCAGATGCCAGTGCCTTGATCTTGGACTTTCCAGCCTCCAGAAATGTGAGAAATAAATTTCTGTCCTTTATAAGTTACCCAGTTCCAGGTATTCTGTTATAGTAGCACAAAATCAACTAGGACAAAAATTGGTATCAGAGGAATGAGATGTTGCTATAACAAGTACCTAAAAATGTAGAAGCAGCTTTGGAACTGGGTAATGGGTAGAGGCTGGAACACTTTTGAAGTGAATGCAGGAAAAAGCCTGTTATTCCTGGACAGAAGTATTAGGGGCAAGTCTGGTGAGGGCTCAGAAAAAGAGAAGAGCTGCAGGGGAAGTCTGAAACTCGGTAGGGACCCCTTAAGTGGCCATGACCAGAATGTTCATAGAGATATGGACAGTAAAGGCCATTCTCATGAGATCTCAGATGGGAATGGGGAACAAGGTGTTGGAAACTGAGGAAAAGGCCATCCTTGTTGTAAAGTGGCTAAGAACTTAGCTGAATTATGTTGGTGTCTTAGGACTTTATGGAAGGCAGAGTTTAAGTGTGACGAACTAGGATATTTGGCAGAAGAAATCTCTAAGCAGAAAAGTGTTCACGATGTTGTGTGGCTTTCTCTTAACGGCTTACAGTAAAATTCAACAAGAGAGAAATGATTTAAAGACAGAGTTTATAATCTAACGGGAAACAGAAGGTAAAGATTTGAAAATTCCTCAGCCTAGCCATGTAAATAATTAAAAAAGGCTGTTAGGGAGAGAATACCAAGGGTGTGGCTAATATTCTTGTGACTGTTTGATAGGAGATTAGTATGGACAGACAGAAGCCAGGTGCTATCCGTCAAGACTATGGGAGAATCTTCCAGGAGGGTGCCCCTCCATCACATAGCCACAGTAGCAGGGCCTTTAGGGCAGCAATGTTTAAAGGGAGGGGCTTAGGGCACTCATGAGGTCCCAGGACTCCCTGCCCAGGGCTGCCTTGGGTCTCTGCTCCCCACATTCCAGCACAGCTTCCCTAGATTTCCCCCGCTTTGCTCAAATGGACCCAGGTACATCTAGACCACTGCTCCAAAGGGTGCGAGGGTGAGGCTTGGGAGCATCCATGCAGTGCTAATTCTGCAGGCACACAGAGGGCATGCCCTGTGGAGGCACGGCTTTCTCCACCGATATTAAAACAGATGTCTCAGACAGCCTCAGGGCCCAGGTAGAGAGCTGGGACAGTAATGGAGCTGCCACAGAAAGCCCACCTCTCCCCCCAGGGCAATGCTTAGCAGAATTATGAGCTTAGGGCCACTGTAGTGCCCCCACAAGGGCAATACCTACTGGAACTGCCCCTGAAACTCCATACCCGTAGAGACACCAGCATGCAGTGCCTGCCTGGGAGAGCCACAAGCACCTAGCTCTAGCCCATGAGCATGGTGATGTGGGCTGCACCCAGCAAAGCCATGGGGTGCAGCTGCCACAAGCCTTGATGACCAATCTCCACTGCAGGGTGTCTGAAAGGTAGGTCATAGAGTCACAGAAGATTATTCGCAAGCTGTGGGATTTAATGATATTTGCCCGTTTAGGTTTTGGACTTACTTGGGACCTGTTACTCCTTTCCTCATTCCTGTTGCTCCCTTTTGGAATGGGAATGTTGATCCTATGCCTGCCCCATCATTGTATTTTGTAAGCACATAAATTGATTTCATGGGCTCACAGATGAAAGGAAATTTGCCTCAGGATGAGTTGTGCCTTGAGTCTCACCCATATCTGATTTAGATGAGATGTTGGACACAGACATTGAAGTTCATACTGGAACAAGTTATGACTTTTGAGGCTATTGGAATGGAATCAATGTATTTGGCATGTGAGGAGAACATGAATTTTGGTGGCCATAGACAGAATGCTATAGCATCACTGTGTCCCCCAAAATTCATATGTTGGGAACTTAATCTCCAACGCAACAGTGTTGGCAGGTGGGGCTTAATGGCAGGTGTTCAGGTCATGAGGACTTTGCCCTCATGGATGGATCAATATTGCTCAGAAAAGAGATTATGGACATGTGTTCACCCTCTCTTGCCCTTCTGCCTTCTGCCACATGAGGACCCAGCAAGAACGTCCTCACATCATGCCAGCACTTTGATTCTGAACTTTCTAGCCTCAAGAGTTGTGAGAAATATATTTCTTTTCTTTATAAGTTATACAGCCTTAGGAATTCTGTTATAGCAACACAAAATGGACTAACACATCTGGTGAAGTATTTGATTTCTCCCCTGCATAACATGTTCCTTGAAATCCTCCACACTTGATACAGTCCCTATGTATAGTAAACACTCAATAAATACTGGTTGGGTAAATGCATCTCTGTATTTTTTCTCTCATAGCCACCTCATCTTTCTTGAATGTGTAATACCAAACTCAGGCAAGCTATACTGAAATATAGGACCACGTTAACATATAGCATCATGAAAAATGTATAGAAAATGCCTATTGCCTCTTAATGTTTAAAGATACACTCTGAACATTTTAGTGACCAGGTCTTGAGCCATCAGTCAACACTTTGCCACATGGAACTGATGATCAACCAGATCAGTCAGGAAGATACTGAGTTTCATCTTGACAGATGAGTAATCCATGCTCAGTGGGAACGCTATCCAAACCGTCAACGTTATCCAAGATTGCCTTAGTGGGTGGGTGGCATGAGCTGTGGAACTGGGATCCCCCAGGCAGAATCATGGTTTCAGTTCACATTCTGTGAGAGGAAGAACAGAAAACCAGAGTCCATGGAGAAGATGTAGAAGACATGAACAAAGATAGAATAGGTTCAAGGTTTGGCCACATGGAAAAAACTATTTTTATCATTAGAGAACAGAGACCTGAACAGCAGCAAACCCCAGGAGTTTGGTAAAAGTGTGTCTTAATTTTATAATCATATGGCTTCCCACTGCTATGTGTAGCTATGTTGTATCAAGTGCCTTGGTCAGCATTTCAGAGCTACTGTTTGAGGATTAACATTGGTCACAACTGACTCAGGAAATTTTGAGGCAAGATTATCATTGATAGAGAATAGAAAGTACTAAAAGCAACAGTAGACATTTTTTTTTTCTTTGATGATTTTTGTCCACAGGTTAGTGCTGACCAGAAATGCAATAGAAGTCATTTCTTACTGACTTTTCTATAGAGATTTCCTATTGCTAAAGCCCAGCTGCCAACAGCTTTATGTAGGCACAGAACATTGTTCATTTTTTGCTTCCTTCATTACGTTATTTCTTTAGGATATCCTCTTATCCCACCTATATCTATCTACACTACAAAATAGTGATGAAAAGCATGGGCCTTGCAGACAATGTCTGGTATCAAATCATACCTGTACCACATACAGGTGAGCTAGGTGAGCATGGGCAAGTTACTCAAGCTCTCTATACCTCAGGGTCCTTCTTTGTAAAATTAGGAAAATAATAGTATCTGCATATCAGGATTATTGTGAAAATCAAGCAGTTAATATATGTAAAGTCTTAGGAGGGTGCATGAAACGTAATAAGCTTTGTAGGGCATGAGGTATTATTTTTCAGAGTTAGATACACTTTCTCATGATTGAATAACACTTTATGTGTGCCTCTATCTCAGCTCTAATAACATTATATTTGTTGTATTTTATTTGTATATCTTGCCCCTGAGTCAGGAGGGTTTTGAGGGCAGGTATTATATTCTCTGTGATCTTGAGTGTATATAGCACAGTGCTCAATATTGACCAAGTGTGAAATGTATTATATGTTGGCAAATCAAATAATTCCCATAAGATACGTCATTGTCCTTATTTCTTCCAATATGAAAGAATGATAAGCCATTTAACAACTTCTTAAAATCTTGGAAAACAAATGAATAAATACAAAATTCATCCCCAAACTCCTGGGTTCATGCCACTAAGAGCAAAGAAGTGTGGTTCAAAATGAGATTCTGAAGTTGCTTTTGCTTTATTTTAAAAAATCTCAATGTCTGGCAAATTAATACCTCCCATTTTGTTTTTATTACTTAAAATCATTTTTGCTATTCGGGGTCTTCTCTGGTTCCATACAAAGCGTAAGATTATTTTTTCTATATCTGTGAAAAATGATGTTGGTAACTTAATAGGGATTGCATTGAATCTGTAGATCACCTTGGGAAGTATAGACATTTTAACAATGTTGATTCTTCCAATCCACGAGCACGGTATGTTTTTCCACCTATTTACATGCTCTGC
>CM052437.1:83165375-83181511 GCA_028533085.1 Varecia variegata
GGACTTGGGGGATTGGGAGGGACATGGGCAATATATCTATGCAGAACTTTTGTACCCCCATAATAAGCTGAAATAAAAAAAAAATAAAAAAAAAATAAAAAATCTCAATGTGTTACAGTAATTAAACTGCTTCATGACCTCATCGAAATTCTGTAAGGCTTAATTAATGTTTGTAAAGCCTTTTGCAAGCCTCAGATGAGAGGCACCAGAAAAGCGTAAGGAATCATTATTGTTATCACTGATGCCATCTTAAATGATTGCGAGCATTTTGCTTCACCTGAATTTGCTGATTAAATCCTAGCTATGACCATGCAGAAGCACAAACAAATTCTTTTCTACAATGTAGCTCAGCCTGCCTTATTTAGAAGGTTGTAGACACATAAAAATAAAGTTTTCCCATGGTATCCATTCAGGATTGGATCCAGGACCCCCTGCAGATACCAAAATCTGCAGATGCTCAATTCCTTTATATAAAATGGCTTATCATTTGCATATAACTGTGCATATCCTTCACTATACTTTAAATCATCTCTAGATTACCTATGATACCTAATACAATGTAAATGGTTGTTATACTATATTTTTATGTGCTTTATTTTTTATTTATTTATTTTTTGAGACAGAGTCTCGCTCTGTTGCCCAGGCTAGAGGGCCGTGGTGTCAGCCTAGCTCACAGCAACCTCAAACTCCTGGGCTCAAGCAATCCTTCTGCCTCAGCTTCCTGAGTAGCTGGGACTATAGGTATGTGCCACCATGCCTGGCTAATGTTTTCTATATATTTTTAGTTGTCCAGCTAACTTCTTTCTATTTTTAGTAGAGACAGGGTCTCACTCTTGCTCAGGCTGGTCTCGAACTCCTGACCTCAAGTGATCCTCCCACCTCGGCCTCCCAGAGTGCTAGGATTACAGGCGTGAGCCCGGCCTATGTGTTTTATTTTTTATCATTTGAGTGTTCTTTTTTCTTGTTTTCTTTTTTAATATTTTCAATCTACAGTTAGTTGGATCTATAGATGCAAAACTTGAGGATACAGAAGGCCGACTGTATATAATGTTTCCATACAACTGTTTTTCAGAGGGATGACACATAAAAATGATGATAAAGAAGAATTAAAGGAAAAAGTATGAGAGTAAGCCATTGTTCTCATCCCTCAGCTGGACCACCTGGGATCTTGTCTTTGTAAAGTATCTTCCCATGAACTTTGAAGTCAAGCAAACTTGGGTTGGAAAACTGTCTCTATAACTTACCTTCTTTGTACCTTAAGGCAAATTACTTAGTATCTCTGCCTCACACACTAATATATAAACTTTTGGGGTAGCAAGGGTTGTATCTGTCAGTTATAAGACTCTTAGCCAGTTTACCACAGTGCCTGGCATATCGTATGTGTTCAATATATACAAATTTTAATATACCAGTGATTGTATAACTATTTATATTAAACAGTTAAAATACAATATCACCAGCATTTGAAAGATTGATCACCTCTATCTTTTGAAGTGCCATCATTCTATCATCCAAAATGACTTATTTCCCAAGAGTTCTGGATAACAGGATTTTGCTGTGATGTTTGCATGACTAACAATTCTGATTTTGAAGGGCACTCAATCATGAAGTCATATCAAAGGTTTTACCAAGATGTTCTGTTTATTGCTGCACAACAAACCACTTCAACATGTAGTGGTGTAAAATATCCATTTTATTAAGCTCACAATTTAGACAGGGTAAAGCAGGAGGGTCTTTTCCCTGCTTTGTGACAACTGGTACCCCAGTTGGTGGTTCAAATGTCCTGATTTATCTGGGGCAGTTCAACAGAGGCCATTTTTCAAGAGCCTTTGTGCTATCAGCTGCATTCTTCAATTCTTCTCCACGTTATGTCTCCTTGGGCTGGAATGTCCAAGATGGCACTTTATTTTAATTCAAAAGTTTGGTGCCTCAGATGGGGTGGCTGACACAGCTAGGACTGGCAATTCATCCGTCTCTATAGATACACCTTTCCATGTGACTAGCTTGAACTTCTCTAAAGAATGGTATTCTCAGGGTTTCTCACCTGGCAACTGACTTCTCCCAGGATGAGCATGCCAAGAGATGTGGACAGAAGTTGCACAGGTTCTGATGACCTAGGCCTAGAAATCTAGAACATCACCTCTACCACATTGTATGAATCCTGCAAGTTACTATGAACAGCCCAGATTCACAGGGAGAAGAGTAAACTCCACCTCTTGGTGTCAGGAATAGGAAAAAAAAATCTATACATCCACTTTTTCTCTTCCCCATAAGAGAAAACAGATTTCTGCTTTAATTCTCTAGAAATCAAAAAATCATCAGCAAGAATTTTACTTTGTTAGACATACTTCCTTATGTCTGATCCACTTCAAAGGTTAGAAGAGATGAGCTATAAACTTGGTTTTGCCACTTATTAACTACATGACTTTGAACACATCTCTTAATCTCTCATCTTGTCTCCTCATCTATCTCAGAGAAAAATAATGCCTCTTTTATACATATCACTGAGTCGTTGAGAAGGTGAGATAATGGAAGGAAAAGGTGATGAAAATTTAGAAAGCCTACACAGCTGCTAGGAATCATTGTTAGTAAAACACAGGGAGGAAGCTATAATATAATCACCAGGATTTACAAGTCTAATTAGGAAGAGTTAGTTGCCTTGAGCTCCTGAATTTATTAAGACTGAGGCATATAGGAATCCAAAGACCAAATAATGGTTCATTCAGTCAGGAATCAGATTTCAGCCTCAGTGGTTTCTGGTTCTGACTCTTTGTGCAAAGCTCTTGCATCTCCCACACGGGCTGTATCTCTCTCACGTGAGAAGATGAATAAGGTGGACATTTGCCATGTAAGTACCTACTAAACCATCTAACCACTTTGTATCTTTTTATCAATTTAAAGTTTCCTTGATTATGAAAATGAACTCAATCATTTGTTTATTAGGTAAAAAGCAGATCTGCAGGCTCTAATCCTTACTAACAACCATCTGGGGAAAGAAAAAATATATCTGAGCAAGCCATTGAGCAAAAAAATGTGGTGTCACTGCAGCTCTGATCCCTAAAGCCTATATGGCTTAAAGGTGAGTTCCTGTTGTGTGATCTTCAAAAATGTGAATTTTCCCTACATTTTGTGCTTCTGAGTACGTTTATCACTTTTTTTAAAAAGGTGCACATTCTGGGATTATTTCTAGAAAGAGAAGTTTCCTTTAGCAATGTTTAAATACAACATTTGAACCTAGTAAGGCAATAGGGTACGGAGATAACAGCACCAGTCTAGCATATTTCTATACTTGGGATACAACTCTTTGAGCTTCAATTTCTATTGAAAACAATGAGGTCAGACTAGTTGAATTGCTGGAATTTTCTCATGCCATGATTATTTGGTTTCATTTTTCAAATGTGTCACCATTATAAAGTCTGAAACGATATAATTAGTGACTAAGTATAGTCTTAAATTCAAACAGTGAGATTGTCTCTGGCTAATTTCTACTGTGACAGAACCACAGAAGGAAGCCCTGACTGGACAGAGGGTTTCCAAGTAATAAGTCTTCCTAGAATCACTTATGATCTGAGAAAAGTGAAAAATGCTAATTTTTAACAAGCACCGAATATATAGATTATCTCAACCTCTCCTTAGTTCTTACTGCTCTTCATGCATCAAAATGATTCTCAGATCTCTTTGCCATTAAATCCCATGTCCACTTTCTAGGTTTAATCTTCCTTTACTTTTGACAGTATTTGATCCTGGACCAGGGTCTCCTCCTAAAACTTTCGTTTTCTATGATTTCTGAGACACAACCCTCCTGGTTTTCATCCTACTGCTCTGGAAGATTCTTCACAATCTCCTTCATGATGTTTTCTTTTATTTCCCTGTCCTTAAATGTTTGGGTAATACAACCCTTTTCTCTACACATGCTTCTTGAATGATCTCACTAATACTCAAAAACTTAATTATAATCAGTTTAACACACAGCCAATAAATATTTATTGAGTGCATCTTGTCTTCCAAGGACTATAATCTGATTTTCTGAATCTAAATCTAAATCACCCTAGTGCTTTATACTGAGCTCCAGACATTCATCTGTAGCTGCTTACTAAATTTATTCACTTGCAGATACATGGCATAGTGGAACTCCAGAGTGCAGTGGTCATGGTCCATGTGAATGGTCCTCCCTGGAGTCGTGCAGTTCTCTGCCTTTCTTAATGTATGACTCAAAGTCAATTTGTCCAAAATTAAACTCATCTTCCATTCCCAAAATGACCATTGCTCCTCTTGTGTTTTCTAGCTCAGTGAATGAGATTCTAAATTGACAAGTTGTGAAATTATTCTGAGTCAATAGGATCTTTAACTTAATAAAAAGAGAGAAGAACATCAACCTTAAAGGAATGTATAGAAGATTAAGTGAAATAATAAATGTAAAACACTCATTCTAGTATGTGTCGTATATTAAGTATTCAATATTTATTACTCTCCATCTCATTAGCGTCGAAGCCAGAAACAAGGACCTTGTCTTTGATTTAAAAAAAAATGCTTTTCAACTCCTTCAGCAAATTCAAACAAAACTACCTCTTTTAATATATTTTCTATGTCATCAGTTCAATCCATGCATTACCACCATCCACTTAAGTATACCATATTTCTGTTCCATCCTACTAACTGGTCTCCCTAATCTTAGCCATGCTTCCCCTTGCCATCTATCTTTTTACCTTTTCCTCATTGAACTTTCAAAATGCTTTTAAATATACTGCTGCTCTGTTTGACACTTAGTGCAGGCTCTCGCAGCTTTTAGGGCAAAAGTCCAAACCCCTAAGCTTGGCACGCAAGGCACCTCATGACTCGGCCCCTGTTTAGCATTCACCACCCTCCCCCTTACACTCTGATGCAGACGAACACAACTACTTTCAGTCCCTTGTCACAAGCTGCTTTTGCTGCTGGAAATGTCCCTCCTTCTTTCTCTAATTTACTTCTGCTTATCTTTCAGAATTTAGCTCACAGGTCATCTTTTTAAAGGAAACTTTTCCTAGACACTGAGACTGGATGAAGTGCCTGTGTCTCTTGCACCTGGCCGTGGTATGAGCTCCCCGACAGCAGAAATTGCATTTCATCCACCTTTGTAATCCCAGTGCCAAGCAAAAGGCTTATGCATATGCTTCTGAAAGCAAGGAATGAATAAATAAATGGACGAAAATTTTAGCATTCAACTGAATGCTATCCAGACAACCGTCATAGCTGTTACATCTGTATAGAGAGGGAATTGTTCAGACTGCATTAGATTGGTGATAGATGCATTAGATAGGTGCATTAGATCTGGAACAGCCCAAAGCTAATCAGTGTTTCTTCCAGAGATTCTGAGGATGCTGATCATGTCTATAGAATGATGGGAAAGCCAGAGAGAAACCTTTTGTGCGAGATACTAATTAGCCTCTATTGGGCAACAAAATCCTGGGGCAGTGTTTCTCAAACATGACTTCAAGAATTTTGAAATTTTTTTGAAAGTTTTCTATTTCACTTGGATGATAACATAAGTAAATACAATATATTATAAGAACACACCAACTTATAACTGAACAGCACAACAGTTTTCAGTGTCAGCATTAATTTTTCCATAATGCTATTTTAATTATCATGTGCTAATGAAAAGAAAAAGAAAGGAAGAAAATTGTTTAATACATGAATGTTGTTTTAACATAAAGCACAAGCCAAATTATATCCAGTCTCATGAAATATAAAAAGAGTTCACGATATAGTGACAAGTAGAAATTGGTGGAGGAATTGAATACATGGTCACTTTAAAAATAAGGAAAAAAAAAACGTACCATAGCACATCAATGCCATATTCACATTATAGGAATTTAGTTTCAGAAAAACATCATCTATCACAGTATATTAATGCTGCTATTTTTAAATATTTTTCTGTTTTTGTTTAATTTACAAACTTATTTTTGCTTTATATTATATACTAGCTTTAAAGATATAAACATTTTCTTAAATGTATAATAAAAATAACTTAGTATAATGCTAGAACCCTGAGAGATTATCTTCTTTAAAATAATTTTCACATTATTCAGTATGGAAAAAGACTATATTAATGAAGAAAGGATCAAAGTATAACAAGACTGACTTTAGGAGTAAAAGCTTCTTTGTCAGAGTAAAGTGTTTTGCCTCTTAGTCCAGTATATTCACACATACATATACACACACCACACACACCAACACACATGCACACACAAACAATACATTACCAAGCAGCACACAACACAGCTATTAACTTCCACACAAGAACACACACATTCAACACATACTTGAACATACCACATACATAGTAACATGCATGTGACACACATACCCATATGTGTCTACATGTATCACAAACACCTCCATGCACAAAGGAAATGCATACACATGCACACACACACACACACACACACACATACTCTCTTTCCATGAATTTGTATCTATCTGCATTTTATGAAGAGAGGGACAGGACGATAAATATAAACTGTGATTGCAGTTCATTAGAGTTTAGTATTGCAGTCTTAAGAACAAGGCCCTTGGAATTAGACTGCCAAGCTACCAACCCCAGCTCTGCCTCATCCTAGCTGAATAGCCTTGGGCAGGTTCCTCACTGTTCTCTTCATTAAATTGGAATGGATAGTGTGCACTTAGCTCACAAAATTGTTTAGAGAATTAAATGCATTACATGTTGAGAGCTTTAACACTGTGCTTGGCACATAGGAAGAAATCAATAAACAATGGCCTCCTTTGGTAAAAATTCTGATTTGATGGACAGAGAGTACTGCTTTATATCCTCTATAAGTTCCAGCATTAAAGAAGGTTTCTCTCTTACTTTGTCAGAGAAAATGAGTTAACCGGGAGTCAGTTATCTCTTTCTGTTCTTCACTACTCATATTCAATCGATAGCCAGTCTTGTTGAATTTTTCTCCCCTCTGAAACCCTCTCAGGTTGATGCATTTCTCTTTATCTCATGTGGACTGAGTCAAGAGGCTTATAACTGCTTCCTCCACACCCACTCTTATTTTCCCATCTACGACCAAGCAGGACTTTTGAAAAAAGCAAATCTGATCATTATTCCTAAGATACTTTAATGGCTTCCCATGGCTTTGAGGATAAAGCTCTGCACAGTGGAGTCCCGATCAAACTCTGCATGCTTCCTGCTGGGTCAAGACACTCTTCTGTTTATCATTCTCCTACTAGAAAGCCTAACAAGAACAATGACTTTCTATTTCTATTGTTAACTGTTGTCTCCTTATCACCTACTAGAAGTCCCTCTAAATGTTGATTGGATGGATGAGCAAAACACAACACTGTTTTGACACTTTCAAGCCATGGCTCACCAGCAGAGGGTGTGAAAGGGTGCTGCCCAACAGAAAAAACAGCAATGCCCAATATGACAGGACAGTACCCCAGGGTATATGACAGTATCTGGTGAAAGTTGGTAGTACACAGGGGTACCATCACTCTATGTCACTGACTGTGTACCACCGATGGTTCACCATCAGTATATGTTAGGAGTGAATGTAATCAATGAAATTGTCAGAGTGCCCAATGAACATACTGGTTTCCAGTAAAGGGAAAACAGATTAAGAGAAGTGGTATTTTTTTATTTTTTGCTTCCTTGCTTGTTTGTTTTTAATCTTTGGTTTCTGAACAGATTTCTTTGTGAATGCAAATGAGATTCCTCCTGGTTCTTTTTAGTAATATATAGTGAGATCATTCTAGCAGGATGAGGGGCCTGTAAAATCCAGAAAAAAAAAAAAAAAAGGTTGTTACATAGTTGTATCTCACTTTTTTTTTTTTTTACAAGTGAAAAGACATGTGTTGGTCTGGTTCTCTGCCTTGCATGCTCATGGGAAACTACACACATGTCACAATTTTATCCACACCCAGCGTAGTTTGCTTAGCTCAGGCCATCATAGGGAATGAGGATGAAGAAAATGTTCTTGGCTCATTAACTCTAGTTTCCCCTGGTGCCATTAGACACACTTGTCAAGGCAAGGTGGTTAAGGAGGTCTAGAAAAATTTGTTAGGTTTGAGATGCTGCTTACAAATTTTCTCCTATATACCTTTTTCTGGTAATGAGAGACACCAGTGGTCTCTCTGATAATTCAGAGCATTATCTGAATGTGTTCGACTAAATAGGATATAGTCAACGAGACAAACCTTAGCTTACTTATATGTTTGGTTCAAGCATCTCCAACACAGGTCCCCCGTCACACTAAATCCTACCACAGATATCATCTTATATTATTACAGATATATCAGTACAGATATTATCAAAAACTAAATTTTTGTTAAATATACGCACTTCTTCCATTGGCTTATATTATCTTTCCCAAACTCTTAAATTCTTATTTATGAAATATACTCAATTCAAAGTAGTTCCAATACTCCATTCTTGAGTATTAACTTCATTTTCTCTCCAGCGTAACCCCATCCTATAAAGTAAATGACCTGATCACTAACAGTTGAATGCACTAGTTAACTCTGATATTTCAATAATTCCTCTGTGAACTTTTTGGTAAAGTGAACAATCTCTCTGTAATAGAAATGATCCTCCCCAGTTATTGTTTTATAGATTTTCAGAGGCAGGAAATGATTTTTTTTAAATAGTGAGCGAATTGTAAATTTTCTTTTACGGATATGTATATACTTATTAAATGAAAGTTAAAGTGAACATTATATATAGGTTACTCATTTGCTCAGAATTAAAATATTTTTCCCCTTAACGCTAAAATAACAAGAAAGACATTCATTTTCTTTTTTTTGTCACTTGAGAATTCTGCAGTGTTTGGGGATCAACATCACACTATTATAAATAAAAAAATGTTTTGTGTTTTCATCAGATACTGTTTATCAGATTTTTTGAAACAGGAGGACATTTGATGATTTTCCAGGAACAAATTTGTGATGTGATCTTGGTATTTTTCACATGCTTTAACTGTTCTACAGATAATGCTGATCCATCCATAGTCATTTCACTCATGCAGCCATTTATTCATTCAACAAAATATTTACTGTGCAGCTACTATGTGTTAGGTATTTTTTTTGTACATTTTTCTTGAGGTATGATTGACAAACAATAAACTACATGTACTTCAAAAGTGTACAATTTGATGAATTTTGATATCTATTTTTGTCTGTGAAACCAACACCACAATAAAGGTAAGGAGTATACTGGTTACTCCCAAAAGTTTACTTATGAGCATATCACTCCCATCACCAGGCAACCACTGATCTGTTGTCTGTCCTATAGACTAGTCACATTTCTAGAGTATTATTTGAATGGAATTATACGCTATGCAGTCTTTTTTGTCTCTCTTCTTTTACTCAGCATAATTACTTTGGGATTTCTCCATGGTGTTTTGTGTATCAATAGCACAGTAGTTTTTATTGTTGACAAGTAGTTCATTGTAAGGGTATGCTACAATTTGTTTATCCATTCAACTATGATGGCCATTTGGGTTAATTCTAGTTTTAAATTATAGTAAATAAAGATTCTATGAATGTTCAAGTACAAGACTTTGTATGAACTTACACTTTCATTTCTATGGAATAATGCCTAGCAGTAGAAGGTCATACAGCATGTATCTGTGTGTGTGTGTGTGTGTGTTTAATCTTTAAGAAAATACAATCATTTTTTCAAACTGGTTGTAGCAATTTAGATTCCAAATAGCAGTGTATGAAATTTCATTTGCTCTGCATCCTCATCAACACATGATATGGTCAATCTTTTCAATTTTTATCATCTTTAGCCAATATATATGTCGTTGTATATCATGGTTTTAATTTGAATTTACCTAACCGATGATACTGAAAATCTTTTCATGTGCTTCTCTTTTAAACATTTTATTTATTTATTTATTTATTTGTTATTTGTACAGATTTATGTAGTACATGTGAAAATTGGTTACATATATATAATATGTAGTAATAAAGTTGAGATATTCAGGGTGTCCATTACCCTAGTACAATACATTTTTATAAGTATATAGTCATTCTACTCTGCTATCTAACATTGAACATATTCATTCTATCTTACTGTATATTTGTACCCTTTAATCCACTTCCCTTCATCCTCTCCCCTCCCCCACACTCAGCCTTCCCAGTCTCTGTTATCTATCTTTCAACTTTACTGCCATGTGATCAAATTTTTAGCTCCCACATATAAGTGAGAACATTAGATATTTGTCCTTTTTTGCATCACTTATTTCACTTAAGATAATGACCTCCAGTTCCATCCATGTTGCTGCAAATGACATGACTTCTTTCCTTTTTGTGGCCGAATAGTATTCCATTATGTATATATGCCACATTTTCTTTATCCATTCGTTCATTCATGAACACTTAGATAATGCTCTAATAAATATGCAAGAGCATGTATCCATTTGATACATTTATTTATTTTCCTTTGGGTTGATACTGAGTAGTGGGATTACTGGACTGAATGGTAATTCTATTTTTAGCTTTGTGAGAAATATCCATACTGTTTTCTATAGTGGCTGTACTATTAATAATAGTTTACTTTCCCACCAACAGTATATAAGTGTTCCTCCTTCTCCCCATCTTCTTCAACATCATTATTTTTTTTCCTTTTAATCATGGCCATTCTGACTGGAGTAAGATGATATCTCACTGGAGTTTTGGTGGTGAAGTATCTGTTCAAATCTTTTTTCCCTATTTATCACTGGGTTGTTTTTTCTCTTAAAGTTTAGAGAGCACTTTAGATAGTCTATATACCATCTTTTACTGATATATAATTGTCAAAAAGTTCTCCCAATCTGTGCCTTGTCTGCATTTTCTGAACAGTGTCCTTCAAGTTCTTTAACGTTAATTAAGTCCAATACATTATTTTTTCCTTATCTGGATCATGCTTTGGGTGCTGTTTTTAGAAATATTTGCCTAATCAAATGTCACAAATATTTTCTCTTATGTTTTCTCCTAGAAGTCTTAAAGTTTTAAGTTTTATATTTAGGCCCAAGACTCATTTTAAATTAATTTTTGTATATAGTGCCAGATATGGAAATAAGTTTTTTTGGCACATGAATATCCAAATTATAGGTTAAAAGTTTTTTTTCAATATAATAGATATTGTTCTCCAGTCTTCTCACTCACATTGCTTACAGCAAGAAATCTACTACCATCCTTATTTTTGTTCTTCTGTACATACTTGTTTTTTCCTTAATAAACTTTTTAGTTTTAGATTTACAAAAAAAGATTGTTAAGATGGTACACAAAGTTTCCATATACTATTCACTCAGTTCCTTTATTAACTTCTTACATTAGTATGGTACATTTATTACAACTATTGAAAAATCATTGCTACATTATTATTAACTAAAGTTAATATTTTATTCAGATCTCCTTATTTTTTACTTAAATGATCTTTTGCTGTTTAGGGATCTCATTTTGTATATCACATTATGTTTAGTAATAATTTCTCCTTAGGCTTCTCTTAGCTATGATAGTTCATATGTGTCTTTTTCTCCCCTCTGGCTGATTTTAAGACCTTTACCTGGTTTTGAGTAATTTGATTATGATATATTTTTGTGTAATTTTCTTCAAGCTTTTATTTTAATTTATTACTTGGGGTTTGTTGAGTTTCATGAACCTGTTGGTTTAGAATTACCTTCAAATTTAGAAAATATTTGGTCATTAATGCTAAAAATTATTTTATGTGCTCCTTCTCTTTTTCAGGTACTCAAAGGACATGTACACTAGACTGCTTGATGTTCTTTTTTTTCCCCATTCTTTTTTATCTTTGCGTTCCTTTTAAATAGTTTTTATTGCAGCATTTTTTGAGTTCACTGTTTTTTTTTTCCCTGTGAGATCTAATTTTCCATTAATCCTATCAAGTATATTTTTATCTCACACATTGTCATTTTCATCTTTAGAGTTCCATGTGAGTTTTTCTGACATATTCTACATCTCGACTTAACACTTTTAATCCTCCTTTAGTTTTGTGAACATATGGGGTACAGTTATAATAATTGTTTTATTATCCTTGTCTGCTAATGCTAACATCTGTGTCACATCTGTGTCAGTTTTAAGTGATTGATTTATCTCTTTATTATAGGTCATGTTTTTCTGCTTCTTTGCATGCCTCCTAATTTTCATTGAATATCAAAAATTATGAATTTTATCTTGATGGGTGCTGTGTATTTTGTATATTTAAAAAAAGAAATATTTTTGAGCTCTGTTTTAGGACACAATTTATTTACTTTGAAACAGTTTAATCCTTCCAAGTCTTTCCTTTAAGTTTTGTTAGGCAGAACCAGAGCAGCATTTTATCTAGGAATATTCTTCACTTCTGGGAAAAATTCTTGTGAGTGTTCCACCCAAGCCCTGGGCATGATGTTTTTTATTTATTTATTTTTTTGTCTGTTAGAAATAGGCACTATTCCCAATCCTGTGTGAGTGCCAGGCACTCTGCCCTCTAATTGCCTCAGGTGAGTTCTTTCTCCAGTCTTTATTAGTTCCCTCACGTGCATGTCTTGAGTTTTACTTTGCTGAATCCCTGAGACGGGATCCTCTGCACATATTCAGAGTCTCTTCTCCTTGAAACTCTCTCCTCTTTGATACTCTACCTGTGGATTCTTCCCACCTTGGTCTTCCTCAACTCTCAACTAACTCTGGCTCTTTAACTTCGATTGTCCAACAAGGCTACCTGGGTTCCCATCTCTGTGCCATGGTCTACAGACTCTCACCTTGATTGGCTTCTGCCTCGTTGATCACGCTGGATCCCCCTCATCTACCTTCTCTCTTTCTATTGAAGGACACCCAGGAGCCTCTTCTCTCTTCTTTCCATATTCACTTTCTGGCTGTCATCATCCAGTCTCATTTATATTCTAATGACTCACAAATTTATATCTCTAGCTTGGATATCTTGTCTAAAATACATATTTTAATGGTTTAATATATTGCTTAAATGTGTATCGTAAGCCTAGCATATTAATATATCCATAGCGGAGTCTTGATCCCATCTCAGTCAATGGTAACACCAGCCTCCTCAGTCTCAAAACCATGGAAGAATCCTTGAATCAGAAGTTTCTCTTATACCCTCTATGTAATACTTCAGCAAATCTGCTGATTTTATATTCAAAATATATTCAGAAACTAACAATTTTTCATCACTTCCTTTGCAAACAACATCATCTCTTACCCAGTTATTATCTATTTAGAGCCTCAATGTTATCTACTTACAACGTAAGGCTGCTATTTGTACCTTCTCTAAACAGAAATGTAAGTAAGTTAATTTTGATGAGGATCATATACAATAATGAGATAAAAACAAATAAATTTTGTAAGTAGATAGCAGTCAAAAGACTAATATTACTTAAGATTCAGAGACTTGACAAACTTTTTTTCCACAAGAATATGTTTGCTTCAAATATTTTGAATAAACCTTTTATATGGGGTTAATATTAGATTTATAGAAAAGGTGCAAAAGAAACAGTTCAGAATTAAATCTTTATACTACTTGCCCAGTTATCATTTTACATTTGTCAAAACTAAGAAACCATCATTAGTATTTAACTAACCTCCAAACTTTATTTGGATTTTTACCAGTTTTTACACTACTCAGGGTTTCTGGTTTAGAAACCAATTCAGAATACCACATTGTATTTAGTTGTTATGTCTCCTGGTCTCCTCTGGTCTGTGATATTTTCTCAGTATTTTCTTGTTTTTCACGATATTAACAATTTTGAAAAGTACTGGTCATGTATTTTGTAGAATGTCCCTCAAATCTAGTTTTTCTGATGTATTTCTCATTCTTAGAATGGGCTTATGGATTTTTGGAATAGGCATCACAGAGGTAAAGTACCCTCCTCATCACATTATTTCAGGGAGTACATGTTACCCACATGACATCATTGATGATATTAATCTTGATCACAGGTAGTGCTTGCCAGGATTATCCACTGTAAAGTTACTATTTTCCCCTTTCCATACTCTAGTCATTGGAAAGAGTCAGTAGGTCTAATTCACACTCACCAGTGAAAGAGTATCTACATTCTCCTATAAAAACGATTTGTCTATTCTCCTAAATTTATATATTTATTCACTATTTTTATATTAGTGTGTATATATGTATCTGTATACATGTATATTTACTCTATACTTTGAGTTATAATCAATATTACATTATTTGTTTTCTTGTCCAAACGTTTCTAGCTTTGGCTGTTGGAAGCGCTTTCATATTGCTTCCTATGTCCTTTGACATAATCCCACACTTTTTTTTTTTTCCGACCAATTCCTTTCTAGTGTTTTCTAACATTTTACTTTCAAATGCAAGACAAAGTAATAAAAACTGAAAAATGGTTGGGTTTTTCTAACACTTATGCCCTTTATGAAAGCAAAACATTTGTCATTGGTTTCAATTACTTGCTAGAGCAAGATGCCTGAGGATAGCTATATAATTGGATTAAGATGCTCTGTTAAAGTGTTTCTCTTCAGTCTAGCTCAAGGCTGGTTCGTACTTCTGAATTTCCCAAGGCCAATATACATAATTTCTTTGAATCTGTTATTCTATTATGGACACCAATGGTATCTGCCACAAAATAGGCAAATGTATCTAAACATGGCTTCCCTTACATTAATGTGCATATCTCTCCTTATACCTAAAATTTTTATATTCAGTTGTACTATTCTTTAGGGAAAATACGGTCCCCAAAATATTTCCATTTAGCCAATCAGAGGTGGATGGCATATGAGGCACATATAATAAATACATTATAATAGATGATGGAAAACTGATCTGTATATTTGAATATTTGTAATATAAATATTTGTATGGATAGGACCACTTGAAGGTATTACGTAGAAAATACAACCTAATATTTAAGATTAAATTAAGTTAAAAATTAGACTTTGCCACAGTTATTAAATATTTTATAAATGTAGCAGGTTTTCCTTTTAACTGTTACCTGTGTTATCATCACACAATAGCTTCAGAACAGACCTTTCTCCCACATCATTTTATTTAGTTAAATGCTTTGGTTAATATTAACAGTAACCAATTCCAGATGTCAACAATTAAGTTCAATCCAACAAAACATTTAGTCAGGCACTTTCCTCTGACTGAGAATAAGAAGACTTTACATAAACATGTGTACTGGATTTTTAGTCTATCTTAAGATAAAATAGTTGTGTTTAGTGACTAAACATATCATTACACAGATGCCTGATCTCCTTTTGCAGCTGTTCTTGCTGTTTTGGTTCTACATAGCCCCTTTGCTTGTCTTCCTTTCGTGTGGCATTCTGGGGGAAAATCTGCAGATGAGGGGTTCTGGCTGATTTTGTAATGTTCCTGCAAAAAGCTAAGCTTACATTGTAATGAGGTCAGATTTCATTTCTAAGCAAGGTCACGCTCCAGGGTTGGTAGAACTCCAAGGAAAATCAAAGTGCTGACAGAAACATCTAAAAGGTGGTGATTCAGTAGGTGGCAGCCTTTCCTCCCCAGAAATCCTGATGTGAGTGGCCAGGTTTAGGCTGTCTCTCAAAGTAGATTTATAGCATGTCCTCTTTTGACCATTAGGGGTTCTATTGTAGAGGGTGTTCTTTTTTGGGGGGGGGGGGCGTGGGAGTTGTTTGCAGTTTCTCTCAGAAAACAAGGATATTTCCTTTAATCTCTGTGTCCCAGGCAAACATGAGCTCTGGATTTTTGTTTTACTTTACCTAAAATTTCAACTTGATAAACTGAGCTAACTCTGCAGTCACGTATGCTGCTGAAAACCTTTATTCTGCTTGGGAAACATTTTCTTATCTACATATGAGTTTTCTTTTTTCTGATTATTTATGAAATTCTCACTTAGTCCCCAGAGTTGCACAGACCTCAAAATTAGCCTGCCCTGGAAAAGCTTCAAATTTTAATAACTACCAAAAATATAAATACTGATTTCGCTGCTCTTTTTTCATGAGCTTGAGAAACAGCACTCTTAGCACTCTTTATTAAAGTGGATGTCAACCAGGGTCCAGGGGATAGATTTATTAATGAATTAGTCTTCCTTCCAAAACTCTTTTCTTCCCCCCTCAAGTGTAAAATTAAAACAAAAAAAATAGAGCTGGTACGTTTCCATAACAAAAACCAGGATGAAGAGAATATAAATGAAGATTCA
>CM052437.1:83182011-83199074 GCA_028533085.1 Varecia variegata
TGATAACTAAACTATTGCTTTTAGGAGAAATACAGGGTTAGGTTCCTATGAGCCTCTGGTTACAACATTTTCATCAACCAATCAATACATAACCTTGCTTTATGTGTGTTTCTATTTAAAGGCACCTTACTTAATGTATATTGTTGACTAATTAGCAGTAAGTCTATGGCCAACAGTACTATTACATCTGAACAAAGCTCTTCTTACACACATATTTTCTCCCTATGTTACATCACAGCTTTGTTTGTACTTAAGAACACTAGACAGCACTTCAGCATTCATTTAGGGTTCACTTTAAATAATGAAAACACTTACAAAAGGAACAAAAGTGAGACAAATGGTACACTAAACAAACCATTGAAAGGTTCTTTACAGTGTGAGAGCTGAAATAAAAAGTCAGAACATCTCCTTGTTTAAACTCAGCTGGAAATGTGCATGTCACAACTCAAATTTGTCACCATTCTGTGCATGGCCACAAATCAACCCCAAAACACCAAAAGTATTGATTTTGAAGTTACAAATAAATTTTACCAAGCAGGCAAATTTGCAATTACAGAATTCCTGAATAATGAAGATTAAGTATAGTATATTTCATTCATTTTCACTGTTGTATAGCCTTCCATTGTGTAAACATACCTTATTGATAAATCACTGTTAATAAAAATTTAAGATCTCTACCTGTGAATTTAAAAAAAATAAACTTGAAGTTTTCATCAAACATTAATTGAACATGTTACTGAAATGATTGTGCAGGGGGAAATGCTATTTTCTTGTAAATATAATATCTATATTAACAATGACAGGATGCCAACCTCCTTCTTCTATCAATTATTATTATATATTAACACATATTTAACACTTGACTCTGTAGTAGGAACAGAGGTGCATTGGAGTCAGACTCTGAAACTAGAGATAAAAGACATGTTCATTGTCCCCCATGAGTTTCAAGTCTACAGACATGTAAATGGTAACACAAAATTACAAATACTACTAATGTAGTGTGGACACTACAAAACCCAGTAAAGGAAATGTTGACCTCTGCCTGAAGCTATCAGAAAAAGATTTCAAGAAGAGATGGACATGATAGATGTTGATGCTTGACATATAACTATATGCTAATTAGAATCTTTTTATGGTACTTTCCAATGAAAAACTGGTAAATTGCCCGGGCCTTGCTATTACTTGATTTTGAAATACAGAGAGACCTGGTTTGGCCTTTACACATGATCATTTTCCTCAATTCCATGCAGCCCTCTCTGTTGACAGTAAATAAGGGCTTTGGATTGTGAGCTAGTTCAGCCGCTATGGGTTTTGATGAAATAGGATTTACCCTCCTCTATACTCCCTTAATCTGTTGGTTACATGCATATTACATTTGTGCTATTTCTGAACCCAGTGGTATCAAATATGATTGGCCTCCTTTATCCAGTCAGTTCTTCTTCACAGGGATGCAGACCTTGCTGATGTAAGGCAATGGTTCTCAAACCAGCAGCAGCACCTGGGCTCTTGTTAGAAATGTAAATTCTTGGCCCTCAACCCAGACCTCCTGAATCAGAACCTCCCGGGATAGGGTTCTGCAGACTGTGATTGAAAAGGTCTTCTAAGTGATTCCAATGCATGATAAAGTTTGAGAACTGAGGCTAGAAGAAAATCTTTATTGATTTAACTTGTCCTTGAGCACCAGGTTTTGTCAGGGCTGCAAACTGATCAAAGGTTGTATTTTGACTCTATTTTAATTAAGCAGTTAGGGTAATAATTTAGAGAGTAACTGATGAGAGGGCTACAAATTATAAATCATAAGCAGTAGGGTACAAATACTTTACACAGGTTGTAATCTAAAGAGTCCTTAGAGAAATGAAGAAATCTGCCTTTGTAGCCAAACCCAGATGCTTGTACCTGGAGGCAGCACTTAAGCCTGTTGCTTTTAGACCACCCAAATGGATTTATAGATCCATGATACAAGTATCTCTGCCCATTTTATACAAAATGTGGTCCACTGATCACTAGTATTGGCATCATCTGGAAATGTTAAGGACTAAAGACTCTTGTATCTCTTTCCCAGACTTGTTGAATCAGGATCTGCTTTTGAAAAGACCCCTAGATGAGCAATATGCACATGAAGTTTTGAGAAACTCTGGTCTAACCTCTTGCACATGGTATATGGTGTTTGGTGCTCTGTATGGTGCTTCTTAATTTTGAATGGATCAAAGAATGAAGGAAACCTTTCCTAGGTCATTCAGCCCTTAGGCATTAGGCTGAAACATTCCTTATAAGAGCAAGTACTTGTCTAGCATCCACTGTGTGCCAACCCTGAGTTAGACACATAACTTATATTGGCTCATTTAAACCTCAAAATGACCCTACAAAGTAGGTACTATAACTGTCCACATTTTTTCACAGAGAGGTTATGTACCTGGCTCAAGATCATTCAGTTAATAAGGGACAGAATGAGAATGCAAATCTCACCAGTTTGGCCTCTTGTCTTACATAGTCCTGAGGCTTTCTCCCTGATTCTCAAAAGAGAAGAAAGTGACATTGTGCTTGATTAGATTTAGGAGTTGTGTTGGTGTTATAAATCCTCATGCCAGAACTCATGGAAAATGAAGCTTATTCTGGACAGGGACAGGTTATACATCCAGTGGGAACTTTTATTCCATAGTCTTCAGGATTTCTTTTGAAGGGCTTTCGCTAGAGAAACACTCTGGCCTCTTGGGCTCCCTAAGCTGCCTGTGGGGTGAATCTGGGATAAAGAGCTGGGCCCATATGAATTAGCTGCTTCTGCGCTCTCTTGAGATCTCCCTATCTGTAGGGAAGTCTGATCTCTCTCAAATACACCTGGAGAAAGGGACTACCTCTATTTTGTAAAGCCTGTGGTTTTCTAGCCCTACCTGGTACTGGGAGTTAAACCCTGCAACCTTAAGAAATCTATTGTTCCTGTTTATCTGTGCTACATCCTGCAATCTGCACATCATCACCAAGAACAAAGATATTTTGATCAGTATCTTCTTGTCTACCATATTCAATGGATATAGCTAAAGCAGGGAGGTAGGGGAGCTGTTATATTCCCTCCTTATAACCCAAAAGGGAGCAAGACTGCCTGTTCAGAATTTTCATAGCAAAAATGTTCAGTTATCATAACAGGTATATGTGAAATCTAATTAAATTGTTGCCATATAATGAGGTGCCTGGACTTCTGTGATATTGTACATACTCTTCCTTTCTCTCTGTCTACCTGCAAAAGTCCTGCTCCTCTTTGAGATAAGGTCACCTCTCCAGAAGTCCCCTCTGTTAGGAAGCTTTCCTATACCTGCCTGGAAAACATTTTGTGCTTCTCCTCTGTGTTCTCAGAGAGACCTGTATTGTAATACCCATCCCCAGGCTGAAAGGACTTAAGGGTAGGGGGAGGTCCTACTCTTTTTTGAAAATATAGTACTGGGCATGAAGTGAACATGTATTAATTTGTTTATTCAATGGATAAATAAGTGAATAACTTGGATTTGGAAGGCAAACATATTTTGAAATTAAATGTGTATCAGTACAATCTTTGCACACAAAAATAAATAAAATATATCAGAGAGAGCCATGAAAGAATATTTGTTCTGACCTGGTAAAAAGCCCAACATCCAAATTGATATATAATTGTGCAATTTTTAGAATACGTACAGAAATCATGGTGACTTACAGGCCAGAACGTCGGAACAGTATCACACTGATAAATTTAGACCTTTGGCCCAATAAGCATACTCACTGGGAGAGACTGTAAGGTCATAGCAACAACTCAATCTGGTCTTACACTGTGGCTTAGTGCAGGGCTTTAGGGAGTTTGGTGAAATGGCCAGGTGACAGTGCCTGCACTTGGCCTACAAGTGGCTCTATGGGAAAGTGCACCCTCTAAAATGCACCAGAAAAGTGCACCAGAAAAGGTTAGCTCCCTCAAGTATTTTGAATTATTTTCTAAGGGCCCCCCTCCTCTTGATCCAATTTGTCTTAAACTTGCACAATCAATGAAGAAAGCGTTGGTTAAGCAAATCCCTGTCTGAATTAACACAAATTTCAAATTGGCAGCGTCTGAATTAATGAGATTTTTACCCTAGTTCGTTCCCTTTCTGCTCTTACAGATAAAATGTACTGTGGCAAATTTGGAGGCAGGCCAGCAGACAGCAACTAAAATGATTAAAGGTTTGACTAATATTCCCTCTGAGGAAAGGCTAAAGGAACAGAGTTTATTTAGCCTAGAGGAAAGAAAGCCGAATAAGGAATTAATAATAGTTCTCAAGTATATGAAGAAGCGTGTGAGTGACAAGAAACAGATTCTCTTTCTTCTAATGAGTCCAGAACAAGAGGAAAGAGACTTGTACAGAGGAGTGAACTATACTTTATCCTTAGAAGGCCTTTCTGGCTGTGCAAGATTCACAACACTGGGGACCTTTAGAGACTGCTCCATTGAGCAGGAGGTTTTCAGAAAAGCCTAAATGTTTACCTCCTCCATGAAGTCATACGACATCTTGCCTGGATGCAGGTGAGTTAGACTAAATGACCTCTTAGTGTCTGTCCCTTCTAACCTGGTGATTCCATTTGATAAAAGGTCATCCGGTTGAATTGATTAGAAAGTTGAAATTGCACTCCTGGGTCAGTGAATTTGTGAGGGAAGAGAGAACTTCCCATTCTGAGTGGTCAGTTTGAATTTCACCCCACTGGCCTGACCCAAAGTTACACCACCCGGCCAGCGCAGAACGGACAGACGGCGCTATCTGAAGTAATAAGCCTCGTTGGCATTGCCCTGAGAGCGTTCTATCTTGCCTTTGAAAAAAAAAAAAAATGGTTCGGGGCTGCACGGACGACCAAACTGCAGTACCTTTTAGATTTACCGCAGGCATTAAGGCAGTGAAGCCTTTCCAACAAAGCGTTGTGGTGACAGAAGAAAGTAGACTCCTTAGGCTTTAACCTCTAAACCCAAGAGGCTCCAAAACAAATGTGATAGGATCAGAGTAGGGATTCCTAGGACATCAGTGTCCAAAGATAAACCTGAGGGACTTGCAGTTTCCACATTGCCATCTGAAAGATAGGATAATCTCAAACTAGAGACCCCGAGGAGCTACTATAGTAAACATATCAGCAAACAGACTTCCTAAGAAATTCGAGAACTCCCTTAGAGCAGAAGTCCCAGGTGAGATTCTTGACTTCTTCCTTCCTCTCCAAAACTCTCTCAAATTCATATCCAATTAGTCATCCACCCCCGAGCTTCTTTATTCCATAATAGCGTCTGTATGTACCCCTCTTTTGCATTCTCATTGCAACTCTCTGATTCATTTTCTTTTCAAGTTTTTACTGGATTCTTTAAGCGACCTTCTCACCAGTCTGCCTCTCTTGTTCAACCTCAAACCACTCTACACCACAGACAGACTTTCTAAATTGCAGACCTAATCATGTACCTACTGCCTGAGGATCCTCAGTTGCTTCTCCTGCATTATCTAAAAAAAAAAAAAAATGCAGCCTTCATTACAGTGAATTACGAAAGTTGTTTACAGGCTTTCTGGTGCCCACTTTTAAAAGCCATATTCAAGGATATTGCCTATCCAGAGGTCTCCCTTTGATTTGGTGTGACTAAGTAATTTCCCACCCCTTTAATGAACTATGGTCTTTCAAGCCT
This sequence comes from Varecia variegata, assembly GCA_028533085.1. Classification (NCBI taxonomy): domain Eukaryota; kingdom Metazoa; phylum Chordata; class Mammalia; order Primates; family Lemuridae; genus Varecia; species Varecia variegata. Next base: position 83,187,662 of record CM052437.1, read on the forward strand.
CTACAGCTTAACTCACGTTACGCGATCTGGCCAAAATTCCCCTTGACTTCTCACTCCTCTTCCCTGCTCCCTACTTTATACAGATAATTTGTTTTCATGTTTCCATTAAAGCATCACTTTCAATAGGAAGACTTTCTAAGCTCCTTAGGGTTATTCCAGTGCTAACACTATACGCTTCTATATTTTCCTAACATAGGCTCTTTTAGTGCTAATTTTCTGTTTTTTCTGCTCAGAATTCATGCCCTCTTCCTCTGATTTTCTTTCCGCATGATGCGCATTCTTGGGTGGTTTGCCATCCAGAGCATCCTGCTTTTCCCTAGACAAGTGGTGAGTTGAGATAAAGCTAGGCCAATTGAACTTACTCTCTTGGAAATTGAGATCTCGAGTGGAGAGACACCAGGATGGAGAATGGTCAGTGATGATTAATACCAACACTGGGAGTCTGACAAAAACACTGACTGGTTCCTGCTTTTTATCACAGATCCCCTCTGGCTAATGTCCGCTTGAAAGGCTTAGGTACTCCAATTTTCTTCAGTACTGCGAGCAACTCCATAGCCTTCAAGTACGTTTCTTTTTGAATTAAATTAGTTAGAGTTGACCTCTATTGATTAGAACCAAAAAATTCTAACAGATACAACTCTTCTAGGACTTATCTCTTTATCTCTTTATTTGTCTGGTTTACATAATAGGCTGTCTTCTCTTTAAGAACAGGGAGCAGGCATTAAACATTCTTTTAAGCTCATCATCCAGTATAATGCCTGCCTTATAGTAGGTGCCTATAAATAAATGAATACATGATTTACCTAATGGAATGAACATAGACAAGGACTAATAATAAATACCAACCTATGGTGACATATAAAATTATCTTTGTCCTTAGCTTTATTTTGATTTAAAATATTTATCAATGATTAGGATGATGATCCGATGACATACATGTCACCTTTAAAATTGGCATTTACTGAGAAGGATAGAAAATACTACAATAAATGACTAAATCCAGTCCCAAACAGATATAGGCAGGCTAAAATGATGAGATACATTTTGAACAGCTTTATTGAGATATAATTAATATATCATAAAACTCATTAAAGTGTAGAATTTATAGGTTTTAGTATAATCACAAGAGTGTGAAACCATCACTATAATATAATTTTATAACATTTTCATCACTCCAAAACAAAACCCCCTCCTCATTAGCAATCACTCCCCATCTCCATTCCCAGGTCTATAATCACTCCTCTACTACCTGGTTTCACATATTTGCCCATTTTTGGACACTTTACATGAAATTAAATAATGCAGAGCATTTGTCACTGGCCTCTTTCACTTAGCACAATGTTTTCAAGGTCCATGTACTTCATTCCTTCCTATTGCTCAACAATGTATTCTATAATGTGTAAATACTTCATTTGGTGTGTCCATTTCATCAGTTGATGGGTATTTGAGTTGTTTCCACTTTTTGGCAGCTATAAATAATGCTGCTGTAAATATTCATGTACAAATTTTATGTGGATATATATTTTCCTTTTTCTTCAGTGTATACTAAAAGTGGAATTGTTGGGTCACATGGGGACTCTGTTTAACTTTCTGGAGAACTGCCAAATGTTTTTTTAAAGTGTCTGCACCATTTCACATTCCCACCAACATTGTACGAGGGTTCCAGTTTCTTCATATCCTTGCTAACACTTGTTATTGTCTGTCTTCTTGATTGGAGCCATCCTTGAATATGTGAAATGGTATGCCATAAGCAATTCGATTTGCATATCCCTAATGACTAATGATGTCAAATATATTTTCTTTTCTTATTATCCATTTCTATATCTTTTTTGGAGAAATATCTATTCAAATCTTTTACCAAGTTTTAAACTAGGCAGCCTTTTTATTATTGATTTTAAGATTACTATATATGCAATGAAGAAAAGTCTCTTATCAGAAGTATGATTTGCAAATATTTTCTCCCATATTGTGAGTGGCTTTTCCATTTTTATGATGACATCATTTGCCACACAAATATTTTCAAATTTTCTAATTTATTTTTCCTTTGTTGCTTGTGCTTTTGGTATCATGTTTAGGAAATCATCGTCTAACACAAGGTTATGAATATTTTCTCTTATGTTTCCTTCTATGAGTTTCAAACTTAAATTTATGTCAATGATCCATTTTGAGTTAATTTCTGTATATGGTGTGAGGTAGTTGTTCAATTTTATTCCTTTGCATGTAGATATCTAGTTGTTTCACACCATTTGTTGAAAACACTATTCTTCTCCCTTTTAATTGCTGTGGTCCCTTGTCAAAAATCAATAGTCCCAAAGTACATGGATTTATTTGTGGATTCTCAATTCTATTCATTGATCTACATGTTTATCTATATACCCGTAGCATACTATGTTGACTAGGTAGCTTTGTAGTAACTTTTGAAATTGAAAAGTGTGAGTCCTCCAACTTTGTTCTCTTTCAAGATTGTTTTGGGTCTTCTGAGTCCCTTTCACTGCCATATGAATTGTTGAATGAGCTTGTAAACTTCTGCCAAAATAAACAACTTGTAACTGATGAGTTGACATATAACCTATTTAAATACATTAAAAACCTTGTCAATGGTGGATGGACCGAGGGGGATTCAAGGTATTTGTCAATTCTGGGATACCAGGGTTCTGAATATTAGTTATGTTAAATGGGAATAAAATATCTATCAAAAAGTGGCAAAAATATTAATTACTTTAATTAAATTCTTAAAGTGGTAATTTTCTTTCCCTGCTTGCTAGCACCAAGTCTCTGAGCCACCTTCTTCTTCTTCTTCTTTTTTTTTTTTTTTTTTTTTTTGTTTGAGACAAGAGTCTCTCTCCGTAGATCCTGGCTAGAGTGCAGTGGCATCATCATAGCTCACAGCAACCTCAAACTCCTGGGCTCAAGCAATCCTCCTGCCTCAGCCTCCTGAGTAGCTGGAACTACAGGTGCACATCACAATGCCTGGCTAATTTTTTTTTTCTATTTTTAGTAGAGATGAGGAGAATCACTCTTGCTTAGGCTGGTCTTGAACTCATGGGCTCAAACAATCCCCCTGCCTCGGCCTCCTGGAGTGCTAGGATTACAGGCATGAGCCACCCCACCTGGCCTCTGTGAGCTATATTCTTATTTGCCTATGGTTCCTTATTGTCATCACCATCAAACATTAACATTTCTAGCTGGTCATGGTAGAGCTCTTGGCTCAATGTTCTGATTCAAGCTAACTTAAAAGAAGAAGAATAATTGTTATTACATTAGAGTGACAGGAAAGATTTCCAATCCTGAGAGGGCAGAAATCATGATCTACTTCTCTTTATGGAACCAGCATGTAGCACCTAACATTTAGTACTAGTAAGACTCTGATTTTCTGGGCTAGACCTGAGGTATGAAAAGGTTGGTTTATAACAGCTCCCAAATGATATTTATCTAGTTGTTCCCCCATTGATTTTTGCAATACCACTAAAATTTTTCTTAAGACCCTTTTTAATTTCTTCAACAACCTTTTCTGAAAAGCCCCAGAAAATGTCTCACAGATGGCCACAAGGAATAACTTCTTGGTGACTATTATCTTCCATTTCCCTATTGTCCAGTTTAAATTCCATGCAGCATTGTCTGAGGCTTCAAATGCATAGAGGCTGAAATGGCCCACATGGCTCTGATGATAACCCCCACCCCTACCTATGCTCAAGGCCACTATGCCACATTCCATTGAAGTTGTCTTCTACTTCTCTCCAGGCCAGAAGTCTTCATAATAATAGTAAAGATGTTAATGCAACTATTAATAATAATGATTTGTTCATTTTCATTTCTTTTAATTTTTTATTCCCATTTTTCAACTATTTTTAAAGGACCTCCTCCATCTTTTTTGTTTACTTTCATGAGTTTCTTTTATATTAAATATTGTTGGCTTTTGATGTTGCCAATAATTTTTCCAACTCTATTATCTGTAATAAACTTTAGTAGCAGTTTCCTTCACTGAGCAAATATCCTTAATTTTAAGTAGTCACAATTACTAACGTTTCGATAAAGGTTTTTGCTTTTGCCGTCTTAAGTTCTTCATCACTCCTAAGGGACAAATCTTTTCTCCAATTTTTTCTAAGAGATTTATAGATTTCTTTCACATTTAAATCTTTAATTCATGAGGGGGAAGGGCTCTCTTTCTATGGCATAAGATCGAATTAACCTTTCTTTTTTTTTCTATAAATTGAGCCAGTTTTCCTTCTTTAATGATTTAAATCAAATTATGATATATAAATTGGTCTTATTTTAAGTTCTTTTTCCTGTTCTGTAGCCTATTTATCTCTTCTAATTTTGGTATCATGTTGTTCATGTCTTTTTTCTTTTCTTTTTTTTTTTTTTACAGTGGTTTTGCAATATATTTTTCTAGAGGAAGTTTTCTTTCATTACCTTGTTTTTTAAAACATTATCTGTAGCATCTTCATTTTTCTTTTAAATTTTGGAATAAATTTTTCAATTTTGTCAAAATGTTAAATTGAAATTTTCATTGGGCTTTTGTTGAATCTATTGGCAAAATTTGGAAACTATTGGCCTCTATAAATTAAGTAGAATCATTTAGGAACATATTACAATCTTTCTATTTGTTTTAGATCTTCTTTTAAGTCAACTGATAAAATTTAGAGTTTCTCTTTGTAAAAGTATTTTGCAATCTTTTTCAGATTGTTTCCTGATACTTTACAGGTTTATTTTTATTTGAATATGTTTTATATTCTTTTCTAGATAATTATATTTGGTAAAAGGGACACTATTGATCTTATATATCAGGTAACCTAACCGATTATTCAGATAAATCTAATATTTTATCTTGGGAGTATGTTGGACTTCCTATGTAGATAATTATCTTGCCTAAATCCTAAATTGTATTTGTTTTCTTCTAATCTTTACATTTCTTATTCTTTTCTTTTTCTTTCTTTTTTATTTTTTTGTGCAGCATTAGTCAGGAAGTACTATGTTAAACAAGAGTGATTATAAAAGACATCATTATCTTATTCATGAAACTAAAGCAATGTGGCTGAAATTTTTTCATTAAATATGAAGTCCTTGTAGGTTTACAAGAACTTATATGACCTTTATTAAGTTAGGGAAGTTTCATCCTACCACGGATTTTCTGAGTCTATGTCAAAAATAGACATCAAAATTTGGTAAGTGAATTTTTGAACCTATTAAAACAGTTGTATAGATAAAAATAGTTATTTGACAGACAAATGAATAAAGAAACTATGGTATTTATATATTTGCATGTGTGTATATACACATACAGTTGAATATTATTCAGCTTTATAAAAGGGGATCCTGCCATTTGCCACAACATGGGTAAACCCGGAAGACATTGTGCTAAGAGAAATAAGCCAGACACAGAAGGAAGAATACTGTACGATCTCACATTTATGCAAAGTCTTTTATCAAAAAAGAGTCAAATATGCAGAGATATAGCATAAAGCAATAGTTATGAGGGTGGAGGAAGAAAATGGGGAAATATGGACCAGAGGATACAAAATAGCAGATATGTAGGATGAACAAGACTAGAGATCTAATATACAACATGAGGACTATAGTTAATAAAATTGTACTGCATTTGAGATTTTTGCTAAATGAGTAGATTTTAGCTGATTTTGCCACCAAAGTATAAAAGGGGTAACTATGAGAGATGATGGCTATGTTAATTTGCTTCACTATAGTGACCATTTTACTATCTGTATCCAATAACATCATGTTATAGTCCTTAAATATATGCAATAAAATTTACTATAAAAATAAAAAATAAAATATACACTTCAAAACTATAGAATATAGTTACATGATTAGTCCTTCATGAGGTGATAGATAAATCAATAAGTGTTTTATTTTGTATTCTACTTTTCCAATATATACTAACCTCATCAAAACTTGGGTGTCTTTCCCCATTTTATTAGTTTTCTGAAAAGTCTTTTATAAGTTAGGAACCATCTATCCCTTGAAAGTATCGGAGAACTCAGCTATGAAGCTATTTGGACCTGAAGCATCTTTGGAAGAGAGCCTGAAATTACCATTTCAATTTCTCTAATGGTTATTGGTCTATTCAGGTTTTTATTCTTCTTGTTCCAATTCTGGCTTTTTGTATTTTTATACAAATTTCTCTCTTCCTTCTACATTTCAGATGTATTAGTCTATAGTTGTTATAATAAAATTTGTATTATTTTTAAAGCTCTTGTGTACATATATTCATTATATCTTTTTTATTCTATATTATGTTGATTTGTACATTCTCTTTTATTTTTCTTTTTAGATCAGTCTTGCCAGAAATAATCTTCCCATATGAATCCTTTTAAGGAATAGAATTTTTGCTAATATTCTCTACATATTGTTGGAGTCTAAGTATTCATTCACTTATTAAATATTTACTGAACACATGTAATGTGCTTGGCGCTGTTCTAGGCACTCAGATATAGCAGTGAACAAAGCAGACTAAAATCTCCGCCTTTGTGGTGGTTGCATGTTTGTGCTCTTCTGTAATTCTAACTGAGAATTTGGTTGTTTCTCTTGCTTCATTGGCTTTCTTCTTCTGTTGGGTTTGTTCAAACTTTTCATTGGATGCTTATTATCTTTTCTTCTTAGAAAAGCCTTTGCACCAGCAGACACAGGTTAAGGAACTCCTCCCTGCCAACACCCCCATTGCCAAGTCCAAGTGTATCCCAATGCCTGTGCAGGAGAATTAAATTACTGCCATGGAAAAAAAAAATAAAAGCCTTTGCATTATCACTCAATGCTAAGTCTATTATGTTAAATTTCCTTTATGATTTATTCTCTACATACATTCTAAGACTTCAGGTAATTATGTTTAACTTATAACTATCTATTAAAATATCATTTTAAATTTATTAATAACTATCTTCCCCATCATGTATAACTGAGGATATGCTCAGTATTCTTACATATATACTTTCTTCACTTCTTTAGACAGTACATATATATTGTCTTTGTTTCTTTAGACCATAAACTTGATTGAACTATTTACTCATTTCTAATTTCATGTACATATTTCATGTACATTTCATTTACGTGTGTGTACATGAGTGCGTGTGTATATGTGTGTCCTTCTTGCCTGAATGCTTCTCCCAAGAATATTCTCAAAGAGGGCTGTGTGGGGTAAAACTAATGAGGACTAAAAATAGCTTTTTAAAAAATTTATCTTATTAAAAATATTGTTTGAATTTTTTCAACAGTGAAAATATTGTCCCATTAGATTTTTATTATTATTATTGCTGTGGAGAAATTTAATATTAAATGATCTGCTCTTTTTGTCTGGAAATTTTAGTGTATTCTTTTTGCCATTTTTATTGTTAGTTTTCACAAGTTGTCTAGGTGTGTATTTTTCTTCTCTAACTTTTCAGCACACTATAATACCTTTCTATTTGAGGTCTTTTGTTATCCTCTAACCTACTAAATTTTCAGCCCTTCTTCAAATATGTCTTTGCCTTGATTTATGTCCCTTTTTTCCTCTATGGAATCTTATCATGTAAAAGTTAAAACTGCTAATTCACTTCTTCATATTCCCCAGCTCTTATTTTTTATTTCCAATCTCTCTGTTCCTTCCTGTTTTCCTGTAGTAGTATCCCTAAACCCTATAGTCTAGACTAGCGATCTGTTTTAGCTGAATACATTTTACTATTTATCCTTATATTGAATTCTTAATTTTAATTACTATCTTTATTCCCTGTGTGCCACTTGAGTCACTTTTATTAACATTTGGTTCTCCCTCTTTTCTTCCAATGCCCACCCTTCTTCCTTTGGTGATATGTCTTGTTACTGCAAATATCACCCCTTTACTCACATAGCAAAAGCTCTTTTCTGCTCTGTTTCCCCAACGTGGATGACAGCAGGGTTCCCTCACCCCTTATCTCCATTTGCTCCTTTTATTGGTCAAAACTGTTTTCAATCTCCCCAAGACTGTGCGCATTTTTAAAGTTGCTTTTTTGTATCTAAACACTTTTCTGTCTCCTACGTAGCAGCATCGCCAGGGAAAACTTCAGGAGAGGGACGTATACTATACTAATTCACAATCTCGTCATGAACTAAAAATCAAGATTATTCTTTTTTATCACGGGTACAAAGCAGGAGAGGCAGGGAAGTTGGGGGGTGAGTCCTGACAGGAGATCCACCCAACCAGCCTGGGTCTGTTCCACGAATGTCCCAACCGTCACAGCTTCCTTGGACTTGCCAGGATATTGACCATATCTGAAGAAGATTAAAGACTTGGGGAAAGTGCCATAAAAATCAGGCAACAAGGAAATAAATTTCAACAATGAATAACATTTTGACTGAGAAACTGTTATCCCCTTCCAGTGATCGATATTCTTATTTTATAGCTATAAAGGCAGTGATAGAAAGATAAAAGAAAATATTCTCTGCTCTCACCTAGGCAGTCCACCCTTGAGGGTTTTCGGAGTTATGTGGATTGATCCTTAGCAGCTGGAAGCCTTCAGAATTTGCTGTCTTCCTCCTGCTATCTTTTTTCTTTTATTTGCCCTTATTTACACACACACACACCCAACACACACTTCTTTCACCTGAATTCCACATTACTTGAAAACTGACTATCCATTAACAGGTTGTCACTACTGATTCTGCATTTTATCCCACATTTTCTGCCACTTAATTGTGAAAAGCACCTCATCACACATTCTACGGGAATATGCAGCAAATACAGATTAATATATAGTTACTATATTATAATAAAGTATTAAACAATAGCATAGTATTCTAGAATACTATCCTATAATAAATTGTATGCTATATGCTATAGTATATAATAATGCTAATATATAATATATTATTCAATATTATACAATACTGTATTATTATTTCATATTATATAATATAGTAAAATTTTAAGGACACCTGTTTTTCTTCTGATGAATTTTCTAGGGGTCTTTGGGTATCTGTAAATCTATATTATAGAAAAATAGGATGTGGAACTCCCAGTAGTTTTTGAATGTTAAAAGTGCTATTGTTAAAAACTGCCAGTCTTGTGTCTGCAAAGCCTAACCCAATAATTTATTTTTTTACAGGGTTTAGGAAAGACACAGGGAGAGAATATAGGTAGAGCCAGCTGTTCAGCCACCAGTATCGGATGATTTTTACACAGTTTTTATCATGCTCTGCCAAGCCCATAGACTCTTTTTCTCACGTGTTGCTGAGGCAGGAGAAAAGGCAAAATACTGAATAGGTGTAGGGAGCCAAGGGGAGATCCTGTGCTGGGTGTGGACTGGTGTATATCAATATTTGGTCTCTGTCCAAGCCAGACACTTTATGAACATTATTTCATTTTATCTTCCGAACTACACTATTAGATGCGTGTTATTAGGAACCTTTTACAGGTGGTGAGACTCAGCTCAGTGAAGTTCAATATTGTCCTGATTTCATGAGCAGGAATGGGCAGAGCAGGCTTGCTCTAGAAGCACATCTGAACGTAAAGTTTATACTCAGTCTACAAAAACACAAGAGCAGAGAAGAGAAGATTCTTGCCCCAGGACAAGGCTTCCTACTCAGGGTTCGCCCTTGATTAAATATGAAGCAGCCAAAGTTACCTGTGATAACTCTCCCTGGGAACTTTCCTTTTCTAGGCCTTATTTTTCCCTGGCAGTTCCCAGTCCCCCACCATTCAGACATTCAGTGCTCTCAGCCCATCTGCATTTCCTATAAGAGGACCATCTCTGATAAACTAATTCTCACTTAGATGTTAGCTAAGAAGTTGTTTTGGGTTGTTATATTGTTGTTTTTTTTGTGGGGGGAGTGCCTTATATAGAGAACTATAGAAAAAGGATAATTTTTTAAAATATTTGCTATTGTTTAATTTTTAAAAAAAACTGATCTTTAAATGTCATTTCCATCACTTGAACTGAAGGAAATAACATGTAGATATTAAATTTGCTATCAACAAAATGAAGTGAAATCTAGCCAATTATCAATGTCACATGGTCTGGTTAGCACCAGGAGGCTTAATATATGAGAACACAACAGAAAACAAGTTATGTCATCTTTAAAAAACATTCCCGTGGGACAATCAAGGTAGAAATAAAGAAATCTCAAAAGTTTAGTGTTTGGATGTTTATCTTGCTAGATACCGTCAGTAGTTTCTGTAGCTACTTTTTGAGCTAGCTAATGTTTAATTTGAGTAACCTTGTGGAAAGACCTGTTTAAGTGGCACTATCAAACAATAGCAGCCAGAAGAGAGATAAGAAGAGAGCATAAAAGGATTATTAAAGAAATGCTGGGGTTGGAATTTATCTCTCCAAACAAATCAGGGTGCACTGAGCTTAATAGAAAAATCCTATAATGGGTGGACAGATAGGAAACTGTTATTTTCCAGAACTTAGTAGCATATGAGTGGTTTTTATTCTGTTCTGGTGGTAGGGCGTTGGGGAGGGGAGGCTGTGACTTTTACATCATTATAGTTACAATATATTACTCAGGATCCTGACATTCTAATACTTTTTTTAAACACTACATAACAAAGTGGTAAAGGATGAAACTAAAGGGGAGGGACAGAGGTTTGAGAATGTCCACCATGAGCTTCTATCCATAATTTAGCTACATAGAAAGGAAATCTCTTCCGATCCCTTTTGCTATCCTAATACATCTAACAGCAACGCTAGAATAGGCTGTGCCCTTCTAAGCGGTCTGTAACACTGGAGTTGTTTCAAGTAGTCGCAGTATAAAAAGAGAGATAGAGAGATACTAATTACGAAATAGAGGCTGAGTTTGTCTTTCTGTGTTTCTATTATTTGTCTAGACCAGGCTCAGACCCTAGACTCTGAGTTTAGATGCCATAAAATTTTCAACAGGTGTTCTTTGCATTTCCTCTATCATAGAAGAGAGTTAATAACATGCATGTATGAATCTTTTTATTTATATAGTTGAAGGAAAGGGGTTGAAGTAAAGAATTCAAGATTCTATTTGCCCAACCATCTTGTATTTGTTAACGTCTTAATAAGTGGCCACCTCTGCGGAGATTTAGAGAAGGGCTATCAGAGATAATTTCCATTCAGGTGCTTACAGAAGACGGAGACTGACAAGAGGCACACAAAACAATCAGAACGCTGGAGTAAGATGCTATAGCTTTTAATGAGTTGCATGTTGTCTTTTCTGTTAACTAGCAGTATGAAATTTCTAGACTTTTCCAGAAAAAATAAAAGGCTAGGACAATAGTTTGGACAACTATCTGCTGTGCATCATAATTACCTGTGAGTTTTAAAAATTCAGATAGACTCCACTCTAGATGAAATAAATCAGAATTAATTGCTAAGATGTGGAAACAACCCAAATGCCCATCAATTCATGAATGGATTAGTAAAATGTGGTATTTGTATACCATGGAGTATTACTCAGCTATAAGAAATAATGCTGATAC
>CM052437.1:83199574-83228421 GCA_028533085.1 Varecia variegata
TGGGGAATGGGCACGCTTGAAGTTCTGACTTGGGGGGGACGGGGGTGGGGGAGGGGATGGGTGTATACCTACAGGAAGAGTGCAATGTGCACTGTCTGGGGAATGGACACACTTGAGGCTCAGACTCGGGGGATTGGGAGGGACATGGGCAATATATCTAAGCAGAACTTTTGTACCCCCATAATAAGCTGAAATAAAAAAAAATTAAAAAATAATAAAAAAATAATAAAATAAAAAATTACATAGGAAAAAAAAAAGAATTAGGGTTTATAGATTTAATCATACTATGAGTGAAATTGTATTCTCCCTACCCTCCTAAAAAAGGGATGTGCTGGAGTCCTAACCAGTTAGAACATTCCTTTCTTTGGAGATAAAGGCTTTACAGAGGTAATGAAGTTAAAATCAGGTACAGAGTTGTTGTTGACATTATATAAAACAAGACAGCAAAACAGCGGTTTCCCAATGGAGGGTAAAAAACTTGCCCAAGACTACCACAGCTTTAGTAATTCAGATATATTCACACACAGGGCCACATTTTCCTGAACATACTCACAATTCTGGGTTTGCTGGATTATTAGAAGTGGAGTTAGGGCAATAATTAATAAGAAAAATTGGGGTGGAGTGAAACAGAAAATAGCACATGCAAATCCCTGTAACTGAAAAATATACTGTGCATTCAAGTACAGAGGATCTCTCTTGGGCCTCTTTTGCATGGACATGATGCCATTTGTGAGGGCTCTATCCCAATGACCTGATCACTTCCCAAAGGCCCCACTTCCTAATACCATCACCCTGGGGGTAAAGATCCAACATGTGAATTTTTAGGTGAACACAGACCTTTAGATCATAGCAGGTTGTGTCCTGAGAGGAGTGACAAGAGTCCCACACCCTGAGCTTGGGCCCTAATGAAAAAGGCAGGCTTCAGGTGCACACCCTTCAGAAGAATGGGTATAGATTTGCTCTCCATTTATTTAACCGAAAGGAAAGAGTGGTGACTCTCTTAGAACAACAGAACTCTACTGTAGAAGAGGAATCTGAGTTGACAACTCTAGAAACAGAAAACAGCCAGTAATGTCCAGAGGCAGCTCTTTAGCTGAAAAAATAAAGTTGCTTCCCTGGAAGTGCCAGGATGCACACAAAGTACCATCAAGCAGCCTCACCACAAAAGAGCTGAAAGGATATTTTTTCTGGAAAACTCTTTTATTTTCTTTCCTTGCACTATAGTTCAATTCTTCACTGAAGACTATTCCAAGCTGCGGATGGAAAAGAATCACCCAGGAGATCAATGTAAACATCATCTCATGCAGGACAACCTTCCTGAGCTTGCTAACACTGCACCCTTCAATTTTGCATGGTTTTTGATCATACTATATAAATAACTAAAAAAATTTGCTTTAAAATCCCCTGCTGGTCTTCAGGCTGAATGTAGGCATTAAAATAAATGGTTAGAGGGAAAATACCCAAAATAATACGGGCTCTGGTATCAATAGAGCTGTATTTGAGCTTGAGTTCCACCACTCTTGTGCAAGATACTTGGCCTCACAGAGACTCAGTCATCTCCTCTGTAAAATAAATATGATTATATCTGATCTCAATGAGTAATTAGAAGGAATGCACCAGATTACACTTGTAAAGCTTTGAGCATAGTGCTTGGCACAGTTGATCATGAGTAAAATAAACATTTACTATTATAAATAATCACAATATATTTGAAAAGAATGCTAGGTAACATGATAAATAAAGAGGGCTGAGACAAGGGAAGCATAGACCTATGCCAGATAATAATACTTTTCCTGTTAACCACTCCATGAGTACAATTTATAATTGAGAGAAGCATATGGTTTGATAAAGAAATTTGTAGAATAAACAAACTTTAGTGCTCAAAAGAACTTTAGAATCAAGTATTTCTTACTTTCAGAGGATCAAAGTAAGACACCAAAGATGCTATCTCAGTAAGTTCAAGCTGCAATAACAGATACTGTAGACTGGGTGGCTTAAGCCATAAACATTTTTTTTCTCACAGTTCTGGAGACTAGGGAGTCTCAGATCAGAGTGCCAGCAGATTGAGTGTTTGGTGAGTGTTCTTTTCCCGGTTTCTTCACTTGAAGGAGAGAGAAAGAGAAGAATCAAACTGTCTCCTATGCCTTCTTATAAGGGCACTAATCCCATCAAGAGGACTCCATCCTCACAACCTAAAGTTTCCCCAAAAACCCCACTTCCAAATACCATCACATTAGGGGTTATGGATTTTGTGGGGATGCAAACAGTCTACAGCTGATGTTCTAACTTGTTCAAGGTCAACGATCACCAGGCAGAGCCAGCACTAAAACACCTTTCTTGTATCACTCTATTTCAATCTATTAGACCTTGATTCATATTTGCTGAAGGAGTTGCTCAGTTTCTTTTTATAATTATACATTTATAAATTTACAAAGCTGATGCAGGACAATTAATTCCATGTAACGTGTCACCCAAACAATTGAGTATTGGTTTGACAAACAGTATTTCCATCCATCAAAAAAGTTTATGTTGATGCCTGAACATATTCCAGAGACATGAAAGTAAAGCATGAGTGTTTTAAAAGCAAACAAACCTGAGGCATGTTGTTAAAGGACACTTGCTTTGGAATGGAACTCTGGAGTGTTTAATTATCAACATGTGCCTTTCCATCCCTGGCCTATTAAATCATCTGGCCTGCTAATAATAGCCTGTTTAGCCATCAGGAGAAGATGGATGAGTTTTAGTTCCCATTTTCAAATCCAAGGGATCTGCCCTGTTTCTGAATTATCTGCAGATGAAGATTAGTCACTGAGGCATCTGTAGGTTGTGCAGAGGACACCGGAGTCTCGGCCAGCACATTTATCCTCAGCAATGTGCTCCTCCCTCTCCTTCAGGCTTTCCACTGGTGGAAAGAGACTGAAAAAGCCAAACTTAAAATGTGGGGATGGGAACTTTATTGATTAGACACTCTTTTTAGCACCCTAAACTGAATTTAACTGCTTCCTGTGTTTAAACCATCTGTGAATAGATCACATATTTAGCTTTGCAAAGAAAGTTTTACATGTAATGTGACTGCTTTCACAAAGCCAGTTGTTTCTGTGTTTGTTTTAATACATACCCAATGTTCCCATTGTCTGTAGATAACACATTAACAAACTATTCCAAAACATAGTGATCTAAAACAACAATTTATCTGGATCATGATTTTTGTGGATGACGAACTGGAAAAGTGCTTAGCTGGGTGTTTCGTCTCTGACTCCTGAGGTGTTAGCTGGTGTGGCAGAGCTAGTGATAAAGTATGTGCCTTCAAGATGGCTCACTCACATGGCTAGTGAACTGGTGCTGGGTTGGATGACAGCTTAGCCTCATCTTTCGTTAGGGTGACTTGGTTGTGATCCATGACAGCCTATCCACAGGATGTTTAGATCCCTCATAGCAGAGTAGCTGAGTTCCTAGAGTGTGTGTTCTCTTGAATAACAAGATTTAAGTGGTAAGAATTAAAAGTAAGAGTAAGAGTAAGGATTATAAGTGTTCTTTTGCCTGAGTGTAAGCTGCAAGACTCTTGACCTAGCCTCAGAAGTCCTGGAAGGCGACTTTCACTGCATTCATTGGTTAGACAAATTATTTAAGAAAGTTCACGTTCATAGGAATGGAAAATAAATTCTTTCTATTAATGGTAAAGTAGCAAAGATAAAGCAGACATCTTTAATCTAGCACATCAAGGAAAACTATAATTGCTGGATTTTAACACCCCCCCCACTCCCACATTATCTGATGTTTCTCAAAAGCTTCATCCGATCTTCCTCCACTCATGATATTTGATAAATATTTTGTGATGCCTTGAAACAATGGTTCAATCAATCAAATTCCATTTGTTTTTCTGATGACTATTTCTTTACTTTCCTAGCCCATTCCCAAATTGATTATAATGCTTCAAATGCCATTCTGGATCCTGAATAACTAATCTAGTCGGTAACAAATAATGGAAGCTTCAACATAACATTCTGAGAGAGAGCAAGGCAGACAATGAAAAAAAAAAACAATTAAAAAACATTTGATAAATGAAAGAACAATATTAACAATGGCAGTGCTTTTGAGATATTTAGGTTGCTTTCATGCCACCCTTTGTTTTTCATGCTCCAAGGAGTAAGGGGATACAAAAAAAGCAGTTTTGCAGATCTTATCAGTAGATCCAAAAGCAGAAATTAACTAG
Source organism: Varecia variegata (assembly GCA_028533085.1). Taxonomy (NCBI): domain Eukaryota; kingdom Metazoa; phylum Chordata; class Mammalia; order Primates; family Lemuridae; genus Varecia; species Varecia variegata. Next base: position 83,203,788 of record CM052437.1, read on the forward strand.
TAGTGAAAATCTCTTACTTTTAGCCCCTTTCATTTACATATATTTGCACATGAATACCCAACTAATTATTTTGAAGTAACAATTAAGAGAACAATAGAAGAAAGAAAGGGGGCTTGAGGCTGCAACAGACACCTGGGAGATTGTATTTAAAAAGCCTTTTACATATTTGATTTTATTTTTTAAATAAAGAGAAAGGTACTGAATCATGCACACAAAATACTACCAAAAGAATTAAAGTGGGAGTAGATTTCTGATTCAGTGATACTATTTTCTGATAGACACCCTTCTAATTCTTACCTCTTAAATCTTGACCTTCTAATTTGTTGAGCCCAAGGTTCTACAGACTGCCCTGAAGCAAATTCTGAGTTCTCCCTAGCAAGCTCGTAAGTTGGTATTGACCCCCTTTAAATTAGTATTTTTAAAAATTTCAGAATATTAAGGGGATACAAATGCTTTAGGTTACGTTTTTATAATGGAATCGTTTTTATAATGTTTGGAATCGTTTTTATAATGTTTGAGTACTGGCTACAGGTGTGCCCATCACCAAATAGTGTTCATAGTACCCATTAGGTTGGTTTCTTCTCCTCCCTGGATTCTTTCCACTGAGTTTTACTTCCCACTGTTTACTTCTGTGCTCATCAGTTAGTTCCGGTTTAACAGTGAGTACATGTGGTGTTTGTTTTCCCACTCTTGTGATACTTTACTTAGGAGAATGGTCTCCAGTTCCATCCAGATTGTTGCAAAAGGCATTAAGTCATCCTTCTTCATGGCTGAGTAGTATGAGTATACTTCACGACGTACATATACCACATTTTATTAATCCACTTATCAATCAGTGGGCACTCGGATTGATTCCACATCTTTGCAATTGTGATTGCACTGCAATAAACATTTGCATGCAGGTGCATTTTTGGCAAAATAATTTCTTTTCCCTTGGGTAAATGCCCTGTAGTGGAATTGCTTTATGAAAGGGTAGGTCTACTTTTGGTTCTTTGAGGAATCTCCATACTATTTTCCACAGAGGTTGTACTAATTTGCAATCCCACAGTGTATAAGCACTCCTTTCTCTCCGAATCTGTGCCAGCATCTATTGTTTTTGGACTTTTTAATAAAATCCATTCTGACTGGGGTAAGGTGATATGTCACTGTGGTTTCAATTTGCATTTCCCTGATGATTAGTGACGTTGAGTATTTTTTCATATTTTTTTTGCCATTTGTCTTTCTTCTTTGGAGAGACTTCTGTTCATGTCTTTTGCCCACTTTTTAATAGGGTTTTTTAATTTTTCTTGCTAATTTGCTTTAGTTCTTTGTAAATTGTGGTTATGAGCCCTTTATCAGATGTGTAGCTTGTGAACATTTTTTCCCATTCTGTGGGTTGTCTATTTGCTCTTTTGATTGTTTCCTTAGCTGTGCAGAAGCTGTTTAGCTTAATCAAATCCCATTTATTAATTTTTGTTGTTTGCTGTGATTGCCATTGGGGTCTTTTTCATAAATTCTTTGCCTAGGCCAATATGTAGAAGAGTTTTTCCTACATTTTCCTCTAGAATTCTTATGGTTTCATGTCTTAGGTCTAAGTCTTTTATCCATCTTGAATTAATTTTTGTGAGTGGTGAGAGGTAGAGGTCCTGTTTCATTATTGTGTGTGTGGCTATCCAATTTTCCAAGCATCATTTATTGAGTAAGGCTTTTTTCCCCCAGTGTACGTTGTTGTCTGCTTTGTCAATGAACAGTTGGCTGTAGGTAGATGGTTGTCTGGGTTCTCTGTTCTATATCCTTTGACCTATGTCTCTATTTTTGTGCCAATACCCTGATGTTTTGGTTACTATAGCCTTGTAGTATAGTTTGAAGTCTGGAAAACTGGTATTTTTAAATAAATAGTTTAACATCACCTTAGTGAAGAGCCTGTATATACTATCATGGGTTCAACTGGTGTTCCTTTGCTTTCCTTTGTGGTCCTCAACGATTCAACTCACCCCTAAATTAGCATATTCCACTCAGCAAAACAAATGCCCTGTATTTAACTCTTCTCATTCTACTTGCAATTTCAAACATCTATACTATCTTGAGCATGCTCTTTGGATATTTACTCCCACAATTGAGTTTTTTAAATATTTTGCCTGCCTAATATTTCTCTCCTTTCTGATAATAGTACCTTAATTTTTCTCCTATTAGTGTCCTCCTAAGTATGTACATTTGGTATATTTCCTGGAGTAGCAAACCCCCCAAATCTCAGTGCTATATAAAACAAAGTTTTATTTCCTGGTCATATTCTATGTAGGCTTCAGGCCAGCTAAGATTCTGCTCCCACTGTGGCTCAGCTCTACCAATTTTCTCAATTAGACTTCTAGGCTAAAGAAGCAACTTCTATTTGGAAAGTGTCATTCTCAGAGCAGAAAACAGAAGGAAGAGACTAAGTTGAACCATGCAATACTATTTAAAGATTTTACTCTAAGATGACATATACCATATTCACTCAGATGGTATTTCACTCAGATACCATTTCACTCACAGGAAAGTACATGCCACCTACACAACTGTACTGAAAGTTACACAACAAAGGCAGGGATTTATAAGTTCTTACAATGATGAGGGTAAATTATTTTGAACAATAATATTATCTGACACAATAGAAATGTACTCTCTTTACCTAGCTGCTGTCTATGCCACCACTATGACTTAAGTCAAATACCCAAGCTTTTATTGGTGTTCTAAATTCATAAATGTAAGAATTTACCTTCAACCATAGGGCCAAAGAGGGAAAGCTTCCCCTTCACCCTCTGAAGGCTTGTTGAAAAAAAAAAAAAAACTTACAGTAGGCATATTTATATAAGAAAAAGTCATATAAAATTTGTGTAACATGCAAGGAGAAAATATCACAGGAGACCGATTATCCAAAACTTGTTTAAAAGAGAAAACTACATTCTGGTTTTGTATCAGTGTACTTTTGAAATTAAGTGTGAATTTTTAAACACTTTAACAAATTCTTTAGTTTGATCCAGTTTAACCATATAAGAATTTCTATTATTCTTTTTCCTTTTTCTCACTTTTTGTATCCACTTACGTTTACCTATAACATTTTTTCTCCATTTATTCAATTTGAAATAATCTTTAAATACCTTTAAAGTAGACAAAATTACTTTTCCTTCATCAAAACCCATATCTTAATGCCTCCCTTATAACCTTTCTTACCAAAGACATATCTTGTTTTTCTTTCACACTTTGCATGCTGAATTGATTTTTTATTATTTTAGTAGTTGTAATTAGTTATATTAATTAGAACTTTAATCCTTAGCAATTGTAAATCAGCATTTTGTTGACTAAAACCATTTTATAGTTTCTAGAAATACACTTCTTCAATGAAAAATTTTTTAATTAGAATAGGAGATATTTACTAACAGATCCAAATACATTTTTTTCTTTATAATAAGAAGCCAAAACTAGATCAATTTAAACCTCTTGTTAGTGTTTTAGTATTTTATCTTTTCTGGAAATAATCTAGAAATGTGATGAATACTTATTTAATTTAACTTAAGAAAAATTTAAGGGTATTAGTTGTTAAAGAGTTTTAGGAAGTGTTTTAAGTGAGCATAAGCATGGTTATCATTTTAAAAAGTATACTTATAGAATTTTATCCCACTTAGAGTTATTGGATTTATTTGTCCTTAACAATTATGTTTGGAAAATTTTATGAAATGTTAGCTACAGCTTAGTCATCAGCTCAAGTTGTTTTTCTATTATTTGTTTTACAACAAGTATATATCAGGTGGTAACCATCCAGGCAAAAACTATATGGGTATGTTACTGATAACTTAGAAGACAAACCTGTTTCTTTTAAACCAACAATATTTAAAAAGTCTCATTTCCTAAAAATTTATCTAAGTCAAGTGAACTTTGAAAAGTATGTGGGTTTATTTATTTAATTTATGAGCATTAATTTTATCTCTAAGTCAATTTGATACCATGGATAATATACAAATATATATATATACACACACACACATATATATATATATATATATATATATAGACATTTAGACACAGTATACAGCACACACATTTATAGACATGTATACATACAAAAGCCAAAGAAATCCAGGTTCTCAATGCAAAAGAGAGCAGAGTTTCAGACCTGAGATGAGCCCACCTGTGACTCTTGGGGCTCCATAAGGAAGGCAGAAGACCCCAAAAAGGATGTCAGTGGTGCATTTTTGTGTTCATCAGTGGGTACTGGGGTTGCTAGAAGTCTCTTTTAGATCCATTCACATGATAGTCAGAACTCTGATGTTTCCTCTTAGTAGTTTTCCATCCACCAACCTTCAAATGGAGAAATTAGGCAATGACAAAAGTGGCTAAAGAAAGGAGGGGCAGAAGAAAAGGAAAGAAAGTGTTCTAGAGGAACAAGTTTAGAGGGGCCTTAAGTTTCCCCAAAAGACCAATGAAGTTCTAGTTAGTAGGGGTTCAAGAAAAAGGAGTTTAGTCAACTGAGAAAAGATTTCATGGAAGAAAGAGGATCCAAAAATAAAAAGAAGAGAGGCCTTTAAAATATATTATAGCCTGGATGCCAGCTTTTAATTAAGCTTACTTCTAATAATAAAGGTCTTAAAAAAATATTATCAGATATTAGCCAGGCAAACAGCAAACTTTCATGTTTCCTGGATTTTTTTTCCTAAAATTTGCATTAAGGAGTTTTGAGGGGTTGGTATGAATGGGTGGACTTATGAAGCAGCAAGACTTCCTCTGGAACTGAGGGACCAGGGACTGGTTGTTTCAATGGAAGGAGTGGCAGTGGAAGGAGCAGCACCTCCCTCCACCACCTGGGAGGAGCCCACTGCCCCACTCACTGCTTAGGCTACCAGCAGAGGCAGGGGGCTTATCTCTCTGGTTCAGTTTGTGCCTGACCCTAGGGGCCTCCCCAACTCACTCCTAAGAAAGACTACATCAAAATTCTAATGAATGAAGATGAGAAAGACAAAAGGACAAAAGAGCTTCCAGAGCCATATTCCCATTTTTGTCTTAATTAACCAGTTGCTTTCTTTCTGAATATATAGTTCCATTTTTAGCTCAGGAGATAAGGCTAAACAAACAAAAAGTTTATATCACACTCTGAATATAAACCAAATTTTTAATCCAAAGATAACCTGAATAAATGACTTAAAACCAAAACAAATAAGCACACATGTGACCGAAACTGAGAAGTGTTTTATGATTTTAACCAAGGTCTCCCAAGACGAAGCAAAAAGCTAAAGGCTTTCCAATACCTAAACCGCTTCTAAGGTGAACTCAAAAAAAGGACAATTTTGCTAGCTTCAAATGGGAAGCAATGCACATTTCTGGCCAGCCACATTCTTAGGTCCCCCAACACTTTGGTTGATCATCCACTCACAAAGGCCAAGCAACTGATGTCCCCCAAAAGATGGAAAATCTTAAAAAAGATAAACAGTTGGTAAGACAAATAGGAAATCAAAAGCTGTTCATAGGAATGAAAGGGTAACTAATCAAATAGGTACCCTAGGAAGTCAAGAGTCACACAAATATAAATTCAAATAATGGTTTACAAATAACTCAAACTAACTCTTATAAATATTTCTCTCTTGAGCCTAGGGAATTTAAAAGGACTGGTTCCCTAACCAGGAATTGAACAGAGACGAAAACACTAAGATTGCAAATCTTAACCACTAGATCACAGACTGGATCACCTTTTTAGAAAATCCTACAGGAAATCTGAAGCAGGTAATTTGAGGGTTAAAGGATTTAACTTTGTTAAATATGATTTTTTTTATTTTTAATATTGCCAAAGGAGTTTTGAGGCTAGTATTCATAGTTATATTTCTTTTGTAACTTTTTATAAGTACCCATTAGGCAGCTATTTAAAGGAAAAATTTTCTTTTAACCACAGCAAATTTATTTATTCCAAATGTGACCCAGGCCAATAAACCTTTTTCATAGAAAGTCCCAGACAATACTAATATTGGTAATTTGTGTTTTTTCACTTTTTTTAGGTCTCGCTAGCTCTTTCTCAATTTTATTCATCTTTTCAAAGAATTAGTTCTTGCTTTCATTGAATTTTTCTACTGTTTTCAAGTTCATTAATTTTCTGCTCTTATTTTTATTGTTTCCTTTCTTTGTTTACTTTGAGTTCATTTTGTTCTTACTTTCTAGGTTTTGTTTTATTTTGTTTTGTTTTTGGTGGATGAGCCAGTGTGTTTTTCTAGGTTCTTGATGAGGAAGGTCAGATTATTGATTTGAAACTGCTTTTTATTTCCAATTTTTTAATTTGTTTGTATAAATTTCCCTCTGAGTAATCCCTGAGTTGTGTCTAACAAATTTTGATGGGTTATATTTTCAGTTCTTTCAGTTAAAGTATACTTTATACTTTTTTCTTAAGACTCTCTTTTTGGCCTGTGAATTATTTACAGATATACTATTTAGTTTCCATATGTTTGGAAAGGTTTTCTGCAATCATTTTCTTATAAATTTCTAGTTGGAGTCCATTGCAGTCAGAGAACACACTCTGTATAATTTCAGGTAGTTTAAATGGTTAAAATGCATTTTATGGCTTTGGACACAATCTACCTTAGAATATGGTTCATGAGCCTTGAAAATAATGTGTATTCTGTGTTTGTTAGGTGTTCTAAAAATATTGAGTAGATACTGTTCGTTGATGGTATTGTTGAGTTCCTGTATATCCTTGCTGATTTCTGTCTAGTTTTTATATAAATTGTTGAGAGAGTGGTATTGAGATCACCAAGTATAATAATATTTTAATATTTTTTGTTTCAGTTCTATTAATTTCTGTCTCACACATTTTCAGCTCTATTGTTTGGTGCATATACATTTACAATTTCTGTCTTTTTGGAGGGCTTACCCTTTCATCAGTATGTAATGTCCTGCTCTCTTCCTAGTAATTTTCTTTACTCTGCAGACTACTTTATCTGCTATTAATATAGCCACTCCTGTACTACTTTGATTGTTTGCATAATAGATCTGTTTTTTAACAGTTGGGTCATGTTTTATAATTTATTTTGTCAATCTTTGTCATTTAATTGGTACGATTATACCATTGACACTCAATGTAATTATTAATATGTTAATCTTGTCCTTTCATTTTTATTTTCTGTTTGTTCTCCCAGTTTCTCATTTCTCTGTTTTCTTTTTCCTGGCTTCCAGTTCACTTATTATATTGTCTGTCCCATCCATTCTAGTATTAATCCCATCCACTGAGCTTTTTATTTCAGGAAATGCATCATTCAGTGATAAAACTTTCATTTGGTTCTTTTTATGATTTACAATTCTTCATTGGGACATTTTTTTAATTTGTTACAAGTGTGTTCATAATTTCTCATTAAAGCATTTTTATTACAGCTGCTTTAAAATCTTTGTCAGATAATTTTAACATGTCTGTCATGTCCATGTTGGCATATCTTGATTGTCTTTTTTTTATTCCGTTTGAGACCTTCCTGCTTTTAGTATGACAAATGATTTTCAATTGAAACTTGCATATTTTTGTGTTACATGATTCTCCATATTATTATATCTTCTTTTATAGATGGTATTTTTTTATATGACTCTGAGGGGGAAAAGGGAGGGCACCACCTCTTACTGCCAGGTTGGTGTAGAATTCCAGATTTGTCACTCAGCCTTCATTGACACCCAAGTTGGGTTAGGCTGCTCATTACTTCCAGGCAGAAGTGAGAGTTCTAACTCCCATGTTGTCTCCACTGACAGCAGTAGGGGTGTCCTTGTTACCACTGGGCAATGGGGAAAGATCATACCATCCATTGATCCTCCTCTGACACCACTTGAGTGAGGAGTGGGAACATTATTGCCAGGCATAGGTAGAAGTCCAGCTTCCCGCATGATCTGCACTGACACTGTGGGTACAGGGCTCATTATTGGCCAGCAGGGATTGCAATCCTTACTTTCTCCTGGACTTTCTCCAATATGAGCCCAGCAGGGGGATTGAAACTTCTTATAATAGCCTTATCTTTTGCTGGTAGGGTGGGGTCAGAGTTTTAGCTAGAATGCAGCTGTTATTGTCTGGAAGTTTTCTGTCTTACTAGGCTTCCCCTTTGATTATTTGGCTAGGTTTTCATTGGGATACTGTATGTCTGTGCCGATTGGTGTTTTTAGGTTACTGGCTTCATTATCTCTGAGTGGAGATGTATGAGGCAAAAAGAAAACCCAGATATCTAACCACCATGTTTATTCCTTAGATCCTGAGGTTCTTGGCCAGTGTACCTTCTTTTCTTTATTAGAGATATCTTATGTTTGTTTTTTATATAGTGTTTAGTGTTCTTAGTTTTACTTAGAGGGATGATGAGGGGGAAATGTCTACTCTGTCTTCTGGAAGTAGAACTCTCATTGGCAATGCTTTTTTTTCAAAAATTGTACTTATAGTTAATTTTTTAAAGTTTTTCCTGAAAAAATCACAGTCCAGTTCATGGGAGAGATTGCTCAGAAAGTGGCAGAATCACAAAGAGAATATTTTCTACTGTGGTCAGACTATCCAAGTGAATGGATTCAAAATGTGCTTAAAATATTGGTGTCTATACAAGCCCCAGCTCTCAAAGAGCCAGAAAGCCAATAATGTTATGTGTGCTTTCAGTTAATAGACAGGGTCAGTTGTTGAACCAGACATACCCAGCACAACCTTGGGACAAATGTTAAGACCAAGAGAGAAATAGTGGTCACAGGTAATCAGACAGACCTGGGAAGAGAACAGGCATGTCAGTAGTCTTAATCGCATGTTATCTTGCTCCTGACAACAGTCCTAGGAGTTAGGTATTGTTACTGATTTCCATTTTCCAAATGAGGAAAGAAGAGCTTAGGGATTAAATAATTTTTCCAAAATTTCACGGCCAATAAATGGAGGAGCCATTATTCAAAACTTGTCTGTCTGATTCTAGTATCTAGGTTTTTAACTATTAGAGATCAGAGATGTTCAGACAAAGTGACTAGAGAACATGGCAAGGATAACAAGGGTCACAATAATCCCTAATCTCAGTTCAAATGACCCTGATATGGGGGGTGATTCAAAAAGTAGCTGGAGATTTTCAATACACATACTGAGCCTCAGTAAATGGAATTCTAGCACAAATACTCTGCAGTTGCTGGCAGAGAATAATACCAGAAGCATCAGAAAAATAATCAGGAAGAGAAGAGACTAAGTTCAGGGACTAGAGTCATGGTGAAGATTTCTGGACCTGTTTGAAAGGACTTGATGGAAATGTAAGGAGTGTGCATGGGGCTCAAAGAGAGAGAGGCAGACTGCCCAGTTGTCTGGAACATTGTTTAATAATCAATAATCATATTGATAATGATGACTACCAGTTATTGAGTGCCGGTCATATGCCAAGGGCTATGCTAGACACTTAAATATGTTTCAATAATTGCAACATGTAACAAAGACTTAGGCTTGACTTCAGTGCACTGGGCTCCCTTTATCACAATGGAGCACCCTAAAAGGCTATACTTGGGATCCCAGCAGTCAGCTCCAAAGGCTTAAGAGCCTTGCTAGAAAAAAAAAACAGCTTCGTAAGCACAATTCACAATTGCAAAGATGTGGAAACAACCCAAGTGCCCATCAATACATGAGTGGATTAATAAAATGTGGTATATGTATACCATGGAGTACTACTCAGCTATAAGAAACAATGGTGATATAGCACCTCTTGTATTTTCCTGGATAGAGCTGGAACACATTCTTCTAAGTGAAGTATCCCAAGAATGGAAAAATGAGCACCGCATGTACTCACCATCAAATTGGTTTCACTGATCATCACCTAAGAACACATTTAGGAATAACATTGATTGGGTGTCGGGCAGATGTTGGAGGGATGGGTGTATACATACATAATGTGTGTGATGTGCACCATCTAGGGGATGGACACACTTGAAGCTCTGATTAGGGAAGGGAGGGGGGAAAAGGGGAATATATGTAACCTAAACTTTTTTACCCCCATAATATGCTGAAATTAAAAAAAAAAAGAAATTCTTGAATAAGAGAATGGGAATTTTTATCCCCTTCCTATCTCAAGTTAGGATTGGTCCAGAACACAGGATGCAGCTAAGGGTACAATGGAATAGATCAGTAATCTGTGAGGATTAGAAACAAAAAATTTAGGCATGAAGACTCTCACCTTCATTAGGAACACACACATTGTTCCAAATCCAAGGGAGGAAATCAATAAAAGAGAGCATCCCTGTAATCCATCCACCCATCAACCATTCATTCATTCGTTCAATGACTAATTACTGACTGTGTTCTACGCTTGGAATAATGCTAAATCCTCAGGACACAGAAAAGAACAAAACAGGCCTGATTTGTGCCTTTATTGAGCTGACTTCCTAACACAAGAGCATACATAACACAATGGATTGATTGGTTAATCACAGAGAATACATGAAACAGTAGATTGACTGCTTAAATATAGAGGTGCTCCTTGCGATAGGAGTGTAATAAAAGCGTGTAGCAGAGAAACATAACCTAGCCTAGGGGGATAGAAAGCCTTTCCACAGGAAGTGACATTTAAACAGAGGCCTTGATTTTGAGTGGGGTGAGGAGGGTCAGTGTCAAGAAAGCCCCAGTCAGAGGGAACAGCCTGTGCAAGAGCCCTGAGCAGGGAAGTTGCACTGCACACTGAAGGAACCAAGAGAGGGTGGCTGCTCGCCCCTGTGACCACAGAGGCAGAAGAGAATATCTTAGAAGTGGAACACAGGGTACAGGCTGGTGGGCTCCATAGGAAATGCCTATGAAGTGGCCAGCTCAGTTTAGTTACTTCATGGGTGACAAGAGCCTCTCTAACTCTTTGCTGCCTTTTCTGTTTTTGTACTAAGCACAAAAGTGAAGGATTTGAAAGGTGTTCCTCTTATGTCTTGAAAACCTCATCTTCTCCACAGCAGGGGTTTTCAAACAGCCCTGAGTTTGTATTTGGAGAGCAGTGCTAACTCTGTCCTTGTGAAGAAGTGATCTATGAGCAATGGATGTTATTTCTGTGTCAGCTCCTCGGATCAGAGGCAGCTGTGCATCCTAGATCCTCATGGCCTGGTCCATGTCATCATGTAGGTGATGAGTAGGGGGATGGAACTCTGCCAGCTACAAGCTCTAGGACCGAAGGGCTAAAGGTTGTGTTTTAAGCTACTTCAAAACCTATAGGATTTTCTTTTTTCCTTTTTGAAGCTCATTACAGCACTGAGACAACTATTAGTAATCCTGCTAAAGTCTAATACCAAAGAGCAGTAGAGAGGTATAATCTTCCAGCCCATTCAAGCATCCTGGTTTGCTAAAACCCATCTCATTGTAAAACTACAGAACAGTGTATATCGTGTATTCTTTCCCCATTTATAATTGGAATTATTTTAGTCGGATTTTTGTTTGTTTATTTGTGTAAAGGATAGGTTTCATACTTTTGATAGAGTCCCTACCAATCCCATGTAGTTAGAATAATTAAATACATAGTTTATTTCATTTATTTGACCAATATTTATGGATTCCAACTATCTGTGAGGCACACTTCTAGGTTCTAGAGATGCCATGGAAAAGAGATCCATGGAGTTCCTATTCATGTGGAGCTCAAAACCTAGAAAGTTGAGATGATAAGCAGGTAACAAAAAAAGGGAAAAAAATAAAGAGAGGATGAGAGAGAAACATTTTTAAAAAGAAGAAAGAAAGGAAGTTAGGGAGGTAAGAAGGGAGGAATGACATTTCAGGCAGTGAAAAGTCAAAAGTAATGTGATAAACCATACTTAGCACGTGCTAATTATCACTGTGCAACATACCAGTCCAAAACTTAATGGCTTAAAAGAACATTTTCTTTTATTTAAAATTGTTGTGGGTTGAGAATTCTGGAAGGATTCAGCTGGGTGGTTTGTCTATGATCCACATGGTGGCAGCTAGGACAGGAAGATCCACTTCCAAAAGCCATGTACATGTCTAGCATCTCAGATCCACTTTGGGTATGTATGTGTATGTTTCTCTCTCTCTCTCTCTCTCTCTCTCTCTCCTGTCCTATGCCTTTCTCTTTCTGTCTGGCTCTCTCTATCCAAAGGGCATTTTATCCTCAAGAGTCTCTCCATGTAGCTTGAGCTTCTTAAGGTATGGTACTCAAAGGGGACAACTTGCTTATAAATGTGAGTAAAAATTGCAAGTGTGTTAAGGCCAGAGACTAAAACCTGACATGGCATCACTTCTACCATATTCTCTTGGTGTGAGCAGTCACAGAGCCCACCCAGACTCAAAGAGATGCTATATAGGACCCCTCAATGGCAAAAATGCCAAGGCATGCTTGGACATCCTTAATCTACCCACACAGTTCCCAACATAATTTTGAGTGATTGAGAATGATTTTCCCCAGGAGATAACATTTCAACTGGGCCCTTAATGACAAAAAAAAAAAAAAAAAAAAAAACTAAAACACTAACTCTGAAAGCAGACCATACTAGGCCGAGGGAATAGCAAGTATAATAACCCTGAAGCATCAATAATCAATGTATTGGAGAACAGTGAAGGCTAGTGTGGCTGGAGCTTGATGTTTGAGAGGGGGACTTTAATGGGATGAGGTGAGAAAGTAGAATCAATAGGTCATGGACCAGAATTCTGATACTATTCTTAGTGTGAGGGAAGGCTTTGGAAGGTTTTGAAATTAGTGTGAACTAATTTACACACTTAAAGGATTATAGAAGTTAAAGTATAGCAGTTGGAAGAATAGTAAGGACACTATTGCAGTAATCCAAGTATGAGATGATAATGACTTGGACTAGGTTGGTTTGAGTGGAGATGGGTTTAGGATGAATGTAGGTATAGGTAGAGGTATAGGTAAAATTGGTTAAATTAAACATGGGTATAGGTGTAGGAGTAGATGTATATGCAAAGATAGGTAAAGACATAGATATATATTTAGAGATAGAGCTATATTGATATAGATTTAAATAGAGATAAATATTTAGATATAAATATGCAGAGAGAAATTGATATAAAAATAGATATAGAATTAAAGATAAGGTATATAGATAGAGATAAAGATACATAATTGTCCCCTGGTGTACGCAGGGTATTGGTTCCAGGACCCCCCACATATACCAAAATCCGTACCTACTCAAGTCTTGAAGTTAGTCATGTGGAACCCACAAATACAAAAAGTTTGCCCTCTGAATCCACAGGTTTCACATCCAGCAAACACTGTATTTTTGATCTGTGTTTGGTTGAAAAAAAAAATCTGCATATAAGTGGAACCGCCCAGTTCAAACTCATGGTGTTCAAGGGTCAACTGTATGAATGTAAATTTAGATGCAGATAGAGCTAAATAGAAATATAGAAATAGATACGGATTTAGACAGACACAGAGACACAAGCACCAAGATAAATGTTTTTGAGATGGATACAACAGAATTTGCCAATGGATTAGCTATGAGGATGAAGATATAAAACAACTCAAGTATGACTTGAGCAACCAAATGCAGAGAAATGTCATACTCTGAGTGAGAGGAGACAGATTTATGAAAACTATTTCACTTCAGAGGTAAAATAGGCCCAAGGAAACCTCTGAAATCTGAAATACCTGGGGAAATGGCATATCTCTGTAGGTACCTATTGATTTTTCTTTCCTCTTCCCTCTCACATGAAAACTCTTCCACGCCTCTATTTTTACATCATAGCATTTCTCACCTCTGGAATACTGTGATGGGGAGAGAATCACAGACATTAGAGAGGGAGAGACCTGTATTTAAACCCCATGTCTGCTACATATAAGCTGTGGACTGTGTGTAAATTAGTTCACTTCATTAAGCTTAAATTCCTTCAACTTCAAAATGGGAATAACTTTACCTATCTCACAGGGATGCTATGAGAATTAAAAGTAAAAATTTGCATGATGCATTTAGCACCATATCTAGAAACTAGCAGGGCTCAAGAAATGTTAGTCTCATTTTCCTTATATTCTCAAAGTTTTCAAAAATTATACTTGTTCTTCAAGACCCAACCTTCCTCAGTTGCTTTATAAAACATTCTCAATCATCTCCACCCCTATTATTGCATTATTCCAAAACTATTTCCCTTAAGCTAATGCAATTTCCCAAGTAAACTGTAATTTTCTTAAAGGTAGTGATTGACTCTTATATATTCTTTTTTTTCAGTAACACCCAGTCCAATGTTGAGCATTTCGTAAATACTACATAAATCCCTGTTGATTGATTCATTTTTCTTTCTTTTTGGTGAATTCAATAATTATCTGCCAAAATATTGAAGGTCCAGTAAAAAAAAATGACTCAAAAAAGTATTTTATAAGTTTTCTTAACTAAATATGACAAGGACTTTTAAAAGATTTTTTTGATTTTCTTATTCTTTTTAAGTGGTTCTCATATTAAATAGATTGTTATAGATGTAAAAGTGAAGTTCTCTGTGATGAATGATTTTTTTCATCAAGTTTTCTGAAGGTTAGACAGTCAACATTTACAAATTACATTGATGTGTCATAGTCTTAAATGAATTGTATTATATTAAATATTAGAACATTTGTGAATGCTGAAAAATTTGTTCAGTATAAATTTTACTTTTGAAATATAACCTTCTGAGATAGATATATATTGTATTTTAAAATGTGTTTATTATAGTTTATTTTATTAAAAGTGTGAAAATGGGTACAGTTGCATATTAAAATAATATCTTGCTCTCCTCTCTGTCTCTGCCTGTGACCATAAAAATATTCTCTTCCTTACACAGCCTAAAAAGGCATACTGACAAAAGCTGAGGCTCTTCCTATCACTACAAAAATTAAGATTATTCAGAATGATACTTTGTCTCCAATTCAGATCAAATATAAGCAATGATATCTTTCTCACACCTCCTTAATATGAAGAGAGCTTCTCTTCTAATAGAATCTTAACAGTGTATTTATAAAATTATTACTCCATGATTTGAAAACCTTTATTTTCCAGGAGTATTCCTCATTTTATTTTATTATTGTTCTTCTAGTAACTCATTGATCTTGGTATTCAAGGATTTTCCACATTGGATGTTCCTATGAAATAGTAACCTCCATTTTAATAACTTAATCTCATAGAAGATATTTCAAATAACACACAAATATCCCTTACTGCACATGAAAATCCTTTTGTTGGCATAGTCATTTTACCACAGTCACATATTGAGCATTCTATAACAAACACTACACATAACCACAAGAAAAACAAAATAAACTATGAAATAAGAAATATTAAACAAAATATTTCTTTCCCTAGTACTCATATAAAAAGGATGATCTGTGTGCAACCTCCTCAATGAATGCTGGAGTATGGGCTATTCCACTGTTGAAGCATTGTCATAATAATCTGTGCCCTGTATAGTTGCTTCTGTAATTAACAAAGTATTTAAAAAATGTCCAAAGTCCTTTATTTGATTTTTTTTCATCTGCATCCAGCACTGAAAAATCCAGCATTCCTCAAACAGCTCATCCTATGGCATCTTTTGATCTTTCAGTTTAAATATCACCTCTACAATCAGGCTTTCTCTGGGCATTTGAAATAAAACTCCCTGAGTATCTCACAGAGCATCTTCTGTCTTTCTAAATACTTACCACAATCTGTGTTTGTCATACTTACCTGTTCATGGGTTTATTTTCTCTCTTCCTCACTAGATCAGAAGCTCTAGGACAACAGGGAATGTGGTTGTCTTGATCATCTGTCTGTTCTTGGTGTTTATAAAATGACTGGTTTATAATGGATGGTCAACACATTTTCTGCATGTATGAGTGAATTTTGCACTTACACCATGGAAATATAGAGACTAGTAAGTTTACACCATCAGTTTCCAATGAGATGGCAGCAAATCCTTTCTTTTCATTGTATTCTCTTTTTATCTTTCTTTTCATTGCTCTTTGACTAATGCCAGGCCCTTTGGAGTAAGATCCCAGTTATGAACTCCATCTTGACAAGTTTATGCATTAGCTCATCCAGCCAAATGCCAGGCATAATAGTAAATATTGGAGGTTGCTAAATAGTGACAGTGCATAGTAAAAATTGGGCAGCTACCAGATTATAAAGAGGCTTATATACCATTATTTATCAAATTTTCTTGTTCAGTAGAATACAAGGGGCTTTTTAAAAAGTATAGATTCATAGCAACTCACCCTCTCCCAAACCCTGTGAGATTGACTCTCCAGATGTGATACTTAAAAACCCAGACATTTAGCAAGAACATATTTGTTTCTTATGATTAAGCAAGTTTAGAGATTAGAAGTATATTTCACACTAGAGATTTTATCCTGAAGACTCAGAGAAAGCAGTGAAAGAGTGTAAGCAGAGAAACAATCTTTTGGAAGGATGTGCTGGTGGCTGAGCGTAGCAGACAGGATGGAGAGGAGGCAATGATTGGTATGCTATTAGGTGGGAAAATGGAGTTGGGATTTGGCCAATGCTTAGATTTGTGGGCTGAAGCTTATGTTTGGGAAAAACCAGGTGAATAGTATTGCCTTTCTCTGAAGTAGGACTTTCAGGAAGAGGATAAAATTAAGAGCAGAGGTGTGTGTGTGTGTGTGTGTGTGTGTGTGTGAGAGAGAGAGAGAGAGAGAGAGATTGGTGGAGCTTGGGGGGGCGGTGCTTGGTTTATGGAAGGATTATGAGTTCAGTTTGGGAAACAACAAGTCTGCAGTGCCTGTGGTACATTCAGTTCCAGTAGGAAGTTGGGAATATGAGTAAGCGTTCTAGGAAGCGATTTGGATTGGAGGTGTTGATACGGAATGGTCAGCATAGAGATAATAATTGAAGTCATTAGAGTAAATGAGAGTTGGGTGTGAAATTGCATAGACAGAGAGAAGAGAAAAGGGATGAAGTTAGAACCACATGGAATTACAATATTTAAAGGATAGATAAGGGGAAAGGAACCATGAAATAAACTGGGAAGATATAGAAGTGAATCCAGGGATGAATGATGTTATGGGGAAAATTAGAAAGGGTCTCCAAAAGAAAACTGATTACAGTATAAAATTTTGCCAAGGTCAAGGAAGATAGAACTCAAAATGCTCATTGCATTTATAAATAAGGAGATCACTAATGGCATTTACTGGTGAACTTTCAATAGATAGATGACAATAGAAGTCTGATTATAATGAGCTACAATATGTATGAAATAAAGATACAGAAATCTATGATATTCAGTTTCCCACTTATAAAATGGATACCGTAATACCTTCTTTGAAGGGCAGATGTGAAGATTAAATGAGATCACTGGCTTCTGACACAAATACCTAGCACCCAGTAGATGCTCAAAATATTTTGAAGAAATATTTTTTCAGTATAATTAATACAAAGCCAGGATTTCATATGAATTCAGTATAATTTAGTTTATCTTTCTTTGTTGTTGACAACTGTAAGAAGCAAGGCATTAAGTTATGGCCATGGCTCAGCCTCATAAACAAATGGCTATAGATTATATACTATGGATGTAGTACTCTGTAAAAATCTATACATGTCAATGAATATAAGACATTGCCCTGTGTTTAATTAAAGATGAGTGAAATGAATAATATTCACCCTCAAGGGACTTATTATTAGTTAGTATTTATTAGTAGAAGTATATACATACAAGTGAATGAAAATTTTACCCATCTTTAACATCAAAAAGTTTGAAGACTGGAGTTTTATCCACATTTCAGTGCAGCTTCACTCTTAGGCATGATCTTGTGCAGAGTTGACACTCAATATTGTTTATAGGGATTAATAAATTAGTAAATATGTTGTCTTAGTCTGTTCCTGCTGCTATAACAAAATACCAGAGACTGGATAATTTATAAAGAGAAGAAATTTATTTTCTCAGAGTTCTGGAAGCTGGGAATTGCAAGATCAAGGTACCAGCAGGTTGAGTGTCTAGTTAGGGCCCTGTCCCTACTTACAAGATGCTGCCTTATTGTTCTCACATAGCAGAAGATCAAGGGGCAAAAAGCCCAGCTAGTTCCCTCCACCCCTTTTAAAAGGCACTGATGCCATCCATGAAGGTGGAGGCCCCATGGCCTAATTGCCTCCTAAAGGCCCCACCTCTTAATACTGTTACATTGGGAATTAAGTTTCAAAATACATTTTGGAAGAGACACAGATATTCAAACCATAGCAGGTGATAAATTACTGTGGTATCTAGATACTGGGAAATCTATAAAACCAAGGGTACAAAATGTAACTGGTCTTCCATTATGCCTGGAGCCAGAGTAGCAAGGAGTGTTTGCCATTTGTGAAATGAATGGGATATATTTAAACATATTTCAACAGGGAGCGTACCAGTATGGCTTCCTTGGTTAAGCTATATCCCATTGCAGATGGCTGATCTAATGAGGAATTCATACCCTTATGGTATCTAGCTAGTATTCTAATTAGAAAACTCTTGATCACAAAATAAGTTCTAGAGACCTACTATACAGTATAGTGCCTACAGCTAACAATTTGGTATTGTATACTTAAAATTTAGCAAAAGGGTAGATATTACCAAAATTATCAATAATAATAACAAATAAAGGAGGAAGGAGAAAACTTTGGAAGGTGGTGGATAATTTATGGCCTTGATGGTGGTGGGTGATGGTTTCATGGGCGTATGCTTACCTCCAAATTCATCAAGATGCATGTATTAAATATGTACACCTTTTTGTTGTATGCCAATTGTACTTCAGTAAAGCTGTTTTAAAAAAGAAAATGAATAAAATAAACCTATCTTTTTTCTAGACTTAAAGTTTAAAAATGGAAGAAAAGCCTTATTCTAGAATTGGTGTCTACCTATGCTTCAGCTCCTTATATCTAGATTAATAACAATGCTTTACTAATTAGCTTAGTGATTATAAGGAAAAAAATTTCAAATTAAGAATCCTGTTAAATATGATGGTTAATATTATAAATGAATTATCTTTGGTAAAATTATTCAAAATATATGGATTGGCAAAAATATTTTAGAAAAAATTTCATCATTGCCTTAAGAGGGTATACAATGCAAAGAAGTCTCTATCTTGTACTTTAGGGAACAATTCCTAAAAGTTTCTGGGACGTGCCACCATTGGTTAGGAAGATTTCTGGTTACCTAATAACAGACCATCAGGGACACAGATTCTTCCTTCTTATCTGTTGTTACATCTGCTTTAAGTGAATGTTTCATGCAAGATGATGGTGAAAGTACCAAAAAAGACATAGGGCTGGAGTTTCATCAGATTACAGACCCAATCAGGCTTTTAAAACCTGCTTCCCAATAAATGTTTTTAAAAAATGAAAACAATAGTTTATGTGAAAGATATTTGTCTGAAATTGTCTGTTATTATAACCAGATAGCAAGCTCATAGAGGATTAGCCAGCCCTGGCTCTCTTCAAATTTCTTGGTTGTCCTGTTTTCTACCAATAGGAATCTATAAGTCATATATGTCTAAACTGGCTCAAGGCCATGTGCATAATGTGAATAAAGGTAGACTAAGACATAATGGGGATAGTTAGAAAGTCATAGTTTTCTATAATAAGCCTGCTATAATAAGCTATAATAAGCACCATCGTCCAGTCTTTCTCCACTATGTTTCATCTAGGATCACCTCTAATGCTCCCAGAAAGTATCTCTTGCATAGAGTTCAGGGTCCCAGAGAACATTGCAGCAACCACTGGTATACGTTTCTGATATAAAAGCACTTGTTAAAACAGCTCCTTAGAAAACCACCCACTTTTAAATGTTTCTCAAAAGCATCTTGCATTCTAATGTGTGCATATTAAAAATATGTATCTCTAAACAATTTGATGCTAATTTTCCAAATTAATATGCAAGTCTACAGTGTCATTTTCTGTGTTAGATGCAGTTATAAATGGATTTTAATGGGAAATATGACCACATATGTTATGGTACCTCACGTCTGTTTATGATTATATCCAAAGGACAGTTTATAAAATTTATTCTACAAAAATAAAAACTATACCCTTTGGATAAGCATATATCTATATTTATATAATATTTATATCTATATAATATTTAGATTACATCCCCACTCTATCTACTGGGAACACTGATTATCAATATGGAAAGAATATTTGCACCCAATCAGAGTTTACTTCATAACATTTAGAGTAGAACCATAATGGAACATGGTTCTGAATCCATTATAAAAATGTTTGATTGGAGCATCTGTTAATTCTCTGCCTTTAATTTTGCATATGGATAGCATACTTGGTGTCAAGGCAACTCAAAGTTTCATTTTTGTGTTCAGGAATCAATATTAGTGATTGAACAGGACAAGTTCATCTGTCTACCCAATATTGAAATATGACTGATAAGGTAAAACTACATCTAGTTGTAGGGAACAGAGATAATTTGATAGCAAAATAACTGGGATCTTGCCAATGATATTTTTTCCCCTCCTCTCCCTCAGTGACATCTGGACCAGAAGCATATAAGAACTGTCATGTTTCTGGAATATTCCAAGGTCATCCTTCTAGGATTTGCTTCTATTTTCTACCTTGGATGCACAGTTACTCTCATATTCACATGGGTTTCATCTGTGGAATAATTTTTAATACAATTCATGCCTTTTAATACAAAATTATGTAATTTAATAGGATGGAGAGGAGAGTTATTTTTTTTTTTTTTTTTGAGACAGAGTCTCGCTTTGTTGCCTGGGCTAGAGTGAGTGCTATGGCGTCAGCCTAGCTCACAGCAACCTCAAACTCCTGGGCTTAAGCGATCCTACTGCCTCAGCCTCCCTAATAGCTGGGACTACAGGCATGCGCCACCATGACCGACTAATTTTTTCTATATATATTTTAATTGGCCAGATAATTTCTTTCTATTTTTAGTAGAGATGGGGTCTCACTCTTGCTCAGGCTGGTCTCTAACTCCTGCCCTCGAGCGATCCACCCGCCTCGGCCTCCCAGAGTGCTAGGATTATAGGCGTCAGCCACCGCGCCTGGCCAGGAGAGTTAATTTTTATAAGGCACTATTTCAAATTTTTCTAGTCCTATAAACTACTCTTCCTCATTTTGGTGGTATCATTGACAGAGCCTGAGGTTAGCCTCTCAGAATAAATGCACATTTTTAGGGAAAAGATTTGCATCCTCCAATGCAGATTTGCATGAAGAATTTTTTCTTTTTACCTGCAAAAGGATCATTTCTTAAAATGCTGCATTAAAAGTCCTTGACACAGCAGCAGACAAAAATGGTGAATGCAGGCATAGGCACAGTGGATGGCTAAATATATCTCACCTCAGTGGACTCTTTGGTATTTAGGTTTTCAGTGATCTGTTAAATGCTCTGCACATTTTAAAAGCTGTTTGCAGGCAATTCATGTAAGATGGCATACAGGCAATGGATTGGCTTTGCAAAACATGTGTATTTAACAAATTCACTTTTGCTTCTGTTTGATCCTTTGGCATATTACTTGTATGTTTTTCTCTTCTAGGTTTGGAAAACTTTATTTAGTAGCTTTCCAATTTTCCTACCAAAAAAAGTAATAAATACTTCCTCTTTTGGTACTCTTTTGAATGATATTCTCACAAGATTATCAGAATTCCTTTTCCTACTACAGAATCCTGAATCAGCAAAATTTGCAACTTTGCAGCATACTTAAAATAGGTTTGCATGAATCTAATATGGCATTGCCAGCCTGTGTCACTTCTTTTTTTTTTTTTTTTTAATCTGAAGGATCTTCAGAATTTGACCAGTGCATGGAAAGAAAGAATCTATCCTCCTGAAATACTTCAGTGCCTGCTGCTTTTCTACTGCTTTGCCTCTGTGCTTCTAGAAGACGTGACTAATGATTTCGTATTACAGTGACCTGGTGACTTGTCTGTGACAGATGGAAATGATGGGCTCCTGCACTAGCTCAGTCTTCACAACTGCCCGATATTGGTCTCTTCTTGGCCATTCATAATCAAGAATCAACATTCTTTTAGTTACTCTTAAATCTCTAGATAACCCCTTTAAGACAGGCAACTATTGGAAACTGGGAGAGGATATTGCCATGTGGTAGAAACTACAATTTCTTTGATAAAATGGAAGAAAGCAGGGCTTCAAGGCATCTGGGTAAAACAATTCAAAGACAAAAGAAAAACAAGAACCAATCCAGAGGAGTCTTCATTTGTTTCATTTCTGAAATACCTTTTTTATACTGAAGTCTTAGTGTTCTCCTCTCAGTAGAACTTTTCTTTATGAATCCTGGCAGCTTTGTGGCTTGTGTGTGCATGCATGCACGTAAGTGGACACGTGTTTTTGACCTTCCATTTTGCCTCTTATTCATGGTCTCTAACCATAAAAGTTAACACTTTGGGCTGCTTTCACAGTTTTTGTTCTTCGAAGATGGAAAGGACAATGAGGGACAGTATCCAAAAGCTGTGAATATTTACTGTTCCAGCTGTCTAGCATCCATGGGTGCTTTCCAATGGCCGCTATATTTCATTTTATGGAATTAGCCCCCCTTCTCTGATTGCAGCCTTGATGGGACTATACATCATTCATGTCCTCCATTACAGGAACCAAAGGAGTCCTTTCAGGCACTACAGGCTCCTTAGAACAGGATTTTTCTCTTCAACTCAGTATAGCCCAGGGGTAAGTTAATATATGCCTTAAGCTCGAGCAATCAGATTCCTTCTCTTAGAACATTGGGAGACTCAAGATCTGAAGACGTTTGGTGTTCATTTATCCTAACTCTGGAACTCTGATGTCCTGGCTGACTATTCTCTTCTGCCCTGATTGTTCTTGTTCTGTGTTGAACTATATATATCTATTCTAGTTTTCTGATCTACACATTGATTTTGTGAACTACGCAATGTCTTTTCAGTAAATGTATTTTGCTTACATCTTTCATTGTAGGTTTTTATTGTTTGCAAGAAAAAACAATAAAACAAAACAAAATAAAACCTAGAGGATATATTTATCCTAAAACATTTCTGGGACAAAGTTAGTTAAGTATAGACACAAGATTTGGACATAATTCAGAGGCTGGGGCATTTATTAATGCTGAACATCCATTTATGAGATAGCTATATAGAAATTTTTAAACAGCAATTTTATTTAGTTTCAACAAAATGTAGTAAGCACCTATTATAATCACATTCCATATGAGATTAGGCATGGGAGAAAAAACAATGAAGAAGGCACTGTTGAGCCATTTATAATCCATCCTAAGAAATTAACATAAACAGATGATTTCAAAAAAACACTGTAACCCAAATATAGGGCATTCCAGTGTGTGCCACTATTTCCACCCATGCCAACTTGGACTTATTGCATCTCATTACTTAAACAGAATCTACTCAGACCAATGTGCTTGTCACTGATATATACTTTCATAAAAATGTGCCAGACAGTAAAGTGAAGGATTTTATACTGCAATCTCCAACTCAGACTTACATATGTGTGTTCTACTCATCTCCTTCTTCAAGCCTCTTTTTTTTTTGGTCCTTTCCCACAGAAATCTTTGTCCATTCCCCTTTCCAGTAAATACCTTCCTTAGCATTTCCCCTTCTCACACCTATATCCAATTTATTATCAAAAAAATCCCTTCTCAAAACCTACTTTAACTTACCCATCACCCTTTCCAACTAGCCAAGACTCTTCTTGTCATAGGATCCATCATGCTTAGGAGACAATGAAAGAGTATGAAGAATTTTTTTTTTTTTGGTAAAGATAATGATATCTGATCTAGATTTCAGTCTTTGCCTAAAATTTTCCAATTAGCATGGGTCTACATAATTTTTATATTCTTTCTGAATTTTATTTTAGCCAAACTAGCCTAGACCTACTTC
The DNA here is from genome assembly GCA_028533085.1 of Varecia variegata. Classification (NCBI taxonomy): domain Eukaryota; kingdom Metazoa; phylum Chordata; class Mammalia; order Primates; family Lemuridae; genus Varecia; species Varecia variegata. Next base: position 83,227,527 of record CM052437.1, read on the forward strand.
CTTCTGGGGTCTGTTGTGAAGATAAACTATAGGTGCTTTGTAATATATTCTATACCATGGATGTATGAGAAACTAAAGTTCCATTTAGGTAAAAGTCTGAATGAGATCAAATTTAAGTTATCTTTTCCCAAAATTTCATCTATTACATGAATCATTACATAAAACAAACCCAAGTGAGGATAAGTAAATGGCAGTGGCACCAACATTTTTATCACTAAGAATTCTGAAGCAACTATTTTTGCCTTGTGAGGTTACCTGCTCTCATACCACTACTGAGCAATCTGATATTTTCATTCTGGAGTATTCATTTGGACCACATCAGGTTATAATCAAACACTCTTGGTCTTCTTTTTCTGATTGTTCAGTGGACCCCAGTCTGGAAGGATGAGGTTTTGGGCAGACAGGCAAACTCACTAGACACTAAAAATGCTGCATTATTACAAGCACTTTTCCAAACAACACACACACACACACACAAGCACACAAACATACTTCTGGTTTCAGAAAATCCTGCTCTACTTGGGGTTTTTTTCTAGTAGTTGATTATGATAAAAAAGGATGTTTCTATTCTTTCTGAAGACTCAGTCTCCTCCCAGAAGAGCTGGCTTTCTCAAGATCCAAGCAAAACTGGGCATAGGAAGTACTTAAAATCCAGCAGAAGATCCACTACGTTTATAGTGTTGGGCTATCTCTGGGGCAACAGATATGTCCTTTAACTTTTTTTTTTTATGTTTATTTTTTTATTTTATTTTTTTTATTTATTATAGCTTATTATGGGGGTACAATCGTTCTGGTTAAGTATATTGCCCATGCCCCTCCCAACCCCCGAGACTGAGCCTCAAGGGTGTCCATTCCCCCAACAGTGCACATCGCACTCATCATGTAGGTAAACACC
>CM052437.1:83228921-83246269 GCA_028533085.1 Varecia variegata
ATCAACTCTGAGCAATCAATTTAATCTAAAATGGACTCAGTGGATTGTTAATATATATTATTGTATGGAAAATATAGGCAATGTCCCTCATATCTGCACCTACCTAAGACAGTAAAAAGCGAGGCATTTGTAAATCTGTAAGATAGAAATTCCATGAGAACCAGTTGCTTTATAAGAAATAATGATTACGGTAACCTATGGCCCCAATATGGAGAATAAAACAAGAAGCATTGCTTAAACTTAATCCTACATAGAGCTCCCAGAAGGCATGTCTAAGTAGGCCAGGGCATTTTTTTCAATTACCCTGCCCCAACCTGACAGGCTCAACCTTGCCCTACATAACAGGTCTGTGTAATGCGCAAGAGAACTCTGCCTTTTGTATATTTAAGTCTGGCGGCTGCACAGCCATCTATCATTTGTGCAAAGAAGACTTACAGTGCAGGATGCCAGGGAGTCATGTGAGGATAGCCCTGGCTGCTTCCTCCTCACTGTGTGACCTACCACCCCAGAGTCACCAGATCCCCTGAGGGTGTTGTCAAAACTAATTGACAGAAAGCCTAAGACAAAAAATGTGGCTCCCACACATTGAAGTCACTCACACTTGTGACTTTAGGTTCAAACAATTCAGGACTTCCCAGGTTTTCAACTAAGGGGCACCCTGCCTTGCTGAATTTTCATTAAATGACAATATTTGAAAATATATTTTAAGCCCTCAGGGAGCATTCAGGCAAAAATCAATTTAAGAAGTAACTAAGATATGCCTCACATGCAACTCAAAGTTAGATGAGAAGGCCAGTCGTTCCCTTCTTTCTCAATTCCCACTACGTTCAAATTTCTAAGTACATAGACTTGAACTTGAAGCAATCCAATGAACATGTCCATTTTAGCTAATGATTATAGTTTTCTAATTTCATCAGAGATTCTGATGATTAGAATCAGGAGAGGGTCACGCCCAAAGCTTATAAGCAGCAAAATGGTTTTTAAACTAGAGCTAATGCCAACTCTAAAATTTTTGTTGCTTCATATTAGCGAACATGCAACACCTCCCTGCCTGGCATAAACTTTCCCAGAAAGAATAAATGTACAACATAATGAACTACCAGCACTTACCATTAAATGTGCTTAAAAAACAATAGCATGTTTTTCTGTTGTTTCCAGAATTAGCTCTGAATTGGAAGATAATGAGTTTCACATGACAGCATGAGTCATTTTGCAGTGGTCCTTCTCTGCACCCCTCTTCCAACAAAAGGATGTTCTAGGAAGAGCAGAATGATACTTACAGATCAACATGGCCTGAGAATTCGATATGAAAGTGACGGTTACATGCAGATGATGATGCTGGCACAAGCAGATATTTCACTCTATTTTTAGGCATCAAATTAGGTTTACTGAAATGAAGCTTCTTAGGCATCCCACATTCAATATATGTTAATCTTTCTGGGAAGTGTTTCCCAACCTCACTTTTTAGTTTTGGAGGCAGTGTGATAGGGAATTTTGCTGGGTTACCAGCTCATACCTCTCCATACTCAGCCATTCTGGTGTCTCCAACTGCAAACAAACTAGGCTTGAATGCAGTTGCTGTGGAATGCACTAATTAATTACATTTGCTTTACATAATTGGCATTAGGGCTTTTTGAACAAAAATGCAAATTTATGGAAATTGGTTGAAATACTTATGCAAAATAAAATAAAAATGGACCTCTAAATTATTGTAAAAAATAAGGTAGTTTTAATTGAACAGCTAAAAGATTTGTACTTCGTTATATGATTACATCTAGTAAACTTAATTTAAAAAGTAAGTTCATTTGCTTTTATCTAACCCTTCCATATCTTGCTCAGTGTTGTTGGTATAATTATCACCAATAAAGGACCAATCTTATTTTCTATCTTTTTTGCATCAAGTGTTAGTTCTGTAAACAGAAATGGAACATGTTATTCTTTTGAACAGAGCCTCGTGCATTACAAATTAGGAAGCACGGGGCCAAAGACTTGCAAAACAACCAATTATTGCTTAAAGGCGACAAAATGCAGCACCCTGCTTATGAGCTGTTTTGCAGGGGTAATGACCTTGCTATAGAACAAGACTTTCCACAAAAGATCATTGCAAGGCAGTTATAAGGTAGATGGCCTCACAATCAATAGAATGAATATATCTGGCAATGGTGGCAAGGAATAGGTAATGTAGATGAATATGCAGTCAGTGGTGCAATAAAATAAGTATTAAGATGCTCATGACATAGGAGTGATTGCCAATAAATGGGTGCTTAATAAAAAAATGTGTTAAGAAATGTGGAATATAGGTGGATAAACACTAAATGACGAGTGAGAAATAAAACATTGCCAAGTTAAGCAACATAGACATTTACATACAATTAACAAGCTGTTAATTATTGATGGACAACTCCCAAAATTCAAAGAGATACAACTTAATATACATTCAGCTAATCGGGAAATTAGGCTGACCTCTAAACTCCAAGGATAAAAAAGTAGTTTTATGAGAGTCCAACAATTATGGTAAAGTTTTAACTTTCTTACTCAGTACTTTTCTTGGTTACTGTGAGACTGGGGGTGCCCTTAATATTCTGGTGCTATTTTAGTACCTCCACTTGTAATTATTTCTTAAAACATCCTCAGGTTTTCAGTTGAATACTTTATTCTCTTCAAGTTTCTACCATAAAATGTAATGGGAGGTTGCCTGAGACTGTTTAAAGCTTGTCAGGCTCTCATCAGGAGAGGGTAGGTGAACTGATTTTTATAAATAGAGGGCCATGTCCTTGCACCTTACTCCTCAAGAGTGACAAGTCTGAAGAACAAATCTCTAGCAATTTGAAGTGGAGAAATGAAATTAGTAAGCCTTAAAAACTATTACCGGAGATACTCAGATTTTTAACGCCAAAATGGGGGTGTGATCTTATGATTTCCATCGTCTGTTTTCTGTGTGATGATATATATTTTCTTTTACCTCTTTTATTTTTCAGTTTGATGCATGACATGTTTATTTTGCTCCTACTATGTACAAAATAGTACCATAATCCCTGAGGAGAAACAGAAATATAATTCACGGTTCCTGCTCTTTCACACAGACACATACAAAATACAAAAAAAAAAAGGCAGGGTGTGGAAAGGGCTATAATGAAAGGAGTAAAAAATAAAGTTTAAAGATAATTAACTTTGTTGTTCCTAGATGACATATATGACAAATCTGACTTAAAAGTGCATCTCTCCTAAGTTAGTGATTGATAGCATATATTTCACTTTAACTAGTGTTATTGTAGAAGGCATTGATATAACTATACCACATTCTCTTCCTTCCTTCTTCTTGTCTCTCTTTATTCATTATTCATCCTTAAGTTAAAATTATTTGGTTGGTCCATGTAAGATTTCTAGGAAAACTGTTCTTTCTCAAAACTGCGAGGAGTGCAAGTTTAGAAAGATATGGTAAAAACCATTGAGCTGTTCACTGCAAATGGGTGAGCATTAAGATATATAAATTAGATCCCAGTAAAGCTGCTAAAAAAATTACTGGGCTAACTAGTAAATTCATACTAATAACATCATCAAAATGATTAGAATCTGAGCCCACTCTTTCATTCACACAATTTGATGTCCTTACCAAGATGCAGTCATTTTCTTGTGCTGACCCATGTTCCCAGATGAGAAGGAATCAGCAAAAGAACTTGAAAAGTATGAAAAATCAAAGTGAAAGGACACTCCCCAAAGGGAACACCAGATCTCTAGCAATGGATACAAAGCAAAATGAAAATATTGGAAAGAAAGATAAAGAATTCCAAATATGGATTATAAGGAAGCTCAATGAAATCTAAGAGAAACTGGAAATCCAACTCAAGAAACAAGAAAAACAATTTAGAATATGAATAAAAAATTCACCAAAGAGATTAAAGAAAAACCAAATGGAACTCCTAGAAATGAAAAATTCATTTAAGGAAATACAAAACATAGTAGAAAGTTTTAAGAATAGCCTAGACGAGGCAGAAGAAAGAATCTCAGAGCTTGAAGACAACTCTTTTGTATTAAATCAGTCAGTAAAAAATAATGAACAGAGAATTAAGAGGAATGAACAAAGCTTACAAGAAATTTGGGATTATGTAAAATACCCAAATATAAGAATCATAGACACCCCAAAGAGAGAAGCAAAAAAAAACACACAAGGGCTGGAAAAATTACTTGAGTAATTGAGGAAAACTTCGCTGGTCATCCGGGTACAAGAAGCTCAGTGAACTACTGGGAGATTGATTCCAAAGAGGCAATCAGCAAGACACATAGTCATCAGACTGGCCAAAGTCAACATGAAGAAGGAACTCCTGTGAATCCTAAGGCAAAAACATCAAGTAACTTACAAAGGAAAACCCATCAGGCTAACTGCAGACTTCTCAATTGAGACCTTACAAGCCAGAATGGACTGGGGCCCTAACTTCAGTATTCTTAAACAGAACAACTGTAAGTGTAGAATTTTGTGTCCTGCAAAACTAAGTTTCATAAATTAAAGAGAAATAGACTTCTCCAACAAGCAAACACTGAGTGAATTTTTCAAGACCAGACCTGCCCTGTGGGAAATACTCAGAACTGCATTATATACATGGATCAGCACAATGGTCATACTCCAGAGTAAAACTACCCAAACGCTAAAGTTCAGAGCTCAAATGAAAAAACAAATAGTACAAGAGGTAAAATAAAGCAATAAGGTACTACCCAACAGGATGAACAGAACAGCATTCCACATATCAATTCTAATCTATAAATGTAAATGGTTTGAATTCACCACTCAAGAGACATAGGCTTGCTGAATGGATAAAAAAATAAAAACCAAATATCTGCTGTCTTCAGGAAACACGTCTGACCCACAAGGGACCCTTACAGACTCAAGGTCCAGGGATGGAAAAAATATTCCACGCAAACGGAAACCAACGGAAGCAGGTGTAGCCATTCTCATGTCAGATAAAATTGACTTTAAAACCACAATAGTAAAGAAAGACAAAGCTGGTCATTATATAATGGTAAAGGGAGCAATTCAAAAAGAAGGCATAACAATTCTAAATATTGATGCATTTAACACAGGAGCACCCATATTCATAAAGCAAACCCTACTAGATCTAGGTAGAGAGATAAACAGCAACACTGTTAATGCCAGGATATTCAACACCCAACTGACAGAACTGGACAGATCATACAAGCAGAAAATATATAAATAAACACTGGACCTAAACGAGACTATAAAACAATTAGGCCTAACAGATATCTACAAAACATTTTATCCAAAAACTACTGAATATACATTCTACTCATCAGCACAAGGAATGTTCTCCAAAATTGATTATATTTTAGGCCAAAAAAACATGGCTCAACAAATTTAAAAAAATAGAAATCATACCATGTATCTTCTCAACCACAGTGGAATAAAACCAGAAATCAACTGAAAGAGAGATACCCAATTCTACAAAAAGTCATGGAAATTAAATGACCTGCTGTTTGCTGAATGATTATTGAATGAAAGATGAAATTAAGATGGTAATTAAAAGATCCTTTGAACTAAATGACGAACAGAACACAAGCTATCAAAATTTATGGGATAAAAAAAAAGTCCTAAGGGAAAAATTCATACTCTTAAATGCCCACAACAAAAAGACAGAAAGATTACAAGTTAACCATCTAATGACGCATCTCAAGGAACTAGAAAAGGAAGAGCAAACCAAGCCCAAATCCAGCATAAGAAAAGAAATAACTAAGATCAGAGCAGAACTAAATGAAATCTAAAATAAGAAAATTATACAGAAAATCAATGTAACAAAAAGTTGGTTCTTTGAAAAGATACACAAAATTGATAGACCTCTAGCTAGATTAACCAGGAATAGAAGAGAAAGAACTCAAATAAGCTCAATCAGAAATGAAAAAGGAGATATCACAACTGATACCACAGAAATATAAAATATCATCTGTGATTACTATGAAAATCTCTATGCACACAAACTCAAAAACATAGAAAAAATGGACAAATTCCTGGAAACACAACCTCCCAAGACTCAATCATGAGGAAATAGCACTCCTTAACAGATCAATAATAATCAGCAAGATTGAAGCAGTAATAAAAAATCTTCCAACAAAGAAAAAGCCCAAGACCAGATGGATTCACAGCCAAACTTTATCAGACCTACAAAGAAGAGTTGTTACCCATTCTTCAGAAATTATTCCATACCATTGAGAAGGAAGGAATCCTCCCTGACTAATTAATTCTATGAAGCTGGTGTCACCTGCATACCAAAGCCAGGAAAGGACACAACAAAAAAAGAAAACTACAGATCAATACCCATTATGAATACAGATGCAAAAATCCTCAGTAAAATACTAGGAAATCTAATTAGACAGCATGTAAAAAAATAATCCATCATGACCAAGTGGGCTTTATCCCAGGGTTGCAGGGATTGTTCAACATACATAAATCGATAAATGTGATTCACCATATAAACACAAGAAAAAACAAAGACCATATGATCATCTCAATTGATGCAGAAAAAGCATTGAACAAAATGCAGCACACTTTCAAGATAAAAACAGTCAACAAACTAGGCATTGAAGAAACGTATCTTAAAACAATAAAAGCTAACATCATACGGAGTTGGTTGTTATACAAATCATAAATATTAATGATAGAAGAAATTTTTAAATACAGTAGATATAAAACAATAATTTTTTTCTCCACTGATTTATTCCCCTCTGTTGAGTAATTACTGTAAATCATTTATTTCACTTCAAATGAGGACCACTAAATGTACAAAATAGTTATCAACATTACACAGTTATCTTTCAACTTTCAATTTGAATGTTCAGGTGTCATTCAGCTATACCAACCTTATTTCTTTTCTTTTCAACCCAAGTTCAACAATACTGTTACATTTACATTGTCAAGGTTTGCAAGAGTTTTATTAAATTCAGCAACCATAATTATATATCTATCTTTGCCTGAAGTATTGTACCAAAACCTGAAAATTAATAGCATTTAGCTTGTAACTAGGTAGTATAAATGGACCTGTAAGAAATATTAAACTATTCCACTTAAAAGAGAATATTTTGTAAGCCTAATTCAAATAATCTTTTCTTAATTACTTATGTTTATGGAATGGTTTTTATTACTCTTATACATTTATTTGATACATTTGTGTTTAAATTCTTCAATACATGCATTACATCATGGTCACCACATCTATTCACCGAAATAACACTATTCTCAAAATGGAAAATAAGTACAATTTTTAGAAACTTTTTTATACAATGACATTTTATTTTTTTAATTTTTGGACAATGATTCAGTTTTGGATATCATTTGATCCTAAAAATTTTAAATTAAACCATTTCACTTATTTCACTTAGCATATTGACCTTCAGTTCTATTCATGTTGCTGCAAATGGCAGAATTTCATTCTTTTTATGGATGAATAATATTCCATTGTATATATATGCCACATTTCTTTATCTATTCGTCTATTAATGGCCATTTAGGTTGATTTCATATTTTGACCATTGTGCATAGTGCTCCGGTAAACACGGGAGTACAGATACCTCTTAGATATATTTTCTTTTATTTTGGATATGTAGTCAGTAGTGGAATTGCTGGATCCTATGGTAATTTTCTATTTTTAATTTCTTGAGGAAACTCCACACAGTTTTCCACATTGGCTGTATTAATTTACATTCCCACAGTGTATGAGGGTCCTCCTATCTCCACATCCTCATCAGCATCCATTATTCCCTGTCTTTTTGATAAAAGCCATTATAACTAGGGTATGATGATATCTCATTGTGGTTTTGATTTTCATTTCTCTGATGATAAGTGATGTTGAGAATTTTTTTCATACACCTGTTGGTCATTTGTATGTCTTCTTTTCAGAAATGTCTATTCAGAACTTTTAATAATCCATTTTGTAATTGGATTATTTGGTTTTTGCTATTGAGTTGTTTGGGTCCTTATATGTTCTGTTTATTCATTCCTTGTCAGATAGTTTTCAAATATTTTCTTCCATGTTGTTGAAGGTCTTTTAATTTTGTTAATTGTTTTCTTTGCTGTGCAGAAGCTTTTTAGCTTGATGTAATCTCATTCATTTATTTTTTGCTTTGGTTGCCTTTGCTTTTGAGGTCTTACACACAAAAAATTCTTTACCCAGACCAATGTCATGGAGCATTTCCCCAATGTAATTCCATAGTTTCAGGTTTTAGATCTAAGTCTTTAACCACTTTGATTTTATTTTTGTATATGGTGAGAGATACAGGTCTAGTTTCATCCTTCTGCCTATGATTATCCAGTTTTTCCAGCACCATTTATTGAAAAGACTATCATTTTTCCATTGTATGTTCCTGGTACCTTTGTCTAAAATGAGTTGTCTGTAAATGTGTGGATTTATATCTGAGTTTTCTATTCTGTTCTATTGGTCTATGTGTCTGCTGTTATGTCAGTACTATGCTGATTTGCTTACCATAGCTTTGTAGTATATTTTGAGATACTGCTAGTTTTGTTCATTTTGCTCAGGATTGCTTTAGCTATTCAGAATCCTTTGTGCTTCCATATAAATTTTAAGACTTTTTTTCTAATTCTGTGAAGACTATTATTGATATTTTTATAGGGATTGCATTGAATCTGTAAATTGCTTTGGGTAATATTGCCATTTTAACAATATTAATTCTTCCTAATTCCTAAGCATGGTATATCTTTTCATTTTTTGTGTCCCCTTCAATTTTTTTCATCAGAGTTCTATAATTTTTCTTATATAGATCTTTAATGTCTTTGGTTGAATTGATTTTTAGATATTTTATATTCTATGTAGCTACTATAAATGGGATTGTTTTCTTGATTTATTTTTTGGATTATTTGCTGTTGGTGTATATAAATGCTACTAATTTTTGTATGTTGATTTTGTATCCTACAGCATTACTGAATTCAGTTATCTGTTCTAACAGTTTTTTTGGTGAAGTATTTAGATTTTTCTAAGATCATGTAATCTGTGAACAAGGGAAATTTGATTTCTTCCTTTCAGATTTGAATGCACTTTACTTCTTCTCTTGTCTAATTGCTCTACTCAGTACTTTCAGTATTATGTTGAATAAAAGTGGGGAGTGTGGACATCCTTGTCTTGTTCCAGATCTTAGAGCAAAGGCTTTTGATTTTTCTCCATTGAGTATGATGTTACCTGTGGTATTGTGATATATGGCCTTTATTATTTTTAGATATATTCCATCTATACCTTGTTTGTTGAGGGTGTTTATCATAAAGAGATGTTAAATTTTCCCAGATGCTTTTCCAACATTTATTAAAGTAATCATGTCGTTCTCTCTCTTGGTTCTCTTAATGTGATGTATCATATTTATTGATAGGCATGTGTTAAACCAACCATTTTTTTGCATCTCGGGGATGAATCCTCTTGATCATTATGAATGATCTTTTAAATGTGTTATTGAATCAGTTTGCTGGTATTTTGTTGATGATTTTTACATCTATGTTCATCAGTGATATTGCCCTGTAGTTCTATTTCTTTTTGTTGTGTCCTTGCCTGGTTTTGATATCAGGGTAATTCTGGTCTCTTAGAATGAATTTGGAAGTATTCTCTCTTCTGCCATTTTTTAAAAACTGTTTGAGTAGAATTGGTATTAGTTCTTTAGATATTTGATAGAATTCCATAGGCAAGCCATAAGGTCCTGAGCTTTTCTTTGATGAAAAATATTTTATTACAGCTTTTATCTTGCTATTTATTATTGATTTGTTGAGATTTTATATTTCTTCATGGTTCAGTCTTGGTAGGTTGAATGTGTCCAAGAATTTATCAATTTATTCCAGGCTTTCCAATTTGTTGGCATACAGTTGTTCATAGTATTCTGTAATTATTCCTTGTATTTCTGTGGTCTCAGTTGTTATTTCTCGTTTTTCATTTCTGATTTAATTTATTTGGGTCTTCCGTTTTTTTTCTTAGTCTAGCTAAAGGTTTATCAATATTGTTTCTATTTTCAAAAAAACGACAACCTTTTATTTCATTAATCTTTTGTATTTCTTTTTAGTCTCAATTTCATTTATTTCTGTTCTAATGTTTATTATTTCTTTACTTCTATTAATTTAGGGTGTGTTTTTTTCTTGCTTTAATAGTTCCTTAAGGTGTATCATTAGGTGGTTTATTTGAAGTCTTTCTATTTTTATGATGTAAGTGTTTATTGCTATAAAATTCCCTCTTAGTACTGCTTTTACTTTGTCACATAGATTTTTGTATGTTTTATTTCAATTTTCATTTGTGTCAAAAAAATTTTTAACTTACTTCTTTATTTCCTCATTAACCCATTGGTCATTCAGGAGCATGTTGTTTACTTCTCATGTGTTTGTGTATTTTCTAAGGCTCTTCTGTTATTTTATTCAGCATATTACAGGGATACAAATGCTTAGGTCACATATATTGCCTTTGCCCCACCCAAATAAAAGCTTCAAGTGTGTCCATTCTCCAGATGGTGAGTGTACATCGATGTCTTTGCATTGAAGAATTAATTATTTATTCTTGTCTTTTCTGCCTGCCTTGTTTTGGCTTACATTGGATATGTTTGCTTAGAAATTCTTTGTCACTTACCTGCTGATTTTTTCTTTTTTTATTCCCCATTAGGTTTTTGCCTTCTTTTCAGCACAAAATGGCACCTTTAGCCCAGATTTGCCTTGGTTCTAGTAAATAATCAGAGTGGTGATATTCAGGAGGTTCCAATGAGTATGCCACTGTAGTGTGAGAAGGATGGCTAGAAGTTCATGCCCAGAAGAATGAACCTCCTATAGCATGATGCTGCTGAAAAGGCATTATGATTTTGTGTCTCCTTTGTCTGAGTTACAGAGCAGAGTTTCCAAGGCTGGAGTGATATTTTTACCTCTCCCCTTTGTTTCTGGTGGTCCTCAGGGATATTTCTGCCGTAGGCATTTCTTGTAGGTTGAGGCTGAGACAGGTCTCCTGCTAGAAGTCCTATTCTCTTTCCATTTTCACAAGGTTTTTTTCTTTTGTTTGTTCGTTTTTGTTTTTTACTTTTCCATGACACTGGGAACTTTCTCTACACATTTTAAGATAATGCTGGTGATAATCTCCATGCTGTTTATTTGGGTTGTTTTTCTTTTCTTTTCTTTTCTTCTTTTTTTTTTTTTTTTTTTTGTAGGGAGTGGAGAGTAAAGCCAGTTTGCTTCTATACTGATACTTTGGAATTTTTTTTATATTATTTGCTGTTATATTCTTATAGTTTGAAGAATCTTCTAATGAATTCTTGGAATTTGTCTTTTGTTCCTCCATAATTTTCTCCAATAACTTTTTCTCCTATTTGTCCACCTTGGATTTAGACTCCACTAGACTGCCTACATAACTTTCATTTTGCAACTTATTTTCATTATTTTCCTGGGGGAGCCACTGCTTTCTGAAAACCATGTCTTCCCCTTTCTTTATGTTGGAGTACATGCTGAAATAACTTCCTAAGATTAGAGCAGTGAAGTACAGGGGAAATCACTTCCTAGGGAGGGGAGAGTGAGGTAAAACTTTTGAATTTTTTTTTTTTTTGGTAAAATAATCTAGTTTATCTTCTCTTAGTTGATGAATAATTTGCATGTTTATATAATTCTTTGTTTGAGAGAATTTCTTGGATCTCCGAATGCAATTCTCTACATTTTCTAACAACCAGTGTTTCTAAAAATAAATTAAAATGACTGATTTTCTTTTCTTTGCAGGCACCCTGTATTCCTAGTACTCCTCTGAAGCTTTTAGGATTTATATCTATTGTTTTAAAATTACATAATGATTTATTGGGGTGTGTGTACAAGTGTGTGTTTCCATTTATCATTTATGGTATTTTTTTAAATGGAAGATTTACACCACACAGTTCTTAAAAATTATCTTTTATTATTCAACTGATGGTTTTCTCCTGTGAACCTAATCTCATTACTTTTCTGGAGCATAGATAATTCTAAGAATGTGAAATAGTTCAATCTTTCTTACATTGCTGGTGAGAGTATAAGATGGTATGCATGTAGAAAACACTTTGTCAGTTTTTTGTAAATTTAAATACATAAGAAAATCATTCCAAAATTGCACTTCAAGGAAATTCTAATTGTCCATAAAAGCAATTGGAATACTGACAAAATTGTCAAAAATCAAAATTTTTAGACTCTAGAAATTAACCAAAACAATGCAATAATGTAAGGAACGTTAAATCAATAAAATGACTACATCTTGGTAAGGACATCACATTTTTTGATGTTTCAATTTGCACTATTTCTATCACTCTTCCTAACTCCAGAGTAGCCATGAACCCATAGAGCCTCCCAACCACAGTAGCTGTAAATAAATGTAGCCTAACAATCATAGGAGGAAGCAAAGCAGATTTCAAGCTCTCAAAAAATAAATAAATAACTAAATAAACAAACAAACAAACCCCATTACAGAGAATTGTTACTATTTGACTTGTCAGACAATGCTGTGGGAAAATCCCCATTCACATGACTTATCTTTATGTGATCTAACTCAGAGTTCACTCAATGCGAACAACATTATCCTAGAATATTTGTTAAAAAACAATCAGTTGTGCCATTGCAGAGGCTAAGTTGGCAATACTAGTAGTTGCAAGCAAGAGTCTGTCCAAAAATCTCTTTTAAAAATTGGGGAATAAGATATCTATAGCGTCATTTGAGAAGCACTAACACCTTTCTGGACATCTAGAAAGTCATGTAAATCAGCAGAGTTGTGAGCCTTCCAAGAAAAGGCCTAAGAAGGCCTTACTCTCTCACCTCTGCCTGACCTATAGGCTCCATGTAAGTAGGAAGTCAAGACTAAGGCAGATTTTTAAACTTCTAGGATGTTGAATATATGCCCCAAATATACACAGAGCCTCGTGCAAAGGCTGTGAGACTTATTAGTTCAAGGCATTTAAGAAAACCTTTGTCTAATCATTAGCTGTCTGTGAAGCTTACTTAAGCAAAGATTTCAGAGGCAATACACAACAAAAGATACAAACTATACACTATTTGTCCAGGAAAGTCACTAAACAAAAAGCAGTAGCAGCAAGAAGAACATCAAACACTGGAAGACAGGGTGTCAGATTTGCTACATTATATTATTATAAATGATCAGTTTTCAACAAGAAATTATGAAATGTATAAAGAAACAGAATTGTAAATCAGCTATCATAAATATATTCAAAGAACTAATGAAAAATATTTCCTAAGAACTAAGGAAAAGTATGAGAATGATGTCTAAATAAATAGAGAATAGTGATAACAGGTAGAAATTATTTTAAAAAGGATCTAAATAGGAATTTCTTGAGTTGGAAAGTACAATAAATGAAATTAAAAATTAAATCGGGGCTTAAAAACAGATTTGAGATATGAGAACAAATAATTAGTAAACTCAAAGAGGGGCTAATTGAGTATCCAGGCTGATGAACAGAAATAAAAAAGAATAAAGAATAATAAACAAAGCCTCAAAGACCTGTGAATGTGAGGGTGAGGAGATGTATGGGAGAGGCACAAAGGATTTTTAGGGCAGTAATAATGGTTTGTATGATGCTATAATGGTGGATACATGTCATTATACATATGTCCAAACCCATAGAATGTATAACATCAAGAAGAGCCTTAATGTAAACTAAAGACCCTGGGTCATAACAATTTATTCATATAAGCTCATCAACTGTGACAAATGCACCACTCTCGTGGGAAATGTTGATAATGGGGAGGCTATGCATGTGTGTGGACAAGAAGCATATGGGAAATTTTTGTACTTTCTGCTCAATTTTACTGTAAACCTAAAACTGCCCTATAAAATAAACTATTAAAAAAAATCATACAAAAACCTATGGAGCATCATCACACATACTAGCATATGCATAATGCAAGGCCCAAAAAGATATGAGAGAAAAGGGTCAGAAAATAACATTTGAAAAAAATAATAATAAAAACCTACATATCCAAGAAGTTCAAGTAACTGCAAGTAGGATCAACTCAGAGATTCTCAACTGAATACATCATTGTCAAACTGAAAAAAGCCAGCAACAAAATGAAAATCTTGAAAGCAGCAAGAATGACTCATCACATACAAGGGATCCTCAGTAAGATTAACAACTGTCTTCTCACAGAAACCATGTAGGCAAAAAGGTAGTGGGATGATGTATTTAAAGTGCAGAAAGAAAAGACTGCCAACTAAGAATTCTACATCCAGTAAAACTATTCTTCAAACATGAAGGTTTAATTAAGACATTCCCTGATAAACAAAAACTGAGAGAATCTGTTGGTAGCAGACCTGCCCTCCAAGTAATACTAAAATATTTTAATATGTTTTAAAATATATTAAATATTAATATATTTCAATATATTTTTGCTCCATGTATTCTATTCTTATCTTCAGAACACAAGATTATTTTTTACATGTGTGCAATTTCCTTTTTCTGTCTTCCACATTGGATATATTTTCTATAATCATTTTATAATGTTATTCTATTCTGTTCCATTTTTGTGCAATTTCCTCAAACTCACTTGCCATATTCCTGACAGCTTTTTCTGTTGAAGTTATGTCTTATTGTTTCTTATGTGCTTTTGCTCTCTATTATGTTTTTATGGTTCTCACACGTATCCTAATTGAGCTCCATCTGCTTGGATTTAATCTCTGATTTTTGTTTTACAATTTCTTCTTTAAATCCTTGTGTCTTTTGTTTGACACTCTGCTTGTATCTTTATTTGTTTTTTAAATAGATATACAAAGTCTGGTATCCTTTTGAGTTTAAGGCTAACTAGTTGTCTGAAACTAGTGTTTCCTTGGGTAATTCTGTTTGTCTGTAAAAATTATTTTCTTATCAACTTATATTTTTAAGAAATTAATCCAGATGATAGTTCTAGGGGTATTAGTTGAAAAAATTTGGGAGAAGTCTGGGAATTTATCTAAATCCACACTTCTTATATAAATTACTAATGGGCCTATAGCACCAAGATTTGGCACTCAGAGTTTATATGCTTCAATTGCAGGACAAAGAATAAAGTTTTTCTATCTTTCACACAATTTCACACTGTTCTCTACCTTGCTTTGGTTCAAAGTTTATCTTTTTACTATCCAAATGGATACAAGACTCACTAAGAGTTTGTAGACATTATAATGTAAAATGTCACTTTAACAAAGTGTCTAGTCCATGTGTAAAAGTATTGTTAAAGTATAATATTGTTATTATTACTGCAATAAGCATTTGAATGATTGAAAGGAGGTATTTCTTTATTGTAGCCTATAGTGATTTTCTTCTGCTCTAAGAGCTAGGAATAACACCTGAATTCCTTTTACATCATTTTGAACAAGTTTGTCCAAATTACCCTTGATTCCTCCAACATTGCAGACAGAGATTTGAGCAAATTCAACTTTGCCCTTGGCTAAGGGAATAGCCATGCAAAGGCCCTAAGGTAGGAGCATGATTGGTGTGTTAGATCTCAAGGAGGCAGTGTGAATGGAGCAGAGGGAGGTGGGCAAGGGGGGTCAGGCATGCTGGGGGGCAGGGTTATGTAGGGCCTTGTAAAGGTTTTGGCATTTACTCTGAATGAGGTGGGAACCGCTTAAGGGATTTTAGCAGAGGAGTGTCATCATCTGACCTATGTTTCAAAAGGATTGCTCCAGCTGGTGTTCCAAAATTAGACTGTAGGAGAAGGGTGGAAGTGGGAAAACCAATTGGAAGGCTCTGGAAATGATCCAGGTGAGAGATGAAGGCTGCTCATGCAGGAGCATTTGCAGTGTTGGGTGTAAGAAATGGTCAGATTCCATATATAATGTGCAGCTATAATCAAGAGAATTTTCACATGTACTAGAAGTGAGCTATAAAAGAATGATAATAAAAAGGGATAATATTAATTTTTTAGGCCTGAGAAACTGGAAAGATTCCATTGTTATTTAACTGAGATGAGAAAGATGCTGGGTGGAACATGTATTTTGGGTTAGGAGATTAGGAGTTCAGATTTGGACATGTTAAGTTGTAGATGCCTTATAGATACATGTCACCTAAAATGCAAATTGGGATGCTAATATACAGTGGTGAATAGTGTCCCTCTAAAATTTATGTCTACCTGGAACCTTTAAATGTGATCTTATTTCGCAATAGGGTCTTTGCAGATGTAAAAAAGTTAAGGTGAGGTCATACTGGATTAGGGTGGGCCCTAACTCCAATATAAACAGTGTCCTTACAAGAAGAGGGCACTTTGGACACAGATTCACAGAAGAGAAGGCCAAGTGAAGATAGAGGTAAAGATTGAAGTAACGCACCTATTAATAGAAACTAAGGAATGCCAGTGATTGCTGGCAACCAACTGAAATCAGATGAGGCAAGGAGGGATCCTCTACTAGACTCTTCAGAGAGAGCTTGGCCTTTCTGACAATTTGATTTCAGATCTCTAGTGTCTAGGTCTATGAGAGTAAATTTCTGTTGTTCTAAGCCACCCAGTTTCTGGTAGTTTGTCATGAAGCCTAGAAAACTAACACATGAAGCCTAGTGAGACCTGACTGGCCCTCAGTAGTACAGAACCATCATCTCCCATATTTGAGATTCTCCAGTTCTCTTCATACAGCCATGGATCATATTCACCCTAGGGAGCAGTCCTCACATGGCTGCCTCCCATTGAGCTAAATGTCCAAAATCCCTAGTTGCAGGGGCCACAGACTTAGTTACTCTCATGGCTAGTTTGTTACCACCTTGTATTTATGCAGATGATTTTCTCAATATGAAATCTGTCTAAGATTTAATATCCTCATGTTTATAAGATAGGTACTAATAAATACAAAACCACCGTATGATGGGTTTTGGAGTTATACAGATGAGGTTAAAAAACTTGGAGAAAATGTAACAACTCGCCTCGTGTAGAAAATACTCTGATTCTAAAGAGAATTTTTATATATTAAGGAGATCAGTAATTTTTTTAAAAAAAACCAGTTAATTTTCATGTTCAGATACCCTAAGTCATGGTAATTTGAATAATGATATTATATATTCAAAATGTTAGTTCATTAAGCAATCCAATATTGCTTTTTTAGGAAATAAAAACTGCCTAATTCACCTTACGCTTACAAGAAAGGTCTAAGTTCTCAAACTTCAAGTGGGCGCATCTTATCCAAAAGGCCTTTCGTGTCCTCTGTTTTAAAATTCTGCATTTGAATTTGCTTATAGCTGGTAAAAAATAATGCATGCTTGTCTTTTGTCATGTATTCTCATTATTTTATCTTTTGTCATGTGTCTTCATCATTTTGAGTTATATGCAGTAGTAGAAAGAACGAAAATGGGGAAAGAACCCAGAAGCTGCAGAATTTTTCCAAGGGTCAGAAAGA
>CM052437.1:83254893-83327021 GCA_028533085.1 Varecia variegata
ATATATTTGTAACATTTATATTTAAAGTAATTTTGATATACTTAGATTAATATATGCCATGTTTGTAACTTTTCTATTCATTGAACTTGTTTTTTGTTTCCTCTCTTTTCTCCCTTCTCTGGTTATAATTGAGCATTTTATATGATTAATTTTATCTCCAATCTTAGCAAATCAATTATTTTTTTTCAAATTTATTTTAGCTATTGCCTAGAATTTACAATATATGTTTTTAACTAATAAGTTCACTTTCAAATAACACTGTAGGAGTTCACATGTGGGGAAGTACCTATTACAAAGTATTTCTAATTTCTCCCTCCTGTCATTCATTTCACTTTTCCATATACTATAAACACCAACTACATTGTAGCTATTATTTCCTTAAACAAATAATTGCCTTTTTGATCAAGAATAAGAAAAATAAATAATTTTATTTTAACTTCACTGATTACTTTTCCCACACTTTTCCTTTTGCTGAGGTTCAGGAACTGATACCCAAAATTATGACACTTTGACATGCTTAACTAAGGAAGCGGCCACAAGGTCTCTCTCTGCCCTTTCTCTACATGTTTCTCTCTGATCCTCTTTTCTGAAGCATCTGGAGAGATTCTTTCTGAAATTTTCTTATCTAACCAAGAAAACTTCTTTCCAAAACATATTCAATTTTTTCAAGACCTCCCCCCTTCCTAGGAATCTTATCAAACAACCAGAATAGAGTAACCACTGGAAAAGAGAAGAGACTGGGAACTGTCACCATAACCAGACAGGTTCTCCAGCTATTCTCTGCATAATAAGACAATCTGTTCCTGTGTAGTTTCAATAACCTTCCAGTTACATGTAGATCCCATCAGGCTTCCAAAGAGAATCATTTGCAAAACAAAGTCTGTATTCCATATCCATATATCCCATAAACTTTGTATGTGGCTTTCATATTTATGTACATTAAAATAAATTTGTATGCCTTTTCCTCTTATTAATCTGCCTTTTGTTGGTTCATATTCAGTGAGCATTCATGGGAAAACCACAAAGATTTACCTCTACCCCTATGCTTTGTTTACATAGATTAGAGTTTCTGACCTATGTTGTATTAGTCTGCTAGGGCTACCATAACAAAACACCACAGACTGAGTGGCTTAATCCAAAAAAATGTATTTTCTCACAATTCTGAAAGCTGGAAGTCAATGATCGAGGTGCAAATTTAGTTTCTGGTGACAGCTCTCTTCTTGCCTTGTAGATGGTCAGCTTTCTGCTATATTCTCACATAAGATGTGGAGAGGGGGAGAGAGAGAGAGAGAGAACATGAGTGTGAGAGTATTAGCTCTCTGGTGTCTCTTCTTATAAATTCTTAGAAGGACACTAATCCTATCAGATAAGGGCCCCACCCTTATGACTTCAATTAATTTTAATTACTTCCTTAGAGGACCCATATCTAAATACAGCCATACTGGTGGTTAGATTTTCAACATATAATTTAGGGGGACACAAACATTCAGTTCGTAACATATATTGTTTTCCCTATGCCTGAAGAACTTCTTTTCATAATTATTTCAGGGTAGGGTTTCTAGTGATAAATCCCCTCAGGTTTTATTATTCTGAGAAAGTTTTATTTCTCCTTTACTTTTTTTAAATTTTTTTAAATTTCAGCATATTATGGGGGTACAAATGTTTAGGTTATGTATATTGCCCTTGCCCCTTGCCAAGTCAGAGCTTCAAGCATGTCCATCCCCTAGATGGTGCGCATCACACTCATTATGTATGTATATACCCAGTCCCTCCTCCCCCCTCCCATCTGCCTGACATCCGATGAATGTTATTCTTATATGTGCCTTTAGGTGTTGATCAGTTAAAACCACTTTGATGGTGAGTACATGTGGTGCTTATTTTTCCATTCTTGGGATACTTCATTTAGTAGAATGAGTTCCAGCTCTATCCAGGAAAATACAAGAGGTGCTATATCACCATTGTTTCTTATAGCTGAGTAATACTCCATGGTATACATATACCATATTTTATTAATCCACTCATGTATTGATGGGCACTTGGGTTGTTTCCACATCTTTGCAATTGTGAATTGTGCTGTATAAACATTCGAGTGCAGATGTCTTCTTTATAGACTGTCTTTTGTTCTTTTGGGTAGATGCCCAGTAATGGGATTGCTGGATCAAATGGTAGATCTACTTGTATCTCTTTGAGGTATCTCCATATTGCTTTGCACAGAGGTTGTACTAGTTTGCAGTCCCACGAGCAGTGCATGAGCATTCCTATTTCTCTGCATTCATGACAACATTTATTGTTTTGGGACTTTTTGATAAAGGTTATTCTCACTGAGGGTAAGTGGTATCTCATTGTGGTTTTGTTTTGCATTTCCCTGATGATTAGAGATGTTGAGAATTTTTTCATATGTCTCCTTTACTTTTAGAGAATAATTTTGTTGAATATAAATTCTAGATTGGTTAATACTTTTCTCTTTTAATATTTTAAATATTTCATGCCACATTCTTCCTGCTTGCATTGTTAAGATAGTATTTTGGTATTTATCCTGCTTTGTGTTTTCTGAGCTTCCTGGATTTGTGGCTTTCTGTTCCTCATTAATATTGAAAAGTTCTTAGCTTTTATTACTTTAAACATTTATTCTGTTTTATCTTTCTTATATTTTATGTAAATGTTGCACCTTTTCGTACTGTCCCACAGTTCTTGTTTATCTATTCTGCTTTTAAAATTCTGTATTCTCGCTGCATTTCAGTTTGGAAAGTTCCTATTGGCCTGTCTTCAAGATCGCTGATTCTTTCTGTGGCCATGTCATGTCTACTGACGAACTTACCAAAAAGCATTCTTCATTTCTATTACATTGTTTTTAATATCTAGCATTTCTTTTTGATTTTTTCTTCCTCATATTACCCATCTGTTCTTACATGTTGTTTACTTTTTCTTCATTAGATCCCTTACCATGTTAATTATAATCATTTTAAATTTTCTGTCTGATAATTCCAAAATCTGTGTTATACCTTAGTCTGGTTCTCACACTTGCTCTGTCTATTCAAACTGTTTTTGTTTATTTGTTTTTGCTTTTTGACATGCCTTGTAATTTTTTCTTGAAAGTCAGAAATATTATATCAACTCATAGAAACTGAGGTATATTGGCTGTTATGTTGATGATTTCAATTAATCTGCCTATGACTTGAACTGTGTTTAATGTTTTCTGTAGCTGTAGATGCTAGAGGCTTTGAATTCCTCTAGTGTCTTTGTTTTTGGTCTTTATTATATATTTTATTCGTTAGAGATAGTTCATATCTTGCAGCTTTTTCAGTTGTAATCCACTGTTATTATACTAGATCCCTGTTTATGAAGTGGCAAAGTGAGAGGGGAGACAAGAGTGTTCTGTAATTTTCCAATTAAATCCCATTCCTTTAATGGGCTTTCCTCTCAGGGCTGTGAACTTTAACCCCTTTAGGGCTGTGTTTCTCCTTTAGTATAGTTCTTCTCCCACTAGCTGTCTAATTCCTTCCTTAGCTAAATTCTTCCTAATCTATTTTCCTACAGCACTGATCCCTGTATGCTGTGATATTTGCCACCTCAGGTAAGACCAGAAGACTGAAGGAGCTGGTATGGTAGGAATTCTATTTTCCAACAAAGCCTTTCCCCTAAAATAGGCCTTTGTTATGGCACAGGATCTAGGTGCATCTCACAAGAATTATTCTTCCCCTCCTCTGGCCAGGGCCCTGAAGGAAGGTATCTTTCTTGGATCTCTACTATGAAAACCTGATGGATCTCCTAAAGGTAAAACCTGTAGAACTGTGGGCCCCTGCAAAGACTGTGGGCACCAGAAATTTCTTACTCTCAAACTAGTCCACACTCACTCAGCCTCAGCAGTTTCCCAAAATTGCCACTTGCTATGGTCTGAATGTTTGTGTGCCCACAAAATACATATATGGAAATCTTAACACCCAAAGTATGATATTAGGAGGTGGGGCTTTGGGAGGTGACCAGATTATGAGGGCAGAGCTCTTATCAAGTGATTGGTGTCCTTATAAAAGAAGCCTGAGAGACAACCCTCATCTCTTCCACCACATGTGGGAATAGTTAGAAAGTCACATCTATGAACCAGAAAGTTGTTCGTCACCAGATACCAAATCTGCTGGTGCCCTGATCTTGGAGTTCCCAGCTTCCAGAGCTATAAGAAATAAATTTCTGTTGTTTATAAGCCACCCAGATTATGGCATTTTGTTATAGGAGCCTGAATGGACCAAGACACTTCTTAAGTATTCCTATCTGTTTATGGCTCCAGGGCTTCTGTTATAGAAGCAGATACAGCCTATGTCTCTCTAAATCGACCTACCTCTAGAGATTTCTGAGTGGTGGTTTGCCTTGAGGCCTCTGTTCTTTGATTGGTCCAAGAAAAATTAATTGATTCTCAAGTTGTCCAGTTTTTTCTTGTTGTGAGGATTGTGGCTGATGACATTCAAGTACTTCATATGTCAGAGCTGAAGCCAATAGTCTATATTTTTAAAACTTTATTTAATTTTGTGCATATAATTTATAGTAGTTTTTTAAATTAGAATTTCTGAATGATCATGTCATAGAAATTGCCTTTTTATCTTCTTCTTCAAATATATTCTTATGTGTGCATTGTTATCTAAAGATATTCTATCTTCACCAATTCACCATGAGGAAGTTTTGCTAATTTCTTTCATATTCCTCATCTGCTACATAAGTCATATCAGTTCTCCACTAAAGACTACAGATTAAAAGATAGCAAATCTTATTTTCTTAGCACAACAAACAGAAATAATCAATCAGAGTAATTTATGACTTAAATATAACTCCAGGTATCATTCATCAAAGGAGCACACTGCCTGTAATGGCCAAAATAACATGACAGGCCAAGAATAGAGTCTTCAAAATGCAAAGCACAAATCTTGTTGCCTTTTTTTCTCCTTCTTTCATTCACTGCTTTTAACTATTTTGTGAGTGTGTGTTTGTGTGTGTGTGTGTGTGTGCTACTTTATTTATTTATTTATTGGTACTACTTTATGAATTCTGTAATTGAAAATTTAAAGTCTGGGCTAATGAATGTGTCAAAGCACAGGACAAAGTACAACCTGGTGCTTCCTGACAATAAATGTTTAATCCTGCTTCCTTGGAGACTTCAGAAAACTCCAGCAATTGAGGAAACAAGAATATGTAACCCTGGAGTACAACTTTTTATGAACACTGTGTAGTTCATGACACACAAGGGATCTTTTAAAAACAGACATTGGTGTTCAGGAAGTTTACCCGTTGACAAATGATTGCTTTACAGTATACAATACTCCCTACAAAACTTTTACTACTATTACACAAAAGAGTAATAAAATGAGATACACCTTTTCCCCCCATCCATTTATATATCTCTCTCATCTCTGTAACTAAGCCTAATGTTTGCCTGAGAGAGGAAAAAAATAATTCCTAGGGAACCCTGTGCAGCGTTAATGAAATGAGCAATGAGCCAAGCTAAGGAGCAATGAATAGTTTCCCACTGAATGATCTAAGCATTGTCTTGCAGCAGCATACCACACCGCGCCCCACCACACCCCACCCCATATTAAGCTCGTCCACAACCAGTGAGCCAGACACAATGACCCTTCCAAAAGAATTTTCAACCAAGCTTAATAAGCAAATCTCTCTATAAAGATGAACAAATATTCCCCGTTTAATTATTGATGTTTTCCTGTGCCATCCTACTGGGAAAAATGTTCAATATGAGTGCAGAAATCTACAAGTGTCCTTCCTTGCCCCCTCCCACCTCTCACCTCCACACTATGTGCTCAAAGAGAAATCTTTCCAAAGATGATATCATATGGAAATAACAATACACCCCATTAATTACTCTCTCTAAGGAAGAGACATGTGACACATCTTACAGAATCAGCTCAAAAGAAAGAAAATCCAGAGCACTCATTATATATTTTCTCCTGACACAGCACATTAAAATTTGAAGAAAGAAAACCATGTTATCATAAAGTCAGCAAAAAAGAAAACAAAACAAGTCTCCGATTTGCACATCTCTGGCCATTATAAAGATTATGCATTAGACTACAAATATTGTTTTTTA
Organism: Varecia variegata; assembly: GCA_028533085.1. NCBI lineage: Eukaryota > Metazoa > Chordata > Mammalia > Primates > Lemuridae > Varecia > Varecia variegata. The sequence goes on from CM052437.1 coordinate 83,260,982, forward strand.
AAGATCCCACATGGTATAGTACAGGGAACACGGAATTGCTAATTAAAAACAAATTAAATCCCTGTGACTTCCAAATCCCTGCGATCATCTAAGAGTTAACCTTTCTGTTTCTCACACTTAACATAGTACCTATCTCCAAAGGTTGTAGTGAGAATCTTTATGAAATAATGAAAGAAAACCACCTGATAAAGGGTTGGCCCAGAAAATAACTTAGCAAATGTTTATTTTTTCTGGCCTGATAGTCTTTAGGTCCCATAGGCAAATGGGACCTAAAAATGTATACACAGAGCCTTAATTCCTTTTGCCACTGGTAGGTTGGAAAATAATTCCTAGAAGTATCAGCTGTTTAATCTTGTCAACAATTCTTTATACTCCATCTGTTAAATGTTTCCTTCTGTAGGTTTTAAGCAGAAGTTGCCATCTTAGAAAACCAGCGTTCTAGGCACATTGGGTGGGTCAAAGCTAGACCAATCAGAAAACACCACTTCCTCAGCCAAAATGACTGGACTAAGGACTAGTGAGGAAATTCAACCCAGGCAAGCTGGAATTTTAATTTTTTACCAGGTGTTTTTATATACTTGCTGGGAAGACAGAAATCCTTCCCTATCTAAAGAAATATGAACTTGGAAATTGGGTGGAGCAGTGATGCTCTCTGGCTGAGGAGAAATTCAGGAAGGAACCAGACTGACAAGCTAAAGGAAACTACAGGGACTCCTATTCCTAGTCCCTCAAAATGATATGGTTAACCTCTTGAAAATTAAGTCATTCCTCTAAGATTCAGCCCAGGTGTCTCCTCTTCTAGGAATTCTGTCACAATTCTTCCAGTTTGCATTTAAGGCTCTACCTTCTGTTTTTCCATAGAACCCTGTGACTGCTTCTGTCCCAACACTAACCATTTTATAATGATTTATTAATTACTCTTCCTGTCTTCACTAGTAGTTTGTGAGAGTCAAGAGTGATTTGTTTCAACTTTCAATACCCAGTACTTCTCTTGGTGCTGAGCATATCCTAGTCTCTGGGACACAGACATATTGTATGATTTTAACCAACTCTTCTGATCTTAGTTTAGTTCTTTGTTTCCTAGAAGTCCACAGCTGTGCCATAACATTTGAAATTCATCTTGATGTGTCTTTATGGTTGTTTTGATTGCTCTGGTTGAGATTTGATGATTTAAATACATCTATAGCTTTATTTTATCTTCTTTTTACTACCATCACAAGCAATAGGAAACCTTTCAGCAAAACAATCCTGAAAGAGAAAAAATATTATCTTTCAGGGAAATATTCATATCATGGTAGAAAATCTGGTTCATCTACATATAAGTGATTTTTTTTATTTTGGTAAAGAAAAAAACCACACTGCTATTTTAAATTTGTCTCATTTTTTAAAAGCTATCCTTTTCATTTGTATTAACTATAAGAGTACTTCAACCCACAAACAAAATATCACATTAATGCCAAAATTTGGGAAAAATCACAATCTTTTCACACTTTAATTAAACAGATTTTTGCTATTTGTTTATTTAGATTCTCAAGCATTCAGGGTTCTTAATTGAAGTGATGCAAACCTAAAGTAAAATAATTTTCACTTTCCCTAAACTTTCCTCCAGGAAATAGTAATCAGAAGCCAAAGACGGAGATGTCCCCAGGCAAGAAGTGGTTTGAAAATAAATAGGAAAATTTTCTAAAAGAGGCAGAAAAACATGGTTCTAATTGATGTTTTTTAAAGTTTTTTTTACTAATTCTCCTCTACAAAGTAATCACCAAGTGCTTGGTACTTAACAAAGGCAGTTAGCATATTGAAGTCTTACTCTTAGATTCCAATTTCCAAGAAAATGCCTTCAAGCCAACCCATGTTCAATACAATTGAGAGGGGATTTAGGATTGACCTCTTCTTTTAGATTGTTCATCCAGCCTCCAAAGTTGGGGAACAATCAGTGCAGCCCTGGTTTTAGAGCCAGGGAGACTTGTGTTCCAATCCAGTTTTCACTAAGTTCAAGCTGTGATCTTCAGCAAGTCTCCGTGTCCTTAAGCCTCAATTTGATTGTATGAAAACCGTTGCTAAATGATACCAACCTCTTGAGGTTGTTGCATGGAAAAATGTGATTTGTTCACAAAGTATGTAGTACAGCATGTGACATGTGGTAGGTGTTGAACAAAGGTAGTTGCTATTCAACAACATTAAAAAATGTTCCATCTGTTTGTACCAGGTATTGTGCTGGGTACCAGTAAATAAGGGGTGAGGGCAAGTTCTTTCTCTCTGAGAGTTCACCTTCTCTAGCAGACAGAACCCATTAACAAGTAAATTAAAGATAAGTGAATGAATGAATGAGTGAGTGAGTGAATGGATAATTACAAATCATTAAGAAAATACTATGAAGGAGAACAACAACAGCAAGCAAGCTATTGGCAAGGAAGAGAGAGATGATTTACATTTAAATTGAAAAGTGATAAGAATTGGGGTCTAGCCAGGAAGTCAGGTGGAGAAGAACGTTCTAGGCAGGAAGGACACTTGCAAAGGCCCTGGTGTAGGAAAAGACTTGGCTTTCAGGGAACTGAAAGGAAACTGGCACAAAGCGTAGAAAACAGGTAGATTTTGGAATAGGATTAGTTTAGAGATGGGCAATAGCAACCAGGAAGCAACAGTAAGTAAGAGTTTAAATTTGATTCTGAGTGCATTGGAGAAGGAAGTCTTGAAAGATTTAAACATAAATGGAACTTGCTCTGAGTAATCTGGTATGTTTTGACTAGACTACAATAGGATAAAGTCTAAAACAGGGGGGACCAGTCAGAGGGTTATCAAATAGTCCAATGAGAAAAGGTCGTAATTTGCATTAAGGTGATAGTCATGGAATTGAGGATATTTGGAGTGACACATCATACACATTTGTCATTTATGGTCTTATTATTAGTAACATCAGCCATACCACATCAAAGCACCTGCACTCAACATTGGCTCCAGCTTCCTCAAGGCTTCACTTCCTCCACTCTCTATATTTGTTCACATTTGTCTTGCCCCGGGTAGGTCAAAAGTTCCCATGAGATTGGGGGTTTCATCTTATCTGTCTTGGATGCCAACTCTTTTCATCTCTTTATTTCTATCCTAGGAAAAAATATATAACATTTGTACAACAACAACAACAAAATATGGCCCAAATAAATAAATAATGAACATCACAGAGGGCAATTTGCAAAGATAACAAATCTCATGGGTTCTCTTCCTTTCTAGAAAAGTATTTCAAGTCTCCTCCCTCTGAAATTTTGGATGCCTGACATTCTTCAGAATGCTACCCATACCAATGGTGCAGAAAATCCTGCCCAATTATCTGACTCAGAAATAGTTTCTTTGAACATCTCATCATAATAAAAGGTGAGTTCTTGGCTCTGGCATTATTGCTGGCCATAATTAGCTCTAGTTAAACCGACTCTGTGCATCCTGGCAGGCAGATCACCTACATCAATACTGCTACCAGCTTAAGCTTGCTCTGGGGAGACATTGTGTAGACAGACTTTATCTTCAGGGCAAATTGCCATTGAATGCAGCTGCAGAATCCATTGCTCTGCCCAGTTCAGCTAGAACTGGATTTGATCGATGGACCTTATGGGAGAGTGTCAGAATAATAAGGACACTAATCATTTGCAACTGCGTGGCACCATTTATCCAGGGGTCTCAGAGAACTTTGCCTGAGTTAATTAATTCTGACAATGCCTCTGTGAGCTAGGTAAGTGTTATTATTCCCATTTTACAGATGAGGAGACTGAGTAATGGAGAAAGTAAGCAGCCTGCCCAAGATTGCTCAACAGGGAGATAAAAACTCAAAAAATACCACTGAGCCCAATCAGGCTCTGTCTGCCATGTCAATTAAATCCATCAGCTCATCATTACTTGCTGCTTCTTAGATGATCATGTTTTATTAATGTACACTGTTAGGCAGCTGCCACATTTCACCCAAGAGGTGGCCACCTTTCAATCAAGGAAAGAGTAATTTTGGTTTAGAGCAAGTGTGGTATCAAATGCTAAGGAAAAGTTAAGCTGTCTGCTTTCCATTATATAATATCACTCACTCTCTGCCCTAAATGACTTCTTGCTGGGGGAAAAAATCTGTACAGAAACTTCTGATAGGTGATATTGTACCTAAAGGTAATTGGGGGTAATTTTTGACATAGAAGGGAAAGACATGACAGCAAATTATTCAATAAGGGGGAATAACCTGCCTTGATGTAAAAATAAATAAATAAATAAAAAAAACACAGCAAAAAATTTCATCATGTTACATCCCAACAATAAAAAAGTTACTGAAATAAACATATGAAATATCCCACATAATGAATCTGAGGGGAGAATGAGATAGTTTGAAAACCGAAAAAAGAATATCCAAGTAGAAATTTTTTAAGTCCTCACTTTGGTTGGAGTGTGATAAAATTTCTGTTCTTTGCAGGATTACAGAGTTAATGGAAAGGTGAAGGGCAGAAGGGCAGAGAAGCCAAGCCTGAGACAGATGTGAAGAAGGGGAAATTTGTTTTCAAGGCCCTCCCGTGACCTTTTCTTTGTTTGCTTTCTTGCACTGTCGCATGTGGCTGTGCAAGAATGTGGGCTTAGAAATAGGAAAATATTTTGCTTCTTTTAGTTGAGTAACTTTGAACAAGATTTTTAATTTTTCTAAACTCCTGTTTCCTCATCTGTAAACTTTGGGTGTTATTCATCTTGCAGGATTATAGAGAAGATAAAATGAGACAGTGTATGTAAGAGTCTAGGTTAGTGCTCAGCAGTTAATAGACTGAAGGAAATGTAGCTTCCCTTACCATTCAGTATGCTTTCTGGTAGTTCAACAAGAACTGACCCTCCCAAATGCTGTCTCCACTTTCTGCCTCTCCCTCCTCACTACTCTTTCCTTCTACAAACCAGTCCTTTAAAATGTCCTTGAGCAGCCAAAGGACCATCAGAGACTCAGATTCTTCATCTATTAAATGAGAATATCAGCTCCCTTCTGTCTACCTTATCTCATGAGATTACTGTAAGAAACAAACAAGAGAATAACTCAGCCTGCACTGTAAACTCTGGCACGCAATAAATTTCAAGTTTTTAAATATTGCCATTATTATTTCTTAAGCCTTAGCTAAGGGAAGAAACGTCATTTTAATTATTCACAGTAAGACGTTAATGATAAAGAGTAAGTAGTTAACCCCTGCTAGGTAACATTGGTTCATTTTAATAGATGTCTTGATTGCCTTGATACAAAACTGGAAATACTGGTGTAAATTCAAGACAAAGGAAAGAACATGGAAGGGAATTCATTTGAATGAGGGAATCCCTAAAATTACCTTCTATGTGTTTAACTTTTAAAGGAGGGTCAGATTCTGGCACATTTTTATATCTCTGCAAACCGTTTGCAGAGTACTAAAAGATGATCTTGATGGAGGTATTGTAACAGAAAGAAGTTGATCATCTGATCAGCAAAGAGCCAGTGTTCTCCTTCCCTGTCTCTTGCTCTCAATACTGAAAAGGTTCTCCTATATGACATCATCAATTTAAGCCCACCTGCTCAACCCCCTCTGCTGCTCCACAGCTAGGAAGAGTTTTTTGCTGCAAGTGTTAATTGTTCCAATAAGGATGTCTATCCTCTTAATCTGCAGTAGTGGCTTGCTAAATGATGGAAAATATACAAAGATCTATTGTTACACCCCCCCCAATAGGAAATGCTCTTAAGAAAAGGTCTTCTTTTCATATAAAAATCCCTGCTAACTGCTTCAGAGGTACAAAAGTAAGTCCAATACAAATACAAAATCCAAGTGCCAAAAAACTAATAAAATGATAAGAAGATCCTGGCACTGATTTTCAGTGCTTGCAATGATGTGCTAAAATATGCCAAGTCATGCTCAGGAAGAACATTAGGTTGTTCTCATAAATGGGACCTAAGGATCAGCTAAGGCAATAGAGTCTAATTACTATTATTAATAATAACAAGAGTATATTAATCTCTTTATCAGCAAGCAGGTGTAATATTGACCTTTTCTTTCAAAGACAGCTCTAATGCTATTATTTACTATGCTAGGTATTTTATTCTGCATTAATAGTTACAAAATAATTAACACGATGATGTCCTCATACTGCACTGTCAAAATTCTCTTCAATTGTGTTGGGCAGAAAGATGATCATGCCCTTCAATTAAAGAGCATAGGGGTCAACTTATAAGAAAATTAAGGTAGAAAATAAACACCAGCCTAGCTAAGATCTGCTGAGACAATGATAACCAATGACACATCTCATATTTATCCTTCCATTTGTCCATCCATCTATCCATTGATCCATCTCTCTTAAACATATTTTTTATGTTCTGCCATCACCACAAGCATATATTGATGATTACCTGTTGACAGTAGATCCAAAATTCTCATGAGAGTTTAGGTTTGGCAAAGATAGTTTGGACCCAATAAATTTCATGCATTCTTATACATTTATTACATTGGGACAATAAAGCTTGAGTATGACAATGAATTGAGAGAAAACGGCATCTGTCACTTGAAGGGCAAGGCAATTAAGAGTCAGTACATATCTTTCACATCTCTGTTTTCCGGCTAGAACAATTTTGGAAGCGACGTGTGCCAAATGGCATACCTCCAAGATGGATGAAGACCACCCAGCCCACATCAGTTTCATATGCAAGAGAAAAGATATCCTTTTATTGTACTAAGCCACTGAGATTGTGAGGGTTTATCTCTTTTAACAGTTAGTGTTAGTTTTCCTAACATGTAAGATCCCAGCATTGTCTTAACATGCTCAGTGAATTTGGGCAAGTCATTCAACCTCTTGGAGTCTATTTTCTCAGGATGAAACAAAGGAATACCCTTCTCTCTAGCATTCTACAATTTTTAATGAGTTCTTTGAGAATACAGGAGGAAAAAACCCAAATAAATAGCTATTTAATTGTTTGGTTTTGTCTGTAGCTTTCTTTTACTCTACAGACAAAATATATTGATATTCTTAGAGTTTTTATGCATATCTCTTCTACAGCATTTACTCCATTGTATTGTCACTATTTGTTTATGCCTCTGTTTTTTATTTTTGCTTTTTTGTTTGTTTGTTTTTGGCATAGGACTGTGAGTACTTCTGGGGGCAGGAATTGTCTTTTTGATCACTTTATCACTAGAACCTGGGACAGTGCTTAGCAATCAATACTTTTTTTTGGTTGAAATGTAATTATGAATCTTGAAAAGAAAGCTTGCAATAGCTTATCTGTCTTTCACCTGCCACCACTGAGGAAAAATTGCCACATAGGATGTGTAAGGAGTGTTAGAGAATGGAAGTGCATACAAAGGAGGGACAGAGGCTGAGACAGAAAGAATGAAAAAGCAATTGAGAAGACTACGGACAAGAACAGGAATAACTTATTGATGTCAAAGGGGACACAAAGAAGGTATAAGGGAGTTAAGCCAGGTAACATACTGAAAAGTTCAGGTCAGAGCACAAAGGCCATCTCTAGCAGAGCACCTAATCATTTCTGAAGCAGAAAATGAAATGTGACTGAGAATTGAGAGTTCAGAGATGGGATGATCATATATCCAATATTTTTTTTTTCTTTCAACCAGAGACATGCATTGCTGGAACTTGGAGGGAATGAAAATTGGAGATCTGATGGTAGGGCTTCAACTATCCAGATGTCTGGGGCCAAGGAATACAAGGCAGGGTGAATTGGTCAGGATACTGGTGACAGTTTCAAACTTGTTTGACAAGTAGAACAAGACAGGATGATACAACTAGATGCCAAGTGGAATATCAGGCCTCTGGTATTGTCTTAACTAATGTAATCATGGAAAGAAAACATTCTACTCTATTACTAAAAATGTCCAAACAAGGATAAGAATATCAACAAAGCAAACACTACAGCATGTTCCCAGGTTCCTTAAAGGCCATCTGTTCTAAGCCTGGTTAGCAACTGCTCCTTACCTAATAGCTTCCCACTGAAGCGAGGAGCCTTCCTCTTTCAATATGACATCTCCTGTTTCTGAAACTGATCTTGGATATATCATTCCCAATCTAGAGAAAGTGACAAAACATGGGCAACAACAATGTACCTACTCTTTGGTCTAACCCTACCTGGACTGGGGCTGAAGTGAGCCAGACCAGGGTGCTAGCTGCATAGAACCAAGTCCAGACTGGGGATTAAACTGCATAGTGCCAAGAGCTAAAGGGCATTAGAGAACAAAGTGTTTAGGGAGTGCTGAGAGTAAACTATCATCCTAGAACCGAGAAAGCAGCAGCAAAGGCAAAACTAAGAACTGAAGTCCGAGATCAGGGGACAGGTTACCACTAGAATAGATGGGAGAGGGTGAAGAGTATGAGGGTAATGTTTCTACTCCAGAAATTACAATTCCCAAAATGTATGCAACAAAAATGTAGACCTAAAGCAGTTCTGCCTCTATACCTCAGTTCAAATACATTATGTCCTTTCGTAGCACTTGAGTTCCAAAACTTATGCTGCAGAATAATTCTCCTGTATCTAAACTCTTTCTTAGGTTCTATCTAGTATGCTTGAGCCCCCAGCTTCACCGATTGCTCCTGATACAAGCAGGCCGTCTATAGGCTAGAACTCCACTTTTGAATTTCACAAACTTGGTGGCATAAGACTTTCAGCCTCCCTGTGTGTCATACTGCAGAGACTGTCTATCTGCTGCTTGAGTCTCCCGCTACTGGATGTGTCCTTATTTCCTTGCCTGTTTCTTCCAGGTCATCTCTGCATTAAGTTCCAAGACTCTCTTCACTTTCTCCAGAACCGCTGTGATTCTAGGTCCAGAATTTCTTCCTTCAGTGCAACTAGGTCAATGTATTGTCCTTCCTCCAGGTCCTGACCCTTAAATTTCTCAGTTTCTAGCTGATTTCCAAGATGTAATTCTGATTGCTGTAGTCCATTGAAATTGCTAATTGTATAGCTCAATGTGTGTGGTATTCCAACCAGTCTAAGTAAGCCATTAGCCCCATTTTGTCTGTTTTTCTTTCATAATTTAAAAACATTTTGGGCCAGGTTCAGTGACTTATGCCTTTAATCTCAGCAATTTGGGAGGGTGAAGCAGGAGGATCACTAGAGCCCAGGAGTTCAAGATTAGTCTGGACAACATAGGGAGACCCTATATCTACAAATAAAAAAATAAAAATATTAGCCAAGCTTGGTTGGGCACTCCTGTAGTCCTGTAGTCCTGGCTACTTGGGAGGCTAAGGCAGGAGGATCACTTGAGCCCAGGAGTCCAAGGTTGCAGTGAGCTATGGTCATGCCACTGCACTCCAGCCTGGGCAACAGAGTGAGACCCTATCTCTTAAACAATGATTTTGCATTTCTTGAATCGAGATTGCCACTATAATCACTTTTATTTTCTTTTTTAATTTGGGAAGCCACAGCTTCCTAATTTCTCCTGTTGTCTCATTATCAAGAACTAGGTGACCAAAGGGAATGATATTGTGATGACTGGATTACTTCAGCCATGATGCACTTTGTGGTAGAGGTCTAAATTTTATGCAATCAAGGAACCCCCACTTACTACCTGAACAAATTGGAGTTTGGTGTCAGGAAACAAACAGGAATGACTGTTGTAATAGGCAATGCATAATATCTGCCATATTTTTATTTATAACAACATCATCAAATTAATTGAATAAGAAAAATCTACAAATTAGAACAATCCAACAATCCAATGAAGTCCTGAGTTTTTTCCCTGGAAATTTTCAAGGACAGGTCTTTTAACCATCTGCAAATCTAGATGAAGAGCTGGGGCAGATATTAATTTCCCTGTCCCACATAGCAGGACAAGTCACTAAGCAGTATGGAAAAATCATGAACACAGTGGAGGTGAGGACAAATGGGAAGAGGATGACTTTCAAAAGCAAACTTGGCTCAACTCACAACTTTCCTGGGACCCATAAACATATGACTCCTGACTGTGGCATAAAATGCTGTTTTCTCCAATTTCCATTTTCACCTCCCTACTTTATAAAGGAATCACTAAGTTTCAGTTGTGCATTTGGCTGCCCGGATGACGACTATAGTTCCCAGCTTCCTTTGCAGCTGAGTGTGGCCATGTTGAGTTTTATATAATAGACAGTGAGGAGAAGTGACTTGTCCAACTTCTTACGAGTGGCCTTAACGTCAGCAGATGACCTCTTCTTCTGCTCTTACCCTCACCCCTATTGCCTGGAATGTGGACATCATGGTAAGTAATCTTGGATAATGTAGGTGGAGGCATAGCACTTGAGACAGCAGAGCAACAAAACAAAAAGAGTTTAGTTCCCTAAGACCATGGGACCACTAAATCAGTCCGCAATGCTTATGCTCAGATTATAAATTTCTTCCTTTTTTAAACCACTGTTATTTTGAACCTTGTTACATGAGAAGGCCCTTCATCCTAATAAAAACATTGTCCTTTCTCCATTTCAAATAATAACATTTGTAAAATTTTTCTAGGTATCTAATAGCTCAAGACCAATCTTAACCTCTCTAACTCTGTAGATGGCCTCATATCTCACTTCTAGCAATTCAGGGGAACTGCCTGAAATTTTGAACCCTCTGTTTTCGTCAGTTCAGGCTGCTATAATAGAATACCATAATATGGGTTACTTAATCAAATAAAAAATATTTATTTCTCACAGTTCTCGAGGCTGGGAAGATCTGGAGGCTGGCAGATCCAGTGTCTGGTGAGGGCATTCTTCCCGGTTTGCAGATGGTCATCTTCTCCTTGTATCCTAACCTAGCTGAGAGAAAAATCATCACTTGGTGCCTCTTCTCATAAGGGCATTAATCCTATTCATGGGAGCTCCAGTCTCCTTACCTAATTACCTCCTAGAGTCCCTTGTTTCTAATACCATCACATTGGAGGTTAGGATTTTAATATATGCATTTTTGGGAATCACAAATCTTCAGTCCATGAGATTCTGCCCCTTGTATCCCCAAATTATATCCTTTCTACATGGAAAATACCTTCATTCCATCCCAACAACTCCAACACTCTTAATTCTTTTCATCATTAACCTCTAAAATCTAAAGTTCTAAAGTTCAAAGTTTCGATTAAATATCATCTAAATCAGCTATGAGCAAGACTTGACATACAAGTCATCCTCAGGCAAAATTTCTCTCCAGCAGTGAAACTGAGACCCAGACAAGTTTGGTGCTTCCAAAATACAATGGTGGGACAGGCATAGGCTATACATTTCCATTCCAAAAGGAAGAAATTAGAAAGAAGGAAGACTTGAGGAGTCCGAAGGAGTTTCAAAACTCAGCAAATCAAACTTCATGAGAACTTACGGCTTGAGAATAGTCTTCTTTGGCTCAGTTCTCTGCCTTTCAGGCCCACTAGGTGGCAATGCCACCCCCATCCCATGGCTTGGTGAGCTGGGCCTGCTCCTTCCGCCCTATCCTGCTTCTCTCTACAATGTCCCCTTTTGCCTCCCCCTTGAAGCACAGGGTGGGAGCATCCTGGCCCTCCAAAACCAGGCAGGCAATCCCACCCTTAGAAGCCAAGGAGGAACTATCCTTTCTCCAGGGTCTGTGGTGTGAGAGGCATCCCTATGATCTCAGAATCACCTTTGGGTCCTCCTTTTCTTTTGTTGAAAAGCATAGCACGTATTCACAGCCTTCCTGTTGTTTTCTCTGTTTCCTTTAGTCCCAGTTGCAGTGTTTTTGCTGGTATAATCCCATCTTTATTCCTGGCTCCTGCTGAGATGGCTGGTTATGTCCTCGTTTCATACTCCCCCTAATCTTATAAAATGGTCCCTCAGCCACACCCTTAAAGCTACCTTCAGAACACGCTTTCTCATTTCTTGTAATATTCATTGGCTCAGAATTTTCCAAATCTTTAACCTTTGGGCCCTTTTTGCTTAAAAATTCCCTTTTCAAATTCTTTCTCTCCTCTTGCTTTATACTATAAGCAGTTAGGAGGAACCAAACCACTCTTTCAACACTTTGCTTAGAAATCTCATCAGCTAAATATCCAATTTCATTGCTTGCAAGTTCTACCTTGCATGAAACACTAGAACATGAACAAAATTCATCCAAGTTCTTTCTCACTTTATGACAAGAATTTTCTTTTTTTCCATTGTCCAATCACATGTTCTTCATTTCTGTCTAATATCTCACTAAAATAGTCCTTAATTGTCCTTATTTCTACCAACAGTCTGTACAGAATTATTTATGTGTTCTCTAAGAAAACAGAAGCTTTCTCTACAGCTGTACTCCTTTTTTATCTGAGCCCTTACCACCAGAATCACCTTTAAAGTTCCTTGATAGTAATGCCAGCTTTTAATAGCATGTACCTCAAACTCCTCCAGCCTCTACTCGTTACCCCATTACAAATCTTATTTAGTTATTTGTTAAAGTGACACACCAATCAATTCTTGGTACCAATTTCTGTTCAGTCATCCCTCTGTATCCATAGGTTCTCCATCCATGGATTCAATCAGGTGCAGACACAAAATATTTGACAAAAACGAAACAAAACAAACAAACAAAAAACAATACAGCAATAAAGATAACACAAAGAAAAAATAAAATATAACAACTACTTACATAGCATTTACATTGTATTAGGTATTAAAAGTGATCTAGAGATGATTTAAATTATATGGGAGGATGTGGGTAGGTTATATACAAATACTATGCCATTTTATATAAGAGGTGTGAGAATCTTCAAATTTTAGTATCCACAGGGTGTCCTAGAACCCCCTGTGGATACTGAGGGACAACAGTATTGGTAAGTGTTCTCCAGAGAAGCAGAAGCAGTTGTATAAGTAAAGAGATTTCCTTTAAGGTATTGGCTTATGCGATTATGTAGGCCAAATCCCACAGTCTGCAAGTTGGAGATCTAGGAAAGCCAGTGGTGTAGTTTAAAACCCTAAAAGACAGACAACCAATGGTGTAGATTCCAATCTGAGTCTGAACACCTGGAGCACCGGGGCAGGAGAAGAGTAGTCAGGCAGAGGGAGGGTGACTCCAACCCTCCTCCACCTTTTTGTTCTATTCAGTCCCTCAATGAATTGTGTTATGTCCACCCACATTGAGCAGGGCCTATCTGCTTTATTCAGTTCACCAAATTAAATGCTAATGGTTTTCCAGAAACATCATCACAGATACCCCACAAATTATGTTTCACTACATTCTGGGCATCCTTTGACCCAGCCAAGTTGACACATAAAATTAAGGATCACACACTTCAACCCACAAATCTTTCTTCATTTACATCTGTTTTGACTTTAGACCCTCTCATCATCACAGAATAAACTTTCTCCAGGAATGTACTTCATTTTTTTCTCTAATATAAATAATATTAACACTACTGTCTATGTCATTATGTTGACATGTTGACATTGGCATTAATATATGTTCAGGTTCCCCAACACGTGTGTGTGTGTGTGTAGTTGGAAAGTGGGAGTGGAAGAGAGAAGCTTAATAGGATATTTTAAGAGCATCCCCTATCTCAGAATTTGTGATTTTCATGATAAAATATCTAGGAAAACACAGAAAGAGATGAGAGTGCATAATAGACTCAGAAACTAAGATTGACAACTAATCTACTGCCAAAATCTTAAAGGAATTTCCTCTAATTATAACTTCATGGAGTGGAAAAGAGAAACGTAATTGTCAGATAACATTAATACGTACCTTGTCACCTGCAAGACATCAAAACTGCCAATGTGAAGGACAATGCAAAGGCGTATAAATACATTTGCCCTAGCTCAGAAACACAAAATCTGTGACAACTGCCAACCACAGATTGATCTCATATCCATAGTTCTACCAAATAAAATGTTAAACACACATTCTAAAGTAGCTGTGTGTGTGTGTATACACATATACACATATATATTGCAGATGAAACGGATTACACACACACATGTATTCTACCCCAGATTTCTTAATTTGAACTTCTCCTTCTAAATATGTTCGGGGATTACAATTTTCAGGCATGCTACAGACCCTGAGGCAAAGGAGTTAAGCTACGGCATACTTGCATCTTAGAATATAACCTCAATAGCATGAAGACAAGAGAAGAGAAAAAACCAAGTGAAATACTGAATTTACCAATGTTATTTCAGAAAAGAAAAGAACTACTCACTTACATTAGATCATCTATAAATACATTACTCTCTAGTCATAATAATAGCAAACATTTATTAAACATTAAATATGGAACACTAACTAGAAAGCAAGTTGCATGAATTTTAATCCCAATTCTATATTTTATAAGCTATGTGACCTTAAACAATTTACTTAACATGTTTCTGCCTCAATTTCCTCACCTGTAAAATGAGAACAAAAATAGTTGGGAAGATTCTGTGAGTTAACAGGTTTAAAGTACTTTAGGCCTATATATGTCTGATATTAGTAACAGTCCTCATATGGCACAATGAGGTATGTGTTATTATGGTAGTATAGTGTCAATTTCACAGATAAAGTGGGTCTTGAAGAGGTTAAATTACTCTTTTAATAATTGGTAGACCCAGAGAGCTAATACCTAATTACTACAGTATATTGCCTCCTCACAGCAAGTCAACAATACCTCAAGAAAAAGGAGTCTCCACATTTGGGAATAACACCAATTGTGTATTGGACAGAGGTGGGGGGTGGGGGGAGGGGGATGGATGTATATCTACATGATGAGTGCAATGTGCACTGTCTGGGGAATGGGCACGCTTGAAGTTCTGACTTGGGGGGATGGGGTGGGGGAGGGGATGGGTGTATACCTACAAGAAGAGTGCAATGTGCACTGTCTGGGGAATGGACATGCTTGAGGCTCAGACTCGGGGGAATGGGAGGGACATGGGCAATATATCTAACCAGAACTTTTGTACCCCCATAATAAGCTGAAAAAAAAAAGATGGATTTAATAAAAAAAAAAAAAGAAAGAAAAAGGAGTCTCTCCTAACATCAGCATCATCATTTGATAAATGCCTGCTACACACCAGAAATGTTGCATTGATCCATGGCTATCAGCCAACCTTCATACTTGAGATCTATGACTGAGTGGAAGGGACTTATATAGTCTATCATCAACCACTGATAGATATGCTCTTATTTAAAGATAACAATACTGAAAACAGAAAAAAAAAGGTTCCTATGAAAATATTCCGCACATTAAAAAAGGAAAAGGCAATAAAGATTCAGAAAAGTTACACATTAAAAAGTCACTAAAGAAAACAGAAATTGCAGAAATCATCTGTTTTAAAATCTCAATAGAATATAAAGAACTACAGTCTCTGAATAAAGAGAGAAAAGATGAGATTAAATGAAAATGGGTTGAGATAAGAAGCAAGTTGGCTGAGAGGCAGGTAGAAGTAAAAACAGAAGTTTGCCATGATAAAGAAAGGCTATAAGGAGATTAAAAAGGCAGTAATAGAATGGGAATCTGCATCAAAAGCAATACAGAGCAACATTAACACCATAGAATTAGTGATGATGAATTTAAACTACCAGAATCTGCAGAAGACATGCAGAATGAAGAAGAAACACTCAAAGATGCAAACACTGATAGTAAGGATGAAGGGGAAAGAATGATAGGTCAGATGTAGAGGAGAGAATGATAGGTCAGACGTAGGGGACATCTGGTTTCTTAGAAGCACAAATCTCAGCAAAAGCAATTATTAAAGGTATATTTGAAGAAACATATATAGTATATGTTCAATGAGTTGGCAGAACAAAATGGATTACTTATTGCATGGGATATGCATGACTGACTTTTTTGTTTTTAATGTGTTTATGGATCAATGTTACTGCTTATTACATGAACATAATAGGAAAATTGAGGAAATTAAAAAATACAGATAAACAAGAAAATACTTTCAAAGTTGTCTACAACCCTATTACATAGAAATACTTTTAACTCTATGCTATATATTATTTCAGACTGCACAATTATATTAATGAGATCATTTAAACATATAAAACATGCATAATGTTTTATAACATATGTTTACTTCATAGTTGTATCATATATTTTCTCTTCAAAACAGCATTTTTCCACCAAGGAGAAAAATATATTCATACTTAAATTTTTCAAACAGTTGAAGAAAGTTATGAATAACAGAAAATTTTAAAATCACTCTAAATCTTATTGACCCAGAAATAAACTCTGTCACCATTTTGAAGATCATTTGTAAGATATTTCTCTATGCAAATGGTAACATATACATATAGATTAGATATGAATTTTATCAGAGATAAAAACACAGAAATAGATTGAGATAGAAATAGATATCAAGAATTTTTCAAAAATGAATCACACAGCCAATGCTACATTAACAATGAAATTTTCACTTAGGAATGAATTGGACATATTTCTATATCAATTAATAGATATTTATTTTATCATGTTGATCCCATTAGTTTATCATGTATGGCTATACCATGATTTATTTAATGCATTTCTGATTGATGGGCACTTAGATTATATTTAACCTCTCTGTAATTTAATTTTCTTATCTGTGTAATAGGGATAAATAGTACTATTCTCAGATTACTTTAAGGGTAAACTAAGTTAAGGGTACAGAGTTTAGAAGTGTTTAGTACATAGTAAGAGCTGTATGAGTATTTGACATTACTTTTAATATGATATTTATATTATAATATTTTCTTTTTTCACCTATAGACATAAGTATGATGAAGAAAAGTTCTTATGGACACTTTTTATAAATTAGTTTTATTGTGTTCTAAACAGGACCAGAACTAGGCTTTTGGGAGGCTGAAAATCCCTTCTTTTAAAATAAAATTCAAAATTAAGTACAAAAATATATGATATCTTGAAGGAGGTCACACAAATGAAGAACTCTAAAGCTTAAGCTTTGTTACCTTCATGTAAAAATATGCCTCATTTCTGAATAAAACATTTTGAGTCCATATCTGGTCATGTATTTTTTGACAAAACCTAGCAGAGCAGGTATAAATTATATTTTCAATAAATATTGGTTTTATAGCCTAAGGAGAGTTACTAGATCAAAGACAATGAACATTTAAAATCTTGGTATAATGGGCAAACTCACCTCCCAAAATTCATACCAATTTAAGCTTCTATCTAAAATGTACATGGGTGCCCATTTACCCATGCTAGGTGCTTTGTTTGGTTCAATTTTGTTTCATTTCACCACATTGAAATTTTTAAAATATAGATTCAAATTTATCATCTTTTTAAAAAATAACTTTTAGGTTTCATGTTATGTTTAAAAAGGTCTTCTGTGTTCCAAGAGGATGAAAATGGTCACCTATGTTTTCATCTCTATATTTTATGAGATCATTTTTGTATTTAAATATTTGATCCCTTTAGGATGCATTGTACTAAAAGGAATTATTTATAAATCCCATGTTTTAGATGCTTAGTCAATTTTTCCTCTGAAATTTTTGATTAATTCTTATTTCCTCCGATATAAAATGTCATCTATATTGTGTACTTAATTTCAGCATATGGTTAAATTAGTATCTGGATTCTCCATTTTGTTTTAATGATCTATCAGGATTTCAGCTGAAATTGTTTTGGACTAATAAATTGTTAGAAAAAATATAAAAATTATATTTTTATAATATTAAATCATCCTACTCAAGAATAATATATGTCTCTCCCTTTATTGGGCTCATCTTTTATGGCCCTCAGTAGACTTTTTAGGTTTCTTCATATAAATTTTACAAATTTTTTTAAGTTTGGTCCAGAGATGTTATAATTTTTGTAATTGTTGAAAATGCAATGTTTTTCGCTTTGTTTCCTAGTTGGCTACTATTTGCTATGTTAAGTCAATTCAATTTATATTTAATTTTGTAAGCAGTCTCCTTAATTAATTTGCTTATTGTTAGATTTTACATATATCTTATTTACAGATTTTCCTTAGATTATTTTTACTTATTTTATTAAGCATAATCTTTTTATTTTTTAGTAATATATCTATACACATTATACAAAAAAATAAAAAATAAAACAATAAATTATGTCTAATACTCTTACTTGCCCAAAATAATCAATATTTGATGTCTCTTTATGCATACAAGTACTCATATTGGTAATCTATTTAAACAGATATAATAAATGTGGACAGATGCACACACACCAAGACATGCTAATATGCTAGTATTAAATTAAAAATGATAATTTAATTTTACCTGAATTTAAAGATTATTAAAAAAATGTAGTCAACCTAAAGGAATTAATGTACATATACTTTAGTTAAAATGTTTTTTATTAGATGTTTAAATTATGAGATATTGAACCCTTTCAATACTTCTGGTTTAAGGAAAAAATATTGGAAATATTAAGAAACTGAGGCATGATATATTTAAACACATGTTAAATGTAAAAACCTTGAATGATTCCTTACTATCAAATATAAAATAATTAGACTCACATTTCCTCACACTTTATCCACCCCCCAGTTATCATTTTTGATGCATATATGTTGTTTCCAATTTTCTAGCATTTATATCATGCTTTACAATCACACTCTCCAGTTAGTCTTATTTGTACATTTATATAGAACTAATGATGTTATAGATGTTCCCCCTTTAAAGGTGGAACTCTTTAATCCACCCCTTGGTCAACCTTTAGTATATTTTTTTCTAAGCAAAGCTTATGGGTGCTATCTTCTCTTAGTTTGTTCAAGATTATATACTTTTTGTCCTGCATTTCTATTGTCTTGTCTATTTGAGCATATCTTGACTTGATATGACAATTTTAGGTAACACCTTTTTTTTTTTCCTTAGAAATTGATAGACTTTACTATAGTTTGCTGAGAATTCTGAGGCCAATATGACTTTTTTTTTTTTCCCTAGAACATAGACCTGGTTTGTCTGTGTGGATACCTTAAGAAACCTTTCCTTATGATTAAAATTTAGTACTAAATCAAGATATTGTGAGATTCATGTTCTTCTGTTTCAATTCTCCTAATGCATGGTGTGCATTTTTATTCTTCCATATAAATTTGAGAATACACTTACAGAGTATTTAGAATTTGAGATATAGACTAATTTGTGTAGTAATTTATAATATTAGGTCATCCCATAGGTAGAATACAGTTATCTCCATAGTAGTCTTATGAATTCTTTATTATCTCCTAGATTAGGAATATTTTCTATTTATACATAAATTGCAATTTATTTTTTATTTTATTGCAAGTGGATCTTTAGATTACTTCAAATTGATCTTGTATTTGATAAACTTACATAACTTTCTCATTTGATATAGTTATTTGCTACTCGTTATTTCTTCACATAGATAATCATATCCTGCTTGGGTAATGATAGTTTTAGATCTTCCCTTCCAATATCTATATTTATTATTTCTTTTTCTTTTTTAAGAGCTTATCTCAGGATGTCTATTACTGTGCTTACAAAAACCATAATCGTAGGCTTCATCGCCTTAAAGAGAGTACATTTAAATTTCTTTGTTATGTATGTTTACTGAATATAGAGAAAAGTATGGTGCACTGGCCTGATCCTCTCTTCCAAGACTAAAGCTCTCATTCTTTCAACTGTTAGCATATTTAAGGCCAACAGCTCTTATCCAAGTCACTCCAAGACTTGACCTTGGCTGAAGAAACTCTCCTTGCACAAGGTTGTACCTTTTCCCCAGGGGCATAATTTATTTAAAGATGAATGGATTTGGTTGCATAAAATTCTGGCCTTCCTGATCTAAATGAGTTCAACTCTGAATAGCTATACTGTTTCCCATTCTCTGTATTGGATTAGGTAAAGTCAGTCACATTTGCTTACCTTTGGGCCTTCTCCTGCCTAATGCTTCTTCCTCCACTCTCTCTAAACCCCAAGTATTATTGATGAGCATTGGTTATAAGGTCAATCAAAATAGATGAGACTAAATTGTAATAAAAACACAAAACAAACCCCAAATCTCAGTGTTTAAACACAGCATTTTATTTGTTTCTCATGCAAATAAATGATAAATTAATAATGTTGCAGCTTCCAACATTTCTCTAATATAGTTGTCATACCTGAAGTGACTCAATGACCACCTGGTTTTGCAGATTCTATAGTTCTTCTGGCCTGATCCTCTCCTCCAAGACTAAAGTTCTCATTCTTTCGACTGGTAGCATATTTAAGGCCTTTTCACTGCCAAGTCTAAAAGGAACAAGTGACTTTCTGCTCACAATCTATTGGCCAGAACTGGACACATGATCTCACCTAATTCTAATGGGGTCTAGAAAATAGAGTCTTCTATGCCCAGGGAAGAGATGGGAACTGGATATTGGTGAGCACCATTTAATCTTATATTTTCTGGAATAATCTATATAAGTTGTTATAAGAGTTATGTATTACACTTTAATAATTATTTGGGCTTAGAGCTTTGGGGAAATGATAGGTGCCTGGCAACCATTTCAATTTATTTATTGCTTACTGGTATTTTTAGTCTTCATGTTCTCAAATTTCACTTTTAATGAGCCTAAACCTAAAGCCTAAATTTAGATTTTTCCTTTTTTATCCTTCTAGAAACTACACAAACCCTGTCTGCTCTCATTTACTTTTAGTTCTGGGAGATTTATTGTCATTATTTCTTCAAATATCTGCTGTAGTATGTCAGTTAGTTATGTTCATCTGAAATTATTATTAGAAGGATGTTTTTATTATTGTACTTATATCTTGACTCTTGATTTACTTTTCTTTCTTCATACTTTCCTGCTTCCTTCTGGAAACATTCCTTAGTTAGATCTTTCAGCTCATATTATGCTTTTACTGCTCTTACTTTGATATTTTTCATCTATTATGTTTTTCATTTCAATTATCATATTTTATTATTCAAAAATTTCTCTTTATTTAGTTTAATTTATTTTGTCTATAAATATTGAATCACAATATAGCTCAATAGCTATATTGAGCTATCTCTGCATTTCTGAGGTAAACATCATTTGATATTTTTTTGGCTTTATTTCTAGATTCTAATTGCTCACCTTTTATTTTTAAATTCTTTTATCAATATTCATAATTGAAATCAATCTAATTTGTGTTGGTATGTGTGTTGCATGTATAATTTGTGCAGTATGTAATCATGTGAGCTGGCATCACCAGAGTTATTATCAGTATTATTCTAGCTTCCTAAAAATAAAAACCTTGGATTGCTTCTCTTTTTCTCCATGTCCTTGAAGAATAAAAAATTATTGATTTCTAACATTTGAAAGAATGTATTCTTTTGATATCATTAATGGATACAATTATTTAACCTCTCTCTTGAAAGCGTATTTATCTGCCCCTTAATACTGGCCTTAGACATTTGATCTGGTTTGGCCAACAAAGTGTTAGCAAGTGTGACATGACCAAATGTTTTAAAAATACAGGTGCTATTACACTTTCTTTCTTTCATCTTTATCATTTCCAAAAGAAACATTGCCTGGGATAGCCCACTAGACCTAGGCAGAGGACAAAAGAAAAATGGAGCAGAACAAAGCCACATTGCCAAGTTCTGCCTAGATCACTTCACTCCTATCCAACTTCAGGTTCATGAGCTAGCCAAGCTGAGATCAACAGAGTTGCCTTGCTAAGTTCAGCTTACATCGTCAGGTCCCCAGTTAACTTAATGTGTATCGCCAAGATTTGTGGGTTTTGTTATATAGCAGTATTGAAGAAATTTGTAACTGCTATATTCACCTTGATAATCATGTGAGTAAGTTAAAATCCCCCAATTTTAATGGCCAATTTAAAAAAATTTTCATTTTATTTTGGTATTGTTTTATTTATTTTTTTTCTACATTTTATGTCAATTTTTCTTACTTTTATTTTCCTATGAAATTGTATACTTTTTTCCAGATTTGTGCAATGTTATCTTAAAATTTTTTTAACATTCTTAAGACTACTTGACCTGATACAGTTTAGGGTTTACTTCCATTTTCTGTCAAAAGTGTAATCACTTATGTTTTTATATAATATTGCTAAGAGTTTTTAAAAAATCTTTACTGTAATGTACTTGTTCAGTTCTTAGGAATGTAAGATTTTTCTTTAATAATTTCACCAAGATATATGTTTCTGTTGATTGATATTTTAAAATAATTTTTCCTGGTATGTAGTTAACCTTTTTTGCTAATATACATATTATGTTTATTTTATTCCCTTTCTAGTATAATTCAATGCTTAACTCAATTGACTTAATGCTCAATTTGACTAATAATAAAACTACGTAACTCCTTGTTCCTGTACCTATTATTTTTTTTGTTCCCACCTGTTACTTAAAAGAGATAGTCGTTCCTACTAGTAAAAGCCAAGTTAGTGCCTGTAGTCTCTGTTGCATTTTGTTTCTCTTCTCTCAGAATATTTTGCTGTTAATATTAAGTTAGAAATCTGCAATTCCTTTTTCTTTCTGTATTTTTCTGGTCAGTATTTTAGCATGCTCAATTGTCTTCTATCCCCACAAAAGTAAACACATTCCTTAGAAGCCATATTTCTTGATAGTACTGCTCTATTTCTCTATTCCCTTCCACAACCTGAACTGTGGAAAATGTTGCATACATAGTTTCTCCACTTCCCTATCTCTCTCACATTCTTGAACTCGTTCTAAAAAATACTGCATTATGTCACTCCAATGAAATAGCTTATACAAAGGACACAGATGACTAACATGTCCATAAGACCCTTTTTACTTATCACATTACTTCTCTTCTCTGTGCCTTCTCATTGAATTGATCCCTTTAATTGGCTACCAAAATGCCACTCATTGAAGACTCTTCTATCTCAGAAAATAGGTGTCTTTTACTAGTCTCCCTACTTCACTTAAAATATTTAAAATATTGAGGTTATTCCTAAGCTCTCTTTCTCTCGTCACTCTACTCTCACACTAAGAATTTTTGTTAACATCCATGACTTCAATTGTGCTTGGTTTATCCATAATCTCATATTTATATCTCAAGGTAGGACCTCTCCACTGAGCCCACAGACTCTTCGCTTCCTTGGCATCTTTACTTAATAATCTCAATTTCCATGTATGTAACATAATGTTTTTTCCCATAGTCACTCTTCCCTCATCTCCTGTAAAATCCAGTCTTCCTCCATGATCTCAATCTGGGTGAATGTCACCTTTACTACATTAATTTAATTTAATATGAGTTAGCCAAAAACCTAAGAGTCTCCTTGCTATCTACCTGTTCCTCATGCCTCTAGACCCAACCTAACATCAGGTCTTGTTAATTTTTCCTTTCTATAGTCCATTCATTGCCTGAGATACTGTCTTCTCACACCAGGAAAAGTTTAAAAGCTTCTTGGTAATACATACCTTTCTTTAAACAATTTATCATTAAAACATTGAATAGCTCTTTATATATTTATGTCATAATTAAAAATGTAAACAAACTTTATGAACCCTTGGATTATGTGGATATTTTACTTATCTTTAAGATTTCAACTCAGATATAAGATTCATAGTAAATAGTTCCATAACCACTTAAGAAAAGTTTGGGTATCCTTCTGTTACTTATTCCTCCTCTCTTTTTGCCCTTCTTAGTGTTCATTATGTCACAATTTATCACAATTTTGGGATAATATGATAATATTTATCTCTTCTATAGATTGGAAACTTTATGAGGACAAAAATATTTTGTCCTTAACACTTGTAACAGTGACTGGCCTATAGTAGAGACTAAATAATATTTGCTGATGAATAAATAAATAAAGAATACTACTAAAGTTTACTGAGAATGATTTTAAAAGATTTGAATAATTAAAAGATATGTGCCTAAATCAGAAGTGTAAAATTATTAAATGTAAATTTTTTCTCTATTAATTGATAAATTATTATATTGATTTAAAGAGAACCTTAAGCATTATACTTATTTATTTTTTAGTTACTTACTGACTGTAAAATTCATAAGTTACACTAACTAGAAAAGAATAACAAAGAATTTTTTTGATAAATAATTGGGTCAATTATCCCTTTGAAGGTAATAAATTATATTAAACAAAAGAGCATGTCTGTGACCTATGTCTAAACCAACAGATCAATAGGGATAAATAAACTGCAAGAAGAACTCAGAGATGGCGATCTCTTAGGCCAAAGTAGGTATCAAGTTTAATTTAGTTTGGTCAGGCCAATTTTTATTTATTTTTTTTTAATTTCAGAATATTATGGGGGTGCAAACATTTCAGTTACATGATTTTCTTTTGTGCAGTTTAATTCAAAGTTATAAGTGTGCCAACATCAAGGTAGTGTGAATTGTACCCATTAGGAATGAATTTACCCATTCCCTCCCCCTGACCTGCTTAGTTTTTGTGAAGTTTTACTACCATATGCAGATGGATGTTGAACAATTAGTTCCAGTTTAATAGTAAGTACATGTGGTATTTGTTTTTCCATTCCTGTGATATTTGCTTAGAAGAATGGTCTCCAGTTCCATCCAGGCTTTTACAAAAGGCTTTATTAATAGTTCACCATTTTTTAATGGCTGAGTAGTGCTCCATGGCATACATATACCACATTTTATTAATCCACTCATGTACTGATAGGCTCTTGGGTTGATTCCACATCTCTGTGATTGTGAATTACGCTACAATAAACATTCGAGTACAAGTGTCTTTTTAATAAAGTGATTTCTTTTCCTTTGGGTAAATAAGCAGTACTGGGATTGCTGGATCAAATTGCAGTTCTACTTTTTACTTCTTTGAGGTATCTCCATACTACTTTCCATAGGAGTTGTACTTGTTTGCAATCCCACCAAGAGTATATAAGTGTTCCCTTCTCTCCATATCAACATCATCAGCAACTGTTGTTTTGGGACTTCTTGATAAAAGCCATTCTCACTGGAGTTAGGTGATATCTCATTGTGGTTTTGATTTGCATTTACCTGATGGTTAAAGACTTTGAGTATTTTTTCATATGTTTATTTGCTATTAGTCTATCTTCTTTTGAAAAGCTTCTGTGCAAAAATTCTCAATAAAATCCTAGCAAACCAAATTCAGCTGTGCACCAAAAAAATGATCTACCACAACCAGGTGGGCTTCATCCCAGCAATGCAAGGTTGGTTCAACATACTCAAATCTATAAATGTAATTCACCACATAAATAGAAGCAAAAACAAAGACAGTATGATTCTCCCAATAGATGCAGAAAAAGCATTTGACAAAATCCAGCACCTTTTTATAATAAGTATGTTTAACCAAATAGGCATAGATGGGACTTACCTTAAAATTATAAAAGCCATATACAGTAAACCCACAGCCAACATCATACCGAATGGAGGAAAAATTGAAAGCATTTCTGCTTAGAACTGGAAGCAGACAAACCACTTCTATTCAACATAGTGCTAAAAGTCCTAGCCAGAGCAATCAGACAAGAGAAGGAAATGAAGGATATCCAAATGGCAAAAGATGAGGTCAAACTATCACTCTTTGTTGATGATCTGATCTTATGTCTAGAAAATCCCAAAGACTCTGCCAAGAGACTCCTGGAATTGATAAACAAATTCAGCAAAGTCTCAGGTTACAAAATCAATGTACACGAATCAGTAGCATTCATATATGCCAACAACTGTCAAGCTGAGAATCAAATCAAAGACTCAATATCTTTCACAATAGTGACAAAGAAAATAAAATACCTGGGAATATATTTAACTAAGGAGGTGAAAAACCTGTACAGGGAGAACTATGAACCACTGAGGAAGGAAACTGCAGAGGATATAAACAGATGTAAAAATATATCATACTTGTGGATCAGCAGAATTAACATTTTTAAAATGTCTATACTACCCAAAGTGATCTACATATTTAATTCAATCCTCATTAAAATGCCAATACCCAGGCCAATTTTTAAAGAAATTTAATTCAAATGCCATTGGGTGAAACAGGGAATCTCAAATTTTACAATAGATATTTACCACCTTCTATTTAATTATATTTGTCTTCCTTACCTATTTAAGTGATTTGTATAGACTTTGATGGCATTTAAGTTTGTTATTTTTGTCCTTATTTCTAAAGTAATTTATTAATAGAAAATAAAAATGAGCACTGCAATCAGTTAGAAAATGAAAGATTATTTTGTAAATGTTGCTAAAACATTCTTCAGAAAATGATTTACATATTATTATAAGGGACTAATATACTTATTTTATATGGAGAATTTATAAACCAATAATCAAATATAAATCAACATGTAAAAAATAATAAATATTTCATGGCATATCCATATAGAAGAATATTATATGACCATTAGAAATAATGATGTAGAAGAATGGGGAGATGGGGGGGCATGGGCAATATACATAATCTGAACTTTTTTATCCCCAAAATAAGCTGAAATAAAAAAAAAAAACAGTATTAGGACCATTAGGTTCCAGTATTTGAAAATACTTTTATAGTATACTTTTCTATGGGATTTATAAAGGAGTGAGTAGATAATGAAAAAATAATAATAATTTAGGAAAGAAAAAATATATTATAAACTCAATAAAAAAGATTAAAAATAATATGCTCCATATTATCTTTTTATTGTAGAGGAAGAGAGGAGAAAGAACAGGTGGAGTAGTAATTGTCAAAATGAGGAAGAGACAGGTGTAAAGAATGCAATGATGTCAAAGTGAGAGTTTCAGTCCCTTGGGGCTTTGATCAAGGTTTGAATTTACCTCTTAGAAGCATGACTTAGATCAAGTTACTTGGCCTGTTTGTCTGAGTTTCTTCATTTGCAAAATGGAAATGATAATAATAGAATGTCTCATAAGGTTGTTCTGAAATCTAAGTGAATTAGTGTGTATAACAAATCAGTCAGACTTTTTTCCAGAACATATTTTACACTAAAAATTATAAGCTATTATTTCAGAGTGAGAAACTGGGAATACACATGCCAAAGGGGTAGAATTTTTGGATTGTGGAATTATGTTTACTAGTTAAGGATTCAGACTTTGAGCTAAACTGCTTGAGTTGTAATTCTGCCTCTGGCTGTCAACAGCTTTCTGTCTTGGGACAGATTATTTAACCTTTCTGTGTCAGTTGTCACATCTGTCAAGTGGGATACCAATAATAGCTATCTCAGGAAATTAATTGAGTTAATGAATATTAAGTGTTGAACACAGTGCTTGGCCCATAGTAAGAGCTTCAATAAAGCCCCCTCATATTTAAGCACTTTCTCTTTAAGGGTAAAATAAGGTTTTTTGACTCTATTTGTAGGGTGGATGGATAGGGAGAGTGCATGCGTTTTAAGAATTTTAACTGCGTTATGTAGAGAACCTTTATATTGAAAGGTTTAGCAAAATTCCATAGCAATATAAACATTTATATGCTCTTTGCATTCTTTTTGTAAAAGATTGACTTATATGACAAGTTTTCATTATCAAGTTGTCTCTCTTTCATAACACATAAAATCTTTTTGCAGTTTGGACTTCCCTTATTGTTAAACAAATATTTATTCATTTGCTCATTCCTCATTTCTTTGGAGAATCTTGTGATTCAAAACTCGAAGGCCCACGAGGCAGTGTTGAACATCTATGCTTCGCTACATTTTAGTTAAAAGTTTATAGTGAGAAAGTAGATATTCAAATCTGTATCTTCTATGTAAGATTTATGTGGCATCTGGAAATCATGTAGTCTAAACTCAGGATGATCTCTCTGGCCACGAAAATGTACTTTACACTGAAGTCTTACACTAGCCTGTGTAAGTTTTTCATTCTAAGAGAAGTTCTTATTAATATCATTGACATAATTCCCAGGTAAACCATAGCAGAACTTTCTTATTAATCTTTCCTATTTTTGTGCCTGGTACTACTCTGGAATCTGAAATACAGCAGTGAATAGCACAAATAAGGCCCCCTGTTTTCAAGGAGCTTGCAAATCAAGGAGGAAAAGGCAACCATACCAACAGAAAGATGAAGAGTACATATAAACTACAAATTCAAAAAAAAAGTTTGACACACATACGTATTCACTTTTAAACTCATGAATAATAAAATAAATCCCATTTTAAAATAAAATATCATCTTTACCCATCAAATTGGGTTTAACAAATAATAACACCATGATATTTTTTGTAGAAGCAAAGAAATGAAAACAACCTAAATATCCAAAAAGAAAGAAATGTTCAAATGAATTATGATGTCTTCAAACAATGAAAGATTATGCAGTCCTCTGCTCTCAGGGAACATGAGATTAAGTAGTCACAGGATTCTACCCTCTGGGCATATCAATAGTAGCATTATGAATTGGATATCATTTCAGCACATTTAAGACTGAAAGTAGAAATAGATCTTCTCAGTTAGCCACCATGAGTCACCTGATCCTATTTATAAGGCTCTTGAACATTAAATGACTCTTTGAAAACAGTCTTTTTATACCTTAAGTGCAACTTGAATCAGAAACATATATATTTTTCAGCTATTTGAATCACAAAAATGATTGAGTTTTTGTCAGTTTAAGAGGGATTATCAACTCTGCATACCATATCTGTGAAATGCCGACGGGCTCTCTTCTTCAGGATTTTTACTAGAAGAAGCACACATTCTCAGCCAGAACTGACTTAATTTGCATCTCAGCTTTGACCATGCATTACCTTTTCAAATTTCTACATTCTCTTTAGTCTATTTTACTTACCTGTATAATGGGGATTATGATGAATAGTTTTAAAGTATTGAATGGGTTCAGATTTATAGAGCATATAGAACTGTATTTGTCTCACATTTTAAAAATGAGCTCCTTTTTTTTTTTCCACTGTTGCTGTTGTACACCAGATGGGGAGACCCAAAGATGCACAGTTTTGGTTGGGAAATTAAATCTTCAAAAAGGAAGAGGGCAAGATGAAACCCTGGGGATGGGGGGAGTTGTCTTTTGCAGTGGCAGAGAATGTTAGATCTGCTTCAACTCCCTAGAAACCAGAGAGGTCACATAATATCCAAGATGCAGTTTAAGCTAGTCCACAGAATCTGCTGGGGCAGAGGAAGTTCCTAGTATTAAATAGCTAAAGAGAATGCCAAGCTAGTATAAGAAGACAGACAATTTGGGGCACAGATCATCCGGGTGATGGAGAATCACAATAAAGTCAGAGAAGAAATGAGAACCTAAATTTGTGATTCAAATAATCTGGAATTTAAGTCAAGGATTCCAGTCTTTTTCAAAGTAATGTAGAGATTCAGGCCACTGGTGACATATAATGCAATTTTAGTTGTTAATAATTTTAATTAAGCTACTTTCTTGGACAAGAGAAAATAGTTTTATGAAATAACATTTTCTTTTATAAAAATTGAGAAAAAAATTTTTAAAGATACACTTATGTGTATCTTTACACATAAAGATACATCTTTTAAAGATACATCTTATGTGTAAGACTAATGTCTTAGTCTGTTTGGGTTACTGTAGTAAAATATGATAAACTGGGTAGCTTTTAAACAACGAAAATTATTTCACACAATTCTGGAGGCTGGAAAGTCCAAGATAAAAGCACTTGCAGATTTGGTGTCTGGTGAGGACCTGCTTCCTGGTGCATAGACAGCCAACTTCTTGTGTCCTCACATGGCGCAAGAGACAAGCAGCTCTCTGGGGCCTCTTTTGTAAGGCCACTAAGCCCATTCAGGAGGGCTCTGCTCTCATCAACTAATCACTTCCTCAAAAGCCCCATTTCCTGACACCATCACATTGGTGATATTTCAACATATGACTTTTAGGGGGCACAAATATTTAAACCATAGCAGTTGATTTTAGAAAGAATAAAAATAAATAACAGTACAGATGGTACTCAGATATAACCAAAGCAGTAAAGGGAGCACACCTCAATGTCTAAAGTTTGGGAACCTCTACCCTAGTCAAAGTCAAGAAGAGAGGTTTAAAATGTCAGTTTGTGGGATATTCCTAGCCAACATTCAGTTAGAGCTATCAGGCATTTATTACTCTCAAAGTTACTTAAGTCTGACCTAGCACCCAGTGTAGTATCATGCACACTATTATCTATCTATCTATCTATCTATCTAGAGAGATACATAGATATGATGCATATCAGACATTAGTTCCTTTCTCAGTCTTTTGCACCTTGCCATGTTCCTTGGCATTTTAAATGCCTTCCATTGGTGATTAGACACTCTCATCATGTCTGACAAAAGGGCCATGACTGATATCTAGAAGAATGTTTCCCACATATTCTTCTAGAATTCTTATGGTTTCATGCCTTACATCTTGAATGAAGTTTTGTGAGTGGTGAGCGATATGGAACCTGTTTCAA
The DNA here is from genome assembly GCA_028533085.1 of Varecia variegata. Taxonomy (NCBI): domain Eukaryota; kingdom Metazoa; phylum Chordata; class Mammalia; order Primates; family Lemuridae; genus Varecia; species Varecia variegata. Next base: position 83,291,116 of record CM052437.1, read on the forward strand.
TCTTCTGCCAACTGGAGACTGTTAACCTAAGTGAAGTTTCTAAAGAATGAAAAAACAAACACCACATGTACTCATTATTATTGGAACCAACCAATGAGCACACATGTGCCCAGAGGGAAGTAAAACTCAGTGGAAATTAAACAGGGGGGACGGGGGAGAAGGGGATGTGTGTAAACCTACCTAACAGGTACAATGAACACTATCTGGGTGATGGCCACACTTATCACTCTGACTCAAGCATTACAAAAGCCATCCATGCAACCAGAAACATTTGTATCTCCTTAATATATTGAAATTTTTTTGAAAAAGGCCCATGACCACACAGACTGAATCCTATGTCCTCTCCTGGTCCTGACTGCCAAGGACTTGACAATTCAGAGTGTCAACCTTCATCAAAAACTTTCCTAAATTGCACACTTTTATAAACTTCCAGTAGGACACATAATTCTCTGCCTCAATCTTAGACTGCTTACTCTGCAAGATCTTAAAGAAAATCAGTGATACTAGGACCTTTCCATTTGAAGAATAAGGAAGTCAAACTGACCTGAATATCTTCCATTTTAGTTGAGACCATTAAGTTCATTCCATTAAGTCACAACTGGCAAAATGATAACTACCAAGAGAGACACTATTACAGGGTGGAAATTCAATTGTGAAAAGCAAATGCTGAGATGCAGAGTTTTAGCTAGCATCTGGAAAGCAAACATCCCAAACATAATTAGACACATGAGCATCCCCAGAACCTAAGTAATTAGCATGACTAATGACAAGAAAGGAACATTTAAAAATGCCATGACCTCTAGTCAATTCAAGTGCAGAATGGTCTGCACTCAGGAAAAATACTACCCAAAACATTAAATGCAACAAATGTAATTGGATTATTTAAGTCTCTGTTAACCAGAGTTCAGAGAATTAGTGTGTAAGGAAGGAGTAGAGTGTGTTTTGCAAGTGTCTTCTGTGTGACTGCAACAACAAACTATTACCATTGTAGACTAAATGAAAAAGAAAGATGCCATTCATTAAGCAACTATTATGTGCTAAGCATTTTACACAGATTATGTCATTTTATTTATTATTTAATAAATATTTGTTGAGCACCTAATACATTGGTATAAGCCAGGGGATATCAAAGTGAAGAAGACAACTGCATCTTTTGCCTCAGGGAGCTTAGATTTCAGTGAGAGACATGACAAGTAAAATAATAAGTATGCAGTATAATTTCAGGTATAAATAAGTACTGTGAAGATAAATGAAGCAGAATCAGGATTAAGGAGTAACTGGGAAGACAGGCAACTGCCTACAGAATAATTTAAAAAGGCCATAAGAAGAGGAACTTTTGAACTTACTATTTAAGAAAGTCACGTAGTAAGCCAGGTATAAAAGGAAGCTAGCCATGAGAAGGGCAGATGAACAGTCCTTAAGACAGGAATGAGTCTCGCTTGTCAAGGAAGAGCAAAGAGGCCAACCAATATCATTGAGCTGATTGAGCAAGCAAAGAAAGTATAAAAAAGAAACGAGGATGGTCAGGCAGGGACCAGATCACAGAGAGAGAACTATATGTCCCAGCAGGGAATGTGGATCATATCCTCACAACAATCTGATGAGGGAGGCTTTCTGATCCTAGATTCAAAAATGCAGAAGGCTGGTTTCAAAGTTATTAACTGTTTTGGAACATACAATTTTGAATAAAGCAGAAAGATAGATAGATTAGATAGACAGATAGAGATAGAATATTAGAACCCAGGTTTTAAGATTGCATGTGCACCCCTCATTTCACTGTATTTTACTACCTAAATTACATCCTGAGGTCTTCAGTAGTGTGAGATACAGAACATTCATGATAATCCTCTTACAACTTTAAAATGGGCATTTATGCAGCACAATTCTATTCAATATATAATTATCATTTCATTATCAAGACTATCAAGACTATGTATGAGTGCAAGAGAGTGCTGTTAAGAGTAGGAGAAACTTTTAAGAGAGCCCTTGCATCCAAGGAATTTTCGATCTGTGGAGAAAATATTTCGATAACAGCTGGAACCATTTCTGAAGTCAAAGCAACTGTAGAGATGAGAGAGACACTGAACTGATGCCGGAGACAGGGCTTTGGAGGATGGTTAAAGAAGCTGGTTTGAGCGAGCCTTAGAATAGAAAATGTTGCAACCCCAATGAAAATATCAACTTCATTTTCCTGCAATTAAAAGTCTTAAAAAAACCTCTCTATGAAAAAATAAATAAGAAAGAGTATGAAGTAAAATTGCAAAAAGAAAGAGAACACAGGGATGGATCAAAGTACAGTATAGACCATCCTTATTGAAAGATTGTGCTATTGATATATGATTAGATAGACAATCCAAATTGAGCAAAATGAAAGTTCAGAAGTACACCCAAATTGCAGGTGAAAATATAGTAAATTATAAAGATGGCACCTCAAATCAGTAAGTGTATTAGTTTCCTAGGGCTATTGTAAAAAATGTATCTAAAACTGTGTGGCTTAGAACAACAAAAACTTATTATATCCTGGTTCTGGAATCCAAAAGTTAGAAATCAAGATGGCAGGGCTAAGCTCTCTCTGAAAATGCTATGGACAAATCCATTCTAGTCCCCTCTTCAAGCTTCTGGTAGCCTCAGGCAGTCCTTGACTTTGGGATGGCCATCTTTTACTTGTGCCTCTTTACATGGTCTTTTCACCCTCAATGTTTATCTATCTCTGTGTCTAAATTTTCCCTTTTTTGTTAGAACATCAGTCATATTGAATTAAGTCCCACATAAATGACCTCAGGTTATGTTAATTGTCCTATAAAGACTCTGCTTCCAAAAAGTCACATTGTGAGGGACTGAGGTTTATGACTTTAACATCTGTTTTTAGGGGAACACAATTTAACCCATAGCAATTGGAGAGGGGGAAGGTGTTGGGAAAAATAGGTAATCATGAGGAATAAAATCAAATCACATCCATACCTCACACTGTATACTAGGATAAAATCTCAATGAATAAGAGGTTTAAAAGTAAAAACTGAATTTTTCCAACATTTTCTTCTAGCATTCTTATGGTTTCATGCCTTACATTTAAGTCTTTTATCCATCTTGAATTAATTTTTGTGAGTGGTGAAAGATATGGATCCTGTTTCATTCTTCTGCTTGTAGCTAAATAATTCTTCCAGCACCATTTATTGAATAGGGTTTCTTTTCCCCAGTGTATATTGTCTGCTTTGTTAAAGATTGGTTGGCTATATGTGGATGGTTTTTATTTGGGTTCTCTGTTCTGTTCCATTGGTCTATGTCTCTAGTTTTGTGCCAATGCTATATATGTTGTTTTGGTTACTATAGCCTTGTAGTATAGTTTGAAGTCTGGTAATGTTATGCCTCCAGATTTGTTCTTTTTGCTTAAGATTGCTCTGGCTTTTGAGGCTGTTTTCTGGCTCCACACGAAGCATGGGATTATTTTTACTAGATCTGTGAAATATTACTTTGGTATTTTGATGGACATTGCATTGAACGTGTAAATCACTTTGGGTAGTATACACATTTTAACAATGTTGATTCTACTGACCCATGAGCATGATATGTTTTTCCATTTGTTTGTGTCATCTGCTAGTTCTTTCCACTGTGTTTCATACTTCTCTTTGTAGAGATCTTTCACCTCTTGATTAAATATATTCCTAGGTATTTTATTTTCCTTGTGGCTATTGAGAATGGTATTGAGTCTTTGATTTGACTCTCAGCTTGACTGTTATTGGTGTACAGGAAGGCTCCTGATTTGTGTACATTGATTTTGTACCCTGACACTTTGCTGAACTTATTTATCAATTCCAGGAGTTTTTTGGTGGAGTCTTCAGGGTTTTCTAGATAGAAGATCATATTGTCAGCAAGAAGCAATAGATTAACCTCCTCTTTCCTAATTTGGATACCTTTATTTATTTTTCTTGCCTTATTGCTCTGGCTAGGACTTGCAGCACTATATTGAATAGAAGTGGTCATAGTGAGCATTCTTGTACTGTTCCAGTTATTAGTGGGAATGCTTTCAACTTTTCCCCATTTAGTATGATGGTGGCTGTGGGTTTTTCATATATGGCTTTTAAAATTTGGAATGATGCTTCCTCAATGCCTAGTTTGTTGAGGGTTTTTATCATGAAATGTTGCTGAATTTTGTTGAATCTGTTTTCTGCATCTATTGTGATGATCATATGCTCTTTGTTTTTGTTTATATGGTGAGTCACATTTATTGATTTTCATATGTAGAATTGCCCTTGCATCCCTGAGTTGAATTCCAGGGATGGTGGATAATTTTGGTCATGGTGGATAATTTTTTTGATGTGTTTTGAGTTTGGTTTGCTAATATTTTATTGAGGATTTTTGCACCTATATTCATAAGGGATATTGGTCTATAGTTTTCTTTTTTTGTTGTGTCCTTTCCTGCCTTTGGTATGAAGGTGATACTGGCTTTATAGAATGAGTTGGGAAGGATTTCCTTTTTCTCAATGTTATGTATAATTTTTGCAGTATAGATACCATCTCTTCATTGTAGGTCTGGTGATATTTACCTGTGAATGCATCTGGTATAGGATGTTTTCTTGTTGGAAGCATTTTTATTACTGCTTTAAACTTGTTGCCCATTATTGATCTGTTCAGAAGTTCTATTTCTTCCTGATTGAGTCTTCTCAAGTTGTGTGTTTTCAGGAATTTGTCCATTTGCTCTATTTTTTTGAGTTTATGTGTGTAGAGATTTTCATGGTATTCAAAGATGATATTTTGTATTTCTGTGGTATCAGTTGTAATATCTCCTTTTTCATTTCTGATTGAGATTATTTGGGTGCTTTCTCTTCTATTCCTGGTTAATCTAGCAAGAGGTCTATCAATTTTGTTTATCTTTTCAAAGAACCGACTTTTTTGTTTGATTGATCTTTTGTATCTTTTGTATTTGTTGTTGTTATCCATTTAATTTAGTTCTGCTCTGACATTAGTTATTTCTTTTATTCTGCTGGCTTTGAGTTTGGTTTTCTCTTCCTTTTCTAGTTCCTTGACACATGTCATTAGATCATTGATTTGTTATCTTTCTGTCTTTTTGATGTAGGCATGAATTTTCCCTTTAGGACTGCTTTTGCTGAATCCCATAGATTTTGATAGTTTATGTCTCCTTTTTGATTCAGTTCAAGGAATCTTTAATTTTTATATTTATTTCATTATTGATCCAACAATCATTCAGAAGCAGGTGGTTTAATTTCCATGACATTGTTTAGAATTGAGTGTTTCTCTTGGAGTTGATTTCTAGTTGTATTCTACTGTGGTCTAAGAAGATATGTGGTGTGATTTCTATTTTTTTTTAATTTGTTGAGACGTGTTTTGTGCCCTAATATATGACCAACCTTGGAAAATGTCCAATGTGCTGTTGAAAAGGATGTTCAGTAGTTTTTGGGTAAGATGTTCTGTAAATGTCTGTCAGGCCCTTCGTTCTAGAGCCCCACTTAAGTCCAGTGTTACTTTATTTATTTTTTGCCTGGATGATCTGTCCAGTTCTGACAGTGGGGTGTTGAAGTCCTCATTAATTATGATGCTGCTGTTTATCTCTGCTTAGATCTAGTAGGGTTTGCTTTATGAATTTGGGCACTTCTGTGTTAGGTGTATAAATACTTAGGATTGTTATGTCTCCTTGTTGAATTGTTCCCATTATACAATGACCATCTTTGTCTTCCTTTACTGTTGTTGATTTAAAGTCAATATTATCTGAGATGAGAATTGCTACACCTGCTTTGTTTTGGTTTCCATTTGCATGAAATATTTTTTTTTTCATATCTTCACCTTGAGTCTGTATGAGTTTTTGTGGGGTAAGTATTCCTGGAGATAGCACATAATTGTGTTGTAATTTTTCATCCATTGAATTAGCCTTTTTCTCTTGAGTGGGGCATTCAAACTGTTCATGCTGATTGATAGAATTGATATATGGGATGCTATTCTGTTTATCTTGTTGAGTAGTACATAATTGCTTTGTTTTATCTCTTGTGCTAATTTTTTATATGAGCTCTGAACTTTATCTTTTGGATGACTTTACACTGGTGGGTGTTTATTGTGCTGATCTAGGTATAATGCAGTTTGGAGTATTTCCTGCAGGGCAATTCTGGTCTTGAAAAATTCTCTCAGTGATAGCTTGTCTGGAAAAGTCTTTATTTCTCCTTCATATATGAAACTTAGTTTTTCAGGATACAAAATTTTATGGTGGCAGTTGTTCTGTTTAAGAAGACCTAAGATGGGGCCCCAATCCCTTCTCGTTTGTAAGGTGTCATTGAGAAGTTTGACTTTAGCCTGATGAGTTTTCTTTTGTAATTTATTTGATGTTTTCACTTAATTGCTTGCAAGAGTTCCTCCTTCAGGTTGATTCTGGCCAGTCTGATGACTATGGATCTTGGTGGTTGCCTCTTTGCAATGAATCTCCCAGGTGTTTGTTGAGTTTCTTGTACTTGGATGTCTAAATCTCTAGCAAGACAAGGGAAGTTTTCCTCAATTATTCCTTCAAACAGTTTTCCCACTCCTTGTGCATTTTCTTCTTCATCCTCAGGGATGCCTATGATTCTTATAGTTGGCCAAAATAATTCCATATTTCTTGTAGATTTTGTTTATTCCTTTTAATTCTCTGTTCTTTATTTTTGACTGACCAAATTCATTTAAAAGGGTTGTCTTTAGCCTCTGAGATTCTTTCTTCTACCTGGTCTAGTCTAAAATTTTCCACTGTGTTTTGTATTTCCTAAAATGAATTTTTTCATTTCTAGAAGTTCTATTTGCTTTCCTTTTAATATATTTATCTCTTTAGTGAATTTTTCATTCATTTCCTGAATTGTTTTTCTGGTTTCTTTGAGTTGGTTTTCCATTTTCTCTTGGATTTCATTGAGCTTCCTTACAATCAGTGTATAGTTAAAATTATCTACCATTTCAATATTTTCATTTTGGTTGGGCTACATTGCTAGAGAGCTGATGTTCCCTTTGTGGGGTGTCCTATCACTCTGACTTTTCATACTTCTGGAGTTCTTTCACTAATTCCTTCTCATCTGGGGCAGCTGTTACTTTTTATTTTTTATTTTTCTTTTGTTTAGATGGGGACTTTCCCCCCCCTCTCACTTGTAAAGGAATGTCTATAGCATAAGTTTAATTAGAGCCTTTGGTGTTGCTTGTGGGTGATTGATGGAGATCTATGTTCTAGATGGATGCCTTGGTTATAGTTATCCTTAGTGTGGTGGTTTTCTCAGTTACTAGTTGTTTGTAGGCTATACCAGTGGTGACCTATGTGTGTGGGCAGATTCCCTGTCTCTCTGTGATGATGGAGGATGGACGTCTTTGAAATCCTTTCTCCTTCCCCAGCCCTGTCTTTTTCTCAACAATGTGAATTGTATGGGCACACCCAGCTTAATCTCTAAGACAGTAGGTTGTGCTTACTAGATAAGAATCAAGCACATCCTATATGATTGAGTCAGTACATTATGTAAAATGCTGTGCAAATTATCCTCCCCTTTTTACATATTTTAACTGGCAAAAAATCCTCTACTAAAATCAAAGTCAAAATAAGTAGGATAAATTCCAAAATGTATCTTCAAATTCTGTCATGAATGAAATATAGCTCCAGAAGAAAATAAGGTCTTAAAACTTGAGAAGGAATAAAAAAGACCACAAAAAATGAAAATAAGGAAAATATGGAATGTAGATCTTAAACATAGTATAGATAAGATCAACTTCACATACAACAATATAATATAAGTACCACACGCTAACCGATTACACTACTGGAGCACCATAACAATATAATAAACTATTAAAATTTCATATAATGTTTATTGCTTCCTTACCTTACTGGAAAAATTGAAAAGTTTAATGGAACACTTTGTTGGCAAGACTATGGGAAAAGTAGCACTTCCCTATATTGCTTATGGGAAAGTGATGATTCCACTTCCGTGGACCTCATTTGGCAATAATTAGAACATTATATACACATTTAACCATTAACTTAGAAAAATTACTTCCAAAGTATAATCCAAAATTATAAAATGAATTATTCACAAAGTTTTTCACTGAAATATTAGTAATATGGCAGATGTCTTTTAATAGGGGGCTGCTTTAACAAACCATAACACACAATGCAACACTACAAAGCCATAAAAAAGGAATGGTAATGATCTCTGTACACTGGTATGTAGTGATCTTCATGATATTTGTTCAGCGAAAGAAATAAGGTCTAGAACATGATATATATTGTGATTCTTTTGTGTAATAAAGGGGAAGAAATATGCATTTGTTCTTTTTTTCAAAAAGAAAGATATTAAAGATAAATCCAAAACACGTAAAATCATTATCATAGGGGAAATTAAAAACAGAGAGTCAGTTATTTTTAGAAAAAAAGTCAGATTTTTCTGAATGTAGTTGCTATTTCTTATAGAAGTGCTAATATTTACATGCTCAAAAATAAAATTAAACTTAAAAGCCAATCTCTAAGAATTGTAAATAAATTGAAGTGAATACATCTAATTGTGTATCAAGTTGATGACATAATAGTAAATATTTGAATTAAAGTGACTTTAAAACACAGTACAGTATTTTGACTGTACATCTTCTGTAGCCAATATTCAAAAGACGGTAAAAACTGAGTGGAAGTCTTAAAATACATTTAGTGGCCTAATTGTTTGTAGCAGTGTTGATATTATTATTTTGAAATTATTTTGTGTATGTTGTAGGATAATGCAAGTAATTAACTTTGTTAATGTTACTAGAAATCAAGCATTTCAAAGTAAGAGAAAAGAAATACAAGAATATACTTGAAAAATTAACCAATAAAAACCTATAATAGTAAATTTGAAAATATCAGTATGTAATTGTAATATTTGATGTTAAAAATATGTATTTTATAGCCCAAAAGCAATGAGTCTAACTACCATTTAGTCATGGTTCCTAAATATTATTCCTCAAAGAAGTCAGGACTCTTTGGAAGATAAGGCTAGAATATTTTTTCTGTGCCCCAAACAAAAAAGCTAACAAAGACTAATGAGTCATAGCAAAATAAACAAAGAACCAAAATAAAGAGGATTCTTCATTTTGTACATCAACAAGAAAATGTATGAAAATGATTGAAATGTATAATATATTCTTAAAATGAGTTTAAATTGAACTAAAAAGAGATAGTGAAATAAATTAATGAAAATACATGTATATCTGCATACATATATAACATACATCTCGATAAATGTCCTAAAGAAATTAGAACATCAATTCCTTTCTCTTAATATTGGCAATTAAAAAGAAAAGAGTTTAGTATTAATCCTTCTTTTTCTGTAGAAAGTGTACTGCACAATAACCAGGTAGTCATAGATGAGGTAGAGAAATTGTTCTTTAAATAGGAATTCCAGTTACTAAATGTTAGAATAATGACAAAATTAGAAAATCACCATTTCTTAATGTCCAATGAAATAACTTATTCAGACTATCATTGTCAATGGATGAAATAATTAGGTGAAAATTTAGTGGGTATACACTCTAACGACCAGATTGCTATCACCTGAACCTACTGATCAAACTTAGCATAACTAAAGGTGGGGAAAATCAGACATTATTAGTCTCCCAGTGTAATGCAGTATAAAGCACAGTACTCAACTATGAAGTACTCCCATCAAAAAGTTGAATCTGCATCTAACCAAGAACTGACTTCCATGTATGACTACTCAGGAAATAAAAAGGGCAAATTAAATGCTAAAAAAAAAAAACCTCAGCAAACAAATACATCACGTGCTGCCCTCTATATGACAACTGACCAGTTTCTGCATCAAATGAAGAGCATGAAAATCAAAATGGAAAAGCTATGCATTTGATTAAAAAATTAAGAGTCGCGACAAAAAATATAATGGTACCTTGTTTGTTTCATAATTCAGACAAATCGTAAAAATACTTTTTTAGGCAATAAGAGGAATTTGACTAGGTACTATTTGATGATATTTAAAAATTATTTTTCCTTTTGATAGATGTAATGAGGACTTCTTATCTGGTATTTTCTTTAAAATACATAAGAAAAAATGAAAGGAAAGGGATAGATAAAGTAAATTTTAAGCAAAATTGTAATAATTGTCATTTCTCAATAGTTGGTACTTGGGAGATTATTGTACATTTTTATCCTTATAAATATGGTAGAAATAGTTCATTAACTTTAAAACAAAAACAAATAAAGAAGAAACAAGGTCTGTGCTTCAAATTTCTTTCTTTTACTTTCCTTAAACTCATTGATTTGTCACTTGCTTACACTATTGTTTTGTTACATGCAACCAAGAACTCTGACAATAGAACAGTGATGGCAGCAAAAGTGAAGGAAAAAAATATATACATATATAGTTTTTCAGACTGCATTTCTAGAAAGTCTTTCCCTCTGGAAAATCACCAGACCATATATCACAGGTGTTTATATACATGATTTTATTTACTGCTGAAACATTGGGGTACAACTAATAGCCAACAAAAACAGTTATCAAAATACACCATAATATTTACATCATAAAGAGTAAAACTTAATGTATGCAAATAATTTAGGAGGCCAAAGGATCCTAGAATAGAATGCAGAATGTGACAAAACATAATCAAATCATATTACAAGTGTGTGTAACAACTTTGCTGAAGGGGTTGAGAGAAAGTGCTAATTTAAGTATTAGATTTAGAATTACAGACTCCACTTTGGAAATAAGTGAAGACTGTAAGTCTAAAGGCAAAAGAAATTTAAACGTAAGCATTATTCTATAGTTGGTAAAGTTGTTTAGTATAGGTTAACAGCTCAGATACTGCTGTACATGAATTTTATGATTGAACAATTAACTAAATGAATGGCAGATAGTAAGAGCCAGGTTCCTCACTGTTGGAGTGAGGTTATATATAAGCAAGTGGTAAAGTCTAGAATGATCTATGCTGCAAGACATCAGTATGAATTCATATCTAGCTTACTATATGTACAGATGTTATATATAGAAATATTGATAGATATTTGTATATACACAGGTTAGTATACACAAACGCATATTTTCTTAGTCTGTGAGTTGAGCATATATAAAAGCAATGACATCCAGCAGCAAGGAGTTTATCTAACCCAGATCCTTGCTTTCTAATACCATTCTCTAATAAAGGGAACTAGGATTTCTTAGAGAAATATTTGATGCTAAAACAGGGGCTGGAAACATACAAGAAGATCCTGGAACATATATCAGTGCCAGAAACTAAACACACACATGCACACACACACAATGATCCATGATGAGAACTTGTGAAAGAGACTCAGGAGCCAACTGAAAGAGCTCTCAATAGACAAAGATAAAAAAATTTAGGCAACAAAATAAAGTAGTACTGGATTATAACCAAAAGTATAAAGCAAGTATCTATGAGCCCATGTTGATATATAAATGATAAATAAATGGAGCAGAAGAGACAAATCACCTTTTCAGAATTCCAAACCATTTATGTAGTTACACCACCCTCCAGGAGGTGGAGCCTAACTCCCCATCCATAAGCGTAGGCTGTCCATAGTGACTTAAAGTCAGACAGCATGAAAAGGGGCAGGGGACATTACCTTCACAACAGAGAAACCGACACTACCTTAGCCGGTGGTCAAGGTCAACAGCAACAGTGATAAATCATGCTGATACTACGTTTCCTTGTTATGATGTAATGAAAATGACTCTGCTCTTGTAGTCTCCATCCAAAACCCATATGTCTAATCGTGGGGGGGGGGGGGGGAGACAAAATTGAGGGATATTCTACCAAATACCTGACCAGTACTCTCTAAACTATCAAAGTCAACAGAAACAAGGAAAATCAAGAAAGTGTCACAACCAAAAGGAGCCTAAGGAGACATGACTACTAAATGTAATGTGGTATCTTTCCTGGGATCCTAAAACAGAAAAAGAAAATTATGCAAAAACTGAGGAAATCTAAGTGAGGTGTTGACTTTTCTTAGTAATAATATATCAATATTTGTTCATTAATTATAGTAAATGTACCTTACTAATGTAAGATGTTAACAATATGTACACTCTTTATTCTATTGCCCCAGGTTTTTTGTAAACCTAAAAAATGTTCTAAAATGAAAAATGTATTTAAAAAAAAACAGCCTATAGTTGCATAGGTGTGTATCATTTTAGAGCTAGAAGAAATGTAGAGATATTTCAATATAATCCTATCCTCTTATTTTGCATTAAGGAAAATTGATGTCCAAAGAGGCTAATTGACATGCATATGAGCACATAGCTCAAAATTTGCTCAGAATCGTGACCATTTCACTTTATCCTGAATGGTGATGCAAGCTAAGATACAAGCTCAGAGTGACTTGAATCCAAACGGTTTCTTTTGAATATGTTTGAAGTAATTTCTGGTCCAGTAATTCTCTCCAAAAAGTTCATAAAATTAGCTAAATTCTAGAAAGAGTTGTCAAAAATTGATGGGTCTATCGAGGTAACATTTAGTACAGAGAATTAATAAGCGTTTCCAATGAATATCACCAAAGGAAAGCCAGAAGATCTCACTCATGTGGTACAACAGTTCAGTTTAATTCTTGAAGTTTTCACCTGTCCAAAAGTCTCAAAACCCAGAGTTTTCAGGGCTTCACACTAAGCAGACTTTGGGAGGTTAATTCTACTAATCAGTCACAGAAGAGACTGAAGTTAATTTAAGAAGCCATTTTATTGATTCATATGTAATAAGATACGTGAGTATCTCATAAACCAAAACTCTGGTGTTAACGTGAACAACCTGTTCTTACTCTGTAGTAGGATCAACATGAAAAGCCATGCTATAACCAAAAGTGTGCCTGGCTAGAACCAGAGCAAGGAAGATATGTTGACTGATTTGAATTGTTAATGAAATTAAACTCAGACACCCACTTAAGTCCATCTTGCCACTGGAAACTGCTTCCTTAGGCAGAACTAGCAATACATTGCATCTCTGCCCCCTCGGTTCATCTCTTCCAGGGTTTGTCATCTGACAGCACATTAGCATCACCTGGGGAGCTTTGAAACCCCCACCCCAGAAGGATTGACTTGGAATCTGTGTGGGCAGGTCTTGAGCTTTGCCACATTGGCCCTTGCAAATAGCTCCTCAGTTTTGTTCAATACAAACCCACAGTTGAAAAATCTATAGTCCCTAATCCCCCACCCTTCCCCGCCACACCACTCTGAAAGCCAAACTGTTTTGTTCAGGAGCTTTTATTTCAAGGAAATATATCAACTGGAATGACCATGCAAACTCCCTATTCTAGCAGAAAACTGCTACCAGTATAACAACACATATGCTGATGAATTTTCATGTTCAATTCAAATAAAGCATATCTTTATTTATATACATTTTTAAATCACCCTATATAAGAAAAGGAATTATATTTCTGTCAGACATTTTCTTAAATCAGAACATAACTCCATCCAGCTTCTCCTGGGTCTACTGTAAGGGAAACCATCACTGGGGGAATAGGAGAGAGGTGGCAAGAAGTGAATTCAGTATTCATTAGTCGACAAATTGTTGCATTATTATTTTGTAAAATGTTATTATTCCTGGTTTTCTATACTTCTAAACAGTCCATTTTTTATGCTGTTCCTTCCTTCCAATTCCCAGGGCAAGAAGTGGGGTTGGAAGTGGCAAGAGACATTGGCTATGACTCATTCATGGGCTTGTACATATATATTAACTTCTCCTCTTCCTCCCTGCATTACTTATGGTATATAAAAAATTTATCAGATCTTCACTTCAGCAAAAAGAGAACAAGGACACAGACAAGGGTGAAAACGTAGTCCTGACAGTTTTCATTGTTGTTTGTGCTACTAATGTTTTCTGTTTCAATATGAGAATAAACAGGTCTGATGTTTGAAAATTAAGTTTTTAATTTTGTAAATAGTTACAAAATTTTATGTCTTAAAATAAAAAGTTAAGTTTAACAAAATAAATATAAATTTACAATTATCATTAGTACAGAAGCATAGAAGATGAATATAAGATTTTACAATAAAAACATAAAAAGGCAGTGGTTTAGTATTACTAATTTGGCAGCCGTCCAGTATTGTTAAGCCCAAGAACTAGTTAGTCTCTTCAAGTGGTTTTGTATATTTTATTCATTACTTGTGGATTTTATGGTTTAGCATCCAAAGAATAGCTGTATTTCACCTACATCTAAATATTGGTGACACCTTAGTCACCATCCACATTTATGCGTATATTCACTTTCACCTTTCACTTCTTTCTTTCAAGTCCTTGGCTAGGAAGACGTATGCACCTGACAGCTTTTGTACATCTGTCTTCATCAAACACATCTGCCTTCCTTTTTATACATATGTCTATCCTAAATACATCTGCTTGCATCAAATGCATACAGCATTTTTCCACAAACACAGATTTTCATGAAGTCTACATTTTGAAATATTTCAGACATAAGATATGCAGTCTGGTTTTGCTCTACCTTTTTGCCTTTGTTTTGCTTTCAATGTCCTTCATGATTTAATCTTTACCCTATGCATAGTGGCTTGGAAAGTATGGTTCTCCTTTTTCCAAAACTCATTGGGAATAACTTCCATTCCAGAGCTGACATCAGGATTTAGCTCTGAAGTTCCCAGAATCTGAGCCTAGCTATATTTCAGGACTAAAAAAAAAAAAAAAAAAAAAAAAAAAACGAAAGGAAAAGAAAATAAAAGTAAGCATACGGTATTATTGTTTCTGGCTTTCTTTGTTTGTTCAGGATAGTCTTCCATAAGCTAGGAAAACACCAAAGGAAAATATAAAAGATAATCTTTAATTACTTGTAAATGTGACCTGCTCTATAGATAAAGGAAAAGGGCAAATTGAGTCCTGACTTGTTGCAGTTGACAACCATTAAGGTGCCTGCAATGTCTATCTTACTCCCAGGCACACATGGCACCATTTACTTTTTTATATATATTTCATTCCAGTGGATAACTCAGAGAATGGAAGGCAGAGCAAGGAAGCTATGGTTACATAGTATGCATGTATTTGTTTTTATCTGATTTTTCTCCTTTTCAATTTCCTCCATGCATACACTCCACCATCATTGCTCCATTCCCACTGAGTTGGTTTATTTTAAAGTAATAGCAAGGTGCTATATGAACACGTGGCTAAAATACCTTAAGAAACTTGAACACTGTTGGGGCTTAAACATGAAAGAGAGAATTTTAAAAACAGTAATGAACAGCTTTGACCAATCCCTCAGTGGCAGACTCAAGAAGCTAGATACACTCCAGGCTATACCCATAGTGTTTCCAGCAAAGTTGTCCATTGAGGTGGCTAGGAGCAACTAATTCATGCAATATATGGTCTGCTCACTTCTGTCTCCCCCAGTTCTCTAAGTTTCAAGGTTTTATAAGAGCTAAGCATGCCTCAAATACTAGTGCACTTATACCTTCTGTCAGTCAGTCCAGCAAAAATTCAGTCGAGTTGAGCACTTTCTATATGCCAAGCAGTGGGAGCACTTCATGGTACTGGGATTACAAAAGGAAATAGACAAAGGCTCTGCCCTCAAGGCATTTATGGTCCAAGAGGGGAAAGTAGTCATATAAATATGTGAATTCAATATGATAAGAACTAATGAAAGAGCTGTATGCATAAAACATTGGAGTAACACAAGGGGAGCTCTTGGCTATACCTAAGAATTCAGAAAAGGAGAGGAGATGACATACAGATGAGATGAGATTTAGGGGAATAAACATGGGAAGCCTTTTATAGCTGGAGTAAAATGAATAAAATAGGAAGCAGAATGGTAAATGTGGTTAACTTTGAGATATTGAGCAGTTTAAGCACATCAACTGTGGATGATGAGGGAAGGAATTAAAGCTATAGAAGTAGATTGGAGATGGTCCTGGGAGACTAAGGAATTTAGAATCATTCTGTAGATAATAAGGAGTCATTTAAAGGATTTAAAGCTTTAGATGATTTCCCAGTGTTCTGACTTGAGTGTCTAAAAAGGGGGTGGGGGCAGGCATGGTGGCAGCAGCTGCAATCCCAGCCACTCAGGAGGCTGAGGCGGGAGAATTGTTTGAGCCCGGGAGTTCAAGACCAGCCTGGGCAACACAGTGAGGCCTTGTCTCTAAGAATAAAGAAGGGGATGCCACTGAGGGAGAGATTCCAAGGGGAGAGCAGACAGAGGAGGGAGGAGGGGATGATGAGTTCAGCCCCCAGTGTGCTGAGCTGGGGAACATCCAGTTAGATTTTCCCAGCAGGTTGTCAGTTACATGTGTTTTAAGGTATGAATTAAGGGTGAACATAGAGATTCAGGAGCCATCAGCATATCAATAGTTATAAAAACATGAAGATAGAGTGTATTGACCAATGAAAGAATGTAGAAGGAAATAAGGCAGTGAGACAGGAGAGGAACCTTGAAAGTGCTTCCTTTTGAGGAATGCCCACTAGAATCACTTATGTTGCTTTTTCAAAATGCATATGCTCAGGTCCCACTTCTAGACTCTGAGATCCAAAGCAATACCTCTTAGGTAGGGCCTGGCCATCTGTATTTTGAAAAAGTTCCACATTGATTCTTATTCTTACTTCTAGTTAAACACTCAAGTAAACATTTTCAAAAAGTATTGACAGAAATGTTACTAGGATAGCCCATAAAATAGAAACCAAAATGATCCATCATGCTGGCGATATGGAGGTCATATGACTTCTACTAGAATTAGAATAAATCAGCAGAAGGAAAAGAAAAGAAGGTGGAGTGCACTCACATGTTGTATTAGTGACCCACTACTACATAGCAAATTATCACACATTTAGCAACTTAAATGACACACATTTTTTATCTTATAGTTTCTGTGGGAGTTTGGGAATAGCTTAGCTGGGTCTTCTACTCAGGGTCTCACAAGACTACAATCAAGGCCTCAAGTGGGATGTGCTCTCATCTGGAGTCTTGAATGGAAATAATTCATTTCCTAGCTCACTCAAGTTGTTCTCAGAATTTGTTTCTTCAAGGTTGTAAGACTGAGGACCCAGATTCTTGCTGTTGGTCAGCTGGAGGCCACCCTCAGGTCCTAGAGATTGCCCACCACTCATTGCCATGAAGACTTCCCCAACATGGCCACTTACTTCCTAAAGCCAGTATGTGGAGTCTCAAGAGTCTGGTTGCAAGAAAGCATCTTACACAGTGTACAGTCACAAAAGTGATATCCCCTCACCTTTGCCATATTCTGCTTGGTAGAAGTAAGTCACAGGTCCTGCCCACACTCCAGGGGGCAGGTTATACGAGGACCTGGACACCAGCAGAGAGGTCATGGGGCAAGTCTTAGAATCTGCATGGCACCAATGTCATTCATTAACCATCTGTATGTTGTCTGTACCATGGTTTTCTGCATTTAGTATAGAAAACAGAGCAACCAGTGTAACACTGGTAGGGAAATGGAATCCAGGATAGCAAATGAACTACATCCTTCTTTTCCATAGAAGTCTGTGGGTTCTTATTGCCAACATGATCGGGCTTTTGCCTGATGTCCTTCTTGAAAGAAGCAGCATAAAGTCTAGTGAGCTACCTCAAGTCTTCCTAAAGTAAGGATATTTTCCCATCTCTGCTTCTCTCAATTTCCTCATCTCTCCTCTGCTCTCCTCTTCCCTCTTTCTCTCTCTCTCTTTCTGTCTTTCTCATGCACACACAAACACACACAGATACATTATCATATTCTTTCTCTCTTGAAATTACACACTCTGGAATCAATAAATCTGATTCAACCATCGGCTCAGCCATTTCATTTATTAACTGGCTCTTTCACTTAAATTCTTAGAAGTAGGGATGCAAATAATACTTACCTCAGGGGGTTATTTTGAAATTTCAATAATATAATATGGGACATGTGCTAAGCACAATGACTAGTACTTAGGAAGCATACTGTGAATGGTATCCGTGATAATGATCATGTTGATAATAGTGACAATGATTATGATATCAGGCATTACGGATATAATAATGGTAACTTCAATACATGGATTTTGCATTAATGTCATCACTTTGCCATTGAATTAACTATTTTAGCAAGAAAGGAAACATATCAGATACCTGGTACATGATGTCCTCACTCTTATCCTAATCTCAATTAAATGGGAAGTGCCAGGACGAATGACGACTGGAAAAATCAATAACTCACAGTGTGAGGTACTTAGTGTTGCCCAACAAAAGGAGTCAAATGAGGTTCAGAGTAGATTCCGCCGGTGTGTTAACTTTTGATTCCTGTTTATATTTTAAAGGAACATCAATCAATAGATTAGTCAGGAGCACCACTTGTGGGAGGCAGTCCTAAAGGCAGTGAAAGAGGATGCCTGGAATGCCCTGTCTTTAGGCCTGTTTGATCTAACCAACTGGGGGCACCGGGCCACCCCAAATTCACGCAAATGATGGAGATTGCACGTGTGACTGATACTATCAATTCCAAGGGAGTGCCAAGAAGGCAAGTCTGATGTGGAGACAGAGAGAAGAGAGTTACTGGTATGACCACAGAAGTGAAAGAAACCAGGAGGGACTCATGGAGAAAGACCAAGTGAGCCATTACAGCAATGTTTTTGAAAGCTTTAATGGAGTGAAACAAAGCCTGTAGTACAATTTTAAGTGAAAAAGAATGTAATATTCAAAATTGTATACACAGTAAATAATTTGAAAAATATAAAATTTAGCATATCTCTACATTATACCTCCCAAGATTAGAAAAAAAGTACCATAATTTTAATGGCTAATGATACTTAAATGGAAGAACTAAAAATAATTGTTTTTCTCTTATCATTTTCTATTTTTCAAAAATTTCATGATGTGCATGAATTAACTATATGACTGACAAAAAAGAGGAAGAAAAAAAGCCTGTTTCCTTGGTTTATTACAGCCACCTACTTCACCTTGCTGACTCCTACCGACTCATTTAGCCCTTTCTTAATCCAGGAAGACATCCTGATCCCAGAAATGTCAGTTAAGGGCCCTACTCTTATTCCCATAGGATCTGTGTTTACCTCCACCGCTTGTCATATGCACGGTAATTAACTCTCTGTTTCTCTACTAGACCGTGAGCTCTGAGGACAGGCACCATGTGTGACCTCATCATTCTTGTGGATTTCATTCAGTGCTTAGAATACCTGGCACATAGTAAGGACAGAAAAAAGACACAAAGAATTAATGTAAAATTTTACCTACAAAAGAAGGCATGAGAGGGTCTCACTTTAGTGTTGAGTAGAAATTAGGGTAGAATATGGTTGTTAAGTAAAAAAAAACATCCAGAAGGGGTGATGTCTCTGAGACAGAGCACAGTAGAACTAGGACAGGGAAGAGAATTGTCTGCTTGAAACGGTCATAGTGGGCTAAGGGCAAAGGAAGGTGGAGAAAGGCAAGTTGGAATCCTACTATTACCACAGAGGTTCAGTAATAAAGTCGTCACCTGCTATACAGGGACAAGGAGACAGTGTCCAGGATTTGGAGAAGGGAATTGTCACAGCTAGGAAGAAATAAGGAAGAAATGTTTTATCCCTGGGAATAGAAAAAATTATAAGTGGCCATAGAAGGGGCATTATCTGTGCTCTAAAAAGAAGCAGAGGTTCTTTGTTTCTCTAGAGTCCTGGAAGTGCTGTGTCATCCTCCCGCTGTAACCTCTTCTGCAGGAACGCTGGCAGCGGCTCCTGCCATTCCCACTTCAGGTAAGCTGAGACAGGAAGGAGGACAGAGAGACTGAGTTGGGCTAATGGTCAACACAGGCTTCCTCTGCCTGTCACACACCGGGAGCCTCCAGCCCCGCCCCACTGTTCTGGAAGATATGCTGGCTTCATTTGTATTCTTTTGAAGAAATATGTGTAATATAAAGATATATATTTATTATCCCGGTTAACCTACTACCTAAGTAAATAGAGCCAAAGAGAAAAAAAAAAAATATATCTCTTCAGAACAGAAGTCAAAGCCAATTATGTCAGCTTCCTGGTTTAAAAGCTGCTTTGGTTTCTGGATTCCGTAAGAGAGCATTTGCCTCATTGAGTTAAAGCTGCTTTAAGGATCTGAGTGTCATTGGAAATATTATATAAAAGACTGTAGAAAACAGGCCAATGATGACTTGAGTCTTCTGATTGGCTGGGCTGTCATGAGAGTTATTACAAATCCAATGTACCACTTCAGAAAGATTTTAATTACAAAGGGACTGGAGAATTAGCAGGTTATCTCTGGAACATTGAGAGTAGCTTAAACTGGCCAAAGAATATGTCCTTCTCAACTAAAGATCTCGAAGAACAGCCAGAGTGACAACAACAACAAAAGAAAGCAAAACTATTCAGGAGCATAAGATAATTAAGGAATCCACAACATGCTGCAGTGTTGGCTTCAAATTGAAAAATGACATTTTGTCTCCCTGAGTTCAACCATTTCTGGTCACTATGAGAATTAATTCTCAAATTATATGAGAACTTAAAATATGTTTATGACATTAAAGCACTTTTAAAACTTTGAATTGATAAATCATGGCCATTTATGTTTTTACATAGATGCCTCTAGGTGAAGTGTCATGTTACAGAATTTAGCCTTTATTTTTAATTTTATGTGGATACTGAACTTTTGCTAACTTTTGTTGGTCTGAAAGAAAGCATTTTCCAATAGTCCCAAGGTAGGAGAGTTGTCAGTGTCTATATCATCAAGGTTTTGGATTGAAAGCAATGGAAACTAATTCTGGATAAATTCAACAGAAAGGCATTTACTAAAAAGATAAGAGGAAACTCGCAGAATCTATGGCAACCTGGAGGACCAGGCTTACAAATGATCAGGCATCAAAAGACCTCCAAAGCATTAAGCTGAAACATGGCAATTGCTTCATAGCGAGAAATAGATGGCCAGTTGGAAATGAAATGATCTACTAGAATTGACACTACATTCTAGTAACACAAGATTCAAAGCCTGTCTTCCAATTCATGAACACAGGATAGATGTCTTTCCATTTGTTTATATCTTGTATAATTTCTTCCATCAATATCCTGTATTAACAGTTTTCAGTGCATAAGTTTTTCAACTCCTTCATTAAGTTCATTTCTAAGTATTTTATTTTTTAAGTATATTATTATATATGTAAATGAGATTATTTTCATGATTTCTTTTTCAGACAGTTCACTGTTAGTATATAAAGACACAACTATTTTTGTATGTTGATTTTGTATTTTACAACTTTACTATACAGTATTCTCCACTTATCTCCAGGTTATGTATGTTCCAAGACCCCCCATGGATGCCTGAAACTGCAGATGGTACTGAACCCTGTACTTACTATGTTTTTTTCTGTGCATACATATCTAGGACAAAGTTTAATTTATAAATTAAGCACTGTAAGAGATTGACAACAATAATAATAAAATAGAACAACTGTAACAATAGACTGTAATAATAGTTACATGCATGTGATATCTCTCTCTCTTTCTCTCTCTCCCCCCTCTTTCTCAAAATATCTTATTGTATGTAATATTTTCATACCCTGGTTGACCATAGGTAACTGAAACCATAGAAACCAAAACTGTGGATAAGACAGGACTACTGTATTCATGTATTAGTTCTAACAATTTTTAATATAATCTTTAGGGTTTCCTCTATATAAGACCATGTCATCTGCAAAGAGAAACGAATTTATTTCTTCTTTTCCAATGTGGATATTTTTTTATTTCTTGTCTAATTGCTCTGGCTAATACTTTGAGAAGGATTGGCACTAACTCCTTATTAAATGTATGCTAAAATTCACCAATGAAGACATCTGATTTGGGGCTTTTCTTTGTTGGGAAGTATTTGATCACTGATTCAATCTCCACACTAGTTACAGATCTGCTCAGATTTTCTATTTCTTCATGTCCATACTACCCAAAGCAATATAACTATTCAATGTAATTTCTGTCAAAATCCCACTGATGTTTAAAAAAAATTAAATTCTAAAATTCATCTGGAACCACACAAAAGAAATTACAAATAGCAAAATTAATCCTGACAAAGAATAGTAAAGCTGGAGTCATCATACATCCTTACTTCAAAATATATTGCAAAGGTACAGTAATCAAAACAGTATGCTACTGACATAGAGAAGACATATAGATAGATGGAACAGAATAGACAGCCCCAAGCTAATTCCACACATACACAGTAAACTGATTTTTGACATGGGTGCCAAGAATATACAATGGGGAAAGAATATTCTCTTCAACAAATGGTGCTGAAAAAAACTGATATTAATATGCAAAAGAATGAAATTGGACTTTTATCTTACACCATATACAAAAGTCAATACAAAACAGATAACAGATAAAAGTGTAAAACCCAAAACATAAGACCCCTAGAAGAAAAAATAGGGAAAACCTTCATGGCATTGGTCTTGGCAATGATTTTATAGTTATGATACCAAGCACAAGCAAAATTAAGCATAAGCGATAAAAACAAAAATAAACAAGTGGGACTACATTAAATGAAAAAGCTTCTGCACAGCAAAGGAAACCATCACCAAAGTGAAAGAGCAGCCTACAGAATAGAATACAATATTTGCAAACCTGATATAGGGTTAAATAAGAACTTCTACAACTCAATATTTTTTGAAAAATATCTATTAACCTGATTAAGGACATGAGTAGACATTTTTCCAAAGAAGATATACAAATGGCCAACATGTATAAGAAAAAAGGCTCAAAGTCACTAATTATCTGGGAAATGCAAATCAAAACTACGGTGAGATATTATCTCATACCTGTCAGGATGGCTGGTATCAAAAAAAATCAAAAGATGACAGAATGTCAGTGATGATGTGGAGAAACTGGAACCTTGTGCACTGTTGATAGCTATGCAAAATAGTGCAGCTGCTATGGAAAACAAATTGGAGGTTCTTAAAAAAATTAAAAACAGAACTACCATAAGGTCTAGCAATCCCACTTTTGGATTTTTATCCAAAAGAATTGAAATTAGGATCTCAGAGACATATTAGCACTCCTATGTTAATTTCACCATTGGTCACAATAGCCAAGATGTGAAAACAACCTATTAATAAATGGTCATGACAGATGAATGGATAGAGAAAATATGGTATATACATACAATGGAATACTATTTAGCCTTAAAAAAAAGAGGGAAATTCTGCAGTATGTGACAATATGGATGAACCTTGAGGACATATGATGAGTGAAATAAGCTAGTCCCAAAAGACAAATGCTGCATGATACCACTTATATGAGGTACCTAAAATAGTCAAATTCATAGAATCAAGGAGTGGTTGCAAGGGGCTAGAGAGAGGGAAATGGGAAGTTACTAATCAATGGGCCTAAAGTTTTAGTCAAGCAAGATGAATAAGCTCTTGAGATCTGTACATTTTATTTACAGTCAAAATAATATGTCATACACTTAAAAATTTTTAAGACAATAAAATTTTAAAAAATGATATAGAAAATAAAAACAAAAGTGAATTTTAAAAATGGAAAAGAAAAAAGCTTCAAAGCTTCCTGGGATTGGTAAAAAAAAAAAAAAAAAGAGGAAAAAAGAGAATGAAAATGCAGCCCTGCCTCTCACACCCAAACTGCACGCAATGGGACATTTCCCCAGTGGGACCTCCAGGTGCTGTTAGCAAGAAAGAATTGAATCCTGGTCAGTGAAAAACTGGTAAATTGTTATCCTTGTCCAGTGGTCACAGGAAACAAATGCAGAAAGAAACTTTAGAGATCATCTAACATAATCCACGTTTGACAGTTACACAGCCAGGTTTCCTGATTTCAAGAAAAAGTGCTAGTCAGAATATCATTATAAGGCACCCAATAGTTTAATCTGGCCTTGAAAAAATACATTTTTCACATTGTAAAGAATAAACATCTGGTTTTAAATTATTAAAAAAATGATCATCTAGAAAACTTTCAAAATGCGTAGAAAGCAGAAAGTAAAATATACCATCAATCACAATTCCACGATTCCAATTACTGATAAGATTTCTGTTATTTATTTATATTTTCTTTGTATGAATATTCCCCAAAGTTATATACTTATATATTCTGCATTTTCTCTTACCTTTATAACAACATTTTCCATATTATTAAAAACACCTCATAAGCATTAGTTTAATGGTTGTGTAATATTCCATTTCTTAGTGTAGCATTAAGCCAGTATATTCTTTGCGAAATTATTACTTTTTAATCACAATTAAAAATAAATTTCAACAAACTTCTTTTTTTTTACATTTTAACTAAAGATGGATTACCTGTAGTGGAATTATTAGATAAAAAAATATGAAACTTTTCAAACTCTGCTGCATGCAAACTTTATTTGATTTTCAACTTGTTTGGGCCAATATATACCCCCACTAGGCAGGTATGAGAATGACAAATCTCACATCATTTAATTTGAACATTGTAATTTTAAAAATACATTTGCTAATTTACTAGACAAATGGAATCTCTTTATTGGTGTAAATTATGTTTCCTCATTTTGTATTTCCTTGAATGTTGGTAAGCTTTGGAGGATTATCGAGAGATATAGTAAAAAGAGTGCCAAACAGGGACCTAATTCTCATGCCTAGTGTGACCACTTACTATCTGCATGACTCTGACCAAATCATTTAAACCCTTTATGCCTTTTCCCTCATTCACAAAATAGAGAAATAATACTAACTGTCATGGAGTGCTGTAAAGATTAAAGTCATCATACATAAAATTGTTTTATAAAATATAAAGCTATTTACAAATCGGGGATTTTCTTAGATGTCAATATACTTTGGAAGTTTAGCTGAGGGTTGCCCACAAAAAGCTCATCTAAGTATTACCTAGTTTCACACAAATCCAGCATCTTCACATAAAGTATGGAAGTCCTTGCTGTTTTTCTCTATGCCTACTCTAATATTGCTGTCATCAGGGTGTCTGATTCAAGTTAGAAATTCTTTCCTCACCTGAGAATGTAGAGGCGAATTAACATTTCCTGATAGTTTAACAGGATTACATCTACTCTTCAAGATTTTACCAGTTTCAAAACTGGAGTGCCACATTGCAAAAGAATGAAGAGAAATCCTAATCCCAACCTATTGCATCTCCCTCAGGATGTTCTGAAGGAGATCCTCCACTCAAGAATTTCTTCCTCCGTTTTCCTCATAGTTCAGGTTAAATTACAACAATAGTCATGGTACCATACAGCTAAAACATGATAAGGGGCAGATATACAAACCAAGTCACCCCTAGCAGGTACTGCTGAGTGCACCTTCTTTCCCAGTATTATGTGCAAATTCAGGCAGGAGGCTCATTATTAGGAGAAGGCCAGGATCTTTACTATAGCATCAGCATCAGGAAAATGATAAGAAAATGCCATTTTTTTTTTTCAGATTCTAGTATGTTTTTATTACAATAAAATCGAGCACTCCTCAACTTCAGGATAAAACTTGTCTGCACTAGGATGTGATCTATAAGAGATGGGAAGCCTAGGAAGAATTCAAGTGTATTCTTGCTTTTGTGTGGTTTTAGTAAGAGTGTGTACAGATTCATTTTCCAAAGGAATTAATTACAGCCCCTCCTACATCAAGGTGAGGGAGACTAGGAAAATATAGTTAAGGTTTTCCACGATGTTGTATTTTAATAAAAAAGTATTTGATAACTTTCCTTGTAGAAGTGTTGGGGGATCCATCTAAAATACGACTTGTGATCACTGATGCTAATAGACCGAAGTGTTTCTAGGAAAATCCTGTGCTCCAAAATAATATAGTCCAGGTTATAAAAGACCAATTCAAACAGAAGGCAAGCATTGTTAGAGTTCTATATTCTACGTTAGCTTTTCTTCATGCCGTTCTAAGGAACTATGAGCAGCAATATCAGATGGTTAATAAACAGCACAAGTTCTGGACTCAGACTATCTTGGTTCAAATGAAAGCTTCTCTATACACGTGCGAACTTGGGAAAGATAATAAATACACAGAGCTGTAGTTTTTGTCCCCATAAAATGAGGAGAGTAATAGATTCTACATCTTAGACTTGTCATGAGTATTAAATGAGACAATTTGTGTAAACCAATTACTGCAGTTCCTGGCACATATAAAATGCTCAATTAGTACTTGTGGTATTATCATAAGGATCATTCCTTTAAGAATCTGAGTAGAACAAAAAGGTTTCCTTAGTTAAGTAAATTTTGCAAATCATAATTTTACCTTTTTAGATGGTCACAATATAAATTAATTTTTAAAGGCTCTGAATAGTCTTCTGTATATTTAGCACAAAATTTTCTAAACATAATTAGCCACACAATTATTTTGAGCTTTTTCTGCATTACCCTTGTTAACATCTCTCCTCTCCACCCCCTTGAAATGAGTATTTAATTAATTTAGGAAGTAAAAATTTAAGTTCTCCTTTTAGAAGCAGAAACCTTAAGACTTTTTTACAGATGGGAAATTCCACTTCCTTGGGAGTGTGAAACTGGTCTAGCTATAACATCTGTCCTGTCTGTAGTCCATATTTGGGATGGATGGGCATATGTTCTTCTCACATATGGTCTGAGGGAATAGCTTTCTTAGATAAAAGAGGCATTTTCTTCAGACAAGGTTTACGTGGAGTTTTATTTGTTTCTAGAACTTCCACTCCATTCAGGAAATCCCAAAAGCCTTCCATGAAAGAGAGTCTACGTCAGTGGAACTTTGCATGTACTATGTAAGTTACCATTGTTTAGATTGCCAAAATGAGTCTCTTTAGCCTTCTTTTGCTTTGAAAATGCTAGGTTGAACCAATGATGTTTTTTGGCGAAGTAAGTGAATTCAGCAGTGAACTGGAATAAGCCAGTTTTCAGAGAAATTACAAGGTCTTTGGATGATATTTATGAGCCTAGCGTAAAGAGTCTCCTCAAGGCTGTTCCTGGGGGAATCAGGGTGCAGACCTTGCCTGTGGTATTCATACTTCCCACCCCAGCTCCCAGGTGTAGAGGCCTCCAGATATATTTTTTTGTCACTTGCAGATATTAGATACTTTCTACCCTCCCTTAGGCTAATCTGTAAATATGCAACATGGTGTGCAGGTGGGTGGCATCTCCTGGACATTCTTGTTCCAAATGTACACTACTGATTGTTTAGGGACAGTCCAGGCATGACTATGAGGGCCCAGGTGATCCTGTTCTATTTCTCTGCTCATAAGTTGCTGATGTTAATAAACACAAAATTACTGGAACTCTATGTCACTAATGACTAATGACATGTGGATTACCATGTATCCTTTGCAATTATAAATAAAGAAAAATCATCAGAGAAGAAACTTATTGGAAATTCCTCTCAACCCACTAGGACCAATAAACTATAACCTAAAGCAAGGGGTACTGTGATTAACCTACTTTGGATTATGTGCAACCCTAAGATCAATCACCAAGAGTCAGCACGTGTGATGAGGCTGGGAGTATCACAGTAACCATGAGAATGGTCAAAGAGCAGTTCCAAATTAAAAAGTAGCTGGTAGAGAATCCCAGAGGTCCACTTTGGAGGAGAAACAGAACAAAAGAAGAAACTTGGGAAGTAGGTACAGGACTGACAACATAGGACTTCAAGACTGAATTAGTAAATGTTCAGTGTTGTCAAAGACCTCAATAAGCTTCCATTCTGGCTCAAGATGGCCCATAGGCTTATTTGACTGAGTACAGTTCTCCAGGTCAGACTCACCTTGTGCCAATCCCTCTGGTCCTTATGCTTCAGCTACATGACACTATAAATCCTCAACTCACCAAATTTTCATTTTCCAATCTTTTTTCAGAGCTATTTTGCACATTGATCAATTATCACCTTCCCCAGGGAAGCCTCCTGGGGTGACTCCAAGAATTTTGTTTCCTAGTTCTTGTGACTACTTGCAATTATATATTTGTGTGTGTGTGATGATTTGTCTATCGTGTGTTTCCACTGAAAACTTTAAGCCCTCTGAAGTCAGGGTGCATATTTCTGTTGATCAGTATTTCTTCCCAGGGTTCAGTGCAATGCCTAGCACTCTCGGGATTCAATAAATGTTTGTGGGATGGATAAACTAAAAAAACAAACTTACATTCCAATCACTTCCTGAATACATAATGTTATTTCACGCTCCCGTGCTCCTGTATTTGCCATGTGCCCCTTTTCAGGTTCTCTGCATGGAAACTTTCAGCTCAGGTGTTATGACAACTCAGTGTCTTCTCTGCTGCACTTTTCCAGACTTCCCATTCCCTCTTAGAAAAACAGATCTTTCCTCAATATGACCGTAATCACCCTAGGAATTCTACCAGAATGGCAAGCTATTGTACTTTATTGTAAATTATGTTTCTATAAGCCACTCTCACTGTGAGTTCTTAAGACATAATAATGTGATTTTGCATCAGCATCAACTAGCAAAGTGCATGAAATATAGCAAACATTTAATAAATATTTCTTAAATTGGTGAATAAAGTGAGAAAATAATACTTTTATCACTGAAAGGGACTACAGAGATCTCCTTATTTTATAAATGAGAAAAATAGGAGGATAAAATATTGTTATTTATCTTCCAAATTATCTAGAAGGTGAATTGTGTGTTTATTTTGCCCATTATTATATCCTTAATGTTTAGCACAGTACATATGCTAAACATTAAGGATATAATGCTTAATAAATAATGCTTAAGTGTTGTAGTTTAAAATCTCATAATTAATTAGTGATAGTGCTAGTTTAAAAAATAAGATATTCAAATGCCAGATTCATCTTCTATATCTCCCTGTGTGCCCCATTAGAGAGTGCAAACTGCCCACTTGTAGCTGTTCTCAAAAGGAAGGAAAAACATCTATGCATTTCCAATTCAATAAAATAATCCCTCTTTGACTCTGTTTCCTTCTTTTTTTCTTTATTCTAAGTTCAATCTTGCTCTCTTTAAAGACTGGCATAATCCAAACCCTCCAAAGATGCAGTTCAAATCCAAATCAAATAGTCAACCATGAGCAGCTACAGCTGTGGTTCTTGGGAAGCAAACCAGGTCAGCGAATATTGATATAGAGCTGGCATGGAAACCCTATGTTCCCTTGTCCGTTTATAAAATACCCTCACATCTCTCAAAATTATCTCTAGCATCATGTGTTAAAACTGGTTAAATAAATTACAGCAGTTCTTCACAAGATATTTTGCAGCCATTAGAAATCTTTCAAAAAATTTTCAATGAATTGGTGAAATAGTACATAATATTAGGTGATGAATTTGGAGAGAAAATTTTGCTTGCCATTTGATCTCGATTTTGAGATAAATGGATAAGAAGAAAAAAATTGAAGAACAACATCAAAATATTGCATGGTTTTCAAGAGTGGTAATTTCCTAGTGAATTTAAATTTCTTCCTTCTATTTTTCTCTATTTTCCATTTTTTTCCAACAAGCATGTAAAACCCCTATAACCAGACAAAAGTAGTGTTGTAACATTAAATCCCAATCCACTTTCATGAAAGGAAGTGCAATTAGTCATTTGTGCATCAGTGTGGTTTTATTTTATTACTTTGCCCCCTTCAGAGGCATTTTCCCTCAGGCTCTTTGTCATTGTGAAATAAATGGCTTTGTCTCCAGTTAAAGGACTTCCAAAAATAAGAGAGGGAAGGATTCTGTGGGACAAATAAGTGTGGTGACGAGAGCATCAGACTTTTGCAATCGATCAGCAAGATTTGAGTAGAATCCTGAGTTGCCGCTTGCTAGGAAGATGATCTTCCCCAAGTTCATTAAGCTCTCCGACATACAGTTTTTTTCATTTGCAAACTGTAATTGCTAATGAGAGGAAGAAATGGGCACAATAAAGAGGAATAGATATGGTATGTTGAAGATAGCATTACTGGGTTGGTTAGGTAAATTGTGAGGAAAAAGGAGGAATGGCCTGGACTCCAGGTGAGTAAGAAAATACTGAAGTTTTATTTAGTGTCTATTATGTCCTACAGTGTGCTTTGCTTTGATTATACACTGCACTGCAGTGAACTAGACTTAAGTGACAGTTGTATAAGCAGTGTGGTAAGAGTGGTGAGCTTGGGGCAGGGAATTCAATGCTCAAATGCTTCAGGTGCCAGGTTATACAAATATTGACCTAGATTAGGACTCAGATGGGTCAATCTTTCCTCTACATTAGTATTACTAGGGGGCCTTTAAAAACTTCAGATGCCTGGGATCTTTCTCAAATCAGTGACGGTGAGGAGCTGAGAGTCAAGATTCATCCTTTAAAATAATAATAATAAAAAAAACCTTTTCAGGTGATTCTAATGTACAGACAGGTTTGAAAACCACTGAGCCAAGCTTTACTTCTCTCCTATTTTCCTAGGAGAGGGCAGCTCCTGTCTGGCTTTCATATTCCCATGACAGCAAGAAACTTCTCAACTGGAAGATGAACCTCATGAATGCTGTTTCAATAGCAACTGAGCCTACACCTGTCTATCAAGGGGGCAATAGGGAGT
This sequence comes from Varecia variegata, assembly GCA_028533085.1. Classification (NCBI taxonomy): domain Eukaryota; kingdom Metazoa; phylum Chordata; class Mammalia; order Primates; family Lemuridae; genus Varecia; species Varecia variegata. The sequence continues at coordinate 83,321,483 of CM052437.1, forward strand.
GGTGGAGAATAGGATAAATTGGTGAGCATATGCCCTGTCTCAAGGAGCATCTGCTACTCACTCAGCTCATGACAGTTGTGGTCAGATGGAATGTCCACTTAGTGCTGGAGACTTTCATCTTTTTAGAGGAAATCAGAATTCAAGAATTTGTAATACATGTCTCAATTTTTAAATGTTTGTTCAATTTTTAATAACACTTGTAGGGGCCAAAAAAAACCATATTCATCAGCAAGTCCAACCTTCTAGTCACTGGTTTGTGATGTTTGGCTTGACATAGAACATAAGCATCTATCACAGGACCTCGGAAGGACTTCAAGAATGGGCGATTTCAATAAAATATACCAGCTATGAAACAGAGTCTGCCTTCAAGCTGTTGAGGAGGTGGCTCTGGCCTTTGAACAAAAGAAACTGCACCTGCACTGATGTTGGAAGTGTTTAGTTCTTAAATAAAGTCTGCTCACCTGGTTTGGTTTTGTGCCCAGACACCTAAGTCAATCCCTGCAGGGGCCATAATGATAATTTCTAACACACTGGAGGTAACATATGTAAAGTGCATATCACAGCAGCTGGACACAGAAGACTTCCCCTTCACCTCCTGCTTTTCTGCCTTCCCTCCTCTCTCCCTCTCCCTCTTTCCTTTCTTCTTGAAATCTAAACATTTGACATGTCACCTTCTTCTCCAGGGTGGCCTTGGTCAATGCAATTGGTGTCTGTGCTGCTGTCATCATCTTTAGAATTTTTGAATATGTGATTAAAATATGTATTGAGCCTCCTTTTGTCCTCTCCTCCACCCCGAGATCAGCAAGTGATTCTGACAAGACTGGCTCTAAGGCAAATGTGCAAAATATCTATAAAGAAGGGCAATCTGGTGATATTTATAGAAATGAAAAGTACACATCCCCTTTGAGGTGAGAATTTATATGGGAATTTATCTTGCAGATAGGCTTATCCATTTACTCAAAGACATGGATTTATTTGGAAGATTCGTTGAAGCCTTTGTTATGATCTCAAAAGTTCAGAATAATCTAAATGTTTATCAAAAGGGAGTTGATATTTATACAATAGGATACTCTACTGCAGAGTTTTTCAACCAGAGGATGCTCCAGGGCACATTTGGCAACGTCTAGAGACATTTTTGTCTTTCACAACTGGGAGGTGTAACTGGCATGCAGTGGGTGGAGGACAGGGATGCTGCTAAACATCTTGCAATGCATATGACTGCCCTTCAAAACAAAAAATTGGCCCAAAATGTCCATAATGCCAAGATTGTGAAACCCTGGCTCTGCGGGTACTAAAGACAAAGAGGGAACCCTGCATATGCTGATAAAGAGAAATCTTGAAGACACATTGTTAAGAGAAGTCAGGTACTGTCTATTCTCATTTGTGTAATTGAGAATTGGAGAATTGTACACACACACATGTGTACACATATACACACATAATATATATGTATACTAGTATATTATATATGCATATATGCTTATATATTCTGAGATGATTTCTGGGGAAATGTATTTTAAAATTTCCTAGCAATGGTTGCTTCTGGAGAGTAGTGTAAAGAAAGACTGGAGATCCACCATAAGAGTTCCATTTTATTTTATACACTTTTGTGCCATTTGATGTTTTCAGTAAATCAATGTATTTAATTTCCATGAAAAATTTGATCTTGTGCTTCTTGTTGTTCTTGAGTAAAATGGGCAAAGGTAAAATGGGAGAGTGACCAACGTGTCTCCTTTTTCTCTACCCTTCCCTTCCCTCCAAAAAGGCATCCTCCAACTTAGGATATCCATACTTTTCTCTGACCACAGTGGTCTCTCAGGAAATGCTCAGCTACCAGTAATTTTTACTTTAATGAAAATTTAATTGAAATGTAAACTCTGCTAGGAAGATTTATGTTTTAAACCTTGCTTTTCAAATTCTGTTAAGTAATAAAAGATTGTGTTGCATGTAGTGGGATTTTAACTATGGAGCATTCCATAGTTAAATGCTCCATAGCATTTAACTTTTTGAACTGCTGAAATAATGCCACATATGCAAGTGTCTCCTATTTTATCTTTTTTTTCCTTTAAATAAATTTTATTGTGCATATTTAAGATAGATAGTAAAAATGTTACTGTAGTGAAGAAAATCAATATATCCATTATCTCACATATTTACATTTTTGTTTGTTTTTGTGTCAAGAAGAGCTAAAAATCTACTCATTTAAGCAGAATCCCAAATACAGTGCAATTATACTACCTATAGTCCTCATATACAAACATTACATGCCTAAATTGTTTATCCTACATATTTGCTGCTTTGGATCATTCGACCAATATCTCCCTGCTTTCTCCTCACTTCCCTGCCCCTGGCAAACACTGTTTTGTTCTTTCTGTATATTTAATTATTATTATTATTTAGATTCCACAATAAGTGAAATAATGCAATATTCTTCTTTCTGTGTCTGGCCTATTCCACTTAGCATAATGTCTTCTGAGTTCATCCATGTTGTGACAAATAGCAAAATCTCCTTCTTTTATAAGCTTGAATAATATTCCATTATATATATGTGCCACAATTCCTTTATCCATTCATCCATTGAAAAATACTCAGGGTGTTTCCATCTCCTGGCTATTGTGAATAAAGCTACAGTGAACATGGCAGTGTAAATTTCTTTGCAAGGTGGTGATTTCATTTTCTTTGGGTACATGCCCAGAAGAGAAACTGCTGAGTCATATAGTAGCTCTATTTTTAATTCTTTAGAAACCTCCATATTATTTTCCAAAATGGCTATACCAATCTACATTCCCAACAACAGGTTACAAGAGTTCCCTTTTCTCCACACTTTCTTCAACATTTATTATCTTTTGACTTTTTGATAATAGTCATCCTAACAGGTGTAAGGTAGTATCTTACAGTGATTTTGATTTGCATTTCCCTTCCTCCTTGCTCTTGGGTTGAGTCTTCGAGCAATTTCTTTTTGAGATCATACTTCATTACCTGCATGTTGAGAGAAGTCAAAATTTTATAGCAGATTAGCTCAGCAATTCATACTACAGGCTCTAGAGACGCATGAAAATTTTGGGCTTGCTCTTTAGAGTCTTCTTTTCTTTCCAAAAGTCTCCAATCAACCCTAAAATTAAGAACTGTATCCCTAATTCCATAAATCAATCATGACATTTTCTAGTTAAGTGATAGTCATTCCATATGACAAGAAACACTAAAAAATTGAAGTCCTGTTCTAATTGGAAAAGAAACACTCCAATAAATAAAGTTAACTAGAGTCTTTAAGTTCTATCAATAAATGATAAAACAATCTGAGACTGGCAGTTATGTAATTTAAAAGAAAGTCTCAAAGGATGGAGGTGTGGGATGAGAACTAGAATCAGAGATATTAAATAACACTGACATATAAAGGGCTGTATGATTCAATCAGCATTTATGTTTTATATATTTAAAATCTTTCAGGTCAGTAAGTACTTTTTTTAATAGGCCACTTCTTTACTATGTAAAATAGTCTTTTATGGATTGGCCTCTTAGTTAACATCAGCCCTTCCAATCAAGCATCCAATTGTAATCCTGGCTCCTTCTCTTGCATCAGTTTTCACTAGTTGTATATTAAATATATAGCCAATACCATATAGTTATGATCTCCATCTGCAGAGTGTGATATTTTCAATGGCCCCAGCATGATTTCCTTTGGGTACTTTGAACAGATACAAAATAGGCAATCCACTATCCTGAAGCAATTATAAAGCTGGGTTGTTCAATTTTGTATGGTGAGAATTCATTTGCCTTACTCCTAACCTAACATTGCTTCATATAAATGCAATAAAAACTATAGGCTCAGACTCAATCCTGGCATCACACATCAGAACATTGTATCTTATCAAAAACATTTCTCAGGTGAAATAAGCTGCATATAGTTACAGAAATGTTTCAGCCATAAATGTGATTGCCATAAAAGAATCGCATTAACAAAAGGTCTACCATTTAGAGAGTCAAAAAAGCCATCTAACATGCTCTCCAAAAAGAAATTTGCAGTTTCTGTTGGTATATCCCAAAATTAAAATACTTTTCAGTGAGCCAAATACTATGGGTAACATAACTATAATTACTTACCTCGTGTGACCACTACAATAGCCTCCTAATTGTTCTCCTTTAATGGAGACTATCAAACCCTTCCAAACTAGCCTTGACACTTCTGCCAGGATAATCTGTCTAAACAATAGCCTCATCTGGTCGCTCTCCAGTTTAAAAGCGTGACTCTTCCCTGTATCCTCAGGGTAAATAAAGTCTTCGAAGATCTTCCTCAGAGAACAAAATAAGACTTCTCATGATCTTGCTCCAGCCAGTTTTTCTAACTTCCTCCTGTAATACTTCCACTTTCACATTACACTTCAGCAATATCTAAGCCATTGCAGTTTCTTGGGAAGTCCTGCTACTTGATGCTCAGGGTGAGGAATTAGGGTTAAGAGAGTGAGGCCTCTGCCTAAGTTGCAAAATTTAAGAGGATGCCAAAAAAAGCAATCACAAAAATAAATAATGTTTTAATACAATATTTTTTAAAATCAAATTAATGTAAAATTCTGTAATGAGTAAAATAATTATAATATAAATATAATATTGTAAGCATCTAAAATATTTTTATCTGCTGATAATCATTCATCTTGCTTGCATATCTGTTCTGTATTTGTTAACTTTGTTAATCTTACATGTCCTTCAAGAAAGACCTCTTGAAGTAAGCTCTCTTTGATTTTTCTTTTTCCAGAAAGAACTCTGAGTTCTTTCCAAACTACTGTGGTGCCTTGTACACACTTCTGTTTTTGCATTGATCACCCTGAATTTGTTTGTTTGTTTGCTTGCTTATTTCTACACAAGTTTGTGTTAGAACACATCTATAGAGACACTGTGCTTATTCTGCCCAACATGCCTTGTACAGTTTATGGAAAACAGAATTCTAAGATAGTCCTATGATTAAGTTATATTATATGGCAAATGTAAGGGAGTCTCACCCCCTTTGATTACATTACATTATAAAGCAAAGGTAGAGGGATCTTACAGATGTAATTAAGGCCCAAATAAGTTGAAAGTAATCAAAAGGGAGATTATCCTGGGTATCTCTGACTTAATCAAAGCCCTTACAGAGGGTGTAGGTTTTCCTTGAGGTCAGAGACTATTCTGCTGGCTTTGAGGAGCAAGTTGTCATGAGTTCTACAGTTGTAAGAAAATGAGAACTTCCAAAAGACTGAATGAATGTGGAAGAGAAGCTCAATACTCAGATGATAAAATAGCTCCAGTTAACATCTTGACTGCAGTTTTGTTGGACCCTGAGTAAAGGACTAAGGTACTCTGTGCTCCAATCTATGCTCAGACAGCTGACCCTCAGAAACTGTTTTAAGTTGCTATGTCCATACATAATTTCTTATGAAAAATAGAAAGCTAATACAGAGAATATTATAGTAACCCCTCAAATGAATTCCCTGTGTACAATTTATCATTAAACCTTGATCCATTATACCACACTTAGATTAATCTTTCTGAAAAAGAGCTATGATTG
>CM052437.1:83327521-83356356 GCA_028533085.1 Varecia variegata
TAAGGAGTTGGAAGAAGAATGTTATATATGGTGGCCATGCAGAGCCTCTCTGAACAGGTTAAGAATTGAGTGGAAACCTGAATGAAGTAAAAAAACAAAAATGATTTGTGTTTATGGTGAAGGTGGGGATGAGGGTGTGTTGGGGAAGGAGCTCCAGGAAAAGAAAACAGTGAGGAAAAGAGCCTGTATTGTTTGAGAAAAAGCTTGTAGGTTCAGAGGCTCTGAGTAACTCAAAATGAGTGACCCAAGGGCAAGGAAATAAGGAGAGGTAGTGACAGGGGGTGTGAAGCATTTCATGCCTAGGAGATGTTTTATTTCTTGGAGGTGGGAAGATGTGGATGTGTGTTTGGGGAGGACGAGTGACATCTTTTGACTTAATATTTCAACAGTTCCTCTGATTTTTTTTCTCCTCCACTAAATGAGACTGCTGTGCTGAGCTAGATGCTCTCTCCCTGCACTACCATCCAGAAAGTGCTTCCCTGTAGAAATCTGGGGCAGTTGTAGAGCTCATATCAATTGTTCTCTCCTCTGTCCCACACTGCCTGTTTTCCAATGCCTCAAGATAGTCATTTTGTACATTTTGACCTGTTTTTTTGTTATTTACAGCAGGAGGGCAAGTCCAGTTCCAATTAAGAGGAAGCTTTAAGTGATTTTCTTTTGAAATTATTCTCTTTATAATTTGAATGTTTATAATTATGTTGTTGTCTGTTTTAAAGGGAACAGGAAGAGTTGGGAGGAAAATGTTTAAATTGCTTAGGCAATCCAGAGAATTTACAATCCCAAGAGAAATCTTATAAAAATCCTAAGTCCAGGACACATTTGTCCTTTCTACCTATAGTGGGGGAAGATACAGCTCATCACCTATTTAATTTATATACATCTAGGTATTGTATTGTATGCAATGTCTGCTCCAGGAGGAATTCCTCAGTCCTTTTTGATTCAGTGCTGACACTAAAAAGACTTCCAGATCACACACTCTCTGTTGGGTACATTGTCCTCTTGTGGTGGTCAACACTGTCTTTTTATTGTTATTTTTCACCTTAGTAGTGGATCTTGAAATAAATTTTGATTGTAAAGGGAGCACAGGGTGTTAAATGATGGGAAAATATCAAACCACGTGTCTAATACCACCAATTATTTCAAATAATGTTGGTATCAACTCATCTGCTAAAAGTCCTAGGCCACAAATCCTACACTTTCCACTCATACAAACACACATATTTTGTTTTTCTTCCCTTTGTTTTTAGAATAATCTATACATTATTCTTCATTTAAGGCTCAATAGATACCCAACTCCATTAAAAAGACTTGCTAATTGCTAATATTTTGTGACATATACATTCATTGTTTGTGATATGCATTTGGCCCTTAGTCATATGCTGTACTCTGAAATGGGTTATTTTATCAGGTGAATCAACAGCTTTCCATCAAGTGTATGGGCTCCTTGGAGTATTTTATATTTTTGTATCCCTCACAGGTCTAACAGCTAGTAATTCTCATTAAATATTTAATGAATTATTTAATATTATTATATATAATTCTGTAGATCAATTATTTACTTATTACGAATGTCTTTGTTTGGGTTACTATAACAAAATAGCGTAAAATGAGTGGCTTCAGAACAACAGAAATTTATTCTGAACAGTTCCAGAGGCTGGAAAGTCCAAGATCAAGGCACTGGGAGATTTGGTGTCTGGTGAGGGCCCGGTTCCTGGTTGATATATGGTCATCTTTTCACTGTGTACTCACATGGCACAGGGACAAGGGAACTCTTTGATGTCTCTTTTTTAGGTCACCAATCACATTCATGATCATCTCCCAAAGGTTCCACCTCCCAAGGGTCCCACTTTCAAGTACCCTCACATTAGGGACTATGTTTTAATATATATGAATTTGTAGGGAACATAAATAATCTATAAAACTAAAAATACAGGAAACATTTTTAAAGAATAAAGGCATTTAGAAAATTAAAGCAAAAGACATGAACCAATAATTCATAGAATATATATGTGTGTGTATATATAGACACATGTGTGTGTATATGTATATGTGTGTGTGTGTATATATATATATATATATATATATAGCCAATAAACCCACAAAACTATTTGGCATATTGATTATCAAAGAAATGCAAATGAAAATGGCAATGAAACAGGTACTTTTAATTTTGAAAATAGGCAAAGATATTTTTAAGTAATAATATTCAATGTTGAAGAAGTTGTAGTGAAAAAAGGACATCTTTTAACTACTACAGGAAGTGTAAATTAGCACAACCTTTCTGAAAGTCAATTAGCAATATGTATAAAGAGCTTAAAACAATTCATACCTTTTTATTCTATTCCTAGGAATCTACCCTATGGGAATAATCAGAGATTTTCCAAAGAAATGTGTGGGAAAGGATGTTCCTCAGCGTTATTCATAACAGCACATAAAAAAGCAAATATCAACCAATAAGGGAGAAGATAAATAATAGTACATATAATGAGATTTTTATGTAGCCATTAAAAATGATGTTTCAAAGAATATTTAATGGCATACAATATGACATGAAGTGAAAAGTCAGGCTACAAATCTATATATAAAAATGCTAACAATTTTGTTAAAGTCTAACCATGCAGACAGAGAAAGTAAAAAGAATAAAAGGAAAACAAAGTAGATGTATCAAATTTAAAAAAACAAACAAGCAATAAGATGATCTTCTTATTTCCAAATATATCAGTAATTACATTAAATAGAAATGGATGAAGTGCCCTCCTCAATCTTACCCTTTCTGAATAGAAGTGCCTATTGTGGTTATCTTCTCCCCATTATTTACTATTCTTTTAGTGGCCACCATGAAATTACAACCTACATTCTTGACCTTAAATTAATAATTTTTACTGTCTCTCAGACAAGGCAAGTAATAGCTCTTTTAACTCTGCTTTTGTGTTTTGAGATATTATGTTTCAGTAAGCACTGGTAAATGTCTGGCAACCAGTTCTCTGGAGAAAATGTATGCATATATACATACTTGAGTTTACTATGCTTTTTCCTGATATAAAGGATAAGTAGCAATAACTGTACAGATAACAATAAAATATATAATACTCTCTATTTTGAATTCCATGTAGCCAATTGATTCTTACAGAATGCTTACATTGAATTTTTCCAAACTCTTGTATCCTTAGTCAAACAATGATTGCAATTGATGAATAAGTATAGTTATGACATGAATGAGTTCATCTTAGTTATATTAACTAACATTATGAAAATGAAACAATGAAGGTAAATGTCACAGCTTGACACATTGACTTGAGCAAATTCTTTGCAAAATTGGATAATAGTTAATCTGCACAACTAACTTTCCTTCATCATTTTCTGGACAATCAATAAAAACAATAAATCAAGCTCTGAGTCATAGTGTTTGCCAATTTTCTGGTGTAAATACTTCATGGCCAAATCTAAGTTACAATGTGACATCACTGAATGCATGTTAGGAGGATATGTGCTGTAGTACATCATTATGTAATATTTCCATTGTACAGATATAACAGAGTTAAATAACCTCAGGAGTATAAATACAATAAAATATAGTAAAATAATTGGGAAGTAATGAGATTTAAGCATTTATTATATTTGTTTTTAATATTTATTTCTCATTTAGTTATAATTTTATACAATGTAAATTTTTTTCTGTTACCATCATTTTTATTAATTCATTTGTACATCAGATGCTACAGGTGTAACCTAGGCTGAAGGATCATTTAGTGTGTATTATGAGAAAAAAAATGTAACTACAATGTAATTTTTAATAATGGTTAAAACAAGGCATTTAACAACCAGCTTTCAGAATTACTGGAAATTTGCCATAAATTCCTACTAGCTGGTGCTAGCTGGCTGTGGCACATCACTAGAAGCTATATATACTTCAGCTTGTCAAGATATTATTGTCCTAAACAGTTATGCCTATTCAAATATTCACTCTTTTTGGTGATTTTTGTTTCTTACTGCACTATCATGCTTATTATTAAAATCATTTCTCCTTTTCCTGAAGCTCTCCCTTTAATATGTATGTTAGTGACAGTTTTCTGGTAACAAATTCTCAAAGTATTAGTTTGTATAATAGGCAGAATAAAGGCCTCCAAAGATGGTTATACCCTCATCCTCAGAACCTGTGAATGCATTACCTTTCATCACCAAAGAACTTTGCAGATGTGATTAAGGGTATGCACCCTGAGATGGGGAGATTATCCTAGATTACCCAGAGGGTCCAATCTAATCACATGAGTCTTTAGAAGTGAAGCACCCTTGACAGCTTCAGGAAACCAGAGGGATGGCAGTGTGGACAAGATTTGGCCCACCATTGCTGATTTTGAAGATGGAGAAAGAAGCATGGATGGTTTCTGGAAGCTGGAAAGGATAAGGAAATGGATTCTCTCCTAGAATCTCCAGAATTTAATGTATCCTTTCCAACACCTTGACTGCAGCCCAGTAAGACTATTTTGGGGTTTCTGATCTTTAGAATTATAAGATTATTAATTTGTATTGTTTGTGCCACCAAATTAGTGGTAATTTGTAATGACAGCAATAGAATATTAATACAATTTGAAATGCCTTTACTTTACCTTCATTTTTGAGGCAAGTTTTTGGTGACATTTTAATTCTAGTTTGGCAATTATTTTTTTTCACAGTTTTACTATGATGTGCATAGCTTCCTTTGTATTTATCCTGTTTTGATTTCTCTATGTTCTTTATATCTGTGGATTAATATATCATTGGTTTTGAAAAATAATCTGTTTCTGTTCAAAATATTTTTTTCTCATTCTCTTTCTTTTACATACTTTGGAACTTAAGTTTCAGGTATATTAGATGTCTATATTGTGTTCTAGATGTCTGTTATGCTCTTTTTTGTATTTTGTATGTTTTTCTCCTTTCTGTGCCTCACATTGAATATTTCCTACTGTTCTGTCTTCTCATTCTCTAATCTTATCTTCTATTCTGTTTAATCTTTGGTTAAACCATCTTTTCAACTCTTTACATCAGTTATTTTATTTTTCAGTATTATGTTTTCAATTTGATTTCTTCTCACATATTTAAGTCCTATGGCAATATTATCTTTCTGTCCATCTATGTCTAACACCTTAATCTTAGTTATGTTAAAGTCTCTATTGGGTAATTCTAATAAATGTTTCACCCAGGTTGAATATTTTTCTATTTTCTACCTTTCTTCTGTTTGGGGTCATTTGGTTCTGTTTTATAGCATTTACTTAACTGAATACTAGATATTGCATGTGAAGAATTCTAAAGATTCTGAAGTTATTACCTTTCAGAGAGAGTTTATTTTTCTTCTGACCAGTAGGTAGAATATAATCATAGCACTTTAATCACTCAAGGCCATTTATTTATCCTTTGCCCTCATGCTAAGGCATAGCCCTTACAGGCTGTCAGTAAAACGTGGGCTATTTACCTAGACTTCTCTTTCTTCATTGCTCAAATTCCATTTTTATCTCCCAAACACTACAAAACTTATTTTTTTATATTTAGCTTTTTAGCCCCTTAGAAATATCTCTCTGAAATCTTATCTCTCAAATCCTGATTGCCTTAGTTGTTCTCTATATCTTTAAATCATCGTTTTTTCTTTGTATTTTATCCAGGTTTTAGAGTTGGTTCTGTTGAGAGGTTTAGCCTGCTACCAGCCATTTCATTCAAGCCAGAAACAGAAGTAATTAAAGGACTGACTATGTTTTTTTATTTCTTATATGTACTAAAGGTTTAAGTGAACGTTGTCAAATAGTAAATATTCAATGTGAATTGATGGAATGAATGAATTAATTCATGAATGGAGCATATTACTTATGATTTCAAGAAAGAACTGGGCATTTAGACCAATGTACACAACACTTATTATTTTAATGAATTATGCTTTGATTCTATGCCAGCTATTTACATTTTGGGACACTATAAATTAATAGTTCTATGGAAAGTATTATGGTGTTATTGTCATATATGTTGAGGAACTTGTTCATTAGGATAGCAGTGTTCTCTCTAGGAGAACACTCAGAAAACGCCCTCATTTCATAGCCATAATGCCAAGAATAGCTAGCTGTGCTTTGCCATATCAATTGGCCTATTTTCACTCTGAATTTACTGTGTCATATAACTGCTCAAGGTTTTGTTTTGTTTTTCCATTTAGTTGATAGAAAGCTTAGAGGAAATTTTGTAGTCTACCCATATTATGTCCACATGATATATGATTTAGCTTTATTCCTCGCTACGCTTTATGTTCCTGACATGTTTTTTGGTCCTATTGCACCTACTTTGAATATTTTATTTTATTTTATGAATTTTGGGTTGTTACCTTAGATTGTTTATGGAACAAGATAGAGTACAAGTAAATTATTTGAATTTTTTACAAAGTGCTTTTTATAACATATATTCTTTCTCAGAACTGTGCTTGACCATATTTACAGTGATAAGAGGACTTTGGCAAATATACATGTACATATGTAACCAATATTTTATACTTTAAGCAGTACATTTGACATTTTATTTAGTCATTTAATATTTAATAAAATATTACAAGTGTTAATTAACCTTTTCACCTTTTTAATAGATGATGAAACTAATACATAGAATTAATTAGACAGCATGTGAATAAGTTAGAATTAAAGTCAAATATCTTTATTCCAATATGAGTAGAAAATAATAAATAGAAGACCCTAGATGCTTATTCCCTCTGTCTTTCTCTCTTGCTTATCAGAGTCTTCAATTAAACAGCACAAATATTTTCTTAAGTATGATAATACCATTTTTTTAGCTTAGTACTTACAAATCCTTTCTTTGCTTATCACCACACTTTCTGTAAAATAAGAACCCTTTAATTCGCCTTTCACACATTTCTGCTTAAAGGTACACCTTCAAATGGATCAAACTTAATTGCATTGTGGCCCTTAGCTAGTTCAAATTCCTCAATCAATTCACCTCAGACTCATCTTCTTTCAAGACTAAACAACCCCATTTTTCTTAATCTCTTCTCATATGTTCAGTAATCCCTTCCATTCCATTTATCATTTCTGTTGCCCTATGCTCTCTCCAATTTAGCTATAATGTTCTTCAAATAAGGTCCTCTATCAGATGGGCAAATGCTTAAAATTTCCCCTTCTACAATCATATTAGGCCAACTAAGAAGCTGCTCTGGTAATTTCAGTTTGCATGGTTATTATAAGTCTCGAGTCTATGGAATGTTAAAGGTAATATTCTAAAGAGGTGGGAACAAATGACATTTCCCTGTGTTTAATATTTTGAGATGATATGGTGTTTTGCCTAAAATATGAAATAGTGAGTCTTTAAAGCCAAAAGAAGGAAATGCTTTGCAAGCAATGTGGATTTTATGATATCCATATTAAAGAGCTACTTTGTGATTTCAGGAGATAATGTCATAATTGTAAATAATTAAATACAATTCCTTTTTCCAAAATGCTCCATGACTTTTTTTGAGAGGTTATCATCTATCATTATCAAGGAGATGAGTTTGACATGTTTATTCAGGATCTTTGTAATAATGAATCAAATTCATCATAAGATGATATATGCTTAAAAAATAAGTAAATTAACTAAGAAGCAAACGTTACCTAAAGAAGTAATGAGATGCTCTCTCAGAGAGATGCTCTCTGAGGCATCTCTAAAAAAAAAAAAAAAAAAAAGCACTGGTGTGAGAAACATCAATTACAACAGCCCCTGAGTGATAAACAGCTACTTCCATATAAGGAGTAATTACTATCTCCAGAGCTGACCCAGAGATTCTCTGTAGGGAGTGAATGGAATAGCATAGCTGGAGCCATATGCCAGGGGCCTCTCTATGCACTGATGGAGAGGACTCATTCGGGAATGAGTTGGAAGAAGTCATGTGTGTTTATGCAAAACAATCTTTCTGTTCTGTTATAAAGAGCTCAAATGCTTTATTCAGATTTTTATGGAAAGACACAGTGGCAAGACCAGAAGTTGGGCAAAGCAGGTCACTGGTTAGATCTTGGGGGCAAGCACTCAGTCGAGACGGGCGTGAAGAGTATGGCTGAGCAGTCTGAAAGGCTTGGAACGTGTGCTGCCAAGGGCACTGAGCGTTTCAAATGCATTTGGCAGTTCTGACACTTGGAAGTCAAGACAACAGTAGCTTCGTATTGTTTAGTGGCAAGTGACAGTGTACCAGTTTTACTAGTTTAAGGGAAAAAATGATAATTTGTTGGCTCTGGTAACTGGAAATTTTGGTCATGTTCTGGTTTCAGACACAGACGGATCCACAGGTGATCAAATGGTATCCTCGGTATTCAATCTTTATCTACCTCTTAACTGTGCTTCCCCTGTTGGTTCCACTCATGCAGGGCCTCCACTCATGAGGGCAAGACAGCTGCCAGCAGCTCCAAAGTTGTATTTATATCCTATCCTCCCAGCAACTTAGTAAAAACAGTATTTCTTCCCTAATAGTTTTAAAAGAAGTCCAGAATGAATCTCATTGATTCTTGGTTTCCCTGGCTTGGCTCCTGGACCATCACTGGGTCACCCCTAAGCCCCACTCAAATCACCCTCTTCAGGCTAAGGTCAAGGTGACAACCACCCGCCCCCCCATTGTGTGTAACGAAAGGGGCTGACTGATGCTTCTCAGTGGGAAAATCATGGTGCTGATATCAGAAAAAGGAATGAATGAAAACAAAGAGAAAAAAAAAAGACTGTTTAATTCACCATAGAATTAAAAGGAAAAGAACTATTCTGAAAAACCCCAAAGGCCTATAACAAGTGAAGAGTGAAATGTTTCTCCATATTTAAATACTGATGCATATTTCTAACCACTATATTGCCTCAGAAATGATTAAAACGTTATTAAGAACAAAAGTACCAGTGGATGTCGTTGGTTAGGGTTAGCTATATCACTAAACAGACATAGGGTCAGTTACTCCAACGACCCTGGAAATCACTAATGTTTCCCTCTTTGCTTATTTGTTTGTTTGTAGTAAGGCATGCGGACACTGTGCTAAGTGATTTACAAACTTTTTCTCATTTAGTTATTGAAATGATCCTGAGAGGTAGTAATACTGACAGCTTATACATGTGAGAAAACTTGGACACAGGAGGCTTACTGGCTTGCCTGTGGCTAAACAACAATTGATGGCAAAACTGGGATTAAAATACCAATTCCTTGGATGCTTTTTCTACATAAAGCCCCAACATTCCAAATTAGCAATACCATTGGAAAAGCAGAGAAAGTAAACTGCAGTTTTATTGCTAAATGTAAAAGCTCTCTTTGCAATTGCCACATATAATACTCCAGATCCTTGTTTTCCAGGAGTTGCTAACCCTTACACCACCATTTGAGGAGAACTAAAGTTTACTCAGAGCTCCACAGATCCAGGTTTTGTTCAGTTTGGCAGTCATTACTGCCGCACGGCGTGTGGTTCTGAGGATGGGCGAAGAGATTGGATAGTGTCAGTTCAAAATCCAATTTAACCACTTTCTAGATGGATCAGTTCAAAGGTTTTTTAACCTCTGTTTTCAATTTTCCCAAATATTATAAATGTCTGATATTTGTACCTATTTCTGATTGCTATTTTGAGGATTAAATAAACTATACAAGAAAATTCCTTCCAACAGTACTTTGTGCACAAAATTTACTTGCCAAATGTAGTTTATTATTATTGTTGTTGCTGCTGTTACTGTTGTTAAAAGTAACTCCCTATAACATAACTACCAAGAACCCAACAAATCAGGAAACAGAGTCTGTGTGTTCTGGTTAATAAAAAGGTGAATATAAAAGTCTTTTGTTGTTATTGAAGTTGAAATATACAAAATCAATACACACCTGAGGAATCAACAACTATAATTCATTCTCCAGTCATCAAGAATAGATTCTCAGTGAGGAAAAAAGTTGAACAACAGTATGAATAAAAGAATCAGCCATTCAAATATTATCAACTCTGTGAACTTGTCTAGTTATTTAACTTCCTGAAAGTTTAGGTTTCACATTTGTTCATTTGGAATCATCCTACTATGCTCAGTTACTTAAGGAAGCTTAAATGAAGCAATGTGATAGTTTGAGATATATGCTAAGTGCACAACATTAAGTCATATCCTCATGGATACAGGATAATCCTGTATCCATAAAGTTAACTCAAAAATCCTCATGGATACAGGATTCTGTCTGACTTTCCCGACCCTAAGTTGTGCTCTTTCCATTATCACTGTGTTTCTAAAAAAATAAAAAAGAATTCACCATTTTCCAGGTAAGTAAGCTGAAATTCATAAAGCTTCTAACTTATTTCAAATATATATTTTTAAAAAGCTATTAAGTAACATTGAAGTTCATCATCATTTCTTTTCTTAACTACCTATTCTAAATTTTTCTCTGTTTTGGCTAGCACATTTGACTGGTGTGGGCTGTTTACTGAGTGGAATGAGCCAAATTCTCATCCTTGAGCCTTGCCATAAATTCCACACAGTATCTGTTATGGACCGAATATTTGTGTCTCACCAAATTCTTACATTAAATCCTAATGTCCAGTATGGTGGTCTTTGAAGGCAGGGCCTTTGAGAGGTGATTAGGTCAAGAGAACAAAACCTCATAAATGCGGTTAGTGCCCTTAGAAAAAAGGTTGCAGAGAGGATCTCTGCCCCTTCTGCCATGTGTGGGTGAGAAGACAGACGTCTGCGAAACAGGAAGTGGGCCCTCACCAGACACCAGATCTGCAGGGCCTTGATCTTGGACTTCTCAGCTTCCAGAATGCTGAGAAATAAATCTCTGTTGTTTATAAGCCACATAGTTTATGTGTTCTTGTTATAGCACCCTGAACTAACACTGTGTCTTTTACCAGCACTAATAACATTAATACCTTAGAGTTAGCCATGATCCAAACAGCAGGGTCACTTGCGTTGGAGCCTGAACCTGCTGCAGAGCCTTTTTCTGCTTTGGGCCCACTCCCATATGTCTGTCTTGCAGGTCATCCAGGATATGGACTGGAGCAATATTCCCAAGTGTGGAATTAGCTATCTCTAGAATCTGAAAACCACTGTGAGATGTTTTATTTCCTTCATCACCATGCGAGGTCTGAGAGGCAATCATTTGTCCTTTAGTTTGGGAGGTGTGTATCACAGCATATCTCAGAGCACTGGAATGCTAAAATTTTCACTGATATATTGGTCCCCCGAATCTTCATCATGTTTATCTCCTATTCTCTTGAGGGATTGTGTCTTACTAAGGTCTCTAATATACTTGCCACTTCATGATTGTTGATATCAATTAACACGATGTCATTATAAGATGGATAATTGTGATATGCTGAGGTGTGTCAAGATAGTCCAGGTTTCTTCAGTCTATATTTTGACAGAAGGTAGGAGCATTTTCACAAAGTTTGGGGGCAAGTCTATAAATGCATACAGTTAGTCTCTTTTATGTTAATACAAACTATTTTTGATCCAACCATTTAATACGGATGGTAAAAAATAAAAAATCATTCACCAGATTGACAGCTGAATGCCATGTACTTGAGGCCATTTTCATCTGCTCTAACATACGTGCTACATCTAATACTGCTACATCTAATACTGCATCTGCAATAGGGATACTACTCAATTGAGTAGGCATTAGCCTACTTTTATCTTTCAGAATTCACCTGCCTTTTACGTGGTATAGACTGATGAATCAATGCAGATATGATAGAAACCATTAGCCTTATATTCTTTAGGTATTTAGGTGACACTAATTTTTGCCATGTTCTGATGCTTTTTCCCATAGCTATCTTCACAAGAGAGGGGGGCTTAGTTTTAGAGACTTCACTTGTCCTTCCTCACTACAATAGCTCTTATTACATGAGTGTAGGGACCTATAGGGGAATATAATTACTAACTATGTCTATTCTAATTATACAGTCAAGGGCTGGAACATGACCACCATGTGGGTCCTTGGACCCATTGGGCACACTGTGAGCCAGACCTGGGCCAGAACACCATTTACTACTTGGCTAACATGTGCTACAACTTCATTAGGGGCACCATATGATGCTTGGGATCCCCAGAGTTCAATGTTAACTCAAACCGTCTGCTCTTGAAATATTTGGATATATTATGCTTTCTCCCTGTTGTAAATGGCTGAAAGCCCCTTTGGGAAGTATTGAGGAAACATTATTCCATACTTGGAATATGGAATCATATGTAGAGTGTAATTTCATTTATATTAAAGAATGCATGATTAACATATAAATGTGTACGTGTGTGTGTTTGAAAATAGGTAAGAAAATATCTGGAAGGATAAATACTAGCATAATACCAGTGGTTACTCTGAGGAAGAGTATAGCATCTATAGTGTTCTAAGATGCTTCCTTCTGAAGATCTGACCTCTCTTCTTTCAGTGGATTGCAGATGTGAAAATTGGCCTTCAATCTAGCAGCTGGACAGAAGCTCATGACTTTTATTGGGTGGATACTGTCAGTCTCCCCATCATCTAATCTTGATTTCTTTTGTTACTATAGATCACAATGTATACTTTGGCCATGGTTTGTTTCCCACATTCACAGCTCTCTATAGGTCATGTCCCCTTGGCTGCCTGTCCAATTCTAGTGCTCACTGTGATAATTATACCCTCTTGGCTTCTGATAATTAAGCAGTGCTACCTGCCCTCTCTTATTTGGGATCCCATTATTCCCAATGCTGTAAGAAGCCCAATTTTGTAACAACATCTCCCAATATTGAGCATAGCTTTTAGAAGACAACCATCACTCAGTTTCTCAGTGACACTGATACCATTCTCACCAGTGAACTCTTTTTCGCTTTGGTAAACAAATGTCCTCTGTGCTCTCTCATGGAACACAATCACCCAGTGGGTTTTTCAGGCTTACGCCATATATCCACTCTAACACACCCACTTCCTGGAGCATTTTGAACTCTTCTTCCACAGTCTGTCATGAGAATTATAGTATTTCTACTTCATTTAATGTGGACTATAACTTTCTCTAAGCCTCTAAGAGCCATCCTAGCAGCGTGTTAGCACTGCCTCCTGTGCCCTTGCCAACGTATTAAATCCTGTCTCCCAGAAGTACACTGAGGTCTACCATGCCATTTACAGTCATGCTACTCTGATGTCAAACTCAATGTTGTTCTTTGATCCCTTTCCCCTCTGTTAGAAAGTTTTGAATTTTTCTAATTCAAATAAGTAACAAACAGTTTAACACCCTTTTTCATAGCTATAATTCGTACCCTTTTAACCTAAGATCCTGGTATAAATGGTGGTGAATTTGTCCCAACAATGACGAAAGAACAATAGTACGAATATTCATTTTCCTAGCTGATTTCTGTGGATTGCCCTTATATGCCTATGGAAGAATACAATTAAGAAACTTAAGTTTTATGAAATTCAATAGATTCCTCTAAATAGAATATCTGAAATAGATTAAGAGATCAATCAGTTTTATGGATTAATAAATGATTTAATAGTCATAATTATAAGTAAATAAATTATTGAATTTGATATCTATTGTATTGGTTTTGTTGATTGATCAATAATAAGCATCTAGAGCAGTGCCTGGCACGTCATACTTTCTCAACAAATATTCATTGAATGCATGACCATTAGAAAATAGTTGTCATATGTTTGCATATGTGTGTATTTATGTACATATGTAGTTTTGATTTATATCATTTTAATGCAATTAAATGTATGCTGATTTTAAAATATTTAAATATTAATAATATAGGTACATATAGTAAAAGTTGTATTTTACCCTAACTCAATTTATTTAATTTGTTTGTACAAAAAGTAGAGAGTCTTTTATGTGACAATGCCTGCACTATGTGTAGAAGACACAATACTTAGTAAAAGCAGACTTTTCCTTGGAGTAACCACTGTTATTATACTGGTGTTTATCCTTCCTGATGTTTTCTTACCTATTTTCAAACATACACATTCATGTGGTAATCATGCATTCTTTGATATAAATGAAATTACACTCTACATATGATTTGGTAACAAGCATTTTGGGTTGACCTAGGGTATCACAAACTTCTATATATCATGGCAAACATAGAAAATAATAGTATTATGTGACTTACTAAGATATACAGGTTATAACTTAACATATAATGGACATTTTCTTTTTTAAAATAATTCTTCAGTAACAGTACTGTATCATGAAATAATCTTTTAATAAGTTATTAGATCTAGATTGCTAAATTTTTATCTAGAATTTGTATCTGTATATTTATAAGTATGATGGAAAAATATTTTTTAATCTTTGTTTTTAAATCTATCCTTTTCCAATGTTAGTATAAGGATCATAGCAGCTTTATAGAATGACTTTGAAGCTGTGCATTTTATCTTAATATTTGGGGTAGTTTTTACATGAATGAAGGACTTATTTGCTTATGACACATATGTGGTTCTCACCTGTAAAACTGTCCTGGTTTACTCCCTTTCGTGGAGGCAGGGGAGGTAGGATGGTAGAATGAGATCTCAATTTTTCCTGTGATTTTTCAGTCTGTTTAGATTATTTCCCTTCTTTGGAATCAATTTTGGTCATTTGTATTTTTCCAGAAAAATCATTCACTTCTTCTGACTTTAAAAGTCTATTTTTTAAACTGTTTTCTCTGTAGAATAAGTCAATTTTCTCACTTAAAGTGCCTTCCTTTATGACTTCTCTCCTTTATTGTCTTGAGTAGACGGCTACTGTGGCAAGCCCCTCCCCGAGTGAGGGCTGGCTGAGTTCCGTATTCAGTGGGCAGGGCTTATGGGCAAGCTGCCTGCCCTTGGAGTTGAGTTTGGTTCAGTGATCAGGAACAGCTGTAAAGTCTCCTGACTGCCCCCACATTTCCAGGGACAGGGTGCCTTTACTCTGGATGAAACACATTCATGTGTTCTACACTTTCAATACTGGGTGGAGTTGCCTTTTCTTTTTCAATTGTCATTATCATTAACATCATTATCATTATTGTATCCTTCCAATACAAAGGTCTGAAATTCTAACATACTCTGGTTGTGAGCTAAGAGCTCAGCTAACAGCTCTCACCAGAAATATCTTTTCCTTTTAGCTAAGGGTCCTATGATGCAAGATGCCTCTGTTATACTGTAGGAGGAGTGTAGCATAGCTGGATGGACTCTTCCATAGCCAAGATTCAATACTTCCCATATAAGTGCCCCACTGTTTATAGTCTCTCTACACCTTTATTCTGAGCTAAGCTTCCTCCTGGTCCACATTGGCAAAAACTGCTCTTGCCTTCAAAGTTGTGATTTTCTCTGTTCTAATTTCTTTATTTCTTTATTTTTTGACAGAGTCTTGCTCTGTCGCCTGGGTTAGAGTGCCGTGGTGTCAGCCTACCTCACAGTAACCTCAAACTCCTGGGCTCAAGTGATCCTCCTGCTTCAGCCTCCCGAGTAGCTGGGACTACAGGCATGTACCACCAGGCCAGGCTAATTTTTTCTGTTTTTAGTAGAGATGGGCTCTTGCTCTTGCTCAGGTTGGTCTCAAACTCCTGACCTCACGTGGTCCTCCCACCTTGGCCTCCCAGAGTGCTAGGATCATAGGCGTGAGCCACCACACCCAGCCTCTCTGTTCTAATTTCTATGTCAATCTGACTCCATACGCTTTCTGGCTTCCAGAATTTTTCAAAGTTTCTATTTTGCTGATGGCATCCCTTTCTCTTTTCCAGGTCTGTGATGAATACATTCAAGTTTTACAATATTTACCTTGCCCTTGCAAGTTGTCATGAATGGTCACTTTTTCATTTTGATGAGTTAAAAAAAAAAGAAAGTTTTGAAAGCTAGAGAGGTGACATTTGTATCAGACTTGCTTCCTAAATATATCTATTCATGTGGGAATTACAAGCAATTTATAGTTGTACTTATACAAGTATGTGATTTATGAATTTATGATTATAAAGTAATTTAAGGTTGTATGCAAAGTTGTCCTTTTCCTTGCTTTTTGAAGAATCATTTTCGAAATGTTCTGTGCTGTAGTAAAAACTGCCATTTTGGCAGCCTCGTATGGGCTTTGTTTGGAAATAGTTATTAGAAAGCATTTTCACCACCATGCAAAGAGTTCCTGATGTATGTCAGCACTCTCCGATTTTAAAGTATGAGCATCTTTCACCACCCAGATTCCCGTTCATGATAAGTGACATGTGGACTTTTAGTGCTCCCTGCTCCAGGGACTGTCTTTCCTGCTCAGACTGTGAAGTCCTTTTAGATTTCGGCAGCATTACTCATCTTGATTATGCCACCAGTCTCTTTGATGGGAGGCTCATCCGCTTCCTTTAAGAATAAGGATGCGATTTGAGGTTTAACTTCCAACATTTAAGGCACTTAAGGTGCCAGGTCCAATTTATTTACAGCTTCTGATCGATGTCTACTTTCTGCGTGGAGCATGCACTTCGGATCCGGATTACCCCTGTCCGGTTCCCTCCCCACTCCTATGCACATGCGAAGTCAGCAGCCTTCGCTAGAACTGCCTAATTCCATAGTCATTTGTTGATGTCTGATCTAAGCAGATCTTTGACATTTTATTTTTGGGGATTCTAATAGTCTGACTGTGGAGAGCTATTTGGAGAGCATATGCAGGAAAGATGTTCACACTGGAGCCCCTTAGGGAAATTTATTAAGGTTTTTAAAAATTCTGTTTAATCTGGTTTGGGGGCCAATAAAATATGTAAACCAAAGTAGTTAATGGGAGGTAGAAGATTTTCCCCCTTTGGCCACTGTTGGTTGTGTTTTGTTTATGACTCTCGCAGTTTTTAATACAATTCTCCTAGGGAGAAAGCATGGTGCTTTGTGGTGCAAGGATGCCTGGACAGGGAGATATGCGATGTGGCCTTTAATCCTCAGTCTGTCACTAGGAGCTGTCTGACCTTTGTCATCACACCTATGTGGCTGTGAGCCTCCACAGTTCAGAAAATCTTTCAGTTTCCTTTTATTTCTAAGGATCTGTTTTCTATGCTACTGATTGTGTTTTTTGTTTTATGATTAGGCTCTGAGAAACTTATGAACGTTCCCATACAAGTAAATAGACAATCATAATAATGACAAAAACAAAAATTAGAATCCGCAACTTCATTTTTCCCCCCTTAGCAAGTCTGTAGTTATTCCAGTATTGTCTACAGGTATCTGATTTTATGGGAGTGCCATATTTAAACATTCATTATCAACTCATGCAATCAGACTTAAGTGCACCTAAGTACACCATCTGTCTTTTTCTTTCTCATATATTCCTCTGTAGTCACACATGGATATCTGCTATTCTAGTAGTGTCTAGAGCCTATTTAGCTGTACCAGTTACAGTGCAATCAGCAGAGAAGGCATTCCCTTCCAAGCCCTGATTTTCAGAATTTAACAGCACCAACGTTTATAACGGCTCTACCCTTAAATGTGATACATTCACGCTTTTCTACACAGGTGTGTGTTGGGGGAGTTCCCCCTAAACTCCAAAGGCAAAGTCTATCTTTGAAGGAACAGTTCAAAGCTTGGACCTCTTTTTCAAAAGCCAAAGCATGCCAGAAAATGTTGTGCGAATGCAAGAGGTTTCTGGTCAACCTGCCCACCCATGCAAACCATTTCAAGGCTACTGTGTAGGCAGAGAATGGCTAGAAGGCTACTGGCTGTTCCACCACTATAATCCCTGAGGCAAGAGCCTGGGCCTTTGGATGGGGTTCCACAGCCGTATTATTCAAACAGTGCCTGATCCTTGGCCATAAAGGCATCGGTTCATTTTCTGCAAAGCAAACCAAAACACACCTTTTCAACACATCAGTGACATCTTGACAGCAATGGGACCCAACTGTACAGAGCACCCGTCCTCAGTGGTAGGTTTTGCATTTCAGCAGCCTCCAGCATAGGAATGAATGGGACACAGGCCTAGAGTTGAGACCTCAAAGAAACACCGAATAAGATCCTGAGGATATATTCTGAGATTATCAATCACATATCATTGAAATAAAATTCTCCAAAGTATGTTGACTCTGGACATTCAGGCTTCTTGCTATATGTGGTCTCTTGCGATAGAGATACCTAATGAAACAGGGTGGTTGTACTTTGAAATCAGCCAGCATTCATTTTAAGTTCCACTTCTGCCACTTATTAATTAAGTAGTTTTGATCAGATGGCCTAACTCTTGTTAGTCCTGGTTGCTACATAAGTGGCGTGAGAATTGCAATACCCATTTTTCATAGTTGTTGGAAAGACTAACAAGACAAAACACAGTGGCTATGATTAGCTCTGCATAAATTAGAAAAGAAAAAAGTAATGATATATAGCACTGACTATATGCCAGGCTCTATTCAAATAACTTTTATATATTATTTCAGCTAATCCTTACAACAACCAAGAGGTAGACACTGTTAGCATCTCCCTTCTCTAGATGAGAGATTTGCAGTGAGATTAATTAGTTGCCTGAGTATATTCAACTGGTTCTTAGTAGAATCAAGGTTTGAACCCAGGAACTCTGCACTCAGTCAGTCTATGGTCTCTCATCTACTATTCTGTGCTGCTTTGAAGGAAGCTAAGCAGCCTGCCAGCTGGCCACCCACTTTTCCCACTGCAAAAGAATGTTAAAAAATAGCATTTACTATGACTAGCTATCCACAGCTCAATGGGGATAACAGTGCCTCTCCTGCCACAGCTGGTTGTCCATCCAGAAAGAGGCCAGCAAGTGATGATTTGTTCAAATGCATAAAATGGGACAATAAGATTTTCTCACTAGGGAATTTGAATGAAGAAATGTAGACAGAATTTGTCCCTAAGCAATGGGAATTATTAATATCATGGAAAGAAGAAAGACACCAGGGTGGGTGAGATGGGTAATGTTAATATCAGTTTAATATGCCCACCTTGAATGCACCATGACACTTTTAAGTGTAAAAACACTGGTCTTTTTTCCTATGATATCATTATTTCACACAAACCCCCCAAAATCTTAAATCTGAAACATTTAAAACTTTAGACATACACAAAGAAATTAATGAAAGCAAGTGGTACTCTGAAAGTGTTCTAAACATATCCTTCCCTTGTTTAAAACACTTTCCAGGTAATTTTCTGTTATCTTCAATTCTTCTTTCCAAGAGCTTCATTTCTTATACTTATGAATCATTTGCATACATGCAAGACAAATCTGAGTTCCTAGTTACTTCTGGAGACCCTGATGGGGTTGGCTTGGAGTGGTAGCAGGTGCCTTTGGAAGATAGAAGGAGGGTAAGGTAATAGGATTGAGAGAAAGGAGGACAGAGGCTCTCCTATACCTAATTTCTAGCTCTTTCTCTAGCCTAAGCATATTCCTTCTCCCAGTGCTGAATTCTCTCTTATTTCCTACTTTAAGACCAGATCAATTTCTTAGGTTCTCATCACTGCCATTCCTCCAGCCCTATGAACACTATTATTTATCTTATCAAAGGCACTATTTCCCAATAATCTTCTCTGGGGATACTGTAGCCAAAAGATCAGAATAACCTTAGCCCATTCTATGGGGGAACAGTCTAAAGGCAAAGTATGGGCCTATATTGAGCAGCTCAATAGAGTGGCCACCAATCATATGTAGCTATTGAACACTGGAAATGTAGCTAATCCAAATTGAGATCAGCCATAAGCCTCAGGTACATACTGAATTTCAAAGAATTTGCACAAATAAAAGAATTTTAAAATTCAATATATTTATATTGATTACCTGCTAAAAATTTTTGAAACTAGTTTAAATAAAATACACTATTAATATGAATTTCCCATGTTCCCTTTTGCTTTTCTTAATGTAGCTTCCAGAAAATTTAAAATTATATATGTGGTTTGCATTATATTTATGTCGGGAAGCCCTGGTGTAGAAGTTGATAGCAATCATATTTCACTTTTTATTAAAATACCAGAATTAATACTAATGTTAATACAAGCATTTTGAAGTTACATGAAATAAGCGCCAAAATGCTTGCATGATCATTTTGCTTTATAGCAAACTCTGTTATATATTGTATGCAAATCAAAATTGTGAGAAATGAGTCAGCAGAAGCACTGAAGAAAGAAAAATATATAGAGCAAGTAAAGGGTCAGGAACCCAAGCTGTTTAAAAAACAGATGACAGAATAGAGATGAAGAAGAGAATGGCTAACAGCACTAAGTCATGACCAAAGGACAGAGGTCCTCAACTCCAGCCCTTGAAGGTCTCACCTTGGTTCTGGAGCCATCCACCATCTTTCATTTCTGTTCCTTCTGAGGTTATGCGTGGGTGGCTTCAGAGGAAAACTTTTATTATTATTATTATTAAGCACCTTCAACATGCAAAGCACCTTTCTCCTGCTGGGGATGGAATAGTGAACAAACCAAGCAGGTCTTTGCCTTTATGTAGCTTGCACTTTGGGGAAAGAAACAAATATCATAGAAATAATCAGTATTTGAGAACAGCTAAACTAAACATAAATCAAACTAGAAAAATTGATGCAGTGAGAACATCTTTAAAAGACAATAAAACAAGTTGCCACAAAGGTTTGTTGTTGTTGTTGTTGTTTGTTTATTTGTTTTTTTTTTTTTTTTTTTTTTGTCAGGAGATGACTATTCCTTATTCAGGAAGTGACATTTGAGCAGAGACATGGAAGATGAGAAAGAGCCAGTCATGCAAAGATTCAGGATTAGGGAGAGAAAGGGGAGAACATTTCAGACAGGAGGTAACACCAGGTACACTATCCCTAAGACAGAAAGATTTTTAGCTTGTTGGAGAAACAATGATTGGAACTGGAGGGAAGGACAGTGTGTGAGAAAACATTAAAGAGTTAGACAACAGACCAGGTCAAATAGGGTCTTGTATGCAATTTGGATTTTACTCTGAATTCTGGAAAACTATTGAAGAGTTTTAAGTCATGGAATTAGGAGTTTACTGTGGTGTTTCAAGCGAGATGTGATAGAAACTTGGATTTAAATAATCCCTGATTCTTTTGAATCACGTTATATAGGGTTGTGCCATTTTACTGACTTTGCTAAGAAATCATAATGTTCAGCTAGTTTTTAAAATGTTTGATTTTATTTTTATTAATTAAAAAGTTATATACATTGTTTGAAGCAAATTTTGAAAATACAAATAAGCATCCAAAGAGGAGAAAGAATCAGTATTTCCAACACAGAAATAAGCATAGTTGACATCTTAGAGTTCATTCTTTCATAATTTATAAAGTCCAGGTGTTTGTGTGTATACAGAAATAGGATTACATGTTACATACTTTTCAGAAAATTTTTTTTTTACTTACACTGGGGTCATATCTCTATACCATTAAATATTCGCCTTCAATATCACATACTGCATAGTAATTCAACTGTATAGATATTAGAGAATTGGCCCGAAACACTATACTTAGAAATTAATTTGCTTCCAATTTATTATTTTTATTATATATTTTACCAGTATATCATGATGATTACCATCCCCTTATAAATAAATATTTGTGTTCGCCCTTAATTATTTTCAAACAATAAATTTTAAATCATGTAATAGTATCACCAGTTCAAACTATTTGCACATTTTCAAGGTTTTGATACAAATACTTTGTTTTTTCCCCTGGACCAGCTGAACCAATTTACATTTATACCAGTAATATATAAGGATACAAGTTTCTCAGAATTATCAGGGATACAATGGGTATTATAATATAAAATTTTTTTTCTATTTAGTAGGTACTTAAAATGTATCTCATTGTTATTTTGTTTAAACTAGATGTTTTAAATTTGTATTTCTTTCTGTCTAGTAAGGTTAATTATTTTTTCATATTCTTCTTGGACATTTATGTTCATTATCTTACAATTGCCTATTCGTATCCATTTTGTTATGGAAATGCTCACTCAGTATGGTCTTAAAGTAAATAAAAGGATAGAGAAACGGTTTTTGAGATGTTTCTGAATCATGAAATAGTCAGGAAAAAACTTTCATTAATCAATGGCACAGCTAATGTGTAAGCAATTCTTGCAAAAGTGGTAGCACAAGAGACTGTGAAGGTTCCAAGAGACTCACCTACAAGAATATGATTCAATACAAAATTTTCTTCTGTTCAATAATGTTTGCTGAGAATATTCTCAGAGGTTCCTAAAGATTCCAAAATACTGTATATGTCATATTTCACATACTGTTATTTACAGGAGGCTCCGTTTGTAACATTACCTACTCAACTTGTTCAATGTTCTCATCTCCCTGAAATATGGCTCAAATTAAAATACCATAAATTGGGGAAACTCACATACCTAGAGAGAGAAAGAGCAATGTCCTACCAGGTACAAAACCTAACAGGCTTTGTTTGGAGGTAGGAATTTGAAATTGGTCATTTTGTTAACAAATCAAGTGGCCCCAAGAAACTTCCTAGAATTTTTCCTATGGGCCAGAATTTTGAACCATGTCTTGATTCTTGGCCATTTCTCACATAAAACAAATCATTCCATCAATGACACCAAATGCTAGTACTTTAGACTCCAAATAAAGGACATTTACTTCACCTGAGAGTTTTACGATTGATCTCAGACCAGAGTTAGCAGGGTTCAGTGGAAATCTCAGGTGATTGAGTCAAAAGACCTGGACTCCTGTTCTGGCTTCCTTAGCTACTGACTTGTCTCCTTGGGTGAGTCACTTCAATAAAGTCGCAGTTTATTTTTCTGTAAACTATATTTATTCTAGAAAGTCATTGTGAAGATCAAGTAAGCTAAGAAATGTGAACTTACTATACAAATTCAGAAGTTGTACATGAATACAGGAGATGTTACTAGAGCTTGAGTCATCAACCCAAACACCTACAAGGGCCAACCTGGCTTCTAAATGCCCGAAGTGGATTATTTGCGGCCGTGGGTAACATAGTGTTTGTTCCAGTTCTACAGGATTGTTGCCATTGTGGCAAAAAGAGACCGTTATTGTCTTACATTTCAATTTCTTCAAGAAAAAAACTATAAATCCTGATTTTTATGCTTCCTTCTCCATTTTAAAGTATTGACAGCTAATTAACATATAATTTAAAATAATTTTGTCAGCCAAATAAATCATATCTATGGATCAAAGTTGGACTATGGCTAGCTAGTCTGTAAACTGTGTTATTGTCTCTTCTTTACACCGTTGATAATACCCTCAAAATTCCATATTAGCATCCTTAGTTAAGAGTATTTATCGTACTGAGTGCATCAAATATAGTCCAATCTTGTAGTAACCAATTATTTGTAATTATTTCCACGATGAGGGTTTTTCCCTTCAGGTGGCCAATTACTTCCTATCAAATTATCACTGAAAACCATTATTTTCATTTCCATTTGTAGACATCTCAAGACTTTATTTTCCATTTGGTACAAGTAAATGAAAAGGAAATTATAACAGCCAATGCAATTATGACTGTGATCTTATCTGTCTGGATTGATTAGAAGTCCTTACCCTAATCACCCAAACTCTTTATTAATGTTAAGTTTATTAAAACTTAGGTTCAGATTTAGATTTTTATTAAGGATTTCATTTATTTTATCTTTTTTTATTTTATAAGATGGTTGGAAATGCAGGATGGAGAAACCAAAGCAAAGCCTTGTTACCAAAGGGACCTCGTTTCCCTGTGATTTGGCTAGGCCACACCGATCTCTCTTAAAGCCCTTTCTCCATTTATCAAAACTCCATCTCTGGTGAATTACAGGGAATTACAGTGGAGTGTTGCTAATTCATACTAATGACTGGAATACCCAGTGCAGATTATTGAATTCTGAGAACCAGCAAGTGACCAAAATAGACATGTAAAAATTGACAATAAATTGAGGCTCCTGCATAACAAAAATATTCTTTGTTCTTTTGTTTTCTTAATTATAAGCTGGTTTTTAATTAATTAGCTTAATGTATCATTGATACTAGTACAAATTATATCCACAGAGCTTTACAACATTGAATATTAGTTAAAAGTTAGGTGCAAGTTTATTTGGCAGTGAATTAAAATAAAACAGTGGCAGAATAGCAAGTCAAGATGCAAATTGGTACTAAATTTACTAAATTTCCACCTAATATAATATTCGTCTTTTTTTCTTTTCAGCTTTGGAATCTGTAGTCGGTATTAAATATGCTTTTTTGGTTCTCATCCAAGAAAATTGACCTAGAGAAGAGTTATTCACTGTTTAATACTCAGTCTGCTTAAAGGAATGGCAACTGGATGTTCACAAGGAGTTGCCATAGTTGCCGTCCATCTGGGTATCCCATTATTCCCACAGACATCTCTGGAGGAAGAACCACCACCCCCCACTCCCACTCTCTTTAGGAAAACAAAGGAAGAAAGACTGGGTGGAATAGAGTAAAGATAGAATTATCTTTTTTTAAAGGTAAGCCTTGGAAAGTTCCTTATTTTGTAAGTTCCATGGAGAAAGACTGGTTTCATGTTCCTTTCAGTATACCTCCTTAGATGCTGAAAGATGCCTCACATTCCTCCTCCTATTTCTTCACTTATTAGTTTAATGAATAGGCTCCAAGACAGTCCAGACCAGGGTTCACATGTGTTTTCTGCTCACACTGTGCCCACACAACCTGGCAGAACTTCACTGGCAAATAGAATCAGTCAGTAAACATGCCCTCAGTGACAGAATGCTTACATTCTGCCACGTGGAGTCCGGGCCACCAAGGATACAGGGTTATGGACCTTTCCTTCAGGGAGCACATGTGCTTGGAGGGAAAGAAAAGTCAGAAAATGACTGTTTCTCTGATGGAGGGTAAACTCAGATTTCCATGAAAGCACAGGATAGTGGGAAAGGATAGCCCATGGTGGTAAGGTCACGAAAGGCCTCCAGAGGAAAATCTTGTGCTGAACTTTGAAGACGATGAATGATTAGCTAGGTGGAGAAAGTAGAAAGTGATTAGGGAGCTTTACATAGGTCACCGTGGAGAGGGGATATAGAGGAAACTAGAAGGTAGACAGGAGGCAGTTCATGATGGACTTTGTACGCCATGTGAGCTGCTTCAATTACATTTTGCTGTCATCAGAAGCATTGTCAAAGGTGGACCAAAGGGGACACAACTAGAGGCAAGCGGCTGAATGAGGAGTTTGCAATACTCCACCTGAGATTTGACAGGGGACTCTTGCAATCCGTTGTTGTCACTTTGCACATATTAATATTTCCTTCCCTGGTGGTCAACAACATTTCTGGAAAACTACCCTTCCACCCACTTTTAGTTTGCACTTTGAGTGAGATGATTTCATCCTCAGCTCCAAGGGTGATTCTTAATTAGCATAAATTAATCAGCAAAGTCCAGAGTAAAGCCATAAAAATTGGATGGGAAACAGGCATGTGATTCAAATGGAGCAAATGAGGACAAAGACTATCCGGGCTGGGGCTTCTGAGAGAAAATCGCCTCTGCGCTCTAGGAGAACTGCTGAGAGGGGCATCCTTTCTTCCCGAACCAGGAAACATGTAGGCCAGATGCTGCTGGCTGCCATGTTGTGAACAGAAAAAAAAAAAAAAAATCAGACAACACTACGGAAAACAAGTATAGAAAAATAAATATAGCAAACCTTACTGTAAGCCTATGCTAATTTGGGACCTTAGAGTTACATAGAATTATGAGGGCTTTTCTCTTTTATCATTTATGCCATTTATTTTTTTTTTCCCCTGTAATTGGACATTTCTGTCCCTGGAAGTATCTTAACTGCTGAAAACCTGGCTATAGCAGTGATGCTCAGGATAAAGGTAGAGAGGAAATGAGATGACTTCTTCCAGTCTCTTTGTTCTTACGTTTCCCTTTTACTCTGAGTTTATCAAGAAGATACTTACAAACAACACACTGATAACTGAAGAAACTGACAAGAACATCACAAGAGTCAAATTACTCCTCCTCAGTCCCATGACAGCTCTTCTCCCTTCCTCTCTGTTGCCTGCCTGTCTTTGGCTGCCAAGAATTTGCTGTTTGCTTCTCACTTCCCTCATCCAGTCCACACTGAGAAGATAACGTGCCCAGCTAGCTCCAGAACAGAGAGCTGGATGTCCCCACACATTTCGCCTTGAATGACAATAGCCTACCAGTGCAGACTGGCCTCTGCTATCCAGGGCTGAGACCATATTGGGTTCAGTGATTAATTCTTCAGCCTTATGGTCCTGGGATTTCAGCTAATGGCTTTGGGGTTTTGCACAAGCCACATGCCCCTGGCTTTAAAGTTGCCACTGTGGATGAGAGCTTGTCATGTTATATAATATTACACAGTTACTCCAAAGCAGCTTTCTGGCTAAGTGACAGCCTTTCACGTGTCTCTAATATTGACAGTAGTGGTGACTTTCAAGTGTTCTATTTATGTCAGGTAGAAAGGAAGCAGGGATTTTTAAATAAAATAAACATGTGCAAAGAAAACTTCTGGTTGAGTAGAGTGAAAATATCAGGACGGTCTGAATACATGCTTTGGTAATTTCTTGCCATGGACCCTTGGACAAGTTTAAAAGACTCGGTTTCTCCATCTGTAAAATGGAAATAATGATAATTTCTACCTTGAATGGCCATAATTATATTATTCAATGTGCCTAAAGTGTCTTGTGTGATGCCAGGCTCATCACAGCATTCAATAATAGTACATATATTAATTGTGATTCCTGACATTTCCATAAACCGTTTGAAGTAAACAGCTTCAACCAAGCACTTAACTCTAAGAATCCTTAGTGAACATTGTTTCTATCATAAGGCTTAGATAACTGGATGACTGGTAGCCAGGCCAAACAGGTGACTTATGAGGTAGCTAAGAAATTATGACCTGCCCTGGTGTCAAAATCTCAGCAGGATCCAAGGGGCTGGTGGACTTTTGCTTGAGTCATGAAAGAATCAGAAACTTCACAGCAAAGACAGAATCAGAAAGGATTTATGGAGAGAGGTCATGATGGAGGGCCAACGCATGAGCTGTCAGTGAGCTTATGAGACAGGAGAGTGTAAGCAAAGTCGTCAAGTTCAGAATGATTGACAGAGAGAAAGAATGAATGAGTTTATGGTGCGAGAAGCAGATAGACCCAGAGAGAAGCAGATGTATTAACAGAGACCGAGTTACATAAATAACAAAGCATAAGGTTGAGGCCACCAACATTTCTGGTGAAGACTTTGCAACTTCCAGCAGGTCATCTAGAGGCAGGATGGTCCAAAAGGAGTCTGTATGGTGGCACTGTTAACAGTACAGCTCTAGAATAACAGTAGCTGCACTCAAGCTTTGGCTTTCTTATTTACTAGTTGTGGCAACTTAAGAAAGTCACTCAATCTTTCCCTTTCTGTAAAATGGAGAAAACTCTGGGAACTACCATTAGAGTCATTATGAGTATTAAATACGTTAATACATGTGACGAGTTTAGTATTTTACTAGTACATAGCAGTTTTTCAGCAAACAAATATTAGCTTTTATTTAGCTGTCATCAAGTACACATCAATAACCATGAAACTGACATATACATCGGCCCCTCAGCTCCAATATCATTCCTGTTGCCTTATGTCCAAATGTATCATGTAATTACTAACACTGTTAATCAAAAGATTCTAATTAAGTAAATATGTGTTATTTTTATTTGAAGAATGAGATGAAACAAGAGAGACAAAAAGGAAACCAAATGTTAAATACAGTAACATTTACCTTTATTTTTGTCCCAGCACTTGTTATGCAATTCATTCATTCATGTGTATAGTTGCTCATCCATTTATTTATTTTACAAAGATGTATTGAATTTCAACTATGCTGAAATTTAATTTAAAAAGGAAAACAAACAAAAAAAAATACAGTCCCTGTACTTGTGCAGTTTCAAGGTCTATGGCAGTAAAGAAATAATGAGGGGGAATCATTTCCAAGCTGGCATATAAAAATGAAAAATCTGCTTATTTCGTCACCTCATTTAGATAGTGACTCAAAGTTGCCTGCTCAATGAGTTCTTGTCTACCCAACTATAGTAGCCAGGATAAGCTAGGTAATACGGTGGTAACAAATTAACACCATATTACTGTCTTAACACAGCAAATATATATTTCTTGCTCATACTGTATTATGTGTCCAAAGTGGGTTGGTCAGGTGGGTTGTTTTCCACGCAATCACTGAGACAGCCAGGCTGATGAAGGCTCTGCCATCTTCTGTTGGCACTGCCTGGAGTAGCCAGCCTCCATGTGTGCAGTGGTGGAGGGAAAATGCTTATGGAGGATGCACACCCACTCCTAAATGCCCTGATGTAGCTTTTACTGCTAACCCATTAACCAAAACTACTAATGTGGTCCCCTCTCACTGTAAGAAGCTGGACATTCTTCTAGGGCACCAGGATGTATAGAGCACTAGTAATCCTACACTTGACCATCTCATTTAAATTATAACTTCAACCCTAACCCATTCTATTCCCATGCTTGTTTACATTACTCTTTTGCCTTTGTCACCATTTAACATGCTCATATAAGACTATCTCTTCCGAATAGAACGTAAGCTGTAAGAAGGAAAGCATTCTTGTTTATATTCTACTCTGGTACGTCCCCTGTACCTAAAACAATGCCTGGCACAGAGAAGGCATTCGATAAATATCTGTCATATAAATGAATAAGTAAAAGCTGTTAGTGGCAAGAGGTGGCAACATAGGTGGTAAAGAGCATAAAAAAGACCCTCAAACAGGAAAGAACTTGTCTTGTTCAAGCGAGAGAAAAAAACTAGCATGGCTAGAGCAGAATGGATAAGAAGAAAAAGAAGATATAAGAATGGCTAACAAACATATGAAAAAATGCTCAACATCTCTAATCATCAGGGAAATGCAAATCAAAACCACAATGAGATATCACTTAACTCCAGTGAGAATGGCCTTTATCAAAAAGTCCCAAATCAATACATGTTGGCGTGGATGCGGAGAGACAGGAACTCTCATACACTGCTGGTGGGACTGT